>OY770115.1:8663806-9863806 GCA_963669365.1 Verbascum thapsus
TGGGCTGTTATAATTATAACCACATAAGATGTTTTAATGGAATAGAACCTGAAAAGTCAAGAGTAAATAGTGTAATATTTGAAGGCAGAAGAATTACAGCTGCCTCATTTGCATCCGCTCGACATCCACTGCATGATAAAAACAAAAACAATAAGTTTTCACTCTCTCATGAGTAGTAGTCTCTAAGTGTTGAATACTTCTAGAATGTTAAAATTTATAATAAATAGGAAAACAAACCGATTGAAACAGGGCATTATGGTTTGCCTTACCTTTGCTGTCACTTTCAACCAACAGTTATATATGAATTAAAGATTGTGAATTAGATTAGTGCTATAAATGGGTGAATTGTAACATTTTCCTTCAACCAATGGTTATATATGAATTAAAGATCCTGAATTAATTTATCATTAGAGTTCCACAAACCGTTAAGAATGAATTAAATTATTAAACTATGTATTAGATATATGATTCCATCTCTTATATATGTATATTTATCAACAATCTTCTACAAACATATACATTACAATTCAGAAAAACATAGTTCAAGTTTGAAGCTACAAGTTCAAGTTCAAAGGTACGAGCTTATATGAATTTCAAGAAATTTGTTTCCACATCTTAGTTCATTTCATCTCTTATATATGTATATATTTATCAACAATCTTCTACTAACATATACATTACAATTCAGAAAAACATAGTTCAAGTTTGAAGCTAGAAGTTCAAGTTCAAAGGTACAAGCTTATATGAATTTCAAGAAATTTGTTTCCACATCTTAGTTCACTTTGATATTTTACATATTAAGTTTTTTAAACCCAAATTTAATTATGTGTATATAAATACATATGACATATGTACAACTCCAATGAATATGAATAAAATACTATGAATGCTTGATTCTATTAATTGAGTATCTAAATCATTCGATCCAAAGGCAACCTAATTATGATGCAAATGGAGATGAAAAAATCGCACCTTGCTCATAGATAAGCCTACTGTTATACAACTGTATAGAACATGAGTGGTACCAAGAACAAACAAGAATCGGTGAAGCTGTTCAAGACCTTCAGCCGAAACAAATGGTTCACGTCCCTGAAATTATTGTCAATTAAAAACTTTATATAATTTTCGAAAAAAACTTTTTTGTTTTCGAATTTTTGGATTTGGTATGCAATTTTTACCTCGCCACAGACGTGCAATGTAGAATAACTGATTCCTATTGGAGGAATATCAGTTTCGTTTGAAGGGGTGGAGTGTCTATGTTTGGATCTTAAATG
Organism: Verbascum thapsus; assembly: GCA_963669365.1. Lineage (NCBI taxonomy): Eukaryota > Viridiplantae > Streptophyta > Magnoliopsida > Lamiales > Scrophulariaceae > Verbascum > Verbascum thapsus. The sequence continues at coordinate 8,665,081 of OY770115.1, forward strand.
TTAAGAAGAAAAGTACACATAAATTATTTTTCTTCCTTAAAGTTATGTTTTTATTTAGTAATTAATTGAATGTTATGCTTTCTTTTTTTTTTAATTTTATTGGCGTCTTCCATCTTACTTAATAGTTTATTGTTGGTGTTGGTTTCATTCTTTCTATGCTGAATTGTCCATAATTAAATTGAAAGAACCGAATAAAAAATACTTTAAAGTATTTTCTTACATTTGTGTCCAAAAGAAGATTTCTGGAAAGAATGCTAAAGAAATCAAGAAAAATATTTTTAAAGAACAAGATTAGACTAGAGCTTAATATTTTCTTTTCAACTAAATTGCTTTGTAAAAGCAATTAGAATTTACTATTACAATGCCATTTTTCATTCTTAGTTTAGGATACAAGTATTCGCAAAATAACTATTTTTAAAAAGATTTGTGTCTTTTAATCTTTTGTGGATTGTAGTTTGATTGACATAACTTATTTGATATCACTTTTCTCCATTATAGGTGATCCTCTAACAACAATGAGACAGATAGCATGTGGAAATATGAAGGGAAGAAAAATAATTGGAGGACATTACCCTAAATTGGAGGACATTCTAAACGGTAATTCCTATCTTTAACATATATATACATATACGTATTTGTTCATAGTAGATACTTGATATCAAAGCATCACTCGATGAAATTAATATGAACTATAAAACGTAAACACTAATATTTGGTTGTAGAATGTTATTCAACCAACAAGAGAACCCGTGTGCTGCAGAACAGTCTGAGTTGGAACTAAGAAGAGAGAAATATGCTAAATTGACAGATGAGAAAAGGCGTCAACACATTGCAAATGTAACAGAAGCTAGAAAAAGAAGATTTCCACAAAAGCCAAAAAGTCCTTGTCTACTTAAAGCATTAATGCAGCCACATGAATATGACGGTTCGTAAGTTTTTAATTAAGATGTTTCAATATTTTTTAGATATTCTCTTACCATTTTATTTTGTGCAGGTGCTACAATTTTTGAACCAGTATGCTCTCAATTACATGAGTTGAGAGAGATGACATGTTGTGATCATTGTGGTGCAATGAAATTTCAGCATGAGCCACCAACTTTTTGTTGTGACAATGGAAAAGTAAAGCTTGCTTATGTTGTTATACAGGATGAATTACATGATTTATATACTTCACAATCAGTTGAAGCCATTGAATTTAGGAAAACAAACAAGACGAAGCAAATCAACTAAAACTCCGAAGAAAGAGCCCAAGGAAAATTTGAAAGATGTCGAGATCCAAACTATGAAGAAGAGAAAGGCTACTAGAATTCCCAACAAGAAAAATATGTTGATTTTACAGACCTTGAAGATGATGAAATAATAGCCAACTAAATTGCTTTGTAAAAGCAATTAGAATTTACTATTACAATAATGTCATTTTTCAATTCTTAGTTTAGGATACAATTATTCGCAATATAACTATTTTTTAAAGGATTTATGTTTTTAATCATTTGTGGATTGTGGTTTGATTATACAAATTAGCATTTGACATTGCACAATAATAATATTTAACTTTAAAGAATTTTTATTTTATTATATTATATCAATGAAAATCCACATGTGTTACTCACGTGCAACGCACGTGATATTTTCTAATTTTACAAAAGAACATATTTTTGCAGTAATTTTTACTATAACCTCACAGTTAATTTGAAGCACACTATCTCCATCTCTTTCTATGTATTAAGTTGGCTAGATACGAGACGACATCGGTTCAGTAGATTAGCATCTATATGCACGAACACGAGACACGATGCACGACACGACAGGAACACGGAATACGATATTTAAAAATATTAGAACACGACAAGACCTCGATACTGCTAATAAAATATGTATATATATATATCATATACATATATATGTTCATTAATTTACGTTAAAATATATGAATTAGTCTTTTCATTCTAATTTAAATATGACTGGTTAGAGAAATAAACTATAAAAATGACTCTTGTAAATTATAAATTTGTATTTGATTTGTAAAATTATATATGTTGAAAGAAAAATAAATGCTTCAATTTTCAAAATCGCAAAAAAATAAATGAAATAACATAAAGTATCACAAATCACGCATACATAGTAGACATACCCTTTAACCGCGTCCATTACGGTGTTCATATTGTATTTCATTTAAGTAGACAAATTTATTTTCATAGTGGACACAGTGTCGGAGAGTATCGGACGAGTGTCGTGTCCTATCAGAATTTTGACACGACACGTGATTTTTCGAAATGTTCCTACATCTCACATTAGCACAGATAAATCAATTATGGTCAGAGTACAATATGGAGGATTTAAGTAGCACTATTGGGTCGATTATGTGGGTACAAAATACAAACAATAATATCCTAGTGTGACTGGGCAGACCAGTAATAATACTAGGAGTATGCAATTGCAATTGGTTTTATACAAATACGAAGATAATGTATCCATTCCGGGCATAGAAGAGAAATATAATTAAAAATGTGCAGCAGAGGATTACACAAAAACAAGCTCAGAATTGGCACAAAAGAAAGTGAAGTACACATTTCATTTAACTTTACTTGCACAAGACTCGTTAACGACTCCATACTAATAAATTATAATCATCTCACTCAAAATATCCTGCAACAACAGAAAAGGCTTCTAGTGCTTTTAGTCCATCTTGGTTACATGGAATAATTTGTGCCTGCCTGTGGAAAAGTATGTCATACAAGACTTAGAAGCAAAATATGAACCAGGGTACAAAAAAGTATTAATGCATATAAACCACACAAAAAAACATTCATAAATAATGAGCTTGCACATGACACAATTTCGTAAACTGGCATGATCATCCAAACTTCTTAGAAAGATTCAGATGATAAAGGCCGATAATGTAACAAAGATTCCTAATTTACACTAGACAGCTAAATCATGTTTTATATTCTAATATGAAATAACCATGAATCAGCTCTATTAAAGCATTTTTCAGAAATCTCATAGTATTTTCCAACAAATGCTTAGCTCCACCTGTATAAGGAATATCCTCTCATTCCGAAATTCTGGATAAGTTCCTGATAATTACTTCTCAATTGTAGGACATATCTATAAAATTTTAAAGCCCAAAGTATGTGGAATATAGCAAAAGGCTTCTTGGATGAACATTAACCAATTAAGCTACAGATTAAGAGGTACAAATCAGGCAATCCATTCAACAATTATGAACTTTGAAGTTCGATAGAGATAATAACAGTAAAAAATGAAGGAAGAAAATGCTACCTGTCCTGTCTATCTCAGCTAGTGAATAATTCACAAATTTCTATCAGTAAAATAGGCAAAACAACATTGATTTTGTTATATTATCAACAAGCTGGTAATCCAATATTCTTATGAAATAATCACCAAATTTCCCATACTTGGATAACTCATAAATATAAAGCATTTTCGCAGCATAGACATCATACAGCCATTCATTATAAGTCACTGTATGAGCAACACCATCTGATTAGAAATCTTAAACGGAGAAAGTAATCATCATCTGTAAACATCATTTTATCACCATACATAAACTTCAACCATACAAAAGCAAATGCATAAGAGAAGCAATTGATTAAACAAATTGTCCGAATGAAAACAATTATAACAAACACAAAAACACAACCACATTTGTATTTGAGGCATTAAGTTGGAGTTTCCTAACTTATATTCTAGAAACTTACTAAACACTTTGTAAGAACTTATAAGCTGTTTTGAGGAGCTTATAGGGTCGGTCAAACACCTTCCTAAGATTTACCTGCATCAATCTTCCACAGAGGTATCAGTATTAGCATTGTCGTCATCTTCATTATCCATTTCCCTTATTTTAGCAATCTCAGCTTGTGCACGCTCAACAATCTCCTTCTTCTGCAACTCCAACTCCCTATGAAAATCCTGTCTCATTGTCTCCAACTCCACCATTTGTTTCCTCTTATTCTCCTCAATCTTCTCATATATCTCTCCGAATCTCGCAATTGAATCCGCCAACACTTTAGCCGATTCCCCATCCCTATCCCCATCCTCGTCCTCATCCTCATCACTATCCCCCTCCTCATCACTCTCTCCTGGACTATCCCTCATTTCATCCAACACATTAGACCTATCCAAATACACACTTGGGTTCATAAACACATACTCCCCTGAATCAACCCCACATCCCAACCCCTCACCACCATGACCCCTCATCAATCTCACATCCAACAACATATCCATTTTCTTGAAAAACGCCCATTTGCTACCATGCCCACTTTCCACTTTTGCCCTCTCTTTCTTGTACTTGTTCTTTAACACGTCCATTTGGTTTCTACACTCTGCCTCTGTTTTCTCAGCACCACACATCTCCAATACTTTCTCAGTCACATCAGCCCAATCATCTGCCCTTAAACTCCTTCTACCCAGCTCGATATACCTCTCTCCCCACACTTCCAACAGTGCATATATCTCATCCTCGCTCCAGGCTTCCCTCAATTTATAGTTGGAAACGAAAGACTCAAGCTTTCGCTTTTTGGGGTGCCTCTTGGAACCCTCATCAGCGTTCCCGTTTTGCGTAAATTTCTGGCCTGGGTTGTCTTCATCTTCGTCGGAATCACTGTCGTTGTAGTCAATTGCGTTTTGGTTTCGATAACTGTAGGAATTAGGGTTCCTCATTGTAGTAGGTTTGTGTATAATTTCTGGGTTTCTTTTAATTTCGCTTCTCTAAGAGATGAAATTAAGAAATCTATTTATTACCATTTACCAATATGCAGGGTAATACTATGGTCCATTGATGGTCCATGGGTGCCCTACTGCCCTATATAGGCTAAGTTTGTGTCACATCTAATATATCACATACACCACGCATTTAGTACATAATATATTTTACAAAATACAATATAAGATTGGTGGGTGATTTTTGTTAATAAATTGATACCCCTAAGGCTTCGTTTGTTTGTCAAGAATGGAATAAAAATAAGGAATATGATTTTCAAAAATCAAATAACCTTATTTGGTATTTTTTAATTGATATTATCTAATTCCCAAAATATGGGAATTAGCATCTCAAATAAGAAATTACAATACATTATTTATTGAGGTATTGTGATTACTATATTGAGGTAATCATAAATACAATATTTTAATGTCCTTACTACCTTTATATAAAATATAATACAAAATCAACAAAAAATAGTTATTTATTTATGCATTTCATTTAAGTTATTATTTATGAAAAAATAGTTTCGTATTTTTAATTTATTTGGAATAGTTTTATTATCAAAATAGATCATGATTTTATTTTATTTGATATTTATTTATTGAATGAAATTGAAAATTTGTTATGTTGTTTTTGTGATAGTACTTTTGAAATGGTTGTTGATCACATATGATTAATATATTTTATTTATTAACAATAATATGTTTTCGACTTAAAATATTTATCAATGCATTGATATATGAAAAATCCATACATGTATCAATTTTTTAAAAGTCAAACAATATGTAAATAAAAAATAAGCATGTTCAATTTAATTATCATTTTTCTAAAAGAGGATAATGCAATTGAACCAAATTGATATCTTATTTATTTTGTATTATTTAACCAAATTAAATATATATGTATATATACACTTATGTATATATATAATATCAAATATTCTACTATGGTTGAAGATTTATAATTAGATTATACAAATATGGTTTAAAATAAGAATATTTAAGTCAAAGTTTTTAATTTTAGATTTCATTCTTTATTATATGTGTTTGAATCAAACATAAAAAGGAAAAACTATATATATATATATATATCCTTACCCAATTTTTTTAGACAAGCAAACACTATTAATGAAATCAGATTTCTAGTAATCAAATTACCAGAAATTTTATTCCCATTTTAGATTCCATTCCCTATCAAACAAAGAGACCCTAAAAGTATTAGACATGTTTGGTTTTGTTTTGAGGCCCTTTTGCCCGAAATTTTGACACAATTACGTTTAGATAACACAATTTTGAGACAGGAAAAAAAATGATATTTTTGGTAAGAGAAAATGTTATATTTGACCGGTAAAATAGAAAGACATTCCATTTCTCCTCCTATTAATTATTCACGGGAGAGTTTGTCGAAATAAAATTTTCTGTTCCAAACCGTGTTCCAATCTCCAATTCCAACAATGTAGATGTGTGACACGTGTAATTCACAAATCCATTTATTAAGGGATGTATTACATGTGTAAATATTTTTACACATGTCACAACTACTTTTTTGGAATAAGAGATTGGAACACGGTTTGAAATAGAGAAATTGATCCCTTGTCCTCTTCTCCTCACTTTTCTCTCTCCTTGTTTGACTTTCTCTTCTCTTCCTCATGTCTATCTCTCATCTCTACTTTGTTTCTCTCTCCCCTTCTATTTCTTCTCTCTATTTCTTCAATGTTGTGTTAAAGGGATGGGCTGCATTAAAAAATTATCAAGTGTGCTAATTAAAGTATTTTCTAAAAAAGGTTGAAATAAGTAAATTAATTAAGGATAAAATAGCCGAATAACGAGGGTTATAAATAAATCGAGTTTTCAATAAGATAATTAATTTATAATGTTGTTTTTAATTACTATTAAATTTTCAAAAAATATGTTTGAGCTTACTTTAGTTGTCCATCGTTTGGTAAATTTAAGTCAAATTAAACGATCCAACTAATTATGTTGTATATATTTTTATATCAGTTATTCGGTTCGAGCTCAAAACTTGTTGAACAAATAAAAGAAAGTCAAAACTCAACTTTTTATGTTAAAGAGCGAGCACAAATGAAATTTTAATAATCATCTTGTATCTATAATAAATAGTTTAATTTATTTTCAATCCACAAATTATACGAATAAAGTGATAAAAAGGCGAGGTGAATATAAAAAACCTCACATTAATGCTATATGAGATACTATTAATTACTTGACTTTGGTAATATATAATAAACTTCTTTTACAAGTTACTTTAACAAATTAATTGAAAAAATAAGAATATATGTAAAACAAATTAATTGAAAAAATAAGAATATAAAAGAATTAAGTCGAGTTTTTTAAAATTTATATAAATTATTAACTAGGTTTAGAATTCATTTTTAAGTTATGTTTGATGATTATCAAATCCATGGCAAGGTTTTGAAACCCAGCCCGGACCAGTCGGTCGGACCGCCAGAATCGGGAACCGGACACTAAAACGGTCCGAGCTACGCTACAAATTCGCTAGGGGCTGAAAATCGATATCTTTTGCTGAAACTCGTTCGACCCAGTGGTTGAACTGTCGGATCGTTCGACCCGGTAGTGGGTCGCCGGAACCGGTCCCGTTATGATTTTAGGTATATTAAGAGAAATGAAGATTGCAGAATGCAGAGTAAAGCCTTGATATTCTTCTTCATTATTTTTTCTACCGTATAAACTTAAAGGGAAAAATATGAAAAGATAAACAATAGAGAAAGGAGAAGAGGGGAAAAGAGAGAAAAGAGAAGAGGGGAAGAGGCGGCTGCTGCTGTAGGGTTTGGAGAGAAATAAAGAATGTAATAAATTATGTTTTTCTTCCCTTTATATATATTTTGATATTTTGTTATTTTCTTTATTTTTTTAATGAACAAATAGAGACTACAACATGATATTAAATTACATAATAAGCTTATTCATTCATATTTAATTTTACATTATATAATTTTTTAAAATATATAATATAAATGTGTATAATATTTATTACTATATCAAATTATTAGTATAATAAAATATATTTATTACATAATATAACATCACTGGTTTAATAACGGTTCGCCCGACGGTTGAACCAATGACCCTTGACCCGGTCAATTTTCCGGGTCAATGAATGGTCCGGGTTTCAAATCATTGATCCATGGTCTCTCAAGAAATTATTAACTAGGTTTAGAAATGTTGATGTCATCTCCGATGAAATTTCGGCACCACACCCATGGTCTCAAGAAAATTTTGCGAAATAGTCAAATTTATTTGGCCAAAATTCGTGCAGTAAATCCTTCACTGCCTCAAGTAGTGTTAATAATGTTAATTTCGACAATAATTTGGGGGAACGATTGTACCATGAGCAACGTAATAGTGGATCATCAGATTACAAGTGAATCTAGTATTGCTATATCACAGAATCAACCACGTGGAATTCATTAGCGTGGTGTTCATTTTTGTGAAATTGTATGATGGGCAACAACACATATTCTCATCATATTTATTTGATGTCTCATTTATTTAAATTTGTTCTTTTTAAATAATTGTGTCTTATTTAATAATATATTTTTATAATTATTTATATTTAATAGTATAATTTAACTTAAGTCATTTATGTAATATTTAATAATTTATATATTTATTTTAAATTATAATATATACAAATAAATATTCATCTATAATATAATTATTAAAAACTTAATATTATAATATAATTTTTAATTATTATTTAATCACTAGGAGACAAAAACTGTCATGATTTGACTGCTAAGTAACTTATGTTCCCTCTCCAAATAAAACCAAACACTATCTCACCAAAAAAACACAATCAAAAACCAATTCTCAAATTAAACCAAACACTATCTCATCAATAATGCACTTGTCCCCAAAAAATTCTCACCAACAATTTTCACCAAAATAACCAACCAAAACAAAACCAAACATACCCATTGGATATGAAAATTTAGTGTCCAAAAGTATGAATAAAATAGAGAACAATGTAGATGTAATGTAATCTCATATTATATTACGTATAAAAAATTTAAGTATCCGACGCTTCATGAATATAAGGCAAATTATTTTTCTTGGCATAATATTTTTGACCTTCTACTAAAAATTAAAACTCAAGATCCCGAATTAATGGATGTATAATTTTAATTTCTTATTTTTTTTAAAGAAAATATTCACTTTTATTTTTAAGTGAGTAGAGATATGATTATTGTCATGCCACGGGCCTATAAGCCCGTTGGACTAAAGGTTTCCCATTCAACCCACTAAACGTACCCGTGAGTTGGATATATTTAATATCGGCCCAAATAGATATCTATTGTTATACTTGAATTCGTGGGCTTCTATTTATAAATATGTACTTACTATCTCTTTTCTCCCAATGTGGGAGTTTTACAATCACCTCTCCTTCGAAGAGCGACATCTTTGTCACGGCGTGACTCAGTTCAGGGTCCAACACCAGGCGATCCCCTTGCCCCTCATTCTTCGAGAATCAGAAAGGTCCTTTTCAAGTTTGAATTTGTTCAGATCCCGGCTTAGTGAGTCCTTTCTTTCGTGATGAACTGTTGGCACCAGTCCCACATTTTGTCTCTGTGGGCCGAGGGCTCGGCGTGTACATGAGAGAAGCAAGGAGGTCAACCTCTTTTAAATATACAACACGGATTTTGGAAATGCAATGTAGTTGGACTCTCATGTCGATCCGAATGAATCATCCTTTCCGCGTAGGTAAATTTTTGCCTGCTAGGCAAGAGGATAGCAAATTACAAATTCTGTCTCGGTAGGACATGTATTTCTATTACTATGAAATTCATAAATAGAAGTGACTCCCATGACTAACAAGAGGTGATCCCACGTGTGTAGCACTTTGTCCCGCATGTTCAAGAGGTGACTCCCTCACACATGTAACACTTTGCCCATGTAGCATTTGATTCCCGAAATTTCAACTGGTGAGCGGCTATAATACCGATTGTAAGCCTCGGGTTCCGCCAGTCCATTGGACTAGAGATTTTCCATCGAACCCACTGAACGTAACCTTAAATTGGGCATATTTTATATCACGACTCAAAATGAATTTAATTGTTATACTTGAATTCATAGGCTTTTATTTAAAAATATGTTCCTTCCATCTTTCATCTCCCCACATATAGGAATGTACATGGTCGGGTTCGAGCGATTTAAAAAAAAAAACCAACCCGACCCGATATGAGCGGGTGAAACAACAACCCAAAATTAAACAATTGTCTTTTCAAACTGCGAGTTTCAATTCGGTCGGGTTTATGAATTTGGCAGGTGTGTTAGGAGTTTTAGCTTTTTCTATTTTTTTTTGTCATTACCTAGTTACTAATTGACCAAAAAAATATTACATCTTGTAGATTTACTTTAAAAACTGAGTTGGTGGATTTAGAAAATCAAGTGGTGTTATAAATAAAATTCATATAATCGTAATTTCTAATGAGTAAAAACTCTAATATTATCAAAACTAAAATATTATAAAAATTTAACATAAATATGTATAACATATTTCCTTGGTTGTGAAAAATAAAAATTTGTTCAAGTAAAAAAAAAAGGTATTCAAACGAGATATTTAATTTCTTTCACTAAATAAAAGTAATATAAATATAAATAAAGTTATCATTATTAGAGAATATATATTTGTATATTACTTTGTAGATATTGAAATTTCACGTCCAATCAAATCATTTCACGTGGATATGTTGACAAATCAAATGATATTTAAATTAATAGATATTTATCTCTTTAAAGTAATATATATATTAAAGAGGTAATATAATATGTAGGAGATTTATCTAAATAATAAATCAACCAATCAAATGGATTTAAATATATTGATAATTATCTCCTAATAAATATAAAATTAAAGGGATAATTATTGAAAGAGTCCAACTGATTTATGACTCCTTCATCCTACAACTATAAATAGGGTCCCTTGGATCTCATAATTTACACACAGAAGTTGAATTGAAGTTAGAGAAGACAAAGGAAGACCTCCAAATTCTCTCTGCGAAAGTTCTTCAAATTCAAGAAGATTCAAGGCGACAACCAAGGCGGTCAAGGCGAACATTTAAGGCGTTCAAGGCTAAGTTCATCAAATCATAACGTTTAATTCATAATTATGGTGCTAAACCTACGACTTAACATTATAGAAATTCAAATCAAGTTCAAGGAAGATCAAAGTTACAATTCAACCTTGAAGCTTTCAACTACCATACAAAAAACCATACGTTTGATCCGAGATTAAGCTGTTAAGCCCTCTCATTAACGTTATAAACATTTAAGTCAACTTTGGAGAAGATCAAATAATCAAAATCAACTCCAACATTCAAATCGATATTTTTGAAGGAAGAATCAGATGGTTAGAAATAGAGATTTGTACGCCAATTATTTTTTTTGATCAATATAAAATTCATTTTGTCACCATATTTGTGTTTTTGATTTTCAGTAATACAAATTTATTGTGTACATACTTTTAAAAAGCTTGTTGTTAATATTTATAATATCATTTGTGTGCATTATTTATAACTAGCGGTCGAGTTGCGGTTTAGGCGGGTTGCAAATTTTAAACCCACAACCTGACCCAAAAGTAGCGGGTGACAAGAATATCAAACTGTCACTATTATTTTAAAGGAAAAAAATCAACGGTTTGCGGGCGGGTCATTTCGGACGGGTTAGACGGGTTTATGTACACCCCTACCCACATGAGAGCTTTACAATGTTGATGTGTATATGAATGAGTTTTTTATATAAAAAGTATTATGATTAAGTGTGATGTAATGTGCACTATATTGTAATTATAAGAAAATTGATTGAATTAGTTTTTAGAAGAAAATTAAAACAAATCTAAATTAAACTCATCAATTAAGTTCTTAAAAAAATGTGTAAAGTGGATATTATTTCGTATATTGCGTCGTTTCGAATTAACATACATAATTCCCACACGAATTTCAATACTACGCAAATTCCGAAAAAAAATTAAAATTTTTATTCAAAATAAAAACAAACAAAGCCCAAGACAACGAGATATATATTAATATAATACCTATAGCAAGCTTGCTTTATAAAATTACAACAATGCCTATAATTTTGGACCCATCAGAACCAAATTAGCTGAAACTAAAAAAGCAATAACTGAATTGAAAAAGTTCGGTTCGGCGGATTAGTTGACGTGCACAGCGGCCATGGCCAAGCAAAAGAAAGGTCCTAAAAATGTAACTAACTGTGAGCTTACTCCACTGATACAAATACAATTGAAGGGGAAGCACATATCAAATGGATATGGGGAAAACATGGCGTAGATAAAATTAATACTAACGCCTAATGATATGTTTATTGTGTGGTTCATGACAATTATGGATTAGAGACAAAGAAAGTGATTGAGTTTGGGTGCATATGCCAGGACTAGGCTTGGGGTTCAAAAAACCTTTGATCATCTACTAGAATATTATTGTTAATGGTGGATCTCCATACGAGATATATTTTGAAAATGAGAAGCATGTAGTTATCAAGATTCTGCAATGTAATGAGGATCGGGAAGAGCCGAAGAATATGGGTCATGCAGCAACAGGCATGCATAAGACGTATAAATATGTTCTAACGGCTAGTTTAGTTTGTTAGACAAAAATGTGTTTTACATGATACGTTTATTAGGCGGTTAGGGTAGTTATATATATATATAGCTTTAGCCGTGTATCTGTTTCATTATCATTCAATCATAATTTCATATTCATTGAAAATTCTCCTTCAAGATTGTAATCTTCTGCAATTCTTTAATCTTTAATACAATGAGTTTCTTCATCTTCATATTCAACCATGGCTTTGACAGTAGTGATTACAGGTTACAAATTCATTTTGTAACATATACAATGTGGTCTGCTAAATTTTACATTAAATTTTGTATTACAGGTTACACTTATGTGCATCATTAACATACATTCAAACTTTCTTCATTTTGTTGCTTTGATCGTTTAAGTAAAAATCTGCATGCGTCAATGGCATCTTCAATTGATAAGAAAACAGATTCCTTGCCCTTTTTGATGAAATCTGTCACCATCAACTTCTCCATCACCTCGAGCCTTGGATTTATCTTAGTCAAGGGAAATACGCCTTGGAGCTACTAGGGGTCACTGGAATGTTGGGTTGCAAACCCATAGGTACACCTATGGATCAGAATGTGAAGTATACAACCGAGGAAAGAGGAAAGGAGGATCCATTCATATCGGATGTTAAAGGTTTTCAAGGGATAGTTGGCAAACTAATCTACTGATGTCTTACTAGACCGGATATCACCTATGCGGTTCAATTGGTGATGTGCCTAAACCGCAAGCGCACGACTTCGGTGTAGTATAAAAGATATCGTTCCCACGAAGACCGAATAATCAAGCACTAGCCTATCAATTATCAGTAATCTAAGCCTAACAAAAACACGAGATAAATTGTAAATAAGACAGAACAGAACGTATAAAACCGGTTTTGATTATATTGGATTAGTAATTCCAGAATCAGGTTTCACCACGACATACGTTATCAATTAAACCTTACAATCAATTCAGTTACGATCACTACTTATGAAGGATATTATCCAATTATACTTATTATCTTCTGTTGAAGTATAACAATTTACCCAAGTTAATTAATCAACTACTGTCATGATGATTAGACTAAGCTCGAGTTCATTAATCTCTATGATAATGTATCGATTCCTCAAAAGACCTAAAACTACTTTCGTGATTTAGGATCTTAGGTTTGAATTCAAGGGTTCCGATTTAGATGTCACCTTTCAGAATTTTCACCTAATATCTATGAACATGTAAATATGTGGCCAGCAAATTCACAAGCATTAATAATCAAGAATTCAAATTATAAGCATATGCGATGTAACGTAAACGATAATATAATTCAAGCTGATAACATATTATCGGGCTATTTCCAATTCCAGAATAGAATAGACTACTCCATAGATGCAAGGGCACAATAAACGAAAATCAAAGTAAACATGATAGATAGACGAGAATTAAATGAGATTAAGAAAGATAAACTCAATAAAACCCGTTGTCAAAGATCCTGTTTACAATCAATTGTCGAATCTCGTTCTTGAATCTCTAATCCTTACAGCCAAAATCAGAAAAACGAAGTTCGAACCCTAAAACAATGTTCGGAGGGGGTATTTATACCTAATCTAAAACATAAACTCGAATTTGGGCCGAATTTGGGCTTTCAGCGTTCATATAATTCGGCGTCTGTACGCCGAGTAAAGCTGCGTACGTACGCTGTACAAATTGGCGTACGTACGCAGTACAAATCGGCGTACGTACGCAGTACAAATCGGCATACATACGCAGTACAAATCGGCATACGTACGCAGTACAAATCGGCGTACGTACGCAGTACAAATGGGCGTACGTACGCGAGATAGCCCCAAATCTCTGCCTCCGTTGTTCGAACGCCATTTAACACGGAGTACGTACGCAGTACAAATCGGCGTACGTACGCCATACAAATGGGCGTACGTACGCGAGATAGCCCCAAATCTCTGCCTTCGTTGTTCGAACGCCATTTAACACGGAGTACGTACGCCATGTATTTGGTTGTTTGTACGCCATGTATTCGGTTGTCTGTACGCCGTGTATTTGCAACTTTCAATCAAATCATTCTCGATTTCAGCCTACAATTGGTATTTTCCTTTTGCAACATAGAAATTCTCTACGGCACTCAAAAGTGACATTAAACGCATTTGCGGGATAAAAATATGATGCAAGTCTATAATAAACGTGTCGAATGAATGATGAAAATTGCTTAAAAATGAGGTTTATCAACCCCCCAAACTTGCTTTTGTTCGTCCTCGAACAAACGGTAGATAAAAAAACAGAAAGAAAACTAAAGATAAACTCATTTTCGTAGAGTACACGATTGCACTTAGCATGTGCAACAAGCCTTTAAACCTTTTTGTTACCCAAAAAGGACGAGTTATAGTCTCGTGAGGGTTTGCAGATGATGTACCCACAAAATCAATGAATCTTTGCTAAATCGAAATGTGATGCAATCGTACAAAAATCGACGTGAGCTAATGACCCGACATTTTTTTGAAGAAGAGCATGCATTCGCTTAATCATTGGTTACATTACACCACAGAGTTAAACAAGCTTCTAGAAAGCACTGAATAAAGCCATCTTTAAGCATTATAGTCGAGTGGCGTTTCTAACAGATATTGAGTGGCGCCCATCTATACCAACTGGTCTAACAGATATTAGGGTCTAACTGGTTCACAATATTGAGCTTTTAGCATAAGTCACTTGTGCAAACGATTTCATACTTGACAGGATTGTGCAATGTTCGTTTTCTTAGACTTTCTATGACACCCGTTATCGAGTTTTGGGTCAACGACTCCCAAGCTAGATAGCCATAGGGCGTTAAGTTTTTAGAGACTCCTTCGGACTTAATCACTCAAGTGTAAAAGGTCACAAAACGAACTAATCCATGCAGTAGCGATTCTATATGTATCATATTTCATTTCTATTTTTTTTTTTTCAAATTGTGCCAGAAGACATGTTCTAAGTTGGTAGACTTGGAGGCCACTACCTATGTGTTTCGAAAATGGGTGATCCACTCAACTCCTATGCCGTGGACTACTACATATTAGTGTCTAGCCAGAAAAAAGTAACTAAGCAGATGATATCACCGACAGAAAAGTTAATGCGTTATATGTATTAAAAAGTCAGGCTTATTATTTCGAGTCAATCGTTGTAAGATGATCACAAAGATGAAGCTAAGATTCAATACCTCGCTAGTCTCCGAATATCCTAGTAACCACCCCCCCAAACTTGAAATAAACATTGTCCCTAATGTTACGAAATGATGTGCATGCTTAATGAGATAAAAGGAACATAACCTGAGCAAGCTTGGGGACGCTCGTGTTGATTCCTCTATATAGCGTGGCCAAAGTACACAATGTCGCGATTTCAGATGGAGTGTGACTTGTCTCTTTGCCTTGTAACGTTTTTTTTTTTTTTTACGATAGGAAATAAAAAACTCGAATCTAAAGAAAAACGAAAAGAACGAAAAACAAAATGAAAACAAACATAAAGGATACGTTTGGGTTGCCTCCCAAAAAGCGCTTGTTTTACGTCTTTAGCTCGACGTTACCATGCTTAGTGTAAATCCCGGATCGGACCCGATGACTTGGCAATTCCCCAATCGACTTTAGAATCTCTGTTTATAGGGAAAGGGACCTCTAGTGCTTGTCGAATAGAAGAACTGAATCGCCCCTTTTTGAGTTTTTGTCGAGGGATCTTTTTGTCGTGCAAACCTTTAATACCTTCCTTTTCAATCCTTGCACTCTCGTACGCATCAAATTTGAACTTATCTGGTTCACGACGTCGAAACTTCCTCTTCTCTCTAGTGATGTTTGATGTCAACGATGGGTTTTCCTTAAACAGTCGAGCAATATCAACGACAACTTCATCTTCCTCCTCAATCGAGCCACCACTCAACAGTCGTGCTTCTAATAGATCCTTATAGTGGTGCCTAGCAAGCTTGTCCGTAGTTATAACCTCGTCAATCCTGTAACAAGAGTTCTCGATAGAGCAGTTAGCAACAGATTTATATAGACTAAATTCAACTCTCTCATCCCCAATATTCAAGGAAAGCATTCCATTTTTAACATCAATAATAGCTCCTGTTGTAGCTAGGAATGGTCTACCAAGAATAATGAGGATTTGAGAATCCTCATCCATATCGAGAACAACGAAATATGTAGGAATAAAGAACTTACCCACCTTGATAGGTACATCCTCTAACACACCTATCGGATACTTAACAGAACGATCAGCTAATTGCAAAATTAATGTCGTAGGCTTTAAATCATTCATATCTAACCTCTTCGCCATAGACAATGGCATGAGACTAACACTAACTCCAAGATCACATAAAGCATTGTTAAAACTCATATTACCAATTACACAAGGAATTGAGAAACTACCGGGATCTTTAAGTTTTGGAGGTAATTTATTTTGAATTACAGCGCTACACTCCTCAGTTAAAGCGATAGTTTCATATTCCTCTAGCTTTCGTTTGTTAGAAAGAACTTCCTTAAAAAATTTAGCATACGAAGGCATTTGTGCAAGTGCATCAGTGAATGGAATATTAATGTAAAGTTTTTTCAAAACTTCTAAAAATTTTCCAAACTGTTTATCTAATTTCGCCTTAGCTAATCTTTGAGGAAAAGGCACGGGTGGTTCATATGGCGGTGGAGGTACATATGCTGGCTCTTTCTCACTTACCTCATTCATTTTATCTTTTGAGCTATCGAGATTAGACGTTTTTTCCTTTTCAACTTGATCAATTAACTCTGTTTCACTAATCATAGTGGGCATTTTTGGACTTTCATAATCAGTTCCACTCCTTAGAGTAATCACATTACAGTGTTCCTTCGGATTTATCTCAGGTTGTCCGGGAAAAGAACCAAAAGTCCTATTCGAGTTGCTAGCCTGTTGTGCAATTTGATTTTCTAGCATTTTATTATGAGTTGCTAAAGAGTCGACCTTAGTTGCTAGTTGTTTAATTGCATCATTCACTATCTCGTTTTGTTTAGTCTGGGCAACTACAAAACTCTCAAGAAGGGATTCTAAGTTCGATTTCTGTTGTGGAACAGGATTGTAAGGCTTCTGTTGGAATCCAGGTGGCTGCCTAAGGTTAGGATGTGGAACTGCGTTTTAGTTTGTATTGTATGAAAAATTGGGGTGATTCCTCCAACCAGGATTAAAAGTATTTGAAAACGGGTCGTTCTTTTGGTTGAAGTTATTCACAAAGTTGGCTTGTTCCATAAAGGGATCTTTAGGTACACTTGCTAATTGACACTCTAATGCAACATGACCAACCATACCACATATTTCGCACATAGGGGGTGGGGTAGTGACAGAATTGACATGCATGTTCATGGAATCCAATTTCTTAGACATGGCTTCTACTTGTGCAGAAAGTAGAGTAATAGCATCAAGATCGTACTTACCTGGTGTCTTCTGTGGAGTTGATCTTTCGCTTGACCACTGGTAGTGGTTCAGTGCCATGTCTTCGATCAAATCATATGCTTCGTCAACGCTCTTATTCAACAGAGCCCCTCCAGCTGCTGCATCGACTGACATCCTCGTGTTGTAAACCAGCCCATTGTAGAACGTATGGACTATAAGCCACCTCTCCAGCCCATGGTGTGGCACTGTGGCACAGTCGAAGAAGATCCTTGAACCGTTCCCAAGCCTCATACAATGATTCACCCTCTCGTTGAGCATAAGTCGTGATTTGGTTTCGCAGATGTGCAGTCTTGCTCGGGGGGAAATATCTCGCTAGGAAGCATTGCATGAGTTGATCCCATGTTCTGATGGAACCCGATGGTAGCGAGTGTAGCCAAGCTCTCGCCTTGTCTCTCAGGGAAAACGGGAATAACCTCAGCCTAATAGCATCCTGGGAAACCCCGTTCATCTTTAGAGTGTCACAGTACTCTAAGAACATTGACAAGTGGAGATTCGGCTCTTCAGTAGGTCCACCCCCAAACTGATTCTGCTGAACCATTTGAAGAAGGGATGGCTTGAGCTCAAAGTTATTCGCATCAACAGTAGGTCTGTTGATGCTCGAGTGCAATGTCTGCGCATTCGGTGCCGCAAAATCTTTCAGAGACCTCGCATTCCCATTCACATGTCCGTGTGCATCCGCGTTTGCATTCGCATTCGCGTTTGCGTTAACGTTCACATTCACATTCTTAGCAGCCATCGATACTTGTTTCAGTTGAACTATTTTCAGTCTTTGTAGCTTTCTCCTTGCACGAAAAGTTTTCTCGATTTCTGGATCTAGTTCGAAATCGATGTTACTTTGCATACAAGAGAAACCGAAATCCTGAAATTAAAACAAAAAATGAAAATTAAAAACAAAAATAAAAATAAAAAAAATAAAAATAAAAATGGCTTAGTCTCACTAAAATCTAATAAAAACTAATATTGACTATTCAAGTCCCCGGCAACGGCGCCAAAAATTTGATGTGCCTAAACCGCAAGCGCACGGCTTCGGTGTAGTACAAAAGATATCGTTCCCACGAAGACCGAATAATCAAGCACTAGCCTTTCAATTATCAGTAATCTAAGCCTAACAAAAATACGAGATAAATTGTAAATAAGACGGAACAGAACGTATAAAACTGGTTTTGATTATATTGGATTAGTAATTCCAGAATCAGGTTTCACCACGACATACGTTATCAATTAAACCATACAATCAATTCAGTTACGATCACTACTTATGAAGGACATTATCCAATTATACTTATTATCTCCTGTCGAAGTATAACAATTTACCCAAGTTTATTAATCAACTATTGTCGTGATGATTAGACTAAGCTCGAGTTCATTAATCTCTATGATAATGTATCGATTCCTCAAAAGACCTAAAATTACTTTCGTGATTTAGGATCCTAGGTTTGAATTCTAGGGTTCCGATTTAGATGTCACCTTTCAGAATTTTCACCTAATATCTATGAACATGTAAATATGTGGCCAGCAAATTCACAAGCATTAATAATCAAGAATTCAAATCATAAGCATATGCGATGTAATGTAAACGATAATATAATTCAAGCTGATAACATATTATCGGGCTATTCCCAATTCCAGAATAAAATAGACTACTCCATAGATGCAAGGGCACAATAAACGAAAATCAAAGTAAACATGATAGATAGACGAGAATTAAAAGAGATTAAGAAAGATAAACTCAATAAAACCCGTTGTCAAAGATCCTATTTACAATCAATTGTCGAATCTCGTTCTTGAATCTCTAATCCTTACAGCCAAAATCAGAAAAACGAAGTTCGAACCCTAAAACAATGTTCGGAGGGGGTATTTATACCTAATCTAAAACATAAACTCGAATTTGGGCCGAATTTGGGCTTTCAGCGTTCATATAATTCGGCGTCTGTACGCCGAGTAAAGCTGCGTACGTACGCTGTACAAATCAGCGTACGTACGCAGTACAAATCGGCGTACGTACGCAGTACAAATTGGCGTACGTACGCTGTACAAATCGGCGTACGTACGCTGTACAAATCGGCGTACGTACGCAGTACAAATCGCCATACGTACGCAGTACAAATGGGCGTACGTACGCGAGATAGCTCCAAATCTCTGCCTCCGTTGTTCGAACGCCATTTAACACGGAGTACGTACGCAGTACAAATCGGCGTACGTACGCCATACAAATGGGCGTACGTACGCGAGATAGCCCCAAATCTCTGCCTTCGTTGTTTGAACGCCATTTAACACGGAGTACGTACGCCATGTATTTGGTTGTTTGTACGCCGTGTATTCGGTTGTCTGTACGCCGTGTATTTGCAACTTTCAATCAAATCATTCTCGATTTCAGCCTACAATTGGTATTTTCCTTTTGCAACATAGAAATTCCCTACGACACTCAAAAGTGACATTAAACGCATTTGCGGGAAAAAATATGATGCAAGTCTATAATAAACGTGTCGAATGAATGATGAAAATTGCTTAAAAATGAGGTTTATCAATTGGTGAGTCAATTCATGCATCAACCACAATGTTCACATCATGATGCAATAATGTGTATACTAAGGTATATAAAAGGAAGTCCAGGCCTTAGAATTTTATTAGCAGCAAACAGCAAGATGGAATTGAAAGCCTACTGTGACAGTGATTGGGCATCATGTCCAATCTCTCGTAAGTCCTTAACTGGTTATGTGGTTATGTTAGGGATTTCTCTACTATCTTGGAGATCAAAGAAGCAGGCTACGGTCTCCAAGAGCTCAGCTGAAGCCGAGTATAGATCCATGGGTACAACCACTGCAGAGGTCATTTGGTTAGTTGCCTTGGTTAAAGATTTGGGTTTTATGAATTTGGAGCCTGTTAGCCTATTTACAGACAGCAAATCCGCAATTCAAATAGCTGCCAACCCAGTGTTCCATGAACGCACTAAACATCTGGAGGTTGAGTGTAATTTCATTAGGGATAAGATTCAAGCAGGAGTGATCAAAACTATGTATATTTCAACTCACCAACAACCGCGGATATTTTCACTAAAGCATTGGGGAAAGACCAATTTAAGTTCTTATTATCCAAGTTGGGTGTCTTCAACTTATTTCAACCCACCAACTTGAGGGGGAGTATCAAGATTCTGCAATGTAATGAGGATCGAGAAGAGCTGAAGAATATGGGTCATGCAGCAACAGCCATGCAGAAGACGTATAAAGATGTTCTAACGGCTAGTTTAGTTTGTTAGACAAAAACGTGTTTTACATGATACGTTTATTAGGCGGTTAGGGTAGTTATATATATATATATAGCTTTAGCCGTGTATCTGTTTCATTATCATTCAATCATAATTTCATATTCATTGAAAATTCTCCTTCAAGATTATAATCTTCTGCAATTTTTTAATCTTCAATACAATGAGTTCTTCATCTTCATATTCAACCATGGCTTTGACAGTAGTGATTACAAGTTACAAATTCATTTTGTAACATATACAATGTGGTCTGCTAAATTTTACATTAAATTTTGTATTATAGGTTACACTTATGTGCATCATTAACATACATTCAAACTTTCTTCATTCTGTTGCTTTGATCGTTTAAGTAAAAATCTGCATGCGTGAATGGCATCTTCAGTTGATAAGAAAACAGATTCCTTGCCAATCTTTTCGATGAAATCTGTCACCATCAACTTCTCCTTCACCTCCAGCCTTGGATTTATCTTAGTCAAGGGAAATACGCCTTGGAGCTATTAGGGGTCACTGGAATGTTGGGTTGCAAACCCATAGGTACACCTATGGATATACAACCGAGGAAAGAGGAAAGGAGGATCCATTCATATCGGATGTTAAAGGTTTTCATAGTTGGCAAACTAATCTACTTATGTCTTACTAGACCGGATATCACCTATGCGGTTCAATTGGTGAGTCAATTCATCCATCAACAACGACGTTCACATCATGATGCAGTAATGTGTATACTAAGGTATATAAAAGGAAGTCCAGGCCTTGAAATTTTATTAGCAGCAAACAGCAAGATGGAATTGAAAGCCTACTGTGACAGTGATTGGGCATCATGTCCAATCTCTCGTAAGTCCTTAACTGGTTATGCGGTTATGTTTGGGAATTCTCTACTATCTTAGAGATCGAAGAAGCAGGCTACGGTCTCCAGGAGCTCAGCTGAAGCCGAGTATAGATCCATGGGTACAACCACTGCAGAGGTCATTTGGTTAGTTGCCTTGTTTAAAGATTTGGGTTTTATGAATTTGGAGCCTGTTAGCCTATTTACAGACAGCAAATCCGCGATTCAAATAGCTGCCAACCTAGTGTTTCATGAACGCACTAAACATCTGGAAGTTGACTGTCATTTCATTAGGGATAAGATTCAAGCGGGAGTGATCAAAACTATGTATATTTCAACTCACCAACAACCCGCGGATATTTTCACTAAAGTATTGAGGAAAGACCAATTTAAGTTCTTATTATCCAAGTTGGGTGTCTTCAACTTATTTCAACCCACCAACTTGAGGGGGAGTATCAAGATTCTGCAAGGTAATGAGGATCGGGAAGAGCCGAAGAATATGGGTCATGCAGCAACAGCCATGCAGAAGACGTATTAAGATGTTCTAACGGCTAGTTTAGTTTGTTAGACAAAAACGTGTTTTACATGATACGTTTATTAGGCGGTTAGGGTAGTTATATATATATATATATATATATATATATATATAGCTTTAGCCGTGTATTTGTTTCATTATCATTCAATCATAATTTTATATTCATTGAAAATTCTCCTTCAAGATTGTAATCTTCTGCAATTTTTTAATCTTCAATACAATGAGTTCTTCATCTTCATATTCAACCATGGTTTTGACATGGTATTAGAGCATGGTTCACTTGCTTTGATCACCTCCGTCTCCATATAAAACCCTATATGTTACTACGGTTCTGAAATCTTTCTTCTTTAATGCCGCAACAAGAAGGTTCAATGTCTTCCGATATACAAGTATGAAAAGAAGCATTTACCATTGATTTTCAGAATCCGTTGTACATACATCCTTCGGACACACCGAATTTGGATCTAGTATCTGAAGTACTCACCGGATCGGAGAATTATAATATCTGGAGTCAAGAAGTAATCGTAGCCCTAGAAGCCAAGAACAAGATCAGTTTGATCAATGGAACGTGTGACGCCCCATGATATTTAGCGAAAATTTTAGCTATTTATATATCGTATTAATTTTAATTTGTAGGATTAGCTGGAATGACATTCACATAATATTTTATCTGTGGTGAATCATTACTAGAAAATCAAATATCATACATTATCATAATTTATATGAGAAAAGACTTTCTAAAGCTTGAGATCAAGGTGAAAAGAAGTAAATATTAATTATTGTAATTGAAATAAACTAGGTGAATTGGTTGATGACCTAATTTAAATATCTTGGGACTTGAATCATGTGGTTGGTTGTCTTATTTATCTCAGGGGCTGAATTACAATTTTCTTAAGAAATAAGGATTAGAATAGAGAGGGAGTAGACACGTGGCTTTCCAAGCCTCAACTAGATGACACCTCTTCTTCATATCTTCTCCACACCTTCAGCAAAGTAACTCACTTTCACCCACTGAAAGAAGCTCCACTAATTTACAATCTTTGAGAAAAACAACAGTAAACCGTGGCCTTTTAGGTTATCATAAAATTTACAAAATTCTACTTTTCACTTTCAACAAGGAGTAATTCCATGAATGAACAAAATCACAGTCTTTATAATCAGGTACATATATGTTTTCTTCTTTGCTCTAATTAGTGTTTGATTTGTTAATTGTTTAATCATAACTTGTTTAAGGTAGTTACCATTTGGGTTTGAGGTATTTCATTTTAGTAGTTTAATTAATTAAGTAATCACTTCTTAGTGGCATTAGTTAACTACTAAATGAAGAGTAAATCGGTAAATTGAGTTTTCTTTATTTATGTTTTGATATTTAAACTGAATTCATGTACATAGGACCATTATGTCAGGCATATTCACTCACTCGCACTATAACATATTCTTGTCAAATAATTGTTCTTGATGAATAGTTTACCCATATGGTAAACGAAACTGTGACGACAACTTTTGAGAATTAAGATTAATATATAAATTAAAAATTAGAAGTGTCGAGAATCTAGTAGAATTATTTGAAAGACGGTATATGCAATTTACATGACTGGGTAACAATTCTAAACACATGAAACACCATGTATCCAAGATCTAATCCAACGACGAGTAATATATTTCAATCTGTATATTCACTTCTAGGTATAGGTGCCAGCGTTACATGTTTCTCCAAAGCTTCAAGTCATGGGGTTTATGTTGAGATAAATTATGTTCGACATATTGTGAGTGCTTTATTTATTAGTTTATTTAACTTCGCAATTTATTGTCATTGACATCCACTTAGTTAAAATCATATCATAAATATATTTGATCGACATTATCGAACATGTTTATTTATATAACCAAGATGTCGTAATTTAGTGCCCTCTGGGATTGATATTATATTTGATCTTTGTTTAATAATAAAACGTGTGAAGTCTCGTATTGGTGCTACAAATAACAATTATTATGACATAGTTAATATCAGTTTGGCGTAGTACTTGATCTCGCCTTCGCTGATATGTGACCTCCTATTAATTGTATGATTCCCTTACGTGGATTTTGATTGTTATCTGGGCCCATTTGCGGCATGGAGGTTGTGGCCCTTGCGGGCAGCACTGGGCTTGCCGTATTGGTTGGTCACAGTCCCATGGTTACCGATTCCCCTTCCGCGCATAGACGGAGCGTATCATGGCGATGGGGTCATAGATTTAGACATGTTCCTGGGCATGTCAGTTTGTTAGCAAGGTCGCTCCTTGCACTTGGTGAATTAGGTAGTTGATTTGCAGCGGGAGTTATAAGGAGGTTGTCAACAAATTGTATCCTTTATTATATGATAAAACATGATTAGATGTGATGGACCAAGTGCTGCATCATGATACAATCTCAGGGCACTATGAGTAACTCTAGTGTTGTACTGAGGCAAATCTAGGGGTAGCCATCCTTATAATCCCTCACTGACAATTTAGTGTTATGTGTTATCATCTTTTCTTTTTTTGATGATTAGTTCAATGTTTGATGATTATCATATTATCACAACCATGTATCATGAGGTTCTATTTTATAATCATACTCATGCATAACCCCGCATTTACACACACTGCACTCAGGCTTAGTAGCTCACCACTCGTGTCTCCCTCTCCTAGGGTAAATATATAGATGGTTGAGGGACATGGGACTTGCTTACGGTTACGGATTAACTTAAGACAAGTAGAGGTATCGAACGTTCTAGATTACATTCAATTGTTTATGTTTAGTAAAACTTCATGTCCTATTTCACTAATGATTTTATAGCTTTGCTTTGTAGAGCTCTGAACCACATGATTGGATTATTAGAGATTTTGGTGTATCGTGTAGCAGATAGCTGAGGTAGGGCGTGACATGTGGTATCAGAGCTTAGGTTAACCTAGACTATACCAGGATAAGTTCCTCGGACTGACATGGTGGAATAATTAGAGGTTTACTAAACACGTTTGAACTTGTAAAAAAAAATAAAAAAATCATACTAATAAGTCAGTGCTTGATTGGGCGGCCGACTAGGCAATGATTTACTACAATTATAGTACTGATACCTAGGAGTGTATACCTACTACCTAGAATAAAGTATCGTAGGTACTTCTATTTTGGGGACCGTTTGAACTTAGTAGCACCAGAGGTCTGGAATGTTTTGATTTGGCGAATGGGTGATACAAGTTGAATAAGGTTATAGAATGGAAAGATATTCCCTTATTACAAATTTTTCTCTAGTTGTGGCACAAACCTTGTTATGAAGTTTATATTATATATTGCGATTATCCATGAATTTTTCCATAAAAGAACATACCATTTACTCCAATAAATAATTTTATTAGATAAATAATTGTAAATTGCCTAACGGTGATATTTGTTCTTTTTCCCCCTTCTAAAGGTGTTTGCTATATTGTAGAATTTTGAGTGTGGTCTCCGTATAGTTATAGACTCGACTTATCAAATAGTTTACATGTGCTTATGTGCGTTTATTTTATCCTCTAAATAAGAAACTTTAATTGACTTTCTTATGCTACTTTCTTAAATTAGAAACCAAGCTGTAAATGCCCAATATGTGACTCGGCCCAGCCAAAATCTTATTATTCCATAGTCTCTCGTTAGACAACCATGATCTCTATATCATTTCTCATAGAAAGTACGTATACACTTAACAAAACGACTTCCTCTTTGAACAGTAAAGAGGGAACGAAATAAAAAAAAGTCCGGTTTTCCTCAGTATCCATCTTACTTTCGTGACTTGCCTCTTATTGGTTTTCTATGTACTCTATTTGTGACTTGTTTAAATTCTCATGTATATTTTGCTATCTTTTGGGGTGAATATTGCTTTCAATCTTTTGGAACTATCTGCTAAGTTCAATATCACATTGTTTGTACTCTTCTTGAACTTAGATAAATACTTTGCATAATCCATGTGTATTTTGGCAAAAGGTCAAACTGGTTTGGTCGGTTTGGTGGTTGTTTTTACCTAGTTATTTTACTTGATCACGTTTAAATTTCCCTTTTAATGTTAAATTTGAATACTATGATTGTTCTATTTCATGGATCTAACAAAGAAAAAGAAAAAAAAATTCTTATTTAAAACTCAATAGTAAGATTATCTTATACTCCTTATTCTTTCAATACCGTGTCTAGTTGAGTCCATGAAAGTACTACATTATTGATAAATATTCAGTTTTTCATACTTTATGTGATTACAATTGGAGCGCTAAATTTCAGATCTCAAATATATTGAAGAATGTTGAAACATGACCCCTTAAGTACAATGATATTGATCCTAAGACTCGTTTAGAGTTAGACTAACGATGAGTAAGACGAATTAGGTTCTATACTCTCCTCGCTAAGTTCATTCAGTCATATGCTTACATGTATAGTCAACAATTATAAAATCTTCTTTAGGAAATATTGTATTTCGGCTCATGGTAAGCATATATGCATTTAGTTAATTAGTCAATTTTTATCCTTAGAGTTCAAATAACTTTCAATACCTATGAATTTTTGTTTTCTTCTTTTCTTATATGACACTGAGAAATTCCACTCTCTAAGAGTACTAATTCTCGAATTGGACTTCAAATTTTTTTTTTAATGACCATTCCTACGCTAGTATTTAGATTATAAAAAAAGATGTATATTTGAACATATGTGTTACTGATAAACCTCAATTATACGTGTTTTCTAGCCTAAGATTAGTCGTTTTATATCATTTTATATCATGATTTATACCCCATATACGTTTATAGGTTTGTTACATGATTGTAGGGTAAAATCATTAACTTCGAGAAAATGACGAAAAAACGTATGAAATGAGATACATGGGCGCTGTTTGGAAATACGATCATATCTTGAGCTACAAACCTCCAATGTTAATGAGCCTTATATGTTTGGAAAGCTAAGACAATTACCTAAAAGTTTTGTGAAGATGACAAGATCCGGTTCAAACGTTTAAAGGCGCGAAAGTTACAAATACGCTCTGTTTCGAACCAAATGGCGCAGTCCTGGTAAAACGATCATAACTCGAGTTTTAGAACTTGGATTGGATCAAAATCAGTGGGGTTTTGAAGCTAAGACATAGAGCTACAACTTTGTAGAAGACCCCAAAGCCAAATTCGGACTGGAACAACGGCGTACGTACGCCGTGTTAATTGGCGTTCAGACAACGAAGGCAGAAAGTTTGGGTCTTCATTGCGTACGTACGCCAATTTGTACGGCGTACGTACGCCGATTTGCACTGCGTACGTACGCCGCTTTGCGTACAGACGCGCGTTAGGTTGATTCTAAACGCTGAAAAAGCCCATATTCGGCCCAACTTCGGGTTTATGTTCTAGATTAGGTATAAATACCCCCTCCAAACATAGTTTTAGGGTTCGAACTTTATTTTCTTGAGTTGAGTTGTAAAGATCGGAGATCGAGAGATGAAATTCAAGATTATTGTAAACGGATTATTCGACAACGGGTTTAATCGAAATTATTTTCTTTAATCTCTTTTAATTCTTGTCGTTTTATCATGTTTACTTTATTGATTGTTGATTGTTTCTTCGCATCTATGGAGTAATTCATATTATTCTGGAACCGGGAATAGCCCGATAATATGTTATCGATATAGATTATAGAATCGTTGATTTTACATCGCGTATGCTTATGATTTGCATTCTTGATTATTAATGCTTGTGAATTTGCTGGCCACATATTTGCATGATCATAGATATTAGGTGAAAATTCTGAAAGGTGACGTCTATATCAGAACCCTAGAATTCAAACCTAGGATCCTAAATCACGAAAGTAGTTTTAGGTCTTTTGAGGAATCGATACACTATCATAGAGATTAATGAATCTGAGTTTGGTCTAATCATCACGAAAGTAGTTGATTAATTAGCTTGGGTATATTGTTATGCTTCGACAGAAGGTAGCGAGTACAATAGGATAGTGTCCTTCATAAGTAGCGGTCGTAACTTCATCGGTAATATAATTGAGTCGATAATATTTATCGTGGTGAACCCTAATTCCGGAATTTCCAATCATATATAACTCGAATCAATTTACTTGCTTTTGGTTTAATTTTCTTTACAACTATCTCGTATTTTTATTAGGCTTAGATTACTGATAATTGATAGGCTAGTGCTTGATTGTTCGGTCTTCGTGGGAACGATATCTTTTGTACTGCACC
This sequence comes from Verbascum thapsus, assembly GCA_963669365.1. NCBI lineage: Eukaryota > Viridiplantae > Streptophyta > Magnoliopsida > Lamiales > Scrophulariaceae > Verbascum > Verbascum thapsus. Next base: position 8,693,701 of record OY770115.1, read on the forward strand.
GAAGCCGTGCGCTTGCGGTTTAGGCACATCAGTTACCTTCCCGACCATACAATGATTTATTAAATTATAGTATTGTGACATTGAGTGGTTTAACTAGACTAAAATTGTATAGGTTCCTTTGCTTAAAAAGGGTTTCTCGTTAAAATTACTTTATTACTCTTAAGTTTGCGGCAAGATATTGACTTATATGATAATCGCAACCAGTCGAGATTTATTGTGTAATCCAACAATAATAATTTTCCTGTTTGTATCTTTTAACGGTATCCATTGAAATAGTAGGTTTCTGCATGGAGTTCTTCCACTAGTATTTTGTTATTCTTCATTAAATAAACATCAGCTCTTCATCTATTTCTTTCATTAGTATATAGAAACATCAAATCGACAGAATGTTATCACTACTCTCTTGTATGGGTATCCCCACATATCCTTTTAATCATAGAAGAAAATCTTCATTTCTGTGGAACAACTTTGCTTTGATAAAAGTCATTGTATAAAAAAAAATCCAGTTGGGGCCTTTCAGTAAAACTTCAATTTTATTTCACGGTAGATCTTAGTTGAAACTCGAGTTAAGAACTAGGTTTCCTATATATGACTTATGAACTTAGCCATGTCAAATAATAGTTAGGCCAAAGTTTTCAAGATATTAGACAAAGTTTATGGTAATAAGAATGTATTAAAATATATAAGAGCAACTTATAAGTGTCAACAATCTTTAATTGTTGTGTTAATGACCCAGGATTTGTTTAATTTGGGAACATAAGCTACCTCCTGCTAAAGTGGGTTGAAATAAATTTCTACTTTACCTAGTGCCATCAATGAATTAAAAAAAATTCAAAGAAAAAGGCTTAGTTTGACATTTTCTTGTTTTGTTAACTATTATCTAAACTTCTTGTCCTTTCCCAACTCAAATTGAACAATAAATACAGGTTCGGAGTAATTCCTTTTCTCTAAACATTTTAAGAAATACATTTGTAAATAAAGTTTGAGCATTTGTAATCATAATACCTTATTTTATTCTCATGTATTACATGCTTTGCCATACTATCTACTCCAAATTACCTTTCTCCATGAATTTTATAGTTTGAAAGTTAAACACTAGGTCGTAAAATATATATATATATATTTCTGTATTGTTTTTTCTTCCCCACTTATTTTAGTCCTGCTCCCACTCACCCTAGACCTATAAGCAGTTTATTCATAATCTATAACTGGGTCTTAGTTATCCCTAACATCTTTAGTTCAAATTCATTGATTTTGTACCTTTAAGAATTTAGAAGATAGAAATAGGCTTTGAGAAAAGACTTTTAGAGTCATTCGTATGACTTTGATTAGTTATATTCGTTCATACTCATTGGACTCGTAACATTGTGTTAAGAAAAGTATAAAACATATTTTGAAGAATTGACAGAACAGAGAGATTGTTCTTGACTTGAATTACAGAATAAATCGTTCTGAATACTCGATCTATAGCAACATCCATATATATACATAAAGCATAAACACTAACTGTAAGGTGGGCGTGGGCTTCAGGATAGATAAGCCCAATATATGGAGAGGCCCAATATCGATTTCCAATACCCCCCTCAAGCTTGGTCCACATTAAACATGTCAATGAGACCAAGCTTGCTGATCAAGAGTCGATGTTGATCTCGGCCTAAGCCCTTAGTCAAAACATCAGCCGGCTGATCCTCACTGCGCACATACTTAACAGAGATTAAACCTTGCTGGATGAGGTCACGAATCATGTGGCAATCTATTTCAATATGCTTCGTCCTTTCGTGGAAAACGGGATTAGCAGCTAAACTCATTGCCGACTTGCTATCAGTGTAGACAATCTACGGCAGGCTGCTGAAGTTGAATGCCCAGGTCTTTAAATACACCAAAAATCCATATGAGTTCACATGCTGCAGTGGCAAGGGACTTGTATTCTGCTTCACAGGAGGACCTAGAGACTGTCTTCTGTTTCTTAGTCTTCCAGGAGATGACAGAATCTCCAAGTTTAATGAAGAAACCAGTGGTCGATCTTCGAGTCATAATGCATGATGCCCAATCTGCATTACAAAAAGTAGACAACTGTAATGAACTTTTAGAAGAAAAGAATATCTCAAAACCTGATGTACCCTTAAGGTATCTTAATACCCTTAAGGCTGCATTCCAATGAGATAATTTGGGTTTGTGCATGAACTGTGATAACATATGAACAGAATATGCTAGGTCTGGCCTGGTCATCCCTAAATAAATCAACTTTCCAATCAGTCTTTGATAACCAGTGACATCCTCTAATAAATGATCATCCTGAGTTTCTTGTAACACAGTTTCATCATATTCTTGACTTGTGAACTTAATATGCTGCTCAATGGGGCTATCTATAGGCTTACAAGCAGTCATGCCAGTCTCCTTAAGGAGATCAAGGATATATTTCCTTTGGTTTAAGTGAATGCCTTGAGGTGTTCTTATGATTTCAATGCCCAGAAAATAGGTCAAGTCACCTAAGTCTTTAATATGAAAAGTAGTATGCAAAAACACCTTAAGATCATTGATCATATTGATATCATTACCTGTGATTATAATATCATCAACATACACTAATAAAATCACAGTTTTATGATTATCATGTTTGGTAAATAAGGAGTAGTCATGCAGGGATTGAACATAGCCAATACTAACTAAAGCATTAGTAAACTTAACATTCCATTGTCTTGAAGATTGCTTCAATCCATACAAGAATTTCAGCAATCTATAGACTTTGGAAGAATGTAAAGGAGATGAAGAATAGGACACCCCCTGATTGGTGAATCCTTTTGGAATGGTCATATAGACTTCCTCATCCAAGTCTTCCTGCAAAAAAGCATTGGTTACATCCAATTGAAAAAGAGTCCAATGGTAAATAGAAGCAATGGACAAAACACTCATGGCAGTAACAATTTTAACCACAGGACTGAAAGTCTCATGGTAGTCAAGTCCTGCTTTCTGATTATAGCCTTTTGCCACAAGTCTGGCTTTGAATCTGTCAAGGCTACCATCAGAATGCAATTTGACTTTATAAACCCATTTGCACCCAATGGGTTTTTTATTGGGAGGTAAATCAACAATTTCCCAGGTTTTATTAAGTTCTAAAGCCTGAATTTCATGTGTCATAGCTTCTTGCCATTTCACATCCTTAGCAGCCTCTATTTAATTTGTAGGTTTAGTGAAAGTATGTAATGAGTGAATAACATAGTGTTGAGCAGGTGATAGATGAGTGTAATTCAAATAATGTGATAAAAGGTATGTGACAGAATTGCTCCTTAAAGTAGGGGCAATCAAAATCCTGTGTCCAAACAGTTTTGGTAGGGATCCTAGAAGACCTCCTTGGTGCAGCTGCAATGTCATCAGCTGAGGGAATAGGAGGTTCTGCAGCAGAGATAGTAGTATCAATATCAACAGAATGATAAGGTGAAATGAAATCCTAATAAAAAAGAGAGGAATCTGGCACCATAAGATGTTCTGCAGAAGCTGTGTTAGAATCAGAAAAAGGAAAAAGAGATTCATAAAAAATAACATCTCTTGAAGTAAAGAAATTCTTATCCTCAAGATCCATAAGCTTGTAGGCCTTTTGATTGGTAGAATATCCCAAGAAAACACATGCCCTGGATTTATGAGCAAATTTATCTAAAGTAGGGAGAATCTTAGCATAACAAAGACATCCAAATACTCTTAAATGAGTGAGATCAAGTTGTCTTTGAAAAAGTAAATCAAAAGGAGTTTTTCCATGAAACAATGGTGTGGGTGTTCTGTTTATCAAATAAGTAGCAGCTTGAATGCAATATCCCCAAAAAATGCAAAGGGACATGAGATTGAAACATCAAGGCCCTGGCAACATCAAGAAATATGCCTATGTTTCCTTTCCACCACACCATTCTATTGTGGTGTGTATGGTTTGGAACTTTGATGGATAATACCTTTAGAAGAAACAAGTTTGCTACAGGAAGATTTAAAAAAATCCCATGCCTTGTCAGTTCTTATAATTTTAACAGTGGTGTGAAACTGATTTTCTACATATGCAAAAAAATCTTCCAAAATAGCTAGAATATCAGATTTCATAGTCATTAAAAAAGCCCAAGTTCCTCTAGAATAATCATCAACCACTGTAAGAAAATATCTATGATTAGAATGAGTGGGTTCTTTGTAGGGACCCCAAATATCTAAATGCACAAGTTAAAAAATATGCTTTGTGATGTAAGTTCTTTGAGGAAAAGGTGCCCTAGCATGTTTGGCAAAAGGGCAGATAGGACAATGTCCTACAGAACTTTGAAGATTATTGCCAACTTCAGGTAACATAGGTAGCCTAGAAAAAGACATATGGCCCATTCTAAGGTGCCAAAGATATGAATCAGTAGAAACACTCTTAGTAGTGAAACAAGAAGAAATTTTATTGCAATGTGAAGGTTCATTTTTACAGGAAAGAATATCAGAACCATTACAAGGTTTACTACTAATGGCATTTTGGTTGGCTATTAATTGATGAAAAACATTGTGTATTTCTGTAGGATCAGAACATTGATGCAGGATGTACAAACCATTCCTAGCCCTACCAAGTGCCCTTATCTTGCCATTCCAAATGTCCTGAAAAAAACAAAAACTTGGGTAAAAGATGGCATAGCAATTATTCTGTTGAGTGAACCTGGAAACGGACAACAAATTATATTGGAACTGAGGAATATATAGCACATCTTGAAGGACAAGATTTGACCCCAAATTAATTTGTCCAATTTTATCAATCATGGTTACATTGCATGTGGGTAATTTAACAGATGTTTGTGCTGATGTGTTTGGTGTAGTAGTGCCAAAAACGTCCAAGTTATGACACATATGATGATTGGCCCCGTATCCACAATCCATTCAATATTATTTTCAGTGGATAAGAGTGCCATTGGTGAAGGGGATATACTTGACACGGTGTCTGCCATACATGTAGCACTGTTTGAACGAATATTAGATTGTTGTGAAGAGGACTCTTTCTGAATCAAATTGAGGAGCAGTTGATATTGGTGAGGTGTGAAACTTGGGTTCTAATCATGGAAATTGGTGATAGCAGTGGGATTAGGATCATTAGTTGGTGGCCCTGATTGTGTATTTCCATCAGAATTTGCATTTTGATCAATATAGACCTGATTTGAAGAGTACCCTCGTCCTTGACCTCCATTTTTTCCATTTCTACCACGACCTCTTCCGCGGTTGGATCCGCCTCGTGATGGTGGATATCCGATGAGTTTAAAATATTTTTCTTTAATGTGTCCTTGGATCCCACAGTGCTCACACATCACTCCGTCATTTAGATTTTTCTGTGAATTCGAGTAAAAAGTGATCGGAGTATCTGTGACGGTGGAGGTATTGATCGTTCGTTGGGACTCCTCATTGCAAATTATCGAATAAGCTTGTTTGTGACTTGGTGCAGGTTCCATTATAAGGATTTGGGATCGAATTGGAGCATAAGACTCATTTAATCCAATCAATAATTGCATGAGCATATGCTCTTGGGAGTACTCACTGTATTTCTTGGATGCCGAACACTCACATATGGGAAGATTCACTAGGGAATCAAATTCTTCCCACATCTGCCTTAATTTTGAATAATAGAGGGTTACAGAATTGCTTCCCTGTGTATACGAGTTGATCTCTTTGAATAATGCGAAAATCCGCGCTCGATTCATCTTGCTGAATTGATCGTGTAGGTCGTTCCAAGCATCAGCAGCTGTTTCACAGTAAACAAGCCCATTGTATATCTCCTTGCTCACGCATTTGAGAATCCAAGATAATACTAGGGCATTACATTTTTCCCACTGTTCGAATTGGGGGGAATTGGGTTTAGATTTCTAGCACTTCCCTATAATGAATCCAATCTTGCTTTTGGAATTGAGAGCCAGCCTCATTGCCTTGCACCAAATTCCATAATTTTCTGCATCTTTGAGTTCATGAGGCACCAGATGAAGGCTGGGGGTGTCAGACGGATGAACATAAAGAGGGTCATTGATATCAATATTGATAGGTATTGATCCCTTTTCTGTTGGGGTTTGCGACATATCTGTATGAGAATCGCAGAATTGATATGATTCTGAATCTTGAAGGGATTAATTGATCAAGAATGATGATCAAAAAAATTGGGATTGAAACCCAGAAACAGAGAACGAATGTGGGATGTTTGCAGATATGAAGATGCAATCCCAGTATGAAGATATAAGCCCAGATCAAGAATGACATGCTCTTGATACCATGTTAAGAAAAGTATAAAACATATATTGAAGAATTGAATTACAGAACCGAGAGATTGTTCTTGACTTGAATTACAGAATAAATCGTTCTGAATACTCGATCTATAGCAACATCCATATATATACATAAAGCATAAACACTAACTGTAAGGTGGGTGTGGGCTTCAGGATAGATAAGCCCAATATATGGAGAGGCCCAATATCGATTTCCAATACATTGATTCTTGTTAAATTTATTCCGTGTCCATAATTCTTTCCCTTGGATCCAGATTATTGAGACATATTGTCTCTGAATTTCTTTCTTCCGATTGTTTCTTTTAAGGTGCTTATGATAATCTTTCATATTCGGAACCAATCTATGAAATCAGTAATTATTTCGAAATTGTTTTAGCGGCCTTATTGCACGTTTTGTTACAGAAGGGTATCCATCTTGACGTGATCCACTACCTTGAATTATATTTCATAATTTGAGATCAAAATAAATAAATCTTTGCCCTTCTGTTCTTCAGGCAAACACTAATATCACACAACTTGGAAACGTTAAAATCCTAAATCGATCCTTTACTTTGGAGCCATGCTGTATTATTTTTAACTCCCTTGTTCATATTATCATGAGTTCGAAAAACAAAAAAAATTGGATTCATGCCTCAAGCCCATGCTTGTTTTCAAACTAATCAAGTGCACTTTTGTCGTTGTGAAATGATGAGTCGTTGTTTAGGAGAATTACAGGAATTAAAAAAAAAATCAAGGAATTAGGAAGAATTCGGGGACCGAATTCCTCGAAGGAGGGGAGGGTGTGACGCCCCATGATATTTAGTGAAAAGTTTAGCTATTTATATATCGTATTAATTTTAATTTGTAGGATTAGCTGAAATGGCATTCACATAATTTTTTATCTGTGGTGAATCATTACTAGAAAATTAAATATTATACATTATCATAATTTATATGAGAAAAGACTTTCTAAAGCTTGAGATCAAGGTGAAAAGAAGTAAATATTAATTAGTGTAATTGAAATAAACTAGGTGAATTGGTTGATGACCTAATTTAAATATCTTGGGACTTGAATTATGTGGTTGGTTGTCTTATTGATCTCAGGGGCTGAATTACAATTTTCTTAAGAAATAAGGATTAGAATAGAGAGGGAGTAGACACGTGGCTTTCCAAGCCTCAACTAGATGACACCTCTTCTTCATATCTTCTCCACACCTTCAGCAAAGTAACTCACTTTCACCCACTGAAAGAAGCTCCACTAATTTACAATCTTTGAGAAAAACAACAGTAAACCGTGGCCTTTTAGGTTATCATAAAATTTACAAAATTCTACATTTCACTTTCAACAAGGAGTAATTCCATGAATGAACAAAAAATAGTCTTTATAATCAGGTACATATATGTTTTCTTCTTTGCTCTAATTAGTGTTTGATTTGTTAATTGTTTAATCATAACTTGTTTAAGGTAGTTACCATTGGGGTTTGAGGTATTTCATTTTAGTAGTTTAATTAATTAAGTAATAACTTCTTAGTGGCATTAGTTAACTACTAAATGAAGAGTAAATCGGTAAATTGAGTATTCTTTATTTATGTTTTGATATTTAAATTGAATTCATGTACATAGGACCATTATGTCAGCCATATTCACTCACTCGCACTATAACATATTCTTGTCAAATAATTGTTCTTGATGAATAGTTTACCCATATGGCAAACGAAACTGTGACGACAACTTTTGAAAATTAAGATTAATATTTAAATTAAAAATTAGAAGTGTCGAGAATCTAGTAGAATTATTTGAAAGATGGTATATGCAATTTACATGACTGGGTAACAATTCTAAACACATGAAATACCATGTATCCAAGATCTAATGCAACGACCAGTAATATATTTCAATCTGTATATTCACTTCTAGGTATAGGTGCCAGCGTTACATGTTTCTCCAAAGCTTCAAATCATGGGGTTTATGTTGAGATAAATTATGTTCGACATATTGTGAGTGCTTTATTTATTAGTTTATTTAATTTCGCAAATTTATTGTCATTGACATCCACTTAGTTAAAATCATATCATAAATATATTTGATCGACATTATCGAACATGTTTATTTATATAACCAAAATGTCGTAATTTAGTGCCCGCTGGGATTGATATTATATTCGATCTTTGTTTAATAATAAAACATGTGAAGTCTCGTATTGGTGCTACAAATAACAATTATTATGACATAGTTAATATCAGTTTGGCGTAGTACTTGATCTCGCCTTCGCCGATATGTGACCTCCTATTGATTGTATGATTTCCTTATGTGGATTATGATTGTTATCTGGGCCCATTTGCGGCATGGAGGTTGTGGCCCTTGCGGGCAACACTGGGCTTGCCGTATTGGTTGGTCACAGTCCCATGGTTACCGATTCCCCTTCCGCGCATGGACAGAGCGTATCATGGCGATGGGGTCATAGATTTAGACATGTTCCCAGGCATGTCAGTTTGTTAGCAAGGTCACTCCTTGCACTTGGTGAATAAGGTAGTTGATTTGCAGCGGGAGTTATAAGGAGGTTGTCAACAAATTGTATCCTTTATTATATGATATAACTTGATTAGATGTGACAGACCAAGTGCTGCACCGTGACATAATCTTAGGGCACTATGAGTAACTCTAGTGTTGTACTGAGGCAAATCCGGGGGTAGCCATCCTTATAATCCCTCACTGACAATTTAGTGTTATGTGTTATCATCTTTTCTTTTTTTGATGATTAGTTCAATGTTTGATGATTATCATATTATCACAACCATGTATCATGAGGTTCTATTTTAATGCATAACCCCGCATTTACACACACTGCACTCACTGGGCTTAGTAGCTCACCACTCGTGTCTCCCCCTCCTATGGTAAAGATATAGATGGTTGAGGGACATGGGACTTGCTTACGGTTACGGATTAACTTAAGATAAGTAGAGGTATCGAACGTTCTAGATTACATTCAATTGTTTATGTTCAGTAAAACTTCATGTCCTATTTCACTAATGATTTTATAGCTTTGCTTTGTAGAACTCTGAACCACATGATTGGATTATTAGAGATTTTGGTGTATCGTGTAGCAGACAGCTGAGGTAGGGCGTGACAGAACGTGCCTAGAACCGGATCAAGAATCACCTACTCATCCATATTGGAAGCGCTGTAATGCATTGGTGAGATCATGGCTGCACAGGTCACTCAGTCGAGAATTGGTTCACGGTGTTGTATATTATGAATCTGCACATCAAATTTGGGCAGATCTTAAAGAAAGATTCCATCGGATCAATGGAGCATGCATGTTTGCTCTTTACAGACAAATCAACACCATAACACAAAGCACCAACACCGTCTCTGAATACTATACAAAATTGAGGCAACTTTGGGACGAGTACGATTCTTTAACTCCATCTCCAACAAAAAATCCATCAAGAGAATATGTGGATTACATAGGACAGCTTAAGATGATGCAGTTTCTTATGGGGCTTAATGACAGCTACAATCAAATCCGTTCACAAATTCTAATGATGTGTCCACTACCAAACCATATCCAAGTTTATTCTATGGTGTCCAATGAAGAGATCCAAAGGGGAATAAACGTGCAACACAATAATGGTGAATCCAGTATAGCCCTATTTGGTAACTCTATCCAGGAAGCCAATAAAAACAAGAGGACTGATAAGGAGTCTTTGTATTGTGAACACTGTGAGATAACCGGACATACAAAAGACACTTGTTTCAAAATACATGGCTATCCACCGAGTTGGAATCGTGGTGGATGAAAAGGTGGTGGAAGAAGAGGTGGTTCCAGGGGGAGAAGTGGAGGTCGAGGATCTACAAGTAGAGGATTTACAGCAAACAATGCATCAGGATCACATAGGTGGAAAATTTCAAAGCAATATCAAATCAAGACTCTACTGTAGAGAATTAGAACACTTTTCAACCGGGAATCAACCAGCAACAATGTAAACAAAACATGGATCTCATAATCCAAATTAAGGTTGATAACGTCACAAGTAATGCCTCAACAAACTCGGCCACTACAAATAATGCAGGTACATCTAAACCTCCTCATAAGGAATGGATTCTATATTCAGGTGCTAACCAGCACATGACATCAGAATCCATTTGTTTTGAGTCCCTTGATGATGATACTTCTATTTTACCTGTTGTTAATCTGCCAAATGGTAACACCAACAAGGTTCTTAGGTCAGGTACAATCAGAATTGGTGCTAATCTAATACTAAAACAAGCCTTATTTGTTCCAGATTTCAAACATAATCTAGTCTCTATATCCAAACTAATTACAAATAACAATGTATCTGTGAATTTCTATCAAAGATTTTGTGTTATACAGGACATGGGGACTGGCTTGATCAAAGAGATTGGTAGGCTCCAAAATGGTTTATATTACCTTTGCAGCATCAAAGATCTCCAATCTCCTTTACCTTTACACACTTGTCACAATGTTGTTTCAGATATTTCTAAGCTTGTTACATACAATAAGGTTTATCTGTGGCACCAAAGATTGGGTCATATGTCATATAGTAAGTTTGTTTACTTACCCAATTTAGGTGTACACACTGAAAAACACAACTTGTTTTGTAATATTTACCATTTGGCAAAGCACCATAGAGAACCTTTTCCTTCAAAGAATAAAGAATGTCTTACTGTTTTTGACCTTGTTCATATGGATGTTTGGGAACCATATAAGGAATGCACGTACAATGATGAGAAATTCTTTCTAACTACTGTAGATGACCATTCAAGGTATACTTGGGTTTTTCTTCTGAAACAGAAATCAGAAGCCTTCAATCACATAAAGAATTACTTAAAATATGTAAATACACAGTTTCACAAGAGAGTTAAGATTGTCAAGACTGATAATGGGATTGAGTTCTTCAATAAAGAATGTAACAATATGTTCTCTAATCTAGGCATAATACATCAAAGTACATGTGCTTACACCCCTCAACAGAATGGGATAGCTGAAAGGAAGCACAAGCATATATTAGAAGTGGCTAGATTCCTTAAGTTCCAATCAAAATTACCAATTAAGTTTTGGGGTGAATGTATAATCACAGCTGTGTATCTTATCAATAGAACACCTACACCTCTTTTAAAGGGCAAGACACCTTTCTTTATGCTTTATGAGAAGGATCCTTCCTATGGACATCTAAAATCCTTTGGGTGTCTATGTTTTGCTAAAGTGTTACCTGTTATAGACAAATTTCAACCAAGGTCTATACCTGCTGTGTTCATAGGCTACTCTTCTGTCCAAAAGGGTTACAGACTATTAAATCTTAAATCCCAGGACTTATTTGTCAGTAGAGATGTTATCTTTTATGAATATTTATTTCCTTTTGATAAAAATGGAACTATATCTCAATCTGATTCTACACAATTGAAGAGACACCATGTTTATCATGAAGATACTATGATTACACCTACTGAGCCTCTATTCCTGTTGATGCACCTAATAATGATCCTACATTTCATGCTGAACATACTGATCATGGAGAATCTGTGGCTAATGATAATGGGCCCATACCATGTAATGAGACTAATCTTACAAGACCCAAGAACCTCTAAAGCACCTGCTTCGATCAAATGTTATGTCTCACCTTTAAATTATCAAAACCAAGATTCTAATTGTTCTATGAGTACTAAATATCCTATTTTAGATCACCTGAGTTATGATGCAGTGCAACCTACATATAAGCATACCTTGCGGCTATTACAAATGAATCTATTCCAAATCATTATGATGAATCGAGAGTTTATCCACAATGGCAAAATGCCATGGACACTGAAATACGAGCTCTAGAGCTAAATCAAACATAGGACATTGTCGACTTACCTCCCGAGAAATCAGCTATAGGTTGTCGCTGGGTTTACACAATCAAATACAAGTCAACAGGAGAAATAGAATGGTATAAGGCGAGACTAGTCGCCAAAGGATACACACAAATGCATGGAATGGAAATCGACTACAATGAGACATTTTTCCCAGTGGCAAAGCACGTCACCATTAGAGCTGTATTGTCTCTAGCAGCAATCCATAATTGGGAGTTATTACAGATGGATGTAACGAATGCTTTTTTGCAATGGGATTTGGAAGAAGAAGTGTACATGTTGATACCTCTAGGGTATCCGGTCAATATTGATCAAAGAAATAAGGTGTGCAAACTAAGAAAGTCACTCTATGGACTTAAACAAGCGTCTCGACAGTGGAATCACAAGTTCACACTTGCTATGATTTTGTTTGGTTTCACTTAGTCTAAACAAGATTATTCATTATTTGTTAAGTCCCAAGGAAATAAAGTGGTCTTCCTTGTTGGTGTATGTGGACGATATTGTCATAACCGGGAATGACATTGATCTTTTACAACAGTGTAAATCCTTCTTGAGTAAGATCTTTCACATGAAAGACTTAGGTACCCTGAAATATTTCTAAGGCATCGAGGTAGCGCGCAGTAAGGATGGGATTTATCTTAGTCAAGGGAAATACGCCTTGGAACTACTAGGGGTCACTGGAATGTTGGGTTGCAAACCCATAGGTACACCTATGGATCAGAATGTGAAGTATACAACCGAGGAAAGAGGAAAGGAGGATCCATTCATATCGGATGTTAAAGATTTTCAAGGGATAGTTGGCAAACTAATCTACTTATGTCTTACTAGACCGGATATCACCTATGCGGTTCAATTGGTGAGTCAATTCATGCATCAACAACGACGTTCACATCATGATGCAATAATGCGTATACTAAGGTATATAAAAGGAAGTCCAGGCCTTGGAATTTTATTAGCAGCAAACAGCAAGATGGAATTGAAAGCCTACTGTGACAGTGATTGGGCATCATGTCCAATCTCTCGTAAGTCCTTAACTAGTTATGCGATTATGTTAGGAAATTCTCTACTATCTTGGAGATCGAACAAGTAGGCTACGGTCTCCAGGAGCTCAGCTGAAGCCGAGTATAGATCCATGGGTACAACCACTGCAGAGGTCATTTGGTTAGTTGCCTTGTTTAAAGATTTGGGTTTTATGAATTTGGAGCCTGTTAGCCAATTTATAGACAGCAAATCCGCGATTCAAATAGCTGCCAACCCAGTGTTTCATGAACGCACTAAACATCTGGAGGTTGACTGTCATTTCATTGGGGATAAGATTCAAGCAGGAGTGATCAAAACTATGTATATTTCAACTCACCAACAACCCGCGGATATTTTCACTAAAGCATTGGGGAAAGACCAATTTAAGTTCTTATTATCCAAGTTGGGTGTCTTCAACTTATTTCAACCCACCAACTTGAGGGGGGTATCAAGATTCTGCAATGTAATGAGGATTGGAAGAGCCGAAGAATATGGGTCATGCAGCAACAGTCATGCAGAAGACGTATAAAGATGTTCTAACGGCTAGTTTAGTTTGTTAGACAAAAACGTGTTTTATATGATACATTTATTTGGCGGTTATGGTAGTTATATATATATAGCTTTAGCTGTGTATCTGTTTCATTATCATTCAATCATAATTTCATATTCATTGAAAATTCTCCTTCAAGATTGTAATCTTCTGCAATTCTTTAATCTTCAATACAATGAGTTCTTCATCTTCATATTCAACCATGGGTTTGACAGTAGTGATTACATGTTACAAATTCATTTTGTAACATATACAATGTGGTCTGCTAAATTTTTCATTAAATTTTGTATTACAAGTTACACTTATGTGCATCTTTAACATACATTCAAACTTTCTTCATTCTGTTGCTTTGATCGTTTAAGTAAAAATCTGCATGCGTCAATGGCATCTTCAGTTGATAAGAAAATAGATTCCTTGCCAATCTTTTCGATGAAATCTGTCACCATCAAATTCTCCATCACCTCCAGCCTTGGATTTATCTTAGTCATGGGAAATACACCTTGGAGCTACTAGGGGTCACTGGAATGTTGGGTTGCAAACCCATAGGTACACCTATGGATCAGAATGTGAAGTATACAACCGAGGAAAGAGGAAAGGAGGATCCATTCATATCGGATGTTAAAGGTTTTCAAGGGATAGTTGGCAAACCAATCTACTTATGTCTTACTAGACCGGATATCAACTATGCGGTTCAATTGGTGAGTCAATTCATGCATCAACCACGACGTTCACATCATGATGCAGTAATGCGTATACTAAGGTATATAAAAGGAAGTCCAGGCCTTGGAATTTTATTAGCAGCAAACAACAAGATGGAATTGAAAGCCTACTGTGACAGTGATTGGGCATCATGTCCAATCTCTCGTAAGTCCTTAACTGGTTATGCGGTTATGTTAGGATATTATCTACTATCTTGGAGATCGAAGAAGCAGGCTGATGGAAATCAGCCCATGCGAAATTCTACAAACAAGATGGATCCGTTGATCATTAAAGATGGGCCAATTACAAGAGCACGTGCTAAGAAGATCAAGGAAGCCATGATGGTCCTTGTAAATGAAGTAAAAGTTAAAGTCCAAGAGACCTCTTCAATGGGCCAAATTATGAATATTATTCAAGTTGGTGGGCTAGAATTTTAATGAAGAGTTGGGCTTATTTCTTATCCAAAATTAAGGCCCAAGTTGAAGGATGAGTTGGGCTTATTTTCTTAGCCAAATCAAGGCCCAAGTTGAAGGAATTTTCGTCCATATTACAAAGGCATATAAAAATGTCTCTTCAAGATAATAAAATGTTTTGTTTTAGTGCTTAAAGGAATCCTAGAACATAGTAGAGGATCTTTTGGGTGTTTAAGCCTTTAAAAGAATTCTAGAACATAGTAGAGGATCTTTTGACTAGTTTTTAAGTGAATAAATGTGGTAAAAGAAGTGTCATCAAGATGTTTAGGGTAAAAGTGGTCCAAAGTGTAATCAAGATGTTTTTAAGCATCTTAAGAGTCTTTTGTAGCCTATAAATAGGCCATGTAAACATTTGTAAATGGGGAACATTTGAAGTATAAAAATTCCTTTGAATTTATCATCTCTTGTGAGAGTATTTTCTTTTGAGAAATTATCAAGATTCTTGAGCAAGATCTTGTGGCGTTCAACATACCGAGGTTCTAGGTCGAGGTTTTTAAGCTCTATATAAGATCAAACCAGATTTTCGATTTTGGGGTGATTTTCATTTATACGTTGGGTTCTTAGATCATTATATCTAATGGGTCCTTCGTCGTATCCACATCAGTTTAGTATCAGAGCAATCTGGTATTGATCTGATTTTTATTTATTTATTTATTTTGTTCAAGTGTTAAAAAAAAAAAAAAAAAAAATCGAAAAAAAAAAATCGAGAAAAAAAAATTCGAAAAAAAAAAAATTCAGAAAAAAAGAATACGATTTGTTGAGTTAGTACTCTAAGGAATCAATTTCAAGAATTCCTTGTTCCCTACATCTATAGGACTAAGGGATTGCTGAAGGTTCTAGAAATTGTTCAAACTTGATTTTGTTCTCAAAATTTGAGTGGTAAAAGGCTTGAGTGGTGAGTTCATTAGAGGGGAGGTAAAAGCCTAAGAGTGATACACGAGTGGTTTGTGAGGTATTTTTTTTTAGTAATACACGAGTGTTTTGTGCGAAAATTATATACCATGGAGGAAACACAAAATAACCAACAAGAAGCTTTTACACTTAATGCTATGCAACAACAATTTGCAAGATTGAGTGTAGTTCTTGAAGGCATCACGGATCGGCTAGAGAGATTAGAACAAGCTGCTCCAAGGGAACGTAGAAATCCTAATGTACCCCAACAACGAAGATTTGAGGAGTGGGACGAGGAGGAAGAAGATGACGATATTGGGGCTGCTCATGAATTCCAAAGGCGAGGAGGTAGAAGAAGGAGAAATGATGAAGTTGATCGAGACTTGGGAAACATCAAAATAAACATCCCTACTTTCCATGGAAGAAGTAATCCAGAAGCCTACTTGGAGTGGGAAAAGAAGGTAGATTTGATTTTTGACTGTCATAATTACTCCGAGGAAAAGAAAGTAAGGCTTGCGGCTATCGAGTTCACCGACTATGCAATAGTATGGTGGGATCAACTTGTTACAAATCGAAGGCGATATGGAGAAAGGCCGGTTACTACATGGGCTGAAATGAAGTCAATCATGCGTAAAAGGTTTGTGCCATCACATTATTTTCGAGAATTATATCAAAAACTTCAATCTATGACTCAGGGCACAAAAAGCGTGGATGAATACTATAAGGAAATGGAGATTTCCATGATTAGAGCAAATGTTGAAGAAGATCGAGAGGCAACAATGGCTCGTTTTCTAAATGAGTTGAAACGAGAGATTGCTAACATTGTGGAACTTCAACACTATGTGGAGCTTGAAGACATGGTACATACAGCCATGAAAGTGGAAAGACAACTGAAGAGGGAGGGTTCTTTACAAAGGAGTTATCCGCAACGTTTCCAATCTTCAAACAAGATGAAGGAAGTAGTACCTAAGGCTACCTTTGGTAATACATCAAAGTCACAAAATGAGACACCACGAGTCAAGCCTAATGAGGCTGAAAAGGGAAAAGGTAATATTACTTCATCTTCTCGAAGTCGTGATATTAAATGCTTTCGTTGTCAGGGACATGGGCATATTGCATCTGAATGCCCAAACAAAAGAGTGATGATTCTTAGAGACAATGGAGAGATTGAATCTGAAGTTGAAAGTGATGAAGAGAGTGACGAGGAAGTGGAGAAAGTTAATGCTGAATCGGGAGAACTTTTAGTGGTAAGAAGAGCCCTAAACATGCAAGCAAAGTTTGGAGAAGCGGAACAACAAAGAGAAAACATCTTCCATACAAGATGTTTGGTGCAAAAGAAGGTATGCATGTTGATTATTGATAATGGGAGTTGTACTAATGTGGCTAGTATGGATATGGTGGAGAAATTGAAATTGACTACATTGAAACATCCTAATCCATATAATCTTTAGTGGCTTAATGAATGTGGAGAAATACGAGTTACTAAGCAGGTTTTGGTGCCATTTTCTATTGGAAAATATGAGGATGAAGTTCTATGCGATGTGATACCAATGCATGCAAGTCATATTCTTTTGGGAAGGCCATGGCAGTTCGATCGGCGAGTAATATATGATGGATACCTTAATCGTTTCACATTGAAACATAAAAATAAAACCATCATGCTTATATCTTTAACTCCACAACAGGTTCATGAAGATCAAATTAAAATGTCTGAAACAAGAAGAAAGATAGAAAATGAACAACGACATGTGAGCAAAAAAAAAGAGTTGAGAGAAAAATAAGAGGGTTGAATTGAGTGTTCCCGAGGGAGAAAAGAAACTGGAAGTAAGTGAGGCCACAAAAAGAGTGAATTTCTTTGCTAGAGGGAGTGAGTTAAAAAAAGCTTTGGTTGAAAAAAAGAGTGTGTTGGTGTTGGTACATAAACAATCATACTTGAGCACTAACGAACTAACACCTTCTTTGCCTAGTTCTTTTGTATCTCTTTTACAGGAATATGAAGATGTTTTTCCGGATGAAGAACCGAATGGTTTACCACCATTGCGGGGCATTGAACATCAAATTGATTTCATTCCCGGTGCAACACTTCCAAACCGACCAGTTTATAGAGCTAATCCCGAGGAAACAAAAGAAATCCAAAGACAAGTGGAGGAGTTGATGACTAAAGGCAAAGTTCGAGAAAGCATGAGTCCATGCGCTGTACCGGTGATTGTAGTCCCAAAGAAAGATGGAACATGGAGAATGTGCACAGATTGTCGCGCCGTCAATAAAATCACGGTGAAGTATCGCTACCCCATTCCTAGGTTAGATGATATGCTTGATGAATTGTATGGTGCTTTAATTTTTTCTAAAATTGATTTGAAAAGTGGATATCATCAAATACGAATCAAAGAAGGTGATGAATGGAAAACAGCTTTGAAAACAAAATATGGTTTATATGAATGGTTGGTAATGCCGTTTGGCTTAACTAATGCACCGAGCACTTTCATGAGATTAATGAACCATGTTTTGCGTAACTTTATTGGAAAGTTTGTTGTTGTGTATTTTGACGATATTCTTATCTATAGCAAAAGCATAGAAGAACATCTTGATCATGTTCGAATTGTGTTAGACACCTTAAGAAATGAATCTTTGTATGCCAATTTTAAGAAGTGTTCTTTTTGCATGGACAAAGTAGTTTTTCTTGGTTTTGTTGTAAGTGCTAATGGAATTGAAATGGAAAAAGACAAGGTCAATGCTATTTTAGATTGGCCAACTCCTAAAAATATTGCTGAAGTAAGAAGTTTTCATGGTCTCGCTAGTTTCTATCGAAGATTTGTTAGGGACTTTAGTACCATTGCTGCACCACTAAATGAAATTGTGAAAAAAGAAGTTGGATTTCATTGGGGAGAAAAACAAGAGCATGCATTCAATCTTTTGAAAGAAAAACTCACTACTGCTCCAATTCTTGCATTGCCTAACTTTAACAAAAGTTTTGAACTTGAATGTGATGCATCTGGAGTAGGTATAGGGGCTGTTTTAATGCAGGATGGAAAGCCGATTGCATACTTTAGTGAGAAGTTGAAGGGAGCTCAATTGAACTATCCAACTTATGATAAGGAATTGTATGCTTTGGTAAGAGCATTGGAGACGTCGCAGCATTACTTGTGGTCTCGAGAGTTCGTTATCCACATCGATCATGAATCTCTCAAGTACCTCAAAGGGCAAGGTAAGCTTAGTAAAAGGCATGCTAAGTGGGTGGAATTCATTGAATCATTTCCCTATGTGATTAAGTATAAAAAAGGGAAAGAAAATATTGTTGCTGATGCATTATCAAGAAGGCATGCATTAATCACTACTTTGAGTTCTAAACTTTTAGGTTTTGAATCAATTAAAGAACTATATGCTAACGATTCTGATTTTGATTCAATTTTTTTGGCCTGTGAAAATGGTGCATTCGAAAAATTTTATAAGCATGAAGGTTATTTATTTCGTGAACGTAAACTATGCATTCCTAAATGTTCTATGCGTGAATTGCTTGTTAGAGAAGCCCATGGGGGAGGGCTAATGGGGCATTTTGGAATACATAAAACTTTGAGTGTTTTGAGTGATCATTTCTTTTGGCCTAAAATGCGTATTGATGTTGAAAGAATTTGTGAAAGATGCATAACTTGTTTGAAAGCTAAATCAAGAGCGCAACCACATGGATTGTACAAACCTTTACCTATACCAAATGAACCTTGGGTAGACATATCCATGGACTTTGTTTTGGGTTTACCAAAAACAAAAAAAGGTAAAGACTCTGTGTTTGTGGTTGTTGATAGATTTTCCAAAATGGCACACTTCATTCCATGTAATAAGACCAATGATGCAACTCACATTGCTGATTTATTCTTTAAGGAAATTGTTCGTTTGCATGGAGTACCAAGGACTATAGTGAGTGATAGAGATGCAAAATTTTTGAGTCACTTTTGGCGTGTTTTGTGGGGTAAATTAGGAACTAAACTTCTATTTTCTACTACATGTCACCCCAAACAGATGGACAAACTGAAGTTGTCAATAGAACATTATCTCAATTGCTTAGAATTTTAATTCAAAAGAACTTGAAAAATTGGGAAGACTGTTTGTCCTTTGCTGAATTTGCATATAATAGAAGTGTCCATTCTGCTACTAATCACTCTCCATTTGAAGTTGTATATGGTTTTAATCCACTAAGTCCACTTGATCTTATTCCAATACCTATCGACGAACGTGCAAGCCTTGATGGAAAAGCGAAAGCTGAGATGATTAAGAAATTGCATGAAAAGGTGAGACTCAACATTGAAAAGAGAACTGAGCAGTATGCCAAGCAAGCTAACAAAGGTCGTAAACAAGTCATATTTGAGCCCAGAGATTGGGTTTGGTTACACTTGAGAAAGGAGAGATTTTCAGGCCAGAGAAAGTCAAAATTGCAACCACGAGGAGATGGACCATTTCAAGTGATTGCACGAATCAATGACAATGCCTATAAACTAGACCTTCCAGGTGAATATAACGTAAGTGCAACTTTCAATGTTACTGATCTTTCTCCTTATTTTTGTGATATAGATTCGAGGACGAATCCTTTTGAAGAGGAAGGGAATGATGGAAATCAGCCCATGCGAAATCCTACAAACAAGATGGATCCGTTGATCATTAAAGATGGGCCAATTACAAGAGCACGTGCTAAGAAGATCAAGGAAGCCATGATGGTCCTTGTAAATGAAGTAAAAGTTAAAGTCCAAGAGACCTCTTCAATGGGCCAAATTATGAATATTATTCAAGTTGGTGGGCTAGAATTTTAATGAAGAGTTGGGCTTATTTCTTATCCAAAATTAAGGCCCAAGTTGAAGGATGAGTTGGGCTTATTTTCTTAGCCAAATCAAGGCCCAAGTTGAAGGAATTTTCGTCCATATTACAAAGGCATATAAAAATGTCTCTTCAAGATAATAAAATGTTTTGTTTTAGTGCTTAAAGGAATCCTAGAACATAGTAGAGGATCTTTTGGGTGTTTAAGCCTTTAAAAGAATCCTAGAACATAGTAGAGGATCTTTTGACTAGTCTTTAAGTGAATAAACGTGGTAAAAGAAGTGTCATCAAGATGTTTAGGGTAAAAGTGGTCCAAAGTGTAATCAAGATGTTTTTAAGCATCTTAAGAGTCTTTTGTAGCCTATAAATAGGCCATGTAAACATTTGTAAATGGGGAACATTTGAAGTATAAAAATTCCTTTGAATTTATCATCTCTTGTGAGAGTATTTTCTTTTGAGAACATATCAAGATTCTTGAGCAAGATCTTGTGGCGTTCAACATACCGAGGTTCTTGGCTCATCCTATAGCCAACGGGTCGAGGTTTTTAAGCTCTATATAAGATCAAACCAGATTTTCGATTTTGGGGAGATTTTCATTTATACGTTGGGTTCTTAGATCATTATATCTAATGGGTCCTTCGTCGTATCCACATCACAGGCTACGGTCTCCAGGAGCTCAGCTGAAGCCGAGTATAGATCCATGGGTACAACCACTGCAGAGGTCATTTGGTTAGTTGCCTTGTTTAAAGATTTGGGTTTTATGAATTTGGAGCCTGTTAGCCTATTTACAGACAGCAAATCCGTGATTCAAATAGCTGCCAACCCAGTGTTTCATGAACGCACTAAACATCTGGAGGTTGACTGTCATTTCATTAGAGATAAGATTCAAGCAGGAGTGATCAAAACTATGTATATTTCAACTCACCAACAACCCGCGGATATTTTCACTAAAGACCAACCCGCGGAAAGACCAATTTAAGTTCTTATTATCCAAGTTCGGTGTCTTCAACTTACTTCAACCCACCAACTTGAGGGGGAGTATCAAGATTCTGCAATGTAATGAGGATCGGGAAGAGCCGAAGAATATGGGTCATGCAGCAACAGCCATGCAGAAGACGTATAAAGATGTTCTAACGGCTAGTTTAGTTTGTTAGACAAAAACGTGTTTTACATGATACGTTTATTAGGCGGTTAGGGTAGTTATATATATATATATATATATATATAGCTTTAGCCGTGTATCTGTTTCATTATCATTCAATCATAATTTCATATACAATGGGTTTGACAGTAGTGATTACAGGTTACAAATTCATTTTGTAACATATACAATGTGGTCTGCTAAATTTTACATTAAATTTTGTATTACAGGTTACACTTATGTGCATCATTAACATACATTCAAACTTTCTTCATTATGTTGCTTTGATCGTTTAAGTAAAAATTTGCATGCGTCAATGGCATCTTCAGTTGATAAGAAAACAGATTCCTTGCCAATCTTTTCGATGAAATCTGTCACCATCAACTTCTCCATCACCTCCAGCCTTGGATTTATTAAAATCATCTGCAATAGTAGAGAAATAAATATTTTAGTAGTTAGTTTTTAGGGATAATTGCAGCATTATACTGTAGAATACTGTTGCATTTTTTGTTATAAAACTTACAAAATTATTCTCATATAACATATATTCTTTTTCATTTTTAGCTGGAACCATTAAAAGATGGATGGGACCTTAGCTTAATCACATTCAAATATAAAATTAACTGCGTTGTGAAAATTGCAAAAAGATGCACGTTGTGAAACGAACTTCACAAATTTGTGAGTTACAGCATTAAGGTCACAAATTTGTTAAATAATTTTCACATTTTACCTTGATTCCTTTAACTTCCAAGGCTCTTCTAACTTCAAACAAAGCTTCGACTCCAGTAAGGTCAATTGATGTCACACCTATTACATTCAACCGCGCATTAAATTATTATTATGCAGAAGCAACAATCAAATCCAACAACATAGCTGCAAAGCTCATTATTTAAGCTTCATCTGACCTGATAAATCGAGTAATATGTATTCAATCTCATTGTGTGAAGAATTCTCCAAGTCATTTTCATCCCGGACCCATCTCATGATCCTACACATCAAATGTTGTAATGATTTTAACACCGAAAAAAATAGAACAAAAAATCAGTTGCATTATCGAATTACCTATCATTAACATAGGAGGCATTTGCGAAATATATAGGCGAACCGAGCTGCAAAACTAGAAAGCCCGGAATTACTTTGGCACCGGAATATTGGTCCATATCACGATACAAGTTGGAGTTTGGTATATTCCCGAGCCTGCAAATGGCTGGCCTTGCAAGATATAGCAATGCTCTCAATAAGGCGAGTCCTATGGATATCATCAATCCCATGTCCATGCTTATAAACGAGACGCCAAAAAAAGCGGACATACAAATGATAAAATCAAATTTATCCGTTTTGAAGAGATGATAATACTTTTTAAACTTGATGAGTCCCAACATTGCAGATATGATAATAGCTGAGAGTGCGACTTGGGGTGTGTTACTAAAGAGGGGTGCTAAGAAGAGTAGTACCAAAAGCATACAAAAAGACTGCACAATGTTAGACATGGTGGTTTTGCAACCGGCATTGTAATTTACAGCGGTTTTTGAGAATGGACCGGTTGTTAAGTAGCATGATGTGAATGATCCTATTATGTTCATTACTCCATATGCTATCATCTCCTTGTTCCCATCAATTGGTTGGTTTGTCGTTAGGGCGAAGCTTCTTCCAATAGCTATTCCTTCCTGCAAATTAATTATAACTTCATCATAAATTGTCCATATATATATATATTCATCGAACGGGCTATTTTTATGCAGTAGTTACCACGAGAGCTACAACGCCCGTGATCAGTCCTGCTTTCAGTGGCGCCATTATATACTCTGGATCGAAGTTTAAACGATCAATCGTTATTTGGTTTATTCCTCTTTTCAGTGGGCCCACCTATATGAGTATGAAATCAATAAATATATTTGTCTAATATTATTGTGATTTCAAGTATGAGTCTATTAATTAATAAAGCACATAATTCATATATGTAAGAATATAAATGTGTACTAACAACGGAAATGCCAAACTTGTCCGCATGAGCAAAGTAGGCGAATAGGCAACCGGCAATGACAACCACCATTGGAGCTATTGCTGACACAAAGAATAGCTTTGGTTTTATCTTTTTCTGCAAATTCACATTACTTAATTAAAATGGTTAAAACCTACTTGGTATAACTATATATATACATGATTAACCAACCACTAACTTACGACGTATCTGGTGGCTTGTAGAAAGATGAGAAATATTATACCAATAACAGCACACCTCCAGTTCCACTGCTTAAACAAAACGAGAATATATATATATATAGGTATAAGAAAAAGTTGTAAAGATGGTCCTAGGAAAAAGTGGAAGGAAGGGGAAATGATGATGACCTCATTTTTGTAATGGAAAATGACTTTGAGAACATTAACAACACCAGTTTTCTGGGTGAAATGCTTGAGGCCGAGAAAGCCTTTCATCTGCTGGAGAATGATGAGAAGTGCAGTGCCACCCATGAACCCAGTTATTGTTGAATGTGACAGAAAATCGACCAAAATACCAAGCCTAAGTACACCCAATATTGTCTGAAAAAGACCAGATATAAATGTGGCTGTTAAAACCAAACTCAAATACAAATATGGGTCTTCAGTTGGTGATGCTTTTTCTCCAATAGTTTCTGCAATCAGCAATGAACATGCTGCCACTGGTCCAACTGCAAGAACATTTGAGCTCCCTAGAATTGCATACACTAGAGGTGGAACAAAGGCCGAGTAGAGGCCAATAACCGGAGGAAGTTTAGCGAGGTTAGCGTAGCTGATTCCCTGTGGAATTGCAAGGCTAGCAATGGTGGCCCCAGCAAGAAGATCGTACTTAAGAAAACCCAACTTATATTTTGGAAGCCATTCGAAAATGGGAACAAAATATTTAAGAGTTTTAATCAAACGACGTCCCAATGGGTCATTTCTGAATTGCCTAAAAGGATCATCGGGCATAAGGGTTTCTTTTAGCTTCGACTTTAGCACCGTCCCAAAACTGCGAGGCGGTCCAAAATTGATGCTACGTTCATATTCGACCCCTGTCATTGCAGCCCTTCAATTCTATGTCATGTCATGTAAAACACTAACCAATTAGTATCAATAGCAAAACATTATTGCATTACAAAATATAGTACGTAAAGAAAGTTCACTTGTCATATCGTGTTCCAATTTTCATTTGAATCTTCTTAACACAAACTATATATATGAAATAAAGGAAAACTGTAATATTCGTTCTAAAGTTGATTATTGCATGTGATTTAATTTTTATATTAATTAACATAAAACTATTTAAATCCGTTTATAAGGATAAAGATATTGGAAATTTTAAAAATTAAAGTAAGAAATACTAATTATAAAAAGTCAGAAATAATTGCGCTAATAATTATTAACAGAATTGGTATGAATAAGAAATTGGTGGAAAATGTTATTCTGGATCGAAAAATATTATCATCAAATTCGATTTGAGGTGGTTCTTGTACTTATTAAAAATACTATCACGGTTTAAGATGAGATGTTTCACATTTATTTATGATATAAAACATACATCTTTATTAAATCATTTTTAATAATCAAAATATCTAACAACCCATACTTGATATCTTATAATATATATACATAACATATGAATACTATCTATAATATAGAAATTAGAGATATATAAATATGGAAGAACATAATGGTGAAACAAATAAAAACGAAGTTGTTTTTTGTAAGTTTTAGATAATAAGGGTTATTATGAGAAACCAATCATTTTCATTCATACGCAATGGTTGTGACCGGAAATGCGAAACAATACGTTCTCCAAAACAATATAATTAAGGACAAAAATAAAGTTTGTAAATCTTACCAAAATGTCTTCCAAAAATGCCCAGATTATGATGGAGAACTCCTTAATTAACATAAATAATAAGAATATATATTTACAGATATATGTCTGTCACCCAGGTAATTAACTTAATGATTTACAAAGATAGTCAGAAATTATGATCAGGTAAATGATGTAGAAATATTGGACATAAACTTTTTAAGAATATACAAAAATGAAAATATATGAACATACAGAAACAAGATGGATGAGAATGCCAATACGTCACGGGATAAAGATTTATCCTAGCCTTCCGTTAAATAACTGAAACTAGTGAATATTTTTAGTTGCATATTTTTCGGGCAAAATAGGATGTTAATCCAAATTGCTTGAGAAGAGGAGAGTCGATGGCTTTAAATTAAAAGAATTTTGAGAACAAATTGCATCAATATATTAACTGTCGGCTTTTATATAACGTTGTTTTACTAGTGTAAGACGTATGGGTGTAAATGAGTCGACCTCGAGTCGAGTCTGGTAAAATTTTCATGCTCAAGCTCGGCTCATTTATTTTTTTTCGAACTCGAGCTCGAGCTTGAATGTGACGAGCCTAATTTTTAATGTTCAAGCTTAAGCTCACTAAAAACGAGTCGAGCTCGAGTAGCGCTTGAACAAAAAAATAATTTAATTATTTTTTAATTTTTGTAGAAATTATTTTTATTTAATTTATATCATACAATATATATCACAAAAATATATTTTAATAGAACAGTTTCTTTAAACACATATCATAACATAAATAAATAGAAATATTATAATTTATTATTATATATTTTGCATGACATACAAAATTAAAGTATCACTTATGTATTATTAAAATATATTTTAAATAAAAATTTAAACATTAATTTTAAATTCATTTACAGTCATATATAAAAATTAAAAATAATATTAATAAAAAGCTCGCGAGCCGGCGGCTCGTAAGCTTATGAACAACTACAAGTAGGCTCAAGCTCGGCTCACGAGAAAGTTCGAGCTCGAAATGCTCGACTCAAGTTCGTGATATCTCGAGCTCGTACCGAGCCCCAATCGAGCCGATTCATGAAACTCGTGAGCCGACTCGACTCACCTTAACGTTTGCATGTAGGCCCATTTTTTTATTGTGATTGTGAAGTTAATAATTAAATAATTTATCAGTGTAAATATAATATTTTAGCTCTCGATCAAACGACACGTACAAGTACTTATGATGCTATTTTATTTCTAATTTGACATTCAAAACGACAGTTTCTAATTTGAACATTCAAAAAACTTGGAAGAAGTGGTTAATCGGCCTAAATAGAAATATTCGCTAATAAAAATTATATTTTGAAGTCCAAACGGTTTAAAATTTCCCGAACCTTATCGTTTATAGAAATACGAAGTGGTAAAACAAAGCTACAGCACCTTAGGAACTTGAGTGATTTGTTGCCTGATTCTGGTTGAATTGTTTGATGCCCATATCAATGGGTTAAAAATAACCCTAACTCTAACTACGAACAAAATGGAAATCTTCAAGATAACACAAGTGTGGCAAGATTCTGGGGAAATTTTTCAAATATAAAATGGAAATCAAATACTTTGTCAAAATATCATCCCTCTATTACTTCTCATCATTAATATTGCTAAATATTAACAAAATTGTAGCACAAAGCAATGTATAGATGGGATATCCTATATCTGTGACGAACACATAATGTTATTGTTGCTTTTTACATTTTAGTAGTTATTTGAAAAGGTTATTTATTAAAATATATACGGAGTTTTATTAGGACTAGAAAAAAGTCACGTGCTATGCACGTGTTTATATGATGAAAAATTAAATTAAAATATGATAAAAAATTAAATTGAATTAAGGATATTTACGCTTACATACATTTAACATTTAATGTAAATAGATTAGATGTAATAAAAAAATAAGACTAATTAATGGTTTGTTTACAGATGTTATGCAAATTATTAATTATTTTTTATATATTCATGATAAAATTTATTTTATTTGTTTAAATATTATCTCGGTTTCTTTTGATAAAAATAGTCATATACATATATTTTTCTTGAATAAATAAGTTGTATTTCCTTCTTCTAATTTTCATGAAATGATATACCATATTTTTTCCACTATATCACCAATTCTACAATTTTCATTCTCTAACTTTCTGTTGTTCCTATACATCCAAATGAAGTAGATATCAGATGCAAATATTGTTATTCTATCGCAGCTCGTCTTGATTTTTTCCCCTATTTTCCTTCCCTAAATCAGCACCTCATCTCATTTATCTTTCCTCCACTGAATCCCAAACTTCCTCCTGCATTGTTCCATGACTTCCTTTGCAAACTCACACTCTCAAAGTAGATGATCTCTTATTTCTCCTCCCGATTACATAGGATGCAACAAGCATCTACTTCTCCTTAAGTGATGTTGTCCATTATTTTAAGTTTATTTTTCATCCATACTATCATTCTATGTCTTGCAATTGGTCCCTTCCCAAACCAGATTTCTCTATTGCACTACCTCTAAATGTTCAATTATGTGGTCGTAAGCATTTTTGATTGAGAATTAACCTATATTTCATTTGTGTTATTTTTCATAAATAGTAACATATATTCATATTTTCAAAAAAATGTGTTAATTCATTTTCAAAAACTTCATTGAATTTTAGAGGATGGTAGTCCATTTTTACCTGTATACTTAAGTTTTAATTTGCAATATCCTTGTTAGTTGGATCTCAACATCATTTTCGCCCTCAAGGATAGATAAATAAGTGAGCTTCTGATTATATAAGTTGTATACATAGGGTGTGTGCCCCACCTCTCAGAGCATGCGATTGTTACGATTTCCACACCCATCATTGCATATTTGATACCGCCCACCACAGATCATACTTCTTAAAGTACTGAGTTTAAAAGCATAGAATATTCTGATTTAAATATCAAATTAATGTTTCATATTTAGTATGTATCTCAAGAAATTGTATTAAAACTCCACAAGTTATTATAATAGCTCCAACTCTAATTTGTACGTTTAAATATAACATGAAAACCCATTAGATCTTCGAATTTTGTTTATGCAATCAAAAAATCTATTATCATATAAATGTTTTCTTTACTACTTTAACTTAAAGTCAATAAATTAGATATAAATCAATTAAAAAGAAAAATATAATCAAAATGTAGAGCATCATTAAAAAATAAGAAAAGTTTAGTAATCTAAAATAAACATATATATACACAAACACAAAAATGCAAATAAATATTTTTCAATCTTAACAACCTATTTTACGAATTTTTCATTTCACTGTGATCTTCATTTCTTAAGTTAAGAATTGACTATAAATTTTTTTCATCATTTTTTCGTTGTTTAAATTATTTCAAATAATTAAATTGAATATGACAAATTTCATTCAGTAATATTATATATTTTTTAAGTTATTATAAAGCTAACAATTGAAACTAAAAATAATACTTATTTTAATTTATTAATATGATTTTTTAAAATAAATAAATTCATATATCATAAGTAAAATTAACTCATTCTTATTGTAAAATTTATAAATCAATTAAATTCTATAAAATATTATATTAATAAATAACTTATTTTAGTATACACTTGAAATAGAATTTCAAGTGAACAAAACCTCATGCTAATAATTAATAAGTATGGATTTTGAATTTAAAGAACATTCACGTATGATAAATAAAGTTAATATTATTAGAAGTATACCATGAATAAATTCAGTGTAATAGTTAGTCCAATTCTATTCTAATTAGTTATACTTATTGATATTGTATTAGGATTGTATTTATTAAATAATTGGAATCATATATTGTTAATATGTATTTTATACACATTTTACATGTTTAAAACTGTGTTATTTGTCATGTTTATGCTTCATATCTCATACATTTGTGTTATTATTGATTTGTTAGGTGTTTATATGAAGAAGGAAGTAGAATGTGATCAAAAAGGCTGGAAATGGGTGAAGATGGAATTGTCATGTAGAAAATGCAGCATAATAGTTTGCAGAATTAAGCGTGGGCACGCTTAATTCCAGGAACCTAAAGAAGCAAATGAGGTAAACGTTTCTTTACTTAATCAATGTGTGAATAATCTAATGTCTCTTATGCAGAAAATAGCTTTAGGAAGCGCTCAACAGGTCAAGACATGCAGAATTTATTTCGGAATAAGACATGTAGCCGAAGTATGTCATACGGCTCAAAACGAGACCCTCGAGCAAGCCAAAGCAGCTGGTTTTCCTGGACCGTCGCAAAGGAAATATGACCCCTTTTTCTAACACGTACAATCCTGGATGGAGGGATCATCTTAACTTGAGCTACGCTCTGCGACCTCCCTATCAAATCCAGCAAGGACCTCCGGCTCCTCAAATGACTCAGTCACCAGGTACATCCCTGGAAGATATGGTTAAGATTTTGATGACTAATACTCTACAATTCCAGCAGAGTACACAACAGTTTCAGTAGAGCACTGAGCAATTCCAACAAGGCATGCAACAATTTCGACAAGAGAGTCAAAATGCCATTAAGAATTTGGAGAATTAGATAAGTCAAGTGGATACTACTGTGAATGAATTGGTGACACAAAACTCGAACAAACTTTCGTCTCAAGTCATCATGAACCTAAGGCAAAAGTAAGTGCCATTACCTTGAGGAGCATAAAGGAACTGAAAGAACCCGAACGAACCTCAAGGCACGAAGATGAGAAGGAGCTAGAAAAAAAAGAAGAAGAACCTACCATGAAGAAACCAATGACGTTCGTGATACCACCTCTTTCCCAAGACGATTTGCCAAGTCGAAGAAAGAAGAACATGAGCAGGAAATACTCGAGACATTCCGAAAAGGTTGAGGTAAATATCTCACTTCTTGATGATTTTAAGCAAGTACCTCGTTATGCTTAAGGAATTGTGCATGACCAAGAGAGCTTATAGACAACGAGAAAGTACATGGAGGAGAAAATGTGTCTGCCGTGATTTAAAAGAAACTACCTCCGAAATTTAAGGATGCAGGTATGTTCACGATTCCTTGTAAGATAGGAAATATATGAAAAATCTATGCTAGACTTAGGAGCATCCATTAATGTCATGCCACGTTCTATCTATGAATCACTAAATGTAGGAAAGCTAAAAGAAACCGGTGTTGTCATACAATTAGCTGATAGATCTAATGCTTATATTGATGGTGTTCTTGAGGACATCTTAGTTCAAGTTAATGATTTAGTCTTCCCCGCTGATTTTATGTTGTTGACATGGGTCATAACGAGTCTAGTAACTCTACTCCTATCTTGCTTGGTAGACCTTTCATGAAAACCTCTAGAACCAAAATTAATGTAGACGATGGGACTCTCACTATGGAATTTGACGGAGAAATCATAGAATTCAACATATACGATTCCATGAAGTACCCTCCTGATTTTCATTCTGTTTTTGGTATAGATATTACTGATTGTTTGACACAGATTATGTTCGAGCTTGAAAATATCATGAAGTGTTGACCACCGCCGATTTGGAGACAAAGAATAAGGAGTTCGAACTCAACCGAGAACTAGAAGAGACGAAACTGAACCTTGATTCCCTTCAATTAGTTTCTCCTAACGTTTCTCGTATTACTTTATCAACTTCTAAACCACTTTTCCCCTATTGTGCATGCACCGAAGTTGAAACTCCAAGAGTTAGAGGTAATTCGGAATGAAGCATACGAGAATTCGAAGATTTACAAAGATAAAATAAAACCTTTTCGTGATAAGACGATCTCAAGAAAGAACTTCGTTGTAGGACAAAAAGTTATTCTTTCCCATTCTCGCCTCAAGTTATTTCCGGGTAAGCCACGTTCCCATTGGATTGGACCGTTTATTATCATTAACAATTTTTTCTATGGTGCAGTTTATATTTAAAGTCCAACTACACGAAAGATTCTCAAGGTGAATAGACATCGTTTGAAACCTTTTTACAAATGTTTTCAATCTCACCATGTCGAAAACATGAAGTTGGAACTATTAAACCATGTTTTTGGGAGGCAACCCATGCTCATTTTGAATACACCTTTTCCTTTTTTTTGTTTAAGTTTTTGTTTTTTTTAGCAGAATACATTCGAGAATTAAGCGGGCACACGCCTAATTCACCAAAGCATTCTATTTTAGGAACAGAACAGTTTCAAGAATTAAGCGTACCTACGCTTAAAAGTTGAAACCATTCTGCCCAAACTCAAGTTTTTCTCTCGTTTTTTTCCTTTTATTTTAGTTATCAAAAATCTAAAAAAATCAAAAATATCAAAAACACAAAAATCGAAAAAGAAAGGAAACTGAAAAAATAAAAATCTCAAACCCTAAATTTCTCACCTTCTCCACCTCCTCTTACCTTCCTCTTCCTGTTTCTTTTGCAGTGCCGCCGCACCACCATTCTCTCCATCGCCATATCCGATCACTGCTACCATGGGAAGAGTTGCCTATTTATCCACTTCCACCGAGCAACCTGATAAACCTCGATTATACGTATTTTCTAGCGTAAGATTAGTCATTTTTATATTATTTTTATGTCATGATTTATACTTCATATACGTTTAACAGGTTTGTTACATGTTTGTAGGGTAAAATCATTAATTTCGAGAAAATAACGAAAAAATATAAGAAAGGAGACACATTGGCGCTGTTCGGAAATATAATCATATCTTGGGATATAGACCTCCAATATTAATGATTCTTATATGGTTAGAAAGCTAAGATGATTCCCTAAAAGTTGTATGAATAAGATAAGATCCAATTCAAACGTTTGGAGGCCTTAAAGTTACAAAATATATTTTAATCCGAATTCAAAATGGCAATTCAGTAGAAAGATCATAACTCGAGTTCTACAGCTTTGATTGAATCCACACTAGTTGGATTGTAAATCTAAGATGTAGAGCTACAACTTTGTAGAAGACTTCAAAGTATACTTCGGACGGGAACATAGTCCAAAGAGCCATTGAAGACAGTACTAAAACACTGCCGCCAGCATTTGAACACCAGCGGCAGAAAGTTTTAGTTTGGGCCGTTTAAACGCTGAAAAACGCCCAAAAATGCCAAGAGTCCAACTACGAAAGGGATTATTTGTTATTCTTGGTTTATATCAATTTTTTCCAGTAAAAAAAAGAGATTCTTTAATACAAAATTGGGGGAGAAACATTGGATTAGAGTTTGGGAATTAGGTTTTTCAAGGCTTGATATTCAAGAAGAGGAACGAGCCAATCTTGCATGATTGTATTCAATATTTTCGACGATATTTTAATCGAGACTAAGTTTTTCTTTTTCTTTTCTTTTTAATTATTGTTGACATGTTGATTTTAATTATGTCTATTGATCGTTTCTTTAAATCTATGGAGTAATTTTCTTTATTCTAGAATTGGGGGTAGCCCAATAATATTTTATCAAATTAATTTACGTTTTTCTTGATTTCGTGAATGCGTATGCTTATGATAATGCTTGTGAAATTGTTGGCCACTTATTTGCATGATCGTAGATATTAGGTGAAAATTCTGAAAGGTGACATCTTGATATCGGAACCTAAGAAATTGAACCTAGGTTTCTAAATCACGAAAGTAGGTTTAGCTATTTTGAGGAATCCATACATTATCAAAGAGCTTAATGAACTTAGATTAAGCCTAATCATCATGAAAGTGGGTGATTGATTAATTTAAGTATGCTATTATACTTTGAAAGAAGATAATAGTTAAAATTGGATAATGTCCTTCATAAGTAGCATTCACGTTTGATAGTGGAACATAATGAGGTAGATAACGTTTATTGTGGTGAATTCGAATTCTAGAATCTCTAATCAATCGTTTAAACTCGAATTCGAATTCTTGCTTTTCTTTTGCTAGTTAATATTTAAATCAAATTATCATTTAGCTTAGATTACAAATACGTGAAGGAATTAGTACTTGATTATCTAGTCCTCGTGGGAACGGTATCTTTTGTATTACACGGAAGCCATGCGCTTGCGGTATTACATACATCACAACCCAACGAAGACATCCCATCTCCGCATTTGCCGCTACTTGTACCACCAACAACCGACGTGATTCCTCCAACCATCAAACCAGAGCCCTCAACCGCTGCCTCCTCATCCTCCGAATAACTACAGTCAGCCCTACCAACCTCCGAACCCTTCGCCGAAACTGATTTCTCCTCGACGGCGTATCCACCACCAAACCCCCCTCTCCGCTGTCGTTCAAACTGCGCGATCCTTCGTCGGAACCCTAACCAACCACAACCACGGCGTAACACCACCACTACGCGCCTCCACGTTGCCGCCACCATACCACCACCTGAGGTGACTCTGACTACTTTCATCCATCAGCCACTCCACATCCGGCCAACACTGTCGAAGCCCGACTTGACGCAATCGAGGCAAAACTCGACCCCCTCCTCAATCACCTCGGCATCACAACCGAGTGATGCCCTAGGGGAGTCACCCTTCACTGTTCTTTTACTTTTATGCATTATCTTTTGCTTGTTTGTTGCGTATTCTTACATTAAGGATAATGTTCAATTTAAGTGTGGGGTGATTTCTAATTGCGTTTGCACTTTCTTGGAGTTTGTTTAAATTTAGCTTGTAAATTTTTTCAAATTTTCATATACTTTGGGATTTTAGAGTATAGATTTTGTGAATTTTTTGAACTAGTTAGGTTTGTGCAATTTGGCCATGCTTTGATTGAATTCTCTTGCCATGTGAAAATTTTTGTTAGCATAACGATAGAACAAGAACGATAGGATTTCATATTTTAGAACGACTTATCCCTTCCATGTGAGCTTTTGAGCCTTTTGATTTGATTGATCATACATGACAATTCTCTTTCTTTCTTGTGTGTATCTTACGTGTTTTAAAATTCTAGAACTTGCTTTGAACCTTGTCAAGACTACATGAGTTTGTGCACATTTGAACATGATAAAGGTACTAGGACAACATCCAAATAAGCTTACCTTTTGCATAATCCCCTATTTAGCCCACTTTGAGCTTTTCGGCCTTTTTCTTGTTTACACCCGAACTTTGAGCTTTTACCGCTTTATCATATCTCTTTGTTTTACTCGTCTGAAAAAAATGAGTCGAGCATCGAGATTATAATTATTTGGAAATTCAAAAAGAAGATGCGCATTGACTAAGTGCGGAGGAATCCTTGAAAAATGTAAAGAGTGCTTACCAAAAAGAAAAAGAAGAAGAAAAAAAATAAAAAAGAAAATAAAAGGGGCATAGCGAGAAAGAAATTGCAAAAAGAATGAAGAATGATGAATCGAGTTCGAAAAAGGATGAAAACATGTACTTTGGGTCCTTATTGTCGTATCTAACCAATAGTGCCTTGATGCTCTTCGAAATTATCGGACATAGTTTTCATTATCCTTTTATTCCTACCCCGAGCCCTAACCCCATTATAACCATAAATAAAAGACATTTTAACTCTTTTGTGCACATTCTTGAAAGTAGTGGCGATTTTGGTGTATAAGCAAACCTATGGAATTACATTGACATGTTAAGACTTGAGCGAAACATGTTAAGCCTTATACAGGAGTGATTGGGGAGGATTGTGAGAAAAGTCGACTAATATCACGCGTTCCTGTTTTTCAAATGAAATCGTTGTGTTGGTATTGATCTAATGTGGTATAGAGATCTTTGATTATTTGCATGCGTTATCTTGTCAAGTTTGACTCTTGTTCATTTGTTCACAACTTTCTATTTCTTTTATGCTGAGTGTTGAAATCTTGATAATTTTGCAATGCTTAATCTTAAACATTGCCCGAGGACATGCAATAGCATAAGTGTGGGGGTATTTGTTAATGTGTATTTTATACACGTTTTTCATGTTTGAAATTTGTCATGTTTATGCTTTTTATCTCATACATTTGTGCTATTATCGATTTGTTAGGTGTTTGTATGAATAGAAAATAGAATGTGATCAAAAAGGCTGAAAATGGGTGAAGATGGAATTGTCATGTAGAAAATACAGCAGAATAGTTTGCAGAATTAAGCGTGGGCACTCTTAATTCCAGGAACCTAAGGAAGCAAATGAGGTAAACGTTTCATTACTTAATCAACGTGTGAATGATCTAACGTCTCTTATGCAGAAAATGGCTCTAGGAAGCCCTCAACAGGTCAAGACATGCGGAATTTGTTCCGGAATAGGACATGTAGCTGAAATATGTCCTACGGCTCAAAACGAGTCCCTCGAGCAAGCCAAAACAGCTGGTTTTCCTGGACCGTCACAAAGGAAATATGACCCCTTTTCTAACATGTACAATCTTGGATGGAGGGATCATCCTAACTTGAGCTACGCTCCGCAACCTCCCTATCAAAATCAGCAAGGACCTCGGTTCCTCAAATGACTCCGTCATCAGGTACATCTCTAGAAGATATGGTTAAGATTTTGATGACTAACACTCTACAATTACAGCAGAGTACACAACGGTTTCAGCAGAGCACTGAGCAATTCCAACAAGGCATGCAACAATTTCGACAAGAGAGTCAAAATACCATTAAGAATTTGGAGAATTAGATAAGTCAAGTGGCTACTACTGTGAATGAATTGGTGACACAAAACTCGGACAAACTTTCGTCTCAAGTCATCCTGAACCCAAGGCAAAATGGAAGTGCCATTACCTTGAGGAGCGGAAAGGAACTGAAAGAACCCGAACGAACCTCAAGGCACGAAGATGAGAAGGAGCTGGAAAAGAAAAAAGAAGAACCTACCATGAAGAAACCAATGACGTTCGTGATACCACCTCCTTTCCCGGGACGATTTGCCAAGTCGAAAAAAGAAGAACATGAGAAGAAAATAGTCGAGACATTCCGAAAGGTTGAGGTAAATATCCCACTTCTTGATGCTATTAAGCAAGTACCTCGTTATTCTAAATTCCTTAAGGAATTGTGCATGACCAAGAGAAAGCTTATAGGTAACGAGAAAGTACATGTTGGGATGTGTTTCCTTTTATTTAGGGATTTTATTTTCTTTTCAAACAATTTTAGTTTTGCTAGGATTCTTAATCCTATTTTAGACAGTTTCCTACATTGACTAGAACTCTATTAGGTGTAAATAAGTGACATTTATTCCACAAGAAACATCTAGGTTTTATTTTCGTTTTCTCTAAATATTGTAGACGTTTTCTTTGTTATGTGTTGGTAATACACATTTTCTATCCAAGGATTAATTGAGGTTTGATTTCTTTAATTCGTGAGATTTAATTGTGCTTTTATATTCATTGTTTCTTTAAGTATTTACTTTTTCTTTGCTTGTTGATAATATATTTCATTCGATTAGGTAGCTTGATCAGCTATTTAATTGTTGAAATCATATTAAACTAATAAGGACCCAAATTCATAATTGTTTGGTTAACCCTAATATTTGTAGCAATTAATGACGTCGATTATGGACAAGTTTTCGATTAGTTGCTATGAGAATTAGTAACCTAGTTTAAATGAACCGAGCTTACGTGTTTGTTAATTAGAATTGGTGTCTTTCTAATACATAAATACTATCAAATTTCTAAATCTTAAGAGCTTGTTTAGGGTTGTGTAATCGGTAAGAGGAGTAATCAAAAAGCTTGTTTTGATTATCGAAGACATAAGGACAGACTAAGTTATTAGAGCTTGTTAATAACTATAGTCAATTTACTTAAAAATATTAAAACATCATTGCATCAATGATCGAATTATAGAATCAACACCGAGATAATCCGAAGGCTAGAATTCTCCATCTTATTGAATTCGAATTAAACTTATTTGCGATTTTAGTTTACGTCTTTTGATTTTATTTTAATTAAATCCAAACCCCCCTTTATTTGATATTAGTAATCTAGGAATTAAATCTACATCATTCCCTGAGGATCGACCTTACTTGTCACTATTTACAAATCTTTTCAATTAGGTAATTTATTTTTGTTGGATTTGACACCCACCATATATGTAACAGCTAGTTCAGTTCTATTTTAATTATTTATATCATACATCTAATAGCTAGTTCAATTCTATTCTAATTAGTTATACAGATTAATATTGTAGTAGGATTGTATTTACTAAAAAAATTTATTCCATGATTTTTTTTTTTGATGTATTATAGGAGAAACTTTATATATAATTATTAGTTGCCAAAATATTTAATTTTTCAATTTACTATTTGCCTCAATTAATTGATTGTCATGGTTGTTAAACCCGGACCGGACGGTTCGACCGGTTTAACTGCGAACCGCCCATTTATCTGGTCTGGTTGGTACAGAATACGGGTCAGCATTTGACCCAAGTCAAACCGGCCGATTTTGCTTTAAACTGGGTTGAACAGCCCAAATCCGGTTGATCCGGATGACCGATTTTGATGAGTATTCCATCATTTTTTAAAATGTGGCAAAATAACACCATCCACCAGACCACCACCATGGAGATTAGAACCTAAGACCTCCTTTTAAATATTAGAAGGAACTATCATTACACTAGAGGAATAGTTATTATTGAGTTGTGTTATATTTTTTACATATTGTTTATGCTTCAAGACTACTATATGATACTTAAATTTTATATTATTCTATTATATAGTGTTAATAATGTAACTATTTTAAATAATTAAAAGTGTTATATCGATCTACAAAGTCGATATAATATTTGAAATATTTAATGAAATAGAAAAATAGTTGTTACTAAATTGTGTTGTATATTATTTATTGTTGTTGCACTCTTAAATTCTACTATTATATATAAAAATTCATTATTTGTTTAATGTTATAATTAAAATGCTATCAATTTACAGAGTTAATATATTTTCTCAGATATGATGACATAAAGTGTACTATAAAATGCATAAATATATTTAAAGATGCATTAATTTTCACTATATTGTGTCCATATATATTAAATTATTTATAATATAAATACTTGGTATTAATATATGTTATATAATACAAATAATCCGAGTCAACCTGTTATTTTACACCGGTTGAACAGGTCAAACCAGTGACCCAATGACCCAGTTGGTTGTCCGGTTCAATCACCAGTCCAGTTTTAAAAACATTGTTGATTGTTTTCTATTTTCAGTTTATTTAGTGTTCCTTAGTTATGTCGGATATGTCCAATTTATACTTTTATCTCTACTATTGAATTTTGAATTTAAAAAACATGTTAAATATAAAAAATAAAGCTAATATTGTTAGAAGTATACCATTAATAAATTCATTTTAATAGTAGGTTGGATTAGGAGTCCAAATGACTAAAAAGAAAAAAAATTGAAAATAAGCAAAATAATAATTAAAAATTTAGACAAAGTCTTTTATATACATAAGAATTTGATGGGGCCTGATCCGGTTGGAATTGGGAATTTAGAGTCCAACTTGTATAGAAAACTTCATAATTATTTAAATTTAATGGGACCTTCATATATTTAAGTTGGAGTCCAAATTGGTTGTGTTTCCTACGTTATTAAAAGTAAGGGCAAATATATCTTTTCACATAGGACGAAAGAATTTTATTATTTATACATTTATAAAGGGGATAGATTATTAGGGCTCTTATTCCTATTGAGATTGGTTATCTCAGCGTATAAATGCCATTCTTTAGTGCAATACAAAGGGCAAGAAAGTTAATTCTTCACAATTGAGATGGTACTGGAACCTAGGGCTAGTAAGGGCTTAATTCCTTTTCTCCCCTTTCTACAATCAAATGCCACAATCACTTCAAACCAAATATAACACAAATTTCTGTCTAACACAAAAATCACACAAAAATCAAACAAATGGCAAACAACAAACATCAAAATAGACACTGCTTCTCCTTATTTTCTTGGATCGCAAGATTGTCCCGGAGATACCATCACCCACGTACAATTACAGGGTGACAACTATGCAGAGTGGAGTCGCTCTATATAATTGGCACTTCAAAATTACAATTTGTTGTGTACACATATATGTATAAACATATATTTGAGATTTATTAAAGTAATTAATTGAATAAATAAATTTAAAGTAATTTTTAAAAAACAATTTAAACCAATAAACCCAAAACATTAGTAAGGAAAATAGTTTGTTTGTTGCTAATTTAACAAATTAGCATATAGCGGATTCAATCTACCCCATTCACATTTAATATCAACTTCTTCAAACAACTCATTTACTCACAATACGTGCTAATATGATATGTTTGTTGTATGTATACAAATATATATGGAACATTAATATTTCGAGGACAAATATGCAACAATATTATGAGGAGAAGTCTCGAGGATGTCTTCTCCCATAAAAAAAAATGCACAAGCCAATCATTTGAAGGCGAGGGACCGAATAGCTACACATTTGAGCATTTAACGATTAATGCGCTATCTTCTACTATATTATATCAAGGATTCGGTTACTTTTATCTTAATGCTAATTCTATAGAATTTTGATTTATTTTTTAATTAGTAATTATTAACTTCTCTTATCCAAAATATCTTAGTAACTTCTATAACAATTTCAACTTCCCACTATCAAATAACCATCTCAATTATAATTTATCCCTATAATATCTCAACTGTTTTCTAATTTGTAGCAAATTTTGAAATTGAAATTCATTACGGGATAATAATTTCAAAATTCAAATTCAAATATCAAATCATATCACAAATATCATCCATTATTTCCTCAACTTCCCTCCCACTATTGGAAGTTATGTTAGGTCAATTATATTTTGAAATGTAAAAATTAAAAAATTCTCCAGCAAAACACGAAATTCGTGATTCATATACATTATTCTCTTTGTATAACCAGATCTGATCTTTGTTTTCTTCTACAATATTTTTTTCTGTTCCTTTTTTTTGGACATTTAACATAGATCGGGTTATAATTTGATTGAATGTGGAAAGCAAATTTCTGCTGATTAATTTTCAATATATGATGTTTTATTAATTGTTCAAAATTTTATGTTCATTCTCAATTTTATGTCAATTATTCTTTATAACACTGAAATTTACTTAACACTTCATTTGGTGCATTACTATTGTCAATTTATAGCAATGATTGTGATAGTACAATCATAATTATAATTTTTGTATTATCAACATACCACTAATAAAATGTTTGTTGAATAGCAGGTTTACGTAATGACATGGAAATGGGGCTTCAAATGCTAAAGTTTAGAAAATCATTATTTTGTTATTTTTGAAGCAAAACGATTAAAATATCTGGTAAGCAGGAATTTGATTGATGCTTTTATATAGTTGTAAAAACAAGGTTGTTATACTAATTCTACATTTTTTGTATCAGTATTGTGCCTTCAGAATAAATTGGTGAAGATGGAGGCAGTAACATTTTGTTAAAGTTTTTTAATTGTTTTTCTTCATGTATATGTCAGTCACATTAAATATTCTTCTATTATTTATGTTGTCTTTAAGTTTATTACATTCTTTTTGTAATACTCGATAATATTTATATTTCTATTTTTTGCTTTGTTTGTTTCATAGGGTGAGTACGGAGTCATGGAGGGTTGACCGAATTTTGTATAGTAGATAGATAATCTTTCATTAAATTAAAGTAACTGGAAATCCAAAATTTGTAATAATAAATAAAGGTTAATTAAATATCCATTGTACTATGATGACCGAATATTATTACAGTGTTTATGTGCATAAAATATTATTATCTTCGTTGTATTTCTTATCTTAATACTGCCGAGCATACTATAGTGAATAATTTTTAGTACTCAAAATTTATATATTTGTTCGTTTCACAAATTTTATTATTTTCGAGAATAGAAGATTTAATTCACTGTAATTTAATAAATGTAATTATATTATCTAATAATTTATATAATTGATCATTTTAGATCAACAATATATTAATTACTCAAAATAAGTAACCAATTTTATTTACTCTCTATTTTTTTTTTCAGGTAGTAGTTGAATTTTTCAATAACAATTCCGATGAGTCACTTCGAATATTAAAAATGCATTGAAAAATCATTGAATTTGATTTGTTAAAGATGATGTTAATGTTCATTGTATCTATCATTTCAAATATGATTTGCTTCTTGGAATTTTTTTTTAATATTCGTCTTTGTTTCCTTCGATTATTTTATGATATTTAATTACATTGAGTTTGATTTTCACTAACAACTAATTTAATATCATATCTGAATAATATATTGTGCGTAGCACGGGGCACACGCTAGTATTACATCGTAAATTACCCATATGTGAAAGTTATTGAAGCAGATAAATTGTTTACCTTAATTCAACGCTAGTTTTAGTTCTTTATGTTTAATATTATGACCATTTTGATCTTTTATTTTTAAGTCATGGCTTATTGGCTTTAACAACCCTCATGTTTGAATTTTATTTCTACTGAATATTTCAAGTATTCTTGCACTTAAATATAAGCATACATTGGTCATATCAAGGACTAAAATGAAACTAAATTTAAAGATAAAAATCACAATATGAAGAATGATAATGATTTTATTAATGTTTGAAAGACATATCTTTAATCCAAATTACGGGTAATTTAATATTATACCGATTACAATGAAATCGATTTAGTGTACATAATCAAAATATAATAGTTGTTTTTATCTAAACATCCTCATTAAATAATGTACACCATTTACTTACGTCATATAATGAATGTTTTACTAAGAGACGCCGTAATTTAATAATATAAACTAGACCGAATTGAATAAAACCGAATTATTATTTAATTTTCCTTCAAATTACAAGCTAAAGCCATTTAGTTATACTGACAGCAAAGCAATTTAACAAACAAACAAAAGAAATCAGATTGGGTCCCAAAAAGCTACTAAAAACAATTAGTATTAACAAATAAATAAATGCCATTTAAAGAGAAAAGGCAAGCCACAAGTGACAAGACAAGAAATGAGCACGAAAATTCGACGCGTTTCCACTTTCCAGTTGGCCGGCCTCCTCATTATTTTGTATTTCTTATTAATTATGTTTGAATTTAAATTATGATTAGTGGTAGTTAAAAGTAAGTTAGATTCCGCAATTCCATTAATCATTTGAAACTTAAAAATATTTCTTTTTGATGCGTTAGTTGGTCTTCTTTGTCTTTTTCCAAATATATTTATATAATACAAATAAAATAATAGTAATAATATTTCTCATGTTTAATTCTTGACTTTATCAACTCTCGTAACTAAATTTTGAGTTTATCCCGTCATCTCTTATGTGTCAAGGAATTGTCCGAGTTGCTCATGGTTCTCTAGACTTTGGAATTCATCTGATTTGATCATTAGTCTTGGTCAGTTTAATAATAAAATGATTTAATTCTAAATGAATGTGGATACCCTAATTTGATAATTCTAAAATAATGTAATTATAAACAAACAAAAATATCTTAATCCAATAATGTTTTAAACATAGGCACAAAAATCCTAAAATACTCTACATAAGGATAAAATAGTCAGAGATTGAATACATGATATTCTACATAGAAATGAAATTAATATGACTAAATTAACAAGTTTTGAGTGATCATTATAATACAATAATTATAAAAAGAAATTGTCAAATTTGATTTCCTTTAAGACTTGTTTACATATTTTTATTTTAAATGCGAACATGCATTATAAAAGTCAAGTGTGATCAATTTTAAAAATCAAGAATTCTGAAACCAAAGATTTAACATGAGAGATTAAATTTATAATTTTATTTGTGAACACTATGATATGTTAGAACTCTGGTTAACCTGTATCCTCCATGGCGCTTATATCACTTCATCGCATCGCATTTTACATGTCTAACTATCTATCTTATAACTTTTAATATTTGATCTTAAATATGAAAGTAAAAAAAAAAAAAAAAATGATTTTGGGAGTAGGGGCACATTGGAAATTTGAGATAAGTGGAGCGCGTTGAATAATAATAATATTAATGGCGTTAGTTGAAAACAGAATAAAGTCGCCACCTCCAGTCCAGTGTCTGTATATAACTATATATACATATCTCTAGAGAGAGAGAGTATCGTATCTATCTATCTGGGTTGGCTTTGAGCTGTGATTTAGCTGTAAACCCTTCCATTATCTCTCTCTCTCTCTCTCTCTCTCTTCCCCATTTGCCTCTCACAAATCCCTAACCCAAAATCTAATCTCTCTTCTTCTTCTTCTTCATCATCTCACATCTTCAGTGCACAAACCATAGTTGATTCAGATGTCTGGTGTGTGAGATGAAGCTTAATAATTGTTGCTTTCATCTCAGTACTGCTGCTGCAGTTTTAATTTTGCTTTCTTTTTCATTTTCACTTGCTAATGCATCTTCATCGCACGTCATCAAGATCAGCAGCAATGGTGGACCTCTCACCGACGCCCAAGCTCTGTACATCAAGAAACGCCAGCTTTTGTACTACTTAGATGAGTTCGGCGACCGAGGCGAGAATGTGACCGTTGATCCTTCACTTGTCTTCGAAAATCCGCGCCTCCGAACTGCCTACATTGCTCTACAAGCCTGGAAAAAGGCTATTCTCTCAGATCCCCTCAATCTCACCTCCAATTGGATCGGATCTGATGTTTGCAGCTATACCGGAGTTTTCTGTGCACCCGCACTCGACAATTCTTCTGTTCGTACCGTTGCTGGAATCGATCTCAACCACGGCGATATCGCTGGTTATCTTCCAGAGGAGCTTGGTCTCC
Source organism: Verbascum thapsus (assembly GCA_963669365.1). Lineage (NCBI taxonomy): Eukaryota > Viridiplantae > Streptophyta > Magnoliopsida > Lamiales > Scrophulariaceae > Verbascum > Verbascum thapsus. Next base: position 8,737,867 of record OY770115.1, read on the forward strand.
TCACGGATCTAGGCATTTTCCACATTAATTCCAACCGTTTCTGCGGTGCTGTGCCTAAGAAATTCAACAAGTGGAAGATACTCTTCGAATTCGACATCAGCAACAATCGATTTGCTGGTAAGTTTCCTTATGTTGTGCTGAGCTTGCCTAAGCTGATGTATTTGGATATTCGATTTAACGAGTTTGAAGGTACGGTTCCACCGCAACTTTTCGACAAACCATTGGATGCTATATTTATTAACCACAACAGATTTGCGTTTGAATTGCCTGATAATTTTGGCAACTCGCCTGTGTCCGTGATTGTGTTGGCGAACAACAAGTTCCACGGTTGTGTCCCTGCGAGTCTTGGAAATATGAGCAATTTGAATGAGATTATATTGATGAACAATGGGTTGAGGTCGTGTTTACCTCCTGAGATTGGGATGTTGAGGAATTTGACGGTGCTGGATGTGAGCTATAATGAGTTGATGGGGCCTTTGCCTGATAGCATTGGTGGGATGTTGAGTTTGGAGCAGTTGAATGTGGCTCATAATATGTTTTCCGGGACTATTCCGGAGAGGATTTGTGAGCTGCCCAGGCTTGAGAATTTCACTTATTCGTATAACTTTTTCAGTGGTGAGCCACCGGCGTGCTTGGCCGTGGCGGCGAGTGATGATCGGAGGAATTGTTTGGCTAATAGGCCTGCGCAAAGGTCTGCCGCGCAGTGTCGGGGCTTCTTGTCTAAGAAAATTCATTGTGGTGCTTTTAGGTGTCATCGCTTTATACCCACTCTTCCATCTCCGCCACCTTCACCGCCCGTTTTTTCGCCACCCATTATTTTACCGCCGCCTTCACCGCCTCTCAATTCACCACCTCCTCCCATATATTCACCACCACCTCCCATATATTCACCACCACCACCTATTTACTCTCCTCCCCCACCGCCGCCGCCACCACCACCACCACCTTCTCCCCCGCCCCAATCTCCTCCGCCACCTGTCTATTCTCCCCCACCCCCATCACCACCTCCTCCATCTCCTCCACCTCCGTCTCCCCCACCCCCACCGCCTTCTCCCCCGCCCCCATCACCTCCTCCACCGCCACCGCCTTCTCCCCCGCCCCCATCACCTCCTCCACCCATATATTCTCCACCCCCCCCACCCCCATCCCCACCACCTCCATCGCCATCTCCACCGCCTCCAACAGTATCTCCGGCACCTTATCCTCCTTGCATACGATTGCCGCCACCACCACCACCATCTCCACCTCCACCTCCTCCACTTTTGCATTCACCTCCCCCACCTGCTCCATATTACTATAATTCACCTCCTCCACCGTTGTTACACTCACCGCCTCCACCGCCCCATTCACCACCTCCACCGCATCTCCATTCGCCACCTCCACCGTCACATTCACCACCTCCTCCACCAGTTTACATATACGAATCTCCTCCCCCTCCAGCTTACTCTCCACCTCCCCCAATTTATTCATCACCCCCACCCCCACCTTGTATAGAACCTCCCCCACCTCCTCCCCCTTGTATAGAACCACCGCCACCCCCACCTCCACCACCGTGTGAAGAATCGCCTCCTCCAGCCTCACCTCCACCACCATACGTTTACAAGCCTCCACCATCACCTTCACCACCGCCATATCACTACAATTCCCCTCCCCCACCATCACCCTCACCTCCTCCGCCAACACCAGTATACGAAGGGCCATTGCCTCCGGTGTTTGGGGTTTCATATGCATCTCCTCCTCCTCCGCCCTTCTATTGATTCTTTTGAGGGTCTTCCTCCGAACTATTCCCAAAACACACAAAATAGTGACCATTACAACTTATATTATTATCTTATCTTTACTTACCAAAACTTACATATATATCTCATGTGTTCATGATTTATCTCATCTACCGGATGAGAGAAAAGAAACAAGATCCAAGTAGGGATTGGATGCGACCATTTGTGCGCGGGAATGTATATTGTATTATGAGGATCTATGATAATCTGTTTTAGTTGCCCTTGCTGAAGACATTAATAAGATAAGTGGGTGACAAAAAAATAGGCATGAATTAAAAACAGAATTTTGTATCGCAATATATGTTATGGATGGATTCAAGTTGTGAAATAAAGTAGGTTTTTCAGGGAGGTGTATGTATAGAGAACATAATCAGGAGCCAGAACTGCTTCTGCTGTTCTAGTAGTTGTTACTCTTTTATATTATATACTTTTCATTCTTTTACGAATTTATAGATTTCGGTAATGGGTAATTTAATACTTGTATTGATTTACTATCAAATAAAGGGGAAAAAAGAAGTTGCATTGATTAATCAATTTTTCAGAGTTCAGATCCTTCAGTATACTGATTTATCAATATATGGGAGATCTTTCTTATGTACCTGTCTTGTTGCAGGCGTGCTGCTTTAACATTAACTGAAGATGCATTTATTTCAACGAACATATGACACTTCAATTGTCTTAAGTCTTTTACGCAATGTTCAATGGCTTGTGTAATTCATTTCTCTCTAGGGTAACTTTAAGTTCAGTGAATTGTTTGAATAAGAATACTTTTGAAATATGTCAGGAAAAAAGATTTATTGTGATAAGATTTGATTATGCTAAACCCATAATACATATATAAATTAAATGTGGGTTCAGTTTCATCTTGCCACGACCAACAAGACAACAAATGATTTCGAGTTTTCGACAACTGGGAGGTCTCTAAATATGCTTAAGCTAATGTTTTTATACTGAAATTGTTAAATAAGTGCCTTGAATCGACTATGGATTACTAATGGAACTCGGATTTGGGCCTGCAGATACGTGATGGGCTGAGCCCAAGTTAGATTAGTCTGTTAGTATTATAAATAGACCTGTTCGCAGGTTATTCTGAAAATCTCTGTAATCTGAAAACCTAGCCTCTAATAAAATCGTTCTTCCTCTGCCCGTGGACGTAGCCAACACAACGTTGGTGAACCACGTAAATTCTGTGTCACTTATTTACGTTTTCTGTTATTTCTTTGATTGCTCGATTAATCCATCACAACAAACTGGTATCAGAGCCAGATCAATTGATCAGGTTTTCCGCACTTGGATTTTTTCGGCAAGAATTGAAGATGTCTGCAAGAATTGAAAATGTCTGCGTTTAACGTAAAGGTTGACAAATTCACCGGGAGAAACAGTTTTGGTTTGTGGCAGATCAAGATGCGATCTCTTCTGAAACAGCAGAGCTTATGGGCTCGCGACCTGATCGATTGATCTGGCTCTGATACCAGTTTGTTGTGATGGATTAATCGAGCAATCAAAGAAATAACAGAAAACGTAAATAAGTGACACATTGTGTGTTTGGGAAGCTTCATCGAAATAAGTTTCCAAAGAAAGGTTATATTCAGAAGGTGCTGTCAAGATTTGGCATGTCTACAGCAAAGCCTATTGATACTCCGAGTGCTGCAAATATTCATTTGTCTTCTGCTTATGCGCCGCAATCTGAAACTGAGAAGGAGTACATGTCTCGAGTCCCATATTCTAGTGCAGTTGGAAGCTTGATGTATGCTATGGTCTGCACTAGGCCTGATATTGCACATGCTGTCAGTGTTGTTAGTAGGTTCATGGGGCAACCTGGAAAGGAGCATTGGCAAGCGGTGAAGAGAATTTTTCGATACCTTAGAGGCACGTCTGATGTTGGCCTCATTTATGGTGGAGATTCACAGTGTTCTGTGGCTGGCTATTCTGATTCTGATTATGCTGGAGATGTTGACAGCAGGAGGTCGATGACTGGTTATGTGTTCACTCTTGGTGGTTCTGTTATTAGTTGGAAAGCAACGTTGCAAGCTGCAGTTACTTTGTCTACAACTGAGGCAGAGTATGTAGCGTTGACAGAAGCTGCAAAAGAAGGAATATGGCTGAAAGGGCTAGTTAGTGACCTTGGTCTACATCATGATCAAACTGTCGTTTATTGTGACAGTTTGAGTGCAATCTGTTTAGCCAAGGATCAAGTTCATCATGAGAGGACAAAGCATATTGATGTGAGGTATCATTTCCTGAGAAGTGAGAAGAGGATCAAAGTGGTGAAAGTTGGTACTGCTGATAATCCCGCTGATATGTTTACCAAGCCGGTTCCTCATAGCAAGTTTCAACATTGTTTGAACTTGCTAAATATCACAAGCTGTTAAGTTGCCCTTTGGGGCAATTCTGAGGTGGAGGAAGAAGTCTGGCAATCGAAAGGATGCGTCTGTTTGGAGGATTCAAGTCAAGGTGGAGATTTGTTAAATAAGTGCCTTGAATCGACTATGGATTACTAATGGAACTCGGATTTGGGCCTGCAGATACGTGATGGGCTGAGCCCAAGTTAGATTAGTCTGTTAGTATTATAAATAGACCTGTTCGCAGGTTATTCTGAAAATCTCTGTAATCTGAAAACCTAGCCTCTAATAAAATCGTTCTTCCTCTGCCCGTGGACGTAGCCAACACAACGTTGGTGAACCACGTAAATTTTGTGTCACTTATTTACGTTTTCTGTTATTTCTTTGATTGCTCGATTAATCCATCACAACAGAAATTACAACTAATAAATTAAATATGCAAGAGCTATTGGTTTTATACTGAAATTAGAACTAATAAATTAAAATATTACTGCGGTGAATATTCAAACTTTCGTAATTGCTACCTAATTGGCTTAAATCTATGAATTCTTAATGAAGCAAAAGACTAAAAAGAGTGTTTGAGAGTAACAAATAAGAAAATGTAGTGTCCTATTTGACCAAAAGCCTCAAATCAAGCAGAAAATCTCGATCCATGTCTGCAGGTCCCATGTGAAAAGGAAATGGTGATAGTGTTGTCCTCTTAAACTAACAATATTTTAGGCTTAATCATTGTATTAACGGTAAAATTTTATGCAAAAGGTCTTCTAAATTTTATATAATAACAAGGCGCATGCGTATGATTATATATCTTTTGAAATTTTTGATATATCAAGACGAATATATATGTTGGATATTTTGATTGAGTTAATTTATATTTTAGTATTAAATTTAAGTGAGTTTTATTTGTTGAATAAGGAATGTCTATGATTTAAATTAATTTACGTTTTGATTGGATAAATTGTGTATTTAATTACTTGAATTCAATTCGGATGAATTAGATATTAATTAATAAAATGTGACACTTTATACATGGTTTATAATTGAAATCAATGAATTCGAAATGAACGTGCACGATGAATGATCACAATCATATAATCGACCACCATAATCACATGAAAGATCACAATCATATAATCGAAATCAAATTGCAAGTTTTGAAAAATTAGAGGTTGAACAGCACAATAGCAGGTGCAACCGCCCATAAAGGACTATTGATCACCAAAGAAGCGAATCCATTGGCTATTGAATGGGTGCACTGGAGCACTCGCACACACCGGTTCACCACTTTTGTCAAGAATATTTTATTTGACGTGATAAAAGTTGCATTTATTAGCTCAATATTCTCCATTCTTTGTAAATGTGCATTCCATTTTTCAAATTTAACACACCAAAATCATTTATCTTCTATACTAATTTTGAGTGTATTTTGAGAATAATTTTATTCTTAAATATCATTTTAGTATATTAAGATTAGGTTTTGCATTTTAAATGCTAAATTTAAGCATTTTAAATATGCATTAAGTTATTAAATATTATTTTTTAATATTGAAAGAATTATTAGTGTTAATTTGATTATTTTCAATATATTTAAATATTGTTTTAAATGTTATAAAAATAATTTTGTATTTTAAATTTTTAGATATATATAAATCCGTACGAGTCCATAGATAGAGTTAAAGAAGTATCTTGTTTGTTAAACTCGAGAACTTGTAGTAGTACTATTTTTGAGAAGTTATCGTCGAATTTTGAGATAACCGCATACTCCATAACTATTAAAAAGGGGACAATAATATTTGAAAAAAATAAAATAACCCGTATCTCAATATTACATTTTCATTTTATGTTTTTATAAATATAGCTCGTTTCGCTCCAATTTTTCAAAACAATATATATTAAATCCTAGCTTCAGCGAATGAATAAGAAATTACATGACTAAAAGAAATATTAGCACAAGGTCTTTAAACAAATCATTTATAAGGAAAATGTATACGGACAAAATTAAGAAAAGTGAAAATTGCAATGCTTGTTACAAATCCCATAATGCTAACATTTGTTTCTTAGAAGGTTTTAATCATATTCCAAGTAAATATGATCGTTCTATTGATGGTTTATTTTCGAGAAATTAGTAAAATTAAATTCAGTATCATGCAACACTACTATATTCAATTGCACAAACATTTAAATATACATTAACTAATTAAATAGAATTGCACCATAATTATGCCCCATTTTTAGTCTCTGGCACGATAATATTTTATAATTAATTGTCCCTAAAAATAAAATACACAGTTTATTCTCTAATATCGTAAAAATAAAATTTCTTATTTTTTAAGAAAAAATAGTAATAAAAATAGTCCAATTAATCACTCGCGCCACAAATATGTGGGCTTAACTATTTTAGTAATATCCTGAAGCCCATTTCTTGCACCTTTCCTTTCGGCTCTCTTTTGCATTTTATTAAGCCCAAAAAGAAAAGAAAACATTGTCGTGTTGATCCTAAAAAAAATGTGCAATATACAATATTTTTTTGGATGATGATGAAAATCTAGAAGTATTAGAGTGTATACGGAATAAATTTCACTCTTATGTAATAGATTGCAGATCATACAAAAAAGTTAAATTAGCTCATATCTTTAAGTGGAATCAACGAGAATTTAACCCGTGACGAAGAACAATAAATTCACTTTATTATTATATATAAATACTAATACATTTCTATAGTTGAATGGCAATTCAATATTCTTGATGCGGGATCAAATAGTTAAGTCACGTAAAAGACACGTGGAGATGGGATCTGACCCGTCTCACGACAGAACCAATAAGGTATTTTGGATAGTGGGCTGCACTCGAGCGATTCAAGCTGCCTACGTACCTAGCAGATAGGATCAAGCCTATTCGTAGTTCAATAAAATAAGTTTCTCTAATAATGAGAGATGTGAATATTCAGAGAGATTAAGGTAATTCTCCAAATGATCAGAACGTGATTAATGAATTAATTAAGAGGGTATTTATAGGCATCTAATTGGTCCTTAGGCCCTGGTGCGTGGCCATGGGCCTAGGGCGCTCAAGCCCTAGCCCACCACGCCTGCATCCTGGTATATGGGCTCAGGTGGTTTGGGCTTGGAGCGGGCGCCTTCTTGGGCCGAATGAAAATAGGGCCCATCATATGCCCCCTAATTCCCGAGAACGCGGACGAACTGGGGAATCAGGAATTATTGCTTCGAGGACGATGAGTTCGATTTTGAGGAGGAAGGGACTCCGGTGGGCTCAAGATTAATGATAACCCTAATGGGCTTCAATGATAAAGCTAGGGAATTGAGGCATCAAGCCTTCATTCTTTCCCACCTCTTTCCTACAAAAAACATCTCTCTAAAACTTTTCTCTCAAGCCCTTCGAAGATGGTGAGCTCTGATTCGAACTCTCAAGGTAAGATTTCTCCTCCTTCTTCTTTATGGCTTTCATTCACCCTTGAGGAAGAAAATCGATTTTTTTTAGTATCTCGTACCGACCCCACCATTGCTCGCGGGGGGGTGCGCGCGGCCGCACGGACACCTCACCAGGGGGGTGCACAGCCGCGCGTTGCACTCGTGCGCTGCGCTGCGGCGCGGACCCCTATGGGGGTCCGCGCGGCGTAGGCCCCCTTGGGGGTCCGCGCGTGACCTTCGGGGGTCGTACGAGCAATAGCCCCTCCGATGGAGGTGTCGGCAGTGGAGCTCCACCCCCGGTGCCTCATTCAAACCCTACTGCACGGGAAGCTCCTAACCCGCTTCCCCATCTGTGGCTCCGACCGTGATCCCACCCTTTGAGAGGGTATTCGAGATCACTCAAGGAGCACTCTTGGCGCTGGTGGAAGACGCCTCTATATGCGTGGCAGCTCAGGCAATCCAGTAGTATGCGCTGAACCACCCATCTCGGGGGAACCCCAGCGCGCTCCCTAAGCAGATAACCCCTCCGCGAGGGGGAAGCCCCCGACCGCGCATCACGCGTCCACTCTACGGGGCCCCTTACCCCGTAGGAGTGGAGCTCAGCGATCCCGTGTAACACCCTAACGTGGCAGCCACGGGCGCGCCGCAGGACATCGCACGCCTCCACCTTCGCGCTGAGGTCGGAGATTTCCGACCCCCACGAGGGAAGCGTCGCGGCTCTTTGGCGTTCGAAGCAGAGAGAATATCCATGGAGTACCAGAGGATAGCGTCGACTCTTCCCAAGAGCGACCACCTCACAGACGTGACAGGGAGCGGGGCTCTCGATGGTCCCCCCGTCGAGGTCAAAGAACTCCGACCCCCGAGGGGGCTAGATCCCGACGTGAGTCAACAATCCTCACATCGAGGTCGTGGGTCTCCAACTCATGAGGAGGCCCAGTCCCGGCCTAAGCCCCGCAGGTCTCCTCATCAGAGTCGCGGGTCTCACATTTCGGACGAGGCCCATTATAGGCGGGAAACCCGTAAGTCCAGGTCTCCTCGTAGAGGTCGGAGGTCCCCGACCCCCTAGAGGATTCGCCCCGGGCCAGCTCACAGCCAGCAGCCCCCCACCCAAGGGGATGCAACCCTGCCGCAAGGAGCGTACGAAGAGTTGCGCCTCGTACCCCTAGCAATGGCGCTACCAAGAAGAAGTCCATTTTGCCCCGCGATACTCGCTGAGGCGATCCCTCAAGGGATGAAAATCCCTCACCTCAGTGAGTACGATGGTACTAGGACCCCCAAGAGCACTTGGATAAGTTCAGTGCAAAGGCGGACATGTACGACCTTAGCGAAGCGGCCTATTGCAAGATTTTCAGGACAACCCTCTCAAGTAGAGCCTTGTCTTAGTTCAACCAATTGCCCTTCGGTACCATAATCGGATTTGAGCAACTAACGAAGCGTTTCCTCCATCATTTCTCTATGAACAAGAAATATCCCAAGACCGCGTCGTACCTGTTCACCATCACACAACGTGATGGAGAGTCTCTCCGAGAGTATGTAAGATGTTTCTTGACGGCGGTGTCAGAGGTACCTCATGTCAACCATGAGTTACTGTCGGCAGAATCTCCGCCTGGGCATATTCAAGGAGTCGATAGCTGGAAAGCCTCCGTCCACTTTGGACAAACTATTGGCTCGCGCCGAGAAGTACATCTGGATTGAAGAAGCGGTTGGCCCCGTCAAGGCTGAGACGGGAGCCTACAAGAGGAAGGCACGAGAGGACGACAGACTCCCCGAGCCCAAGGAGCGCAAGTCGATGCCTCCTCAAGGATTCGCTAAGTACACCCCGTTCACCCTGTCCCGTGAACAGGTGTTTGCCATAGCAGAGCAACATAGGCTGGTAAGTTGGCCTAAGAAACTGAAGGACAACCCTAGCCGCTTGAAGTCGAACAAGTATTGTCGGTTTCATCGTGACAAGGGTCACACGACGGAGGAGTGTTGTTACCTCCAGAATGAGATAAAAAGGTTAATACAGCGCGACCACCTACAGGAAGTAGTCTCGCTGCCCGCGGGGGCTGGGCGCGAGGCTGGGAATCCGTGGGGCGCTGGGATGAAGGCCCCCCGAGAGAGGATCGTAAGAAAGACGAGGACCAAGCGCCCGCGGTAGACAAAGACACGGACAACCTTCCCCTCAACGGGATTATCGGTGTGATCTCTGGGGGCGCAGCAGGGGGAGATTCGAGTAACTCGAGGAAGAACCTGCTTCGAGCCGCCACGGGTCTGCATGCCTTCCCCAGTCCCAAGCTGGCCCCGTGTTCCAGGTTAGCCAGAGTGCCTCCTCCATTGGTTTCGGGGATGAGGACTTGCAGATGCAAGTTCCAATTCAGAATGATGCATTGGTGATCTCGGCCACTATATCGAACTTCTGGGTGAAGAAGATACTCGTCGATAGTAGAAGTTTAGCGGATATTATGTTCTATAGCGCGTTCGCTCAGCTCGGCATTAGCAATGTGCAACTCCAAAAGGTGAACACCCCTTCACTGGGTTCATGGGCGAAGTAGTTGAAGCCTTGGGAAAGGTAACCCTGCCCCTCTCATTGGGATCATACACAGCGAGGGTCACCAAAATGACCAAGTTCCTTGTGGTGAAAGCCCCTTCCTCATACAATGTAATTTTGGGGAGGCCGAGCTTGAACCTGTTCAAGGCTATTGTCTCCACCTACCACCTAAAGATGAAGTTTCCTACCCCCAAGTGGGGTGGGTGAGGCAGTTGGTGATGTCAGAATTGCACGAGAGTGTTACGCTAACACCTTGAGGAAACCTACAGAGGCGGAGGACGCGAGGCATAAAAGCAAAGGAAAGAACGAGATGATTAGCATCATCTCTCAGCCTCTGGCGGGTACTAAGCGTAAGGAGAAGGTACTCAACGATGACCCCCGCGGGGAGACCCGCACCGAGGCCATCGAAGAGCTGAAAGAGGTAGAACTGGTGCAAGGGGAGCCCGACAAAGTTTCTAAAGTCGGAGGCTCTCTATGCAGGGTTTATGAGGAAGAGCTTGTAGCCTTCTTAAGACGAAACCTTGATGTGTTCTCATGGAGCATTGAGGACATCGATGGGGTCGACCCCCAAATCATCACCCATTGACTGAACGTATATCCTGACGCCCGTCCGGTTAAGCAGAGAAAGAGGACCGTCGGAAGGGATAGAGGCATGGCTATTAAAAAGGAAGTGAGCAAGCTGTTGGCGGCCAAATGTGGTCCTTGTCAGAAAGTCGAGTAGCGCATGGAGGATGTGCATCGACTTCACGGACTTAAACAAGGAGTGCCCCAAAGATTCATATCCGCTCCCAAGGATAGATGATCTAATTGACTCCACGGCAGGCTGTGAAATGCTTTCATTTCTAGATGCCCAGCAAGGGTATAACCAGATCCGTTTGGAGCCCTCTGATCAGGAGAAAACGAGCTTCATAACGGACCAAGGCACCTTTTGCTACAATGTCATTCCTTTTGGACTTAAGAACGCTGGGGCGACCTACCAGCGCTTGGTCAACACCATGTTCAAGGACCAGCTGGGGAGGAACATGGAGGCTTACATAGATGACATGCTTGTAAAGAGTCATAAGCAGGAGCATCACGTCAAGGACTTGCAAGAGTGCTTCGAGGTCCTTAGGCGGTATAACATGAAACTCAACCCTATAAAGTGCGTCTTTGGTGTCCGGGGGGGAGAGTTCTTGGGATTTGTCGTAAGCGAACGCGGAATCGAGGCCAACCCCGAGAAGATAAAGGCGATATTGGAACTGCCACCCCCCAAATGCAAGAATGAGGTGCAAGAGTTGATGGGCATAGTGGCAGCCCTGAATCGCTTCATCTCCAGATCGGCCGATAAAGGGATTCAAAATGATCCGAAAGGCCAAGGGCTTCGAGTGGGACGAGTCGTGCCAGCGGGCGTTCGAGAAACTGAAGAAATACTTGGTTTTCCCACCGCTGCTCACGAAACTCGTCGAAGGTGAAACACTCTATCTCTACCTCTCTGCCTCCCAAGTGGCGGTAAGTGCGGTGTTGACCCGCGAAGAAGGTGGGGAGCACAAACCCATCTATTACGTCAGCAAGCTGCTGCGGGGGGCGGAGCCCGGATACGCACCAATCGAGAAGTTGGTCCTGGCCTTGGTAACCGTCGCTAGAAAGTTGAGGCCATACTTTCAATCGCACCCCATCGCGGTGCTCACCAGCCATCCCCTAAAGCGAGTACTCTCCAACCTAGAAAGTTTGGGGAGGCTGGCCAAATGGGCGATCAAGTTGGGTGAGCATGACATAGAGTTTCGTCGGCGACCTGCAATCAAAGCACAAGTGCTAGCCGACTTCGTCGTCTAGATGACAGAGGGCGATGCAGGCTGCTCTTCCCCGGCATGGAGCCTATACGTGGATGAATCGTCCACCCAAGCTAGTAGCGGGGCGGGGGTCGTACTAGAGAGCCCTCAAGGGCTCAAGTTTGAGTACGCCCTTAAGTTCGATTTTAAGGCCTCAAACAACGAGGCTGAATATGAGGCTCTAATAGCCGGAGCGAAGCTGGCGCTTGCAGCGGGGGCGAGAAGGTTGCTTGGTTTCAGTGATTCCCAATTAGTGGTTAACCAAGTCCAGGGGGTCTATGAAGCTAGGGAGGAGATAGATAATGGTCTACTACCTCGCCCGCATACACGATTTGAGTGGAGAGTTCTTGGAGTTCCAAGTGAAGCAAGTGCCCCGAGCCGTTAACGAGGCGGCAGACCAGCTAGCTAAACTATCTAGTTCCATGGCCTTCATAACAAATAGAAAGATCACGTTCTTAGCCCTTGACAAGCCAGTGATTGAAGGGGATGCCATGGAGGTACTTTGTGGAGATCCATCACAACCTTCATGGAAAGATGAGATTGTAAAGTACCTCACCAACGGTAGTCTCCACCTGAAAACACGTTTGGGAGATGCAAAGGAAAATTGGGCGGATGAGCTCCCGGCCATTTTGTGGTCGTACCGGACCACCCCCCACACGAGCATGGGGGAAACGCCCTTCAACTTAGTGTATGGCTCGGAGGCAATCACCCCGGTCAAGATCGGGGAGGTCAGCTATAGGGTATCCCAACACGAGTCTGGTAGCAACAAGGCAGGCTTGCGAGCCAATCTCGACTTGCTCTCAGAGGTTCGCGATCGGGCGTCAACCAGAATGGAGAGCTATCGCTCGAGGATGGCCCGCGCTTACAATGCGCGGGTTCGCCCCCGTAGCTTCCAAGTGGGCGACTTGGTGTGGAGGAAAAGCATCAGGACCCGTGGGGAAGCTGGATGCCAAATGGGAAGGCCCCTATCAAGTGGAAGCGATAGTTAACCAAAGCGCCTATAAGCTGAAGACTTTACAAGGCACAGAGGTACTGCGCACATGGAACATCTCCAACCTCAAGCGCTATTACGCGTAGTCGCTCGCTGATGTTTTCACTTAGTTTTTTACCTTTGTTCATTTAAGTTCGATTGGCCTGCGAGCCAAGCGTTTTTACCTTTGTTCATTTAAGTTCGAGTTGGCCTGCGAGCCAAGCGTTGTTACCTTTGTTCATTTAAGTTCGAGTTGGCTGCGAGCCAAGCGTTGTTACCTTTGTTTATTTAAGTTCGAGTTGGCCTGCGAGCCAAGCGTTTTTCCTTTTGTTCATTTGATATCGAGTTGGCTTGCGAGCCAAGCGTTAATAAAATCACTTCGGGGCACACTTACGTTCACTCTATTTAACTCTAAGTACGACTCTGAGACCGCGTGGTTGAGGCTCCAAGCCCCCCGAACACTTAGTAACAAGAGGTTGAGGCCTCACGCCACCCCAAATAAGATAGAATAAAATTCAATACTATAGCTTAACAATACTTATTAATGAGAGGTTGAGGCCTCGCGCCCCCCAATGTTAAACACAACTTACTATTACGAGGTTGAGTCTCCACGCCCCCCACCATACTTCACAAGATGAGATTTAGGCCCCGCGCCCCACCCCCTCAATAATGAATAATATGAAGCCATAACCATACGCTCCCAAATTCTTAAGTGTCGAACCAATCAAGCTCAACTAGCCACATGGCTTGCTTAGTTCGACATGGGGGGCATAGGGGTAGCTAACACGCAAAAACGTTCAAAACGATAGTATCATGCATGCTATCAATCGAACAATTTCAAATAAGACACGAAATGCGCATAGCATAATAAAGCAAAGGAGTCTCGTACAATATGATAAACAACCAGAAAAAGCTAACACCAGTCTAAAAGTCGCTAAGGCTAAATAGGGGCGATGATAAACGCTAAACCGAAACTAAGCTACGATAGAACAAGCCAAAGTAAAATCTAGCTCTCCATGGGGGATCCGCCCCAGGCCCGTCGGGACCACTCGGACCAGCTGCATCGCCGCCACCAGAGCCCCTGGAGCCGCTCGGACCATCCGCATCGCCGTCTCTGAACTCGGGATACACCCAAGTAAAATCGTCGTCAGGGTAGCGGCCGTTGTCCCGCAAGGCCTTGCGGAACTCATGGATGGTCATCCCTATGAACTCTTTGCCCTTCGACTGGACCTTCCGTGCGATCTCTCGGGCGTAATCAGTGCCCGCCTGAAGCTCTCAACTGCGGATCGACCGGCCTCCTAGAGGACCTTTTTGCCCGCATCGGAGCTGAGAAAGCCTCGTTCGCATCCTATCTCTACCTCAAGGTCCTTCAGAGCCCCCCGATACTTCCTCTCTATCTCAGTGATCCTACGAGCTCTCTCTTCAACCTTCCGCTCTCTCTCCTTGGCCATTCGCTCACTTTCCTCGGCTCGGCGCGTGAGCTCCTCGCAACGCCTGCGAAGCTGGGCCCCGATCTGTGCACTCTGTGGAAGGATAAAACGTATCTCATGAGACAATATGGGAGAAATTCACAGAAACAAAAAAAAAAAAGGGAGCGATAGGAGCACTGACCCGTCCACTATGGGCACTAAGCTGCTCGTCCAGTGTTTGCGGCATGAGAAGGGAGAGTCGTTGATGGTCATGGGGGATATCGGTCACCTGCATAATCTCCCAGGGAGTTGCGACGTCCAGGGAGTCCCAAAAGGATCGAACAGTTGGGTCCCGATTCACCCCGAACATGAACAAGCCCTTGCCCAAACCATGTGATCCGCCGCTGCCTGAAGAATGCGCACGTGGACGCTTGCATGGAGGCTCGCGGGCACCGGTGTCGGGGGTGATCTCAGCAGAACGGCTACCCCCCGAAGCCGCGGGGGCCCTCGCATCGCACGTCCAAATCACCCCCGCCATCATCTGAGCAAACACGGCGGCCGTGTCGACGCCCGGGCTCGCAGGCTCGGTAGCGACGCCCGGCGTCCCCTCTAGATCCCCCTCCACGTCTAGGATCGCGGTCTCAGCAGCCACGTCCGGGGACCCCTCTGGCTCTCCCTCCGCGGCCAAATCCGAAGGAACCACGAGGCCCAAGCCTTCAGTCGCGGAGACGCCGAGGGGTCTCGGGTCGCCACCCACGGAGGACCCAGTCACGGGGACGGGGGTACCTGAGGGCCCCAGGGAATCCCAAACCTCCTAGACCGGTGTCTCCGGCGTCGGGGAAGGACCAGCTCACCTACAAGAAATTGTTAAGACAAATTCGGTCAAGTAAAGGCGAAGAAAGACTGAATGTAGAGCTAGGTAGATAAAAAATGAAGGAAAAGGAAGAGGAAAAGGGAAAAAGCCAAGCCGTCAAGTAGAACTGGCTGACGTCGCACACGCGATTGAATAGCCCGACGTCGACACATTGCCTCCTCATTTCCCTCACTGCTCTAGGCGGAATCGGATTAGAGGGGACCCCGAAGCTCCAACGCTCAGAAGTACGGATCCCGAGATGCTCTATCAAAAAATAGAAGAATTTCGCTTTCCATTTCCCCTTAGAGCTGGGACCGCCTGATAGGAAACGCTCTGGTCCGCGAGGGTGGAAGTAGACGAAGGGCCCCCGTCTAGCTTGTTTTACCATAAAGAGAACCTGGAACGACTCCAAGTCAGTCGCCACACCCGCCTGACTAGCGCGCCGCATGAACCCTCTGAAAAGTGGAAAGCAGTTAGGTGTCAGCTGGCTGATGCAAAGTCCATAGTGCGCCAAGATTTCCCCGAAAAGAGGGGGATACTCCAGGTGGAACCCAGACTGGAAGTACTCCAGGTAAAGGGTAATGGTCCCACTCTTAGGTGCGCGATCACCCCCCGTCGAGGGAGACACGCGGAGCAGTCGATGTGGCTAAAGTTATGAAACAGGGTGGTCAACTCCCGCTCCGTACAAGTCTCGATGTCGACCGTCGACTTACTAAGAGACGGCGTGACCTCGCGCACTTCAACAGCTGTCGGCTCAGAGCCTTCCCCGGCCGAGGAACGCTCAAGACTCCCGCTACCTGAAAAGGGGACAACGCGAGAGCTCATCAAAATCATATCAAAGATTCGCAATGGTCGAAAAAACTAACGGACGCGACATTGTCCCGCACGACCCCCAGAGGTCACGCGTGGACCTCCAAGGGGGCCTACGCTGCACGGACCCCTGTAGGGGTCCGCACCGCACGCACACGGCGCTACGCTGTGCGCACGCGCAGCGCGAGGCCGCGCACCTCCTGGTGAGGGGTCCGTGCGGCCGCGCGCACCCCCGGCGAGCAAGGGAGGGGGGTCGGTACGAGATACTAAAAAAAATCGATTTTCTTCCTCAAGGGTGAATGAAAGACATAAAGAAGAAGGAGGAGGAGTCTTACCTTGAGAGTTCGAATCGGAGCTCACCATCTTCGAAGGGCTTGAGAGAAAAGTTTTAGAGAGATGTTTTTTGTGGAAAAGAGGTGTGAAAGAATGAAGGCTTGATGCCTCACTCCCTAGCTTTATCATTGAAGCCCATTAGGGTTATCATTAATCTTGAGCCCACCGAAGTCCCTTCCTCCTCGAAATCGAACTCATCGTCCTCGAAGCAATAATTCCTGATTCCCCAGTTCGTCCGCGTTCTTGGGAATTAGGGGAGCATATGATGGGCCCTATTTTCATTCGGCCCAAGAAGGCGCCCGCTCCAAGCCCAAACCACCCGTGCCCAATATACCAAGAGGCAGGCGTGGTGGGCTAGGGCTTGAGCGCCCTAGGCCTATGGCCGCGCACCAGGGCCTAAGGCCCAATTAGATGCCTATAAATACCCCCTTAATTAATTCATTAATCACGTTCTGATCATTTGGAGAATTACCCTAATCTCTCTGAATATTCACAGCTCTCATTATTAGAGAAACTTATTTTATTGAACTACGAAGAGGCTTGATCCTATCTGCTAGGTACGTAGGCAGCTTGAATCGCTTGAGTGCAGCCCACTATCCGAAATACCTTATCGGGTCTGTCGTGAGACGTGTCGGATCCCATTTCCACGTGACTTAACTATTTGTTCCCACATCAATTCTTAAGAATTTAATTTCTAAGAATATATGTATAATAATATATATATACACCTGTATGTTATTTATACACCTGAAATGTTAGATGTGTTCTAGTTGTGTAGTGTCTTAATTCTTCACATCTTGTGTCCGTTTTAATGTACGTGTAATATAGGGTAAAATAATCATTTTAGTAGTTAAATATAACTCTACTTGATTAGAGGCTAATTGAACTTAAATCCATTATATTACTTGTAGTTTGTATCATCTAGTACATTTCTTAGATTTTCGCTAGTTAGAATTGATCCAATCAATAAGTAGTCTTAAATATGAGGTACAGACGAAGTTAAACGCTTCAATGAAGAATTCAAATATAGGCTAACGAGTTGATTACGAACTGAGTACATTTTGGTAAAATTTATTTATTTTGCAACATCTAATAATCAAAATAAATACAAGATAAAACAAAATAATTAAACTTAATTAAGTATCTAAATTATAATCATAAAGCATTTCCAGTATTTTGCATCCAACTCCATCATTCTGTTCGATAAACATTCAGGGTAGTTCATAAATTTTCCTAGTGGACTTGAAATTCAAACCAGTATCGTACATTGTATGGATGGGTTTTTATTTAATTAAGGATTTAAAATGAATGAATTTCAAGTTTTCTGAATTTTAAAGAATTGAAATTCACACAATCATAAATATTTTATTTGAATATTATATGGTTTTAAAAAATAATTTCAATTTTATTATTTAACTATAAAATTTGAAATATATCCTTCAGCATTTTATTTATTTATTTTATAATTAATTATTAAATAAATAAATCATCTTTGGAAAGCATGTCTCTAAAAAATCTCATCTCTCTAAGGTCCCAATTGGATGGAATATCCATCTTTGAAAATTATTTTTCATGACAAAAGTAAGAAAAAAATATTTTTAGAATAAAAAATATGTTCTGAGATTTGTATTTGAAAGAAAATTTTAAGAGAAAAATATATAATGATTATGGTTGATATTATATGTTTTTTATTGTGAAAAAATTATTGAGATTATTATTTGAATATAATTTATAATAAATTATTTAGTCAAAATCATCGATTTAGATGTAAAAAAAGTCACAATGGATTTTATTTTAAACGTTGCATTATTTTACATTAGAATATGTGATTAATTTGATTTTTGGAGTTGAAAAATAGTCAGGAAAAATTTTATAAATCGATTGTGTGAACTGTCAAATCATGAATAGTAAGAATAATTTTCTCTCTTTTCTTGCAAAAATTTCTTCAAAATTATCTAAACGAGAGATTTTATTGAAATTTTTTTGTAGCATACCAAACAATTGAAACTTTTTGAAATTTTTTGCTTCGAATAATTTTTTTTTTGGATGAAGTTACCATCCAATTGAGCCCTAAAAGTCTATTTCTTGGAAATTATATAATAGCCCTTGTTTGTTTATGTTTTCAAAATCCATTTTCAACTTTTTAAATCACAAAATTCTTAGACTTTGTTTGTTTATGTTTTCAAGTCCCATTTTTAAGATTTTAAATCCAAAAATTCAAAATAAACCTAACAGACCAAATTCTCATCCAAATTTACATTTTCTCAACCCCAACTTTTCAATTCCCTATATAACTACCTATCAATCATATATAAATCATTTCACACATTCAACAATCAAATCAGTTCCTATAATAATTATTTATCTTTCTCTTTTATACTTATAATTTTTTAATTTATATTTTATTATTTTTAACTCACATAATCATTATATATACAACTATAACAATCATTCTACACATCATCAATCAACATATCAATATTGATTTGACATATTTACAACTTTCAACCTATTTTTAAAAACATAAACAAACACTTATTATTTTCACACGAATTTCGGTATTACGCAATTCCCGAGAAAATTTTAAATTTTTTAATCAAAAACATAAACAAACATAGCTTTAATAAACCTAAGTACTTAACACACCAACTTCTCATCCATATTCTACTTTTTTTCAACTCTACTTTCCAATTTCCTATATAACTAACCATCAATCATATATACAACTTTTCATACATTTACCTAGGGGTGTTCACGAGTCAAGCCGGCTCGCCGAGCTCGCGACTAACCATCAATCATATATACAACTTTTCATACATTTACCTAGGGGTGTTCACGAGTCAAGCCGGCTCGCGAGCTCGGCGAGCCGGCTCGAAAATAGCTCGAGCTCGAGCCTATCGAGCCGAGCTTTTTATCGAGCCGAGCTCGAGCCTAAACATGCCTGTTCGCCAGCTCGCGAGCCGGCTCGCGAGCCAGAATAAAAAAATAAATTTTAATTAATTTTTATAAAAAAATAAATATTTATTAAATTTTTTATATAAAATGATATATTATAATAATATATTTATAAATAATGATCTTTTTGACTTTAATTATAACTATATTTAATAATATATGAATAAATATAAAATTAATTAAATATTTTTATTAAAAAAAATTATAAAAAAATATTTTTTTATAAAAAAAATATTATTTTATAAAAAAAATTATTTTTTTGAGCTCGAGCTCGACTCGGCTCGACTCGGATCGAGTTTGGCTCGAGCTCACATTCTTGGAGCTCGTCGAGCTCGAGCTCGAGCTCGTGCTCGAAAATTGTGGCTCGAGCTCGAGCTCGAATTTTTTGGCAAGCTCGGCTCGAGCTCGACTCGTGAACACCCCTACATTTACCAATCAAATCAATCATTATTCACTTTTTTTTTTATATTTTATACTTTTTTTTATTTATATTTTTTTATTTTTTTATTTTCATAATCATTGTATATGTCACTAACACAATTATTATAAATATCATCCATCAACCTATCACTAATGATTTGACATGTCTTACGACTTTTAACATATTTTTAAAAATATAAACAAACACCTACCATTTTCACTCGAATTTCTATAGCAATTGTCGAAAAATTTTCTAAATTTTATCTCAAAAACATAAACAAACAAATGTACATTTCTCTAAAGAATCTCTCTCCACCTCCCAAAAATATATCTCATGAAAATTTCTCTCTTTCTCGAGAAATTCCTCTTTCTCTCTCTAAAAGCAGGATATATATATATTAAATTGAGTGAATTTCAGTTTTATATTTTGATTATAAATACTAGAGCTCTTGAAATCCTTTAACTTTACTTATATTTTGATATAAATAATTATTAAAAAATTATTGCTTAAACTATGGGAGAGATTTTCAAGAGAGGGATCTGTAAGAGATTTTCTAAATGAGAGATTTTTGGAAGAGAGATGGAGAGATTTACATAGAGAGAAATACTTTTTTTAAGGATAGAGAATTTTAACACTTTTTTAGGGAAACAGATTTTTGAGAATGAGTGGGGGAGATATATTTTGAGGCTGAGAAATTTGATAGAGAAATATTTGAGTTTTGGTTTTTGAGATTACTTTGCATTTTTATAAGGATTTGAACTGATAAATATGGCCAATGAAATAAATTTATAACAAATATGAGTTGAAATCTATGGTGCACAGACAAAGGACATGGGACACGTACACGAAATACGATATTTTAAAAATATTAGGATATGACACGGTCTCAAAACTGATATAAAATGTATATATATGTTATTTAAAATATACGAATTATTCTTAATTTTTATTCTAATTAAATATAACTGATTAGATAAATAAATTACAAAAATAATTGTACATTATAAATTTGTATTTGATTTGCAAAGTTACATATGTGTATAAGAAAAAATAAATACTTCAATTTTCAAAACCACAAAAAATAAGTAAAATAATATCAAGTATCACAAATAATGCATACATATATATTTTTAAAACCGGACCGGTGATCGAACCAGACAACCAACTGAGTCATTGGGTCAGTGGTTCGACCAATTCAACCGGTGTAAAATAATCGGTTGACCCAGATTATTTGTATTATATACATATATTAATACTAAATATTTATATTGTAAAAATTTAATAAATATGACACAATATAGTGAAAATCAATGCATCTTTAAATATATTTTTATATTTTATAGTACACTTCAAGATGTCATCATATCTGAAAAAATTCATTAATTTTGCAGATTGATGCATTTTAATTATAACACACTATATAATAGAATATAATGATTTTTTATATCTAATATAGTAGACTTTAAGAGTGCAACAACTATAAATAAAATATAACACAATTTAGCAACAACTACTTTTATATTTCAATTTAATATTTTAAATATTATATCGACTTTGTAGTATATTGCACTTTTAATTATCTGAAATAGTTATTTTATTAACACACTATATAATAGAATAAAACAAAATTTTAAATATGATATACTTTACTTTAAGAATGAACAATATGTAATAATATAACTCAATTTGGTAACAACTATTTTTCTAGTGTAGGAGTAGTTCTTTTCAATATTTAAGAGGAGGTCTTAAGTTCAAATTGTCATGGTGCCTTTAATGTTGTTATTTTGGTAATTCAAAAAGTGATGAACATTCACCAAATAGCCCACCCGGGTCAACCGGTTTCATCGGTTCAACCGGGTTTTAAGTGAAAACCAGCCGATTTGGATTGGGTCAAGTGCTAATCGTATGATGTGCTCAATCGGACCGGATAAATGGCCGGTTCGCGGTTAAACTAATCGAACTGATCGGTCCGGGTTTAACAACAGTGAGTAGACACACAAACACACACACACACACTCTAACCACGTCGGTGTTCATATTTTATTTTATTTTATTTAAGCATACAGATTTAATTCAATGTTGGACATGGCATCGGGGAGTGTCAGTGCAGTTCACACACACTCTAACCAAGTCGGTGTTCATATCTTAAGCAGACAGATTTATTTTCATGTTGGATGTGGCATCAGTGTCAGTGCAGTGTGGTATCTGATAGGGTGTCAAATACGATAGGTTGTGATATTTTAAAGTCTCTGTGCATCACACGTTGAAACCCATTCCAAAAAAAAAAAAAAAATGAATTTGAAATCTATGTACATCACATTTTCACTTAAACAACAAGAAAAAAATATATAACGAGGATTTAAGAATTCTTTGGCCCAAATCCATCAAACCTAATGGACCCCTTAATGTTTATCATATACTCCAATCTTATGGGCAAATCCATATAATAGGTGTAGCAACCCTCTATATTTTCACTTGCATTTGCATATAGCCCAATCTTATGATATTTATTATTCAATATGAAAACCCTCTATATTTTCAATTTTATTAAGTGCCCCTGATATTAAAGATTTTTTTTTTACTACAACTCATAATGAAATCTTTTAAATTAAATGATATGTATAATTCTTAAAATTTTATCAAAAATTCAATTTATAGTAGAAAATTATATCCACTGTGAAAATATCCAAATTTTCAAAGTTGACGTGGACGGAAGAAATGTGTGGTTTTCTTCTTACGTGAGCGCGTGGGATAAGCTCAATTAATCCTCTTCATCCTTTCTGTAACAGCATTTAATGTTCTTTCTATCTGCAACCCCCCATAAAATTTGTACTTTACGCTAAAGAGGTTGTACCTGAAGATGAAGTTGAGAGTATGGGGATAAAATTTCTTGACATGCATGTGCACATATAGATGGCAAATAATAATTCAAGGCAAATGTGAAACAAGAAAAATACAAACACAAAACAAAACAAAAAGTTTGTAGAATTAACAGAAAGAAATTCAACATATACATATATATTATGTATATATATATATAGAGAGAGAGAGAGAGAGAGATAAAGTGCCATTAATGCAAAGCTCAACTAACTCAAAAATTTCTATTTCAAATGGGCTATGGATTTACATTACTCAACAGCATTAATGAAATCCAACTACTAACAATGCCAGCTTGAAAGTTCCTCTTATCTTTACTGCTCATCTCCACCGCCGCTCATATTTTCTTCGTGCTTAATTATTTCCAATCTAACCCACGAAATTCACATTCATATATATATATATATATATAAACTACTAGTTATTCAATTTTTCTGTGATTTTCCTCGTTTCTTTAAATCAAATCAAATAATGTGGAATTCAGCGGAGAATTTATCGGCTCGATCGGAGTCCTTTAGGGAGGAGGGCGACGATGAGGAGGCGCTGCGTTGGGCGGCGCTGGAGCGGCTGCCCACTTACCGCCGTGTGCGGCGCGGAATCTTCCGTAACATGGTCGGAGATTCCAAAGAGATTGACGTACACAAATTGCAAGCGCAGGACCAGAAAATCGTGTTGGATCGGTTGATTAGCTCTGTTGAAGATGATTGGGAGAAGTTCTTCGTTCGAGTACGACGTCGATTCGAGAGGTTTGTCTCTTAATTTAACAACTTCCTTTCCTTTTTCTTTCTTCTTCAATTTAGCTCTCACTTATGAAGAAGATTCAGACATATCTACTGAGTAGATTCTACTCAATCCGGTCTTAAAGGCAAATAACCCTATTTTGCCAATTCCTTCTTATTATTCTTCACTTCCTTGTATTTATTTATTGATTGATTGACAGTTTTGACTATCTAAAATTTATAGATTTAGTTGAAAATAGGATACAAGAATATTATAAGTCACCACCTATAGCTATAATACAACTTTTCTAGTAATACGTAAATTGTCTCCAAAAAAAATGATGAAATTTATGTTTCTTAAATACTAGTATTTCTTTGATAGGTTTGAGGTAGGTTTAATCTGGTCCGATGTGAAGTTCTAGGATGGATTGAGACCAACAATCTAAATCCAACATAGAATTATTAATCATTGGTCCGATTGCAACTTTCAAATGTCTAGAAATCAACATAGTAATGCTATCTGTTTTATTATATGACCACGAGTTGCTAAACGAAAATGATATTGATTACGACCCTAATGAGTATGGATTAGAGACCTGAAAATAACTTCAAGCTTCTTTCTGATATCATATTCTATGAAAAAACTGTCAGTTTATCATCCTCATGCTATAATTTATGGAATATTTGAATTTTCTAGTCAAATTAGTTTTATATAAAATTACACTTGAATATATTCTCAACCATAAGTATTGACTAATGAGTAACAAACAGGAATTTGTTATTAAAAAGTTATACCCGTATAAAACTTACATTTATGTACTATTAGTTTATAAGATTTCTCCTATTTTCTCATCGATTCTTCTATTTAAATTATAATTATGGGAAAAATCAGATAAAATTTATGACCGTAAGAAATTATTAGTGCTTTAATGCAAAAGAAAAATAAATTTGTTATGATATAATTGCAATTTACTTTGTGTTATTTAATCTTTTGATCTTCTTCATTTTCATATATTACAAAATATGTTAATATAAATGGTCACTTAGCGGATTGTCCCAGCTACTGCACAAAGCTGAATTTAGAAGCTAATTTCTGTACTATAGAAAATGATAATAGTCATAGAATATATTATATAACAGGCTAGAAACTATATGGATATGTAAAAGAAGGAGAAACGGGGTTTAAAAATGGATCTTATAATTTGCTTTTCAGTCCAATTCTTTTAATATATAAATTAATTTTTTGACAAACTTTTTTATTTTGTATTTCGGTACAAATAATTTCTAAAATATATTCCATGATTCAATTGGAGCTTAATTCACTTTAGTAAAATTGATAAGATAGTTCATGTAAACAAATTATGAAATTATCAATAGCATAAGGATAACTTGTTTGAAATGCAACTTGAGTTTATTACAGAAAAACCTTCAAATTGAAAATTGAAATACAATTGTAATATGAAATCAAGTTAGATATATTCTTCGATTTATTTTGTCATTGTATTTTTCTATTTATGCGTCAAGTTCTTCACATGCATGACATGCATTTATATTATAAATTCACAACTTATATACGAATAATATAAAGCTAGTATAACTTCATCCGGAAGAGTTGCAACAAAATTTTTACTCTGAATTTTGATATTTGCTCTCACCAATGATCCCATGCCTGACAAATTCAATAACTCTATTTTCATATTAATATATAAGCCTCAGTTCTTATTTCAAACATCTTATACTATTGCATTACAGAGTTGATCTGGATTTCCCAAAGGTTGAAGTCAGATTCCAGCGTTTGACAGTGGAATCATTCGTACACATTGGTAGTAGAGCATTGCCAACGATTCCAAATTTTATCATCAACATGAGTGAGGTATACTATTGAATGTACTGCATATAAATCGCATTTCAGGATCTGACTTTTGTTTTAATTTTTCCATTCCAAGGCTTTACTGAGGCAGCTAAGAATACACTCTGGTAACAGAAGAAAGCTGACAATTTTGGATGATATAAGCGGGATAATTCGGCCAGGAAGGCATGTATTGGTTAGGTTTATTCTCTTAGTGTAGTTGGTTGTGTTGGTCTCATAACGTGTTTGTCTATTCTTCAGATTAACTTTGTTATTAGGTCCTCCAAGCTCAGGAAAGACGACATTGCTTCTTGCTCTTGCTGGACGCCTCCAATCTGATCTTCAGGTACAAACAAAGCCGTTAGATATTAGATATTCATTAATCCGATTGAATGCATTGCTAAGTGAAACTTTGATTTCTGTGTGAAGATGTCAGGTAAAGTGACGTACAATGGACATGGTTTGAACGAGTTTGTTCCACAGAGGACATCTGCATATGTGACTCAACAAGATTGGCATGTAGCAGAGATGACTGTAAGAGAAACACTTGATTTCTCAGCACGTTGTCAAGGTGTTGGGTATAAATACGGTAAGGTTCATAAATACTTGTCTAATCATACTATAGCTTTGTCTGAATGCTACTGATGCTGAAACTTGCGACAGATATGCTTCTGGAACTTGCAAGAAGAGAAAAAATTTCTGGAATAAAGCCTGATGAAGATCTTGATATATTCATGAAGGTACGTACATGTAGGAATTAGGATGCTGATCCCGTCACTCTCACTAATATTTAAGCTGAATAATCCAAAAAGAGCCCCAATAATTTGTTCACACCACCTGTGTCGTAGTTTCAACTACGATTATTTGTTTATTAATTATTCCTATCCCACTGTTTGTATACATAATGGAAAATTGTAACATTAGTCCCACAGAGTATATTCCTAGTAATTTTTGACTTAATGTTTACAAACTTGCAAAATCAGACTTGTCTTTTTTGCATTTGTACTCCCAATCGTTAAAGAATGAAGGGAAACCATTAGTTTTGTCATGTACCTTGCACATGATCAGTAGTGTTCACTCCATGGGCGGAATCCTATTCGTTTTTAACCAATAGTACCAAGAATTGCAACATGTCCTAATTTATGAGATCAAAATTGCAGTTTTGCCTGTAAATAGCAATGTCCTTGTCTTTTCCCTCAAGCCGATGCACTTTGCTTGTCTTAGTGGTTTATAACAGTCTAAGTTCTTCTCACAACTTGGTGAACCATATGTATTTGTTTGTTCTCATTTTTGCAAGATGTATCGTTCCTAGGAATTAACTTCAGTTTGAACACCTTACCAAAGAAAACTATCCAAGTAAATATTCTTTTGATTGTACAGGCATTATCTTTGGAGGGGAAGGAGACGGGTCTTATGGTGGAGTACATCTTGAAGGTATTGTCCCTGATTAGTCTATGTCTGGATTCCTCCTACACATTCTTATTACAACATTATTTTTGGGAGTAGTATATTAATGTTGTTAAGTTTGTTGAAAGTTATAAATTTGTTTACCTTGGTCTTTTCTGAAACTACTTAATTTTATCTCAACGATGGCTCCAGAAGCTGTACGCTTTAAAAAGCTTTTGCTAGTTGATAACATTCCACTGTTAAGTATACATTATTTACCTGTTCTCCTGAAGATCTAAAATACAAGTTTCAAGAATGGTCAAGCCAAACTATCTCATTAAGACTACTTAAACTTTCATCAACGTGTCTGAACATATAACATGAAATTGCTAATGAATAAGTATTTATACATATAGTACATGGAGCCAAGGCTGGATTGTTTGAACAGATAAAGAATGAAACGCATGCAACTCATGCTTTGAGGTGTTTCTTGAGAATGTTTGATAGCATTTAATGCTAAACCAGATAACTCAGGGACTCGATAAGTGATTCCTTGCTTCAAATATTTTGCTCACATCAAATGATAGTACAGTGTGCTTTAACATTTTATCCGTTTGCTTTTCCTTTCAGCCAACTGATCTCTAATAATTTACCATTCTACTAACAAATAACTTAAACGATAGATTTTAGGATTGGACCTCTGTGCGGATACTCTGGTCGGAGATGAAATGATTAGAGGGATATCTGGTGGACAAAAGAAGCGTCTAACGACAGGTACATGTGCAAACAATATAATTTTGGGCAAAAGCCTGTGGACTTATATAGCTAATCATCCATTTGACAGGTGAATTATTGGTGGGTCCATCAAGAATTTTATTCATGGACGAAATATCAACTGGTCTTGATAGTTCAACTACATACCAAATCATCAATTATCTTAGGCATTCAACTCGTGCGCTTGATGGAACTTGTGTGATTTCTCTGCTTCAACCAGCTCCAGAGACTTATGAGTTATTTGATGATGTTATTCTCTTGTCTGAGGGGAAGATTGTATATCAGGGACCTCGTACAGCTACCCTTGCCTTCTTTGCACATATGGGATTCCGTTGTCCTGAGCGCAAAAATGTAGCTGACTTCCTTCAAGAAGTAAGTTTCATAGATAATGTCTATGGCTACTTCTATCAGCTTCATCTATTTTCTTTAAAGCACAAGTTTTTCAATGATGCTGTTTAAATGTGTTTGTTTATTGTAGGTTGTATCTATGAAGGACCAAGAGCAATATTGGGCTTTTCCTGATCGCCCTTATCGATATGTACCAGTTGTGAGATTTGCTGAAGCTTTCAGATCTTACAACATAGGGAAGAATTTATCTGAAGAAGTGGACACCCCATTCGATAAGCGCTACAATCATCCTGCAGCCTTGTCATATTCTAAATATGGGGTTAAGAAGATCGAACTTCTTAAAACCAACTTCGATTGGCAAGTGCTACTTATGAAACGGAATTTGTTTATCTATGTTTTCAAATTTATACAGGTAATACCATCAATAGACTAATCCATAGATTGTGAACTCCTCAAACTGTAAATAAGTTTGCTGATTACACTTGAATTGCATGCAACTGCACCGATGTGCCAAATAATATGGATATACACTGACATATTCCGAGTTTGCTTCTTCCCAGCTCCTTTTGGTTGCTCTGATCACCATGAGTGTTTTTTGCCGGGCTACACTGCACCATGATACAATTGACGATGCAGGCCTTTATTTGGGAGAAATGTATTTCTCAATGGTGATTATTCTTTTTAATGGCTTCACAGAGGTTTCCATGTTGGTCGCCAAATTACCAATTCTTTACAAGCATAGGGACTTACACTTCTATCCATGCTGGGCTTATACATTACCTTCTTGGTTCTTGAGCATTCCAACTTCATTGATAGAATCTGGTTTCTGGGTTGCAGTAACATACTATGTAGTTGGCTTTGATCCAAATATTACTAGGTGAAGAAGATTTTTAAGATTGATATGGATGATGATTATTTTGTTTTTTGAAGGATTTATGATTGATGTTAAACTCTGCAGATTTCTTCGGCAGTTTGTGCTCTTCTTCTTTCTTCATCAAATGTCTTTAGCTCTTTTTCGCCTGATGGGTTCCTTGGGCCGTAACATGATAGTGGCGAATACGTTCGGATCCTTTGCTATGTTGATAGTCATGGTTCTTGGGGGATACATCATTTCAAGAGGTAATTCAAATTTCCTTAGTACAAAACCCTTTTGTTTATATACCCTGAGTTTTAATGGGTTTCATTTTCCTCTACATTAAATTGACAGATAGGATTCCTAAGTGGTGGATCTGGGGATTTTGGATTTCTCCACTAATGTATGCTCAAGATGCTGCTTCTGTGAATGAATTCCTCGGGCATTCCTGGGATAAGGTATATATATTAAGTCGCCCTCAAGTCTTACTTTAATCCCACTTTCGTCTCACGAAGTCTGGTATGCGTCTCGTTGGTACCTGATCTTTCAAAATCATCTCACTTTGGTTCCTGATGTCACACTTAGGCTAGGAATTAACGGAAAATGTTTTTTTTCTCTAAATTTTGCCCTTGCATGTAGGAATATTCCATCCAATGAAGGAATATTCCATCAATTCCTAACGGAATTATGATATCAGGGACGGTAGTGAGATGATTTTGAAAGTTGAGGGACCAACAAGGCACATCCTAGACTTGCTGGGACAAAGTAAGACTTGTGGGACTGATGCTAGAAACCCGGTAACTGGTTTGATTGCTTAGAATATTTCTGAAGTAACAAATTTCAGAGACATAAATGTGTGTCAACAAAATATTAAATGATCATGGTTGTTCATGTGAAAAGTTCTTATCAGCTAGGTGAATGAATGCCAAAATTAATTGGATGGTCAAAGAGGGATTGAACTCCATTTGTTTGAAAGTTATCCATTCCACTTCGAGAAACCAATTCCTAACGTGTTGTTAAAAATGAGTTATAAATCATGCTTGGAGACGATTCCTATCAAGCAGGTGAAAAGAATGGAACTAATATGATGGTAGAAAAGGACTAAATTAATCTTTTTTTGATATGATAAATCGCTCATTAAATCCTAATGCAGAACCAAAAGGGTTATTTATTTGTGCTTAATGGAGATGCAAACTAATGGCGCTAATGATCTCCTTGTGGTCAATTCATATTTTCTTTGCCTGAATATGGCTAGCAGCAAGCACTATCCTTATACTCTGTGTGATTTTGAGAAATACGTAAAATGATGCATCATGTATTTTGCTTCTTTGTTTCTTATTGTTTGTTTACCCTACATAGAGGGAAAGAAATGTGAATTTTAAGTACAGGAAGGTTAATTGTGACAAAATTAATGAGTTCTCACTTGTTGTGATGTAGACAAGTGGAAACAACTCAACCTTGTCACTAGGCAAAGCATTACTAAAAGCTCGGAGCTTATTCCCAGAAGGTTACTGGTATTGGATTGGCGTTGGTGCATTGATCGGTTACACCATTTTATTCAATATCCTTTTCACTTTCTTTCTCTCGAAGCTCAACCGTAAGAAGCTCTACCCTCCTTATAACTCTTGAGAGCTATATCATATCATATTAGAGGAACATAAAATTTATTTTTGCAATCTTCTGAAGCTCTTGGGAAGCGTCAAGCTGTTGTTTCTAAAGAGGAGCTCCAAGACAGGGAGAATATGGAAAAAGGAGAACCTGTTGTTATCCAGCTAAGGGATTTTCTACAACACTCAGGCTCATTTGCTAGTAAGAATATTAGCTTTTTCTGTTTGTTCTTCATAGTTGCGTTGGAACTAGCATTCTGATATATGCTCATCTTCATTTCTACTTTGTTACTCAGAAAAGAGTTTTAAACATAAAGGCATGGTGTTACCTTTTCAGCCACATGCTATGACTTTCAGCAATATCAGTTACTATGTGGATGTCCCCCTGGTGTGTACACAATCTCGAACATCCTTTTCTTCGATAAATGTACTATTGATACTGATACATTGTACATCAATTATTTCAGGAACTGAAGCAGCAAGGCATATCAGAAGACAAACTGCAGTTACTGAATAACATCACGGGTGCATTCAGGCCAGGTGTCCTCACTGCATTGGTTGGAGTAAGTGGTGCTGGAAAAACTACCCTTATGGATGTATTAGCTGGAAGAAAGACTGGTGGAGTTATAGAGGGAAATATCAATATATCTGGTTATCCTAAAAACCAAGAGACTTTTGCTAGAATATCAGGGTACTGTGAGCAAAATGATATACATTCTCCTTGCTTAACCGTTCATGAATCTCTTCTCTTCTCTGCTTGGCTACGTTTGCCATCCGATATTGATTTGGAAACACAAAAGGTACTAAATTTATAGTGGAGGAAATCATATTTTTCATAACTTCGCCCTCTTTAACTTTTGTCCCACTCATTACTTGAGAAAATGTTTAGTCCCATAACTTTCAAAATGTCTTACAATTAGTCCTGCCGTCCAAATTTGAATGGTCAAACTTATGTGTTCTGTTAGTCAACGTTCTTATGGCTGCTCACATTTTGTCAGGAATTTGTTGAGGAGGTGATGGAACTTGTGGAACTCGTTCCTTTAAAAGTAGCTTTAGTAGGTTTACCAGGAGTTGATGGATTATCAACAGAGCAAAGAAAACGCCTTACTATTGCTGTTGAACTGGTAGCCAACCCTTCTATTGTATTTATGGATGAGCCCACTTCGGGTTTGGATGCTAGAGCTGCGGCCATTGTCATGAGGACTGTGAGGAATATAGTGAACACTGGAAGAACAATAGTTTGTACCATTCATCAGCCCAGCATTGACATCTTTGAATCATTTGATGAGGTCCTTCTTGTCTTTGCTTCTATAGTAATCTTTTTTTCGCCCTCTCATGTTTCTTTTCTGATTTCATTTTATGCTGCAGCTTTTATTCATGAAAAGGGGAGGTGAGGTCATTTATGCTGGTCCTCTTGGTCCCAAGTCTTGCAAACTTATCGAGTATTTTGAGGTTCGAAATTTGGCATTTTGTTTATTATGCTATGATGAAGTTGGCATCGGAAATTAATATACTGTAGTCGTGTTTCTTAGGGAGTTGATGGAGTAGCAAGGATAAGACCTGGATATAATCCTGCCACATGGATGTTGGAGGTTACATCATCAGCAGAGGAAAGTCGCTTGGGTGTTGATTTTGCTGAAGTTTACAGAAAATCAAATCTATTTCAGTATGTCCATGTTCCTCAAGCGAAACTCGTTTTTTCTTGAATGAATTTTCACAAATTTATATTTCCCTCTTATTTATGTTTCAGATCTAATAAAGAGTTGGTTGAGAGGTTAAATAAACCAAGCATGGAGACCAAGGACCTTAATTTTCCAACAAAGTATTGTCGGTCATATTATGATCAATTTGTGGCGTGCCTTTGGAAGCAGAACCTATCTTACTGGCGAAACCCACAATACACAGCAGTTCGCTTCTTCTACACAGTAATAATATCTTTGATGCTGGGAACAATATGTTGGAAATTTGGTTCCAAAAGGGGCACACAACAGGATATATTTAATGCAATGGGATCGATGTATGCAGCAGTGCTGTTCATTGGAGTTACTAATGGCACTGCTGTTCAACCGGTTGTTTCAGTAGAAAGATTTGTGTCATATAGAGAAAGAGCAGCAGGAATGTACTCAGCCTTGCCATTTGCATTTGCCCAGGTTGCTATTGAGTTTCCATATGTGTTGGGGCAGGCTCTAATTTACTGCACAGTATTCTACTCAATGGCATCATTTGAGTGGTCTGCTTCTAAATTTGTGTGGTATACATTCTTTATGTATTTTACTATGTTATATTTCACCTTTTATGGGATGATGACTACTGCTGTCACCCCCAACCACAATGTGGCTGCCATTATTGCTGCTCCTTTCTACATGCTTTGGAATCTCTTCAGTGGATTCATGATACCTCATAAGGTAGGTATCCGAATGTATTATTATTAGCTGATTATTATTATCAGTACTGATACTCTTGTTAATGGTGGTGATGCATGCAGAGAATTCCAATATGGTGGAGATGGTATTATTGGGCAAACCCTGTAGCTTGGAGTCTGTATGGGCTCCTTGCTTCTCAATATGCTGATAATGATCAACTCATTAAACTTTCTGATGGGGTTCAGTTGATGTCAATAAGGGAATTAATGAAGAATGTTTTTGGTTTCAGGCATGATTTTATTGGCATTGCTGCATTTATGGTGCTTGGCTTTTGTATCTTGTTCGCTTTCATTTTTGCTTTTGCTATCAAATCTTTTAAGTTTCAGAAAAGATGACGATATATATAGTAATGTGTACGTTCAGTACAAACAAGCAGCAGTATAGGAAAATATTTTTGTAATATGGGTAGGGATTGTGTCATTCATTATGGATCCGCAATAAAATTGTCCTATATGTTTAAATGCTTTATTTTTGTTGTAGAATACTGAATAAGGTGATGTTACTTTCAGTCCCTCAACTTTAAATTAGAATTGTTTTAGTTTCTCTAGTTTCAATTACGTCAGTTTAGTTTCTCTAATTAGAATCCGAATATGGTTCTGTCAATTTGACTGAAAAATTGGTTACATTCTACGAGAATATTTTAATATGTAAAGTTGGAAAGGATGCCGTCACTTTGGCTATGTTTGGATTTGTTTTAGGAGTGTTTTGCTCAGAATTTTTAGCCAAATAGTGTTTGGCTTGATGGTTTCTTATCAGCAAAAAGTTCAAAATTTTGGGCCAAAATGGCCAGAAACACAAAACCCATTCTCTCCAAATTATTGGGCTGTCTAATGGCAACATACTCTCTCTCCCTCTTAGAGCTCGTTCCAACTCTCTCTCCCTCTCCCTCTTTTCTTACGTTGTTTATTAGTTTTATTTTTTATATTTTGGAACATTCTTCATCTTTTTGGTATAGCTCTTGTTATTTCAAATCAAATGTATAGGCTTTTCGTATGTACAAAATCATAAAAGAACTATGAAATTGTTATAATTACCGAAAAGTTTCGAAAGAAACAGTTGCCCGCCCATAGGCGGGTTGCTTCCCCTTTCATCGTTGGCGAGCTCGTGAGGAGGTGATAATGTCCAATGTGTTCCGAAGAAAGACATTTTTTTGACATCTATAAGGCCAAGAAACTTAGTCGACTAAACTGAAGCCTATTAATAAATTGAAGGATGTGTTGGCATCTAATAACGACTTAATAATTCGCCCCAGGGTAAACTGAAGCCTATTAATAAATTGAAGGGTGTGTTGGCATCTAATAACGACTTAATAATTTGCCCAGGATAAGGTGAAGAGGGTTGGTGATTTTTTTTTATGATGAATTGAGTGTGTGGAATCTATTGATGGGGTTGGCTTCATGGAACTGTAAAGAAGGATTTACATGTTACGAAATTAGAGTGGAAGAAAAGATGAACTACTATAAACATTGCCTAATGTTAGGATCGCCTAGACCTTCGAGTGAAACCTCAGGTGAAACCTCGCAATAGAAATAGAGTTCAAAAATTGATTAGAGACGTTTCACTCAAATAACGCCTAGCATTTATGCACAATTGAAATAAAGCGTAAACGTACTGTTTTTTATTAAATATCATAATTTAATCAACCTTCTTGATTTCTCTATGATGATGAATACGAATAACACGTGATCGACAAAGGTCTTTAAAGCGCTCCAAGTGTCGTGCCTCTAAGCGTTGTATCCACACCTTGAACATTTTCCTCGATTGTAATAGTCGTGCTAGCAACTCAATAACAATGAACGAAGGCCTATGTATGGGATGATGGAACATGAAATTCTTTCAACTTGAATAATATGAGAGTTAGAACACTAAGGAAAAACCCTAAGGCTATGTTTATTTATGTTTTTGAGATAAAATTTTAAAATTTTCTTGGGGATCGCGCATTATGCAAATTCGTGTGAGAATGATAGGTGTTTATTTATGTTTCTAAAAATAGGTTAAAAGTTGTAAGACATGTCAAATAAATAGTGATAGATTGATGGATGATGTGTAAAATAATTGTATTAGTGGTGTATATAATTGTTATGTATAAAAAATAAATAAAAAAGATATAGATAAAAAAATTGTAAAGTATGAAAGAGAAAGTGAAAAAAGTGATTATAATAAATGATTTGATTGGTAAGTGTGTGAAATGATGTATATATGATTGATAGGTAGTTATATAGAAGATTGAAAAAGTAGAGTTGAGAAAATGAGAATTTGGATGAGAATTTAGTGTGTTATGTTTATTTAGAATTTTGTGATTTAAAAATTTTAAAAATGGAGTTTGAAAGCATAAACAAACAAGGCCTAAGAATTTTGGGAGATATATTTTCTCTTTCAAATCACACATCGAATAGAATAAATCGTGTAATTCTATGTATTGCCTTACCCACACTAAGAGATGAAGACCCATATTAATACATATAGTGGACGAAAATTAGGCTGAGAAAAACTACTCTGGTTATGTTTGGTTTTGTTTTGGTTGGGTATTTTGGTGAGAATTGTTGGTGAGAAATTTATTG
Source organism: Verbascum thapsus (assembly GCA_963669365.1). Taxonomy (NCBI): domain Eukaryota; kingdom Viridiplantae; phylum Streptophyta; class Magnoliopsida; order Lamiales; family Scrophulariaceae; genus Verbascum; species Verbascum thapsus. The sequence continues at coordinate 8,772,898 of OY770115.1, forward strand.
GGACACATGCATTATTGATGAGATTGTGTTTGGTTTTAATTTGTGAATTGATTTTTGGATGTTTTTTTGGTGAGATATTGTTAGGTTTTGTTTTAAAGGGTCAAATCATGGAAGTTTTTGTTGATAAAATAATGATTGAAAGTTATATTATAATATTAAAGTTGTAAGTATATATATATATATAAATAAACATTAGAGGTGTTAATAGAGACAGAAAGAGAGAGAATAGTAGAAATAGGAAAATTAATAGTGAAGTGGTGGAAATGGTGTAAGATAGAGAAGTGACATGATAGAGATTGATAGACGATAGTAATCTAATCAAATACACTTTTTGGCCAAATATTGATGGTGGGTGTCGAATCCAACAAAGATAAATACCTACTTAAAAGATTTGTAATTCGCGATAAGCAGGGTCGATCCACAGGGAATGGTGTAGAATTAATTCTTAATTTACTAATATCGATTAAAAGGGGGGTTTTGGATTTGATTAACTAAAATAAAATTCAAAAGACGTAAATTAAAAACGCAAATAAAATTGATTTTGAATTCAATAGGGTGAGCGGTTCTAGTCTTCGGATTATCTCGGTGTTGATTCAACAATTTGATCACAGATGCAATGATAATTCAATGTTATTAGATAAACTGGCTATAGTTATTAACAAGCTCTAATAACCTAGTTTTTTCTTAAGTCGTCGATAACCAAAATAAGCTCTTTGATTACTTCTCTTACCAAGTAGACAACCCTAAACAAGCTCTTAGGATATAGCCTATTGATAGCATTCATGTATAAGAAAAACACCAATTCTAGCCAACAAACGCATAAGCTCGGTTCATTTAGACTAGATTACTAATTCTCATAACGACTAATCGAAAACTTGTCCATAATCAACGTCGCTAACTGCTACAAATATTAGGGCTAACCAAACAATTACGGATTTGGGTCCTAATTAGCTTAATACAATTCCAACGATTAATTAATTGGCCAGACTAAATAATCAATTGAAATATATTGTCAACAAAGCTCAGAGAAAGAGTAAATACCTAATGAACAAAGAAATAATAGCACAATTCGATCTCACAAATTAGAAGAATCAAATCTCGTTGAATCCTCGACTAGAAGTATGTGTTTTGCAACACATAATCACAAATAACGTATGGAAAAATTGAAGAACTCGAAAACCTTCAAAGAAAGGAAAATGTACATGTTGAAAAATAAAGCAAAAGATAAAAGATGTCTTGTGGAATAAAATTCCACATATTTAAACCTAATAGAGTTCTAATCCAAGAAGGAAACTAATTAGGACTCTAACAAACTTAACAAACTAAATAAACTAGGAATATTCAAAATATGGAAATAAATCCTAAAACAAATAAGGGGAATAAATCCCAAATATTTGGTAATTCCTTAACAGCAAAATCCGAATTTCAAGAAAATCTTTAAAAATCTCATCTGCTGTATTTCTAGGCAGAAGCGTTCTGATGACTGAGAGTGGGCACGCTCAACTCCGCAAACCATTTCTTCTCGTTTTTCTCCCCTTTTTATCCAATTTGGCTTATTTCTTTACAAGATCACCTAGAATTTAAATATCAATATAATATCATGAATTAGGAAGCGCAAATGTGATAAATGACTCGACATTAATCACGTAAAATATGCACAAAATGGTGGTGTAGTCTTTAGGCGGCGGCGTTTAGCAGTTGGTTGTGGGTTAAATCAGGATGGCCACGGTTGATGGTAGGGGTGCAGGAGAATGTTCGTCGTGGAGGCAGAAGGTTGGGTAGTGGTGGCGATTTTCGGTCACGACTCGTTAACAGATGGTGGAGCAGCGGCGATGGATGATCGAAAACCTGCAAATCGAGTGAAAGGTGAGTGACGACTGCTAGGGTTTGAGAATCGCGATTGAAGGTATGAGACTAGGATTTTCAATTTTGGAGATAATGAAATTAGGGTTCTCAATTTTGGGGGAGAAGGGAAATTAGGGTTAGAAATCCCTAATTTTAATTTTTGTTTTTGTCCTTTTTTTTTTTAATTTTTTGATTTTTTTAAACAATGTGGGTCAAACAGAAGTAAATAAAAGCTAATTGCCGAAAGGTTTGAGGTTTTAGGTGTGGGCACGCTTAAATCCTCAAACTGTTTGGTAAAACACAAAAATGCAAAACAGAAAGGTTTCATGAATTAGGCGTGGGCACGCTTAATTCTTAAAACGTTTCGGCAAAAATAAAAAAAACTGGAATTAAAGACAAGAAAATAGGGCAAAGAAAACTCATGAGTTGCCTCCCAAGAAGCGCCATTATTTAACGTCGTCAGCTAGACGATGCCACAAAGTTATGTAGCATGGTTTGGCGGCTCCAACTCCGTTGTTTCGACATCGTGAGTTTGAAACCGTTCGTAAAAAAGTTGCAAACGATGCCCGTTCACCTTGAAATTTTTCCCAGTTGTTGGACTTTGAATGTTAACTGCACCATGAGGAAAATTATCAATAACAATAAATTGTCCAATCCAACGAGAACGAAGCTTACCCGGAAATAGTTTTAGGCGAGAATGGAAAAGGAGAACTTTTTGTCCTACGGCAAAGTTCTTTCTCGAAATTGTCTTATCGCGAAAAGCCTTTGTTTTCTCTTTGTAAAGCTTTGCGTTCTCATTTGCCTCGTTCTGGATTTTTTCTAATTATTTGCCTCGTTCTGGATTTTTTCTAATTATTGTAGTTGCAGTTTTCGTTGAATTCCCCAAACATCCGAATTGATGTTGAGTTGCTTGGTCGCCTAAAATGCTTTATGCTCTAACTCAACAGGAAGATGGCATGGTTTTTCGAAAACTATGCGGAACGGGGACATTCCTATCGGTGTTTTGTATGCTGTTCTATATGCCCAAAGAGCATCATCGAGTCTCATACTCCAATCCTTCCTATTTGGGTTAATCATTTTCTCAAGTATAGATTTGATACCTCGGCTTGTCCGTTTGTTTGAGGATGGTAGGCGGTGGAAACTCGATGAGTGACATTGTACTTTTTCAAGAGGGCCTCGAATCGAACACTTTATTGCAAAAGTGTGTACCTCGGTCACTGATTATGGCTCTTGGCGTCCCAAACCTAACAAAAATTTGTGACTTGACACAATTGACAACGTCTTTAGCACAATCGGTTTTTGTGGCCTTAGCCTCGACCCATTTGGAAACATAATCAACAGCGAGTAATATATAATTGAAACCGAAAGAAGGGGGAAAGGGGCCCATGAAATCGATCTCCTAAATGTCAAAAATTTCACAAACGTGGATGGGATTTAGGGGCAGTTGATCTCTATGTTCTAGGTTACTCGTCTTTTGGCAATTTTCGCATGTTTTGCAAAATATATGTGAATCATGAAATATACTTGGCCAAAACAAACCTCTCTCAAGAACTTTGTGAGCAGTACGTTTTGAACCAAAGTGACCTCCACAAGCATAAGTATGACAAAAACGAAGGATAGAGGGTACCTCACTTTCCGGAATGCATCTTCGCATAACTTGGTCCGAGCAATGTTTCCATAAGTAGGGCTCATCCCATACGTAATACTTAGACTCACTTTTTATTTTATTCTTTTGAGTTCGAGTTAAGTCACCCAGCAAAGTCTTAGTTACTAGGTAATTCACAATGTCTACATACCATGGATATGCCAGTTGTATTGCGAAGAGATGTTCATCGGGAAACTCGTCTCTAAGCAGCATGGATTCTTCACAAGTGATTAGCCGACTTAGGTTGTCTACTACAAGATTTTTAGCCCCCTTTTTATCTTTTTCCAAGTCGAACTCTTGGAGTAGAAGGATCCATCGTATGAGTCGGGGTTTCGCCTTCTTCTTGCTTAGCAAATATCGTAGAGCTGCATGATCGGAATAAACAATAACTTTAGTGCCAAGTAAATAAGAACGGAATTTTTCTAAAGCAAAAATAATGGCAAAAAGTTCTTTTTCCGTTGTGGAATAATTGCACTGAGCACTATCCAAGGTCCCCGAGGTGTGGTATATAACATGTGGCGTTTTATCTTCTCGTTGACCGACAGCATAATTGGTTGCGTCGCACATTATTTCGAAGGGCAGGCTCCAATTCTGCAGTTTCACTATTGGTGCGGAGGTTAGAAGGCCCTTAAACGTATTGAAAGCGCTTCGACATTCTTCATCGAACTCAAAAGTGGCGTCTTTATGCAATAAGTTGCACAAAGATATGCTGATTTTTGCAAAGTCCTTGATGAAACGTCGATAAAAATCTGCATGTCCAAGAAAAGAACGAATCTCCTGCACGTTCGTGGGGTAAGGCAAGATTTTGATAACGTCAATTTTTTCTTTGTCAACTTCTAATCCTCTAGACGACACAATATGACCCAAAATATTACCTTGTTCGACCATAAAGTGACATTTTTCATAGTTAAGTACAAGGTTACCATAAAGTCGTCCATAAATACCTCAATGATGTCTTCGAAATAGTCAGAAAATATACTAAGCATACACCTTTGGAAAGTCACCGGAGCATTGCATAGACCAAACAGTGTCCTTCGATAAGTGAATATACCGAAAGGGCAAGTGAACGTCGTTTTCTCTTGGTCTTCCAGCGCAATTGGAATTTGGTGAAAATCTGAATAACCATCTAAACAACAAAAGTAAGCACGACCGGCTAAACGTTCTAACATTTGATCAATAAAAGGAAGAGGGAAGTGATCCTTACGAGTCAAAGTATTTAAACTTCGATAATCAATACAAACTCTCCACCCATTTTGAACACGAGTGGGAATTAACTCACCCTCTGAATTTTGGATCACAGTAATACCGGTTTTCTTAGGAACGACTTGTGCAGGGCTTACCCAAGCACTATCGAAAATCAAATAGATAATACCTGCATCGAGAAGCTTATGTACCTCATTCTTTACCACTTCCATCATCGGTGGATTAAGTCGCCTTTGAGCTTGAATCTTGGGTTTAGCCTCTTCCTCCATTAGTATTCGGTGCATGCATATGGAGGGGCTAATTCCTTTGATGTCGGCTATGGTCCAATCGATTGCTTCTTTGTAATCTCTTAATGATCGTATTAATTGTTCTTCCTGTAAAGGAGTTAATTTGTTCGATACGATCATTGGTAGAGTTTCTCCTACTCCTAGATATAGATACTTAAGACGCTCGGGAGCTTCTTAAGTTCTAATTTCGGTGCCTGCACAATAGAAGGAAGTAGTTTAGAAGTCGAAATCGGTAATGAAATACGAGAAATATTTAGAGGTAGGGAAGGAAGAGAATCGAGAGCTAATTTTGCATCTTCTAGCTCTTCGTTTAATTCGAATTCTTTCCTTTTCTCCTCAAAGTTCCTCTTAGTCAAAACCACTTGTAAAGGATCCTCGTTTTCTAGCTCGAATATGACCTGCGCTAAACAATCGTCAACGTCTATACCAAAAATAGAGTGAATATCTGGAGGGTACTTTATGGAATCATATATGTTAAATTTTATAGTGTCTCCATCGAATTCCATAGTGAGAGTACCATCGTCTACATTAATTTTAGTCCTAGACGTTTTCATGAATGGTCTTCCAAGTAAAATAGGGACGGAATTACTAGACTCGTTATGACCCATATCGACAACATAAAAATCGGCAGAGAATACTAGGTCATTAACTTGTACCAAAATGTCTTCGAGAACACCATCGGGGTAAGCATTAGACCTATCAGCTAATTGAATAACTACACCGATTTCTTTCAATTTTCCTACATTAAGTGATTCATATAATGATCGTGGCATAACGTTTATAGAAGCTCCTAAGTCAAGCATAGCTTTTTCAATGCGAATATTTCCAATTTTGCAAGGAAATGTAAACATAACTGGATCCTTACACTTAGGAAGTAATTTCTTTTGAAGCATAGTGGATACGTTTTCTCCTATGTGTGCCTTCTCGTTGCCTATAAGCTTTCTCTTTGTCGTGCACAATTCCTTAAGGAACTTAGCATAATGAGATACTTGCTTAATAGCATCGAGAAGTGGAATGTTTACCTCAACCTTTCGGAATGTTTCGAGTATCTCTTTTTTGCTCTTCTTTTTTTGACTTGGAAAATCGGCCTGGAAAGGGAGGTGGAATCACAAATGTCATCGGTTTCTTCTTGGCAACAGATTCTTCTTCTTTTTCCAGCTCTTTCTCATCTTCGTGTTTCGAGGTGTTTTCAGCATAAGGGTTTCGAGTTTTAGGCGTGGGCATGCTTAATTCTTGAAACGATTCTCCTTCTTTTAATTCTTTCCCACTTTGTAAGGTAACTGCATTGGCATTCTCCCTCGGGTTTACAATACCATGGGACGGAAGTTTATTCAAATTTTGAGACACTAACTCGTTCATACTGGTAGCCATCTGACTCATCTGATTTTCCAAGTTTTTTATTTCATTCTGACTCTCGTTTCGAAATTGTTGCATGCCTTGTTGGAATTGCTCGGTCGTTGCATGCCTTGTTGGAATTCTTCGGTATTATATTGAAGACGTTGTGTGTTAGTCACCAAAAGTTTAACCATGTCTTCTAAAGAATTACCTGATGGTTGGTTTTGTTGAGGAAACGGAGGTCCTTGTGGCTTTTAATAAGGCGGTCTTGGGGCGTAGCTCAAGTTGGGATGATCCCTTCATCCATGATTATACGTGTTCCGTTGTGCGGGTCCGGAAAAGCCGGCTACATTGGCTTGCTCGAGATTTTGACTTTGGGCAGTAGGACAAATTTTGGCTGTATGTCCCATTCCATATGCCGCAGGTGTTGACTTGTTGAGCGTTTCCTAGCGCCATTTTCTGCATAAGAGTTGCCATATCATTCATACGCTGATTAAGTAATGACATGGTTACCTCATTCGCCTCTTTTGGTGTGTGATCTTGTCGGAGACTGAATTGTTGGGAATTAGCAGCCATGTTCGAAATTAAGTCTTTCGCTTCAGTCAGAGTCATGTAAATCAATGCCCCACCACTTTCAGCGTCTATCAGATTTCTATCCATAATCGTTAGTTCTTCGTAGAAGTACTGTATGAGAAGCTGCTCAAGAATCTGATGTTGCGGGCAGCTTGTAACTAATTGTTTGAAACGTTCCCATTATTCGTAAAGAGTTTCATCCATAAACTGACGAACTCCACAAATCTCCTTCCTAATAATTGCCACTCAAGATGCTGGAAAGAATCTTTTCAAGAATTGCTTTTCCATCTCGTTCCAAGTATTGATCGAATCGGAAGGGAGAAAATAGAGTCAATCCCTAGCTTTGTCGGCTAAGGAAAAGGGAAAGGCCCTCAATTTGATTTGGTCCTCGGTCACATCTTTCAGTCTCATAGTCGAGCAAACCAAATGGAATCCTTTCAGATGCTTATGTGGATCATCTCCTGCGAAACCACGAAAAGTAGGCAGTAAGTGAATAAGTCCAGATTTTAATTCAAAGTCTACCTCAAGATCGGGATAAGGTATGCAGAGAGGCTGTTGATTCAGATTTGGCATGACCATATCTTTCAAAGTTCTTTCGTTGCCATCGGCGTTAGCACCGTTAGCAGGTGCAACATTAGCAGCGTTGGCCATTGGTTCGTATTCTTCCTCCGAATCGCTAGAAAAATCAGTACGTTCCATTGTAGGTTCTATTCCGGACGGTAGAGTATGCAGAATAGGGCGGTTACGATGCCTTGTCTCTTTGCGCAAGCGACGAGCTCGTTTTTCGATCTCGGGATCGTATTCGAGTTCACTTCCACAAAAGGTCCTAGGCATACAAAAACTAAAACAAAAATATTAGTAGCACAGGAAATAAATCTAAAACACTGTTCCATGGCAACGGCGCCAAAATTTGGTGGGTGTCGAATCCAACAAAGATAAATACCTACTTAAAAGATTTGTAATTAGCGATAAGCAGGATCGATCCATAGGGAATGGTGTAGAATTAATTCTTAATTTACTAATATCGATTAAAAGGGGAGTTTTGGATTTGATTAACTAAAATAAATTTCAAAAGACGTAAATTAAAAACGCAAACAAAATTGATTTCGAATTCAATAGGGTGAGAGGTTCTATTCTTCGAATTATCTCGGTGTTGATTCAACAATTTGATCACAGATGCAATGATAATTCAATGTTATTAGATAATTGGCTATAGTTATTAACAAGCTCTAATAACCTAGTTTTTCCTTAAGTCGTCGATAACGAAAATAAGCTCTTTGATTACTTCTCTTACCAAGTAGACAACCCTAAACAAGCTCTTAGGATATAGCCTATCGATAGCATTCATGTATAAGAAAAACACCAATTCTAGCTAACAAACGCATAAAATCGGTTATTTTAGACTAGATTACTAATTCCCATAATGACTAATCGAAAACTTGTCCATAATCAACATCGTTAACTGCTACAAATATTACGGTTAACCAAATAATTACGGATTTGGGTCCTAATTAGCTTAATACGATTCCAACAATTAATTAATTGGCCAGACTAAATAATCAATTGAAATATATTGTCAACAGAGCTCAGAGAAAGAGTAAATACCTAATGAACAAAGAAATAATAGCACAATTCGATCTCACAAATTAGAAGAATCAAACCTCGATGAATCCTCGACTAGAAGTATGTGTTTAACAACACATAATCACAAATAACATATGCAAAAATTGAAGAACTTGAAAACCTTCAAAGAAAGGAAAACGTACGTGTTGAAAAATAAAGCAAAAGATAAAAGATGTCTTATGGAATAAAATTTCACATATTTAAACCTAATAGAGTCCTAATCCAAGAAGGAAACTAATTAGGACTCTAACAAACTAAACAAACTAGGAATATTCAAAACATGGAAATAAATCCGAAAACAAAATAAAGGGAATAAATCCCAAATATCTGGTAATTCCTTAACAGCAAAATCCAAATTTCAAATAAAATTTTAAAAATCCCGTCTGCAGGATTTCTGGGCAGAAGCGTTATGGCGATTGAGCGTGGGCAAGCTCAACTCTGCAAAGTCTTCTACCTTGGTCTTTTTATGCCAATTCCATTTCGTCTCGTTTTTCTCCTCTTTTTATCCAATTTGGCTCCTTTCTTTACAAGATTACCTAGAATTCAAATATCAATATAATATCACGAATTAGGAAGCGAAAATGTGATAAATGACTCGACATTAATCACGTAAAATATGCACAAAACACAACCTAACAATTGATCTTTTGGTTGACCAAAATTATTTAAACCAAACAAGAATTGGTGGGGAATATTGGCCAAAACATGGCCAAAATAAAACCAAACATAGCCTCTATTTTCGTCCAAACCATGTAGCCCTCAAAAAAGTGGATTCTTCCAATTAGAATCTAACTACATGTATGCCTCTACTCTTTCATATATGAATACATATCAAATCCCACTATATTAGGAACTAATTCCTTATGTCTAGGATTCTATACTACAATAAATCTCTACAAAGTCCAATGATGACTTTGTTAATTAAATTGTCTTCCAACAATTTTATTTCAGCACATTAATTAATTATATTAATCCCAAAGACTAATTAAATTAATTAACTCTCAAAATTTATTAATTGGGCTTTCATTAATAAATCCCTTGGGTCTAGCCCATTAATTAATTAATCCAACGATCAATTAAAAAGTCCTTTAATCAATTAAGCCCAAATGCTCAATTAATTAAATATTTCATCTTGAATCAATTCCAACAATTAATTCATCTTTAGCCTTCCACGAAGACTAGGTAATACACATAACCGGAAAAATTTATTCAAGTTCGTGTGTGACCCCTTAGGTTCATTCAAGAGCTAGCAGTAGGACCATTTCCCAACTGACTCGGTAATAATCATACAATCATTACCTCGATGAATCATTATGCCAAATGAATAATCTTGGTTATGAATTAGCCACCAATTAATTCACAACTCCTACAATTGAGTTCGATGTCTAGCGATTCAACCCCTAGAGTCGAATGATTTCAATTAGACATTTCCTGATCACGATCTAGCATGTGTCTCATCCTTCTGTCAAATCTCCCGATTAAATCTAGAACTTGGTTATCAGTCGAAATCCTACTAATTTAATCATATGACTATATCTTTAGTAAATGATGACTTGTGTCAACTAAGCAAGGATCACACACCTTCTTATTGACTAACTCTGGCCAGAGATTTCTTAGTCATTCATTCCTAAGATAGCATAGGAGATTCTCTAATCAAAAGATTAGAAACATATCCCATCTTGGAATCACCTGCCAAATCACATAACCGGACTACACCCAAAATAGCACATTTAACGATTATCCATGTAATCATGAACTAGATCAAAGTACAGTGGGTTATGTATTTGAGTAGCCGCGATTTCTCAAGTCATGAGGATCATCACAAGCCTACGTGACCTTGGAATTTCATATTCAACGTAGACACTAATATGAATTTCCGCTGGGGCAGTTCAGTTTAGTCATCCCGATGTGAATCCTCATATGTGAATAGGTCCCCGAACAATACCTATGGAACCAGGTATTCCCTAAAAGGGAATGCTACACGCAAGCAAGTCTTGACGAATCATTGATATCCTTTTCTCAATGACTCTATGACTTTGAACGCTTTTAGGACTACAACCGTTCGAGTACATTCCATAATCACCATACCCGATGCGTGATCGTTTCCCATAGCTCTATGTAGTCCAAGGGACTTCATTACATATAAATATATAACAAAGAATGACATTTCATTATAATAGTAAAACAAGATCGTTATCGTAGTGTTGCTAAGTTTTCGCAACCAATTGGCTTGCCGGGCACCCAACACTAACACCTAATTGTTGTTTGCTTAATTATTATTTCCTTAAGAGGAGTCCATTTATCTTCATTTAAGTTAATATGGGTGTCAAATAATTATTTCATACAATAATTATAAACAGTTCTCCATTACATGTACAAAAATTTACAGGAAATATATATGTATACCTATTGTCTGTTGCTAAAAAAAAATATTTCTTACAAGGAAAATTAGTCTAATACGAATTATTGAAAGATTACCTACAAAATACTACATATATGGGGAATATATATGTAAACAAACAAATATTAATGAGTATACCACTATATACATATTAAATAATTTATTTGTTTATATTACTAACAAAAGCAATAATTATGGCTCCAAAATCGAATTTGGCTATATTTGGTTTCGTTTGGGCCTGTTTTGGCCCAAATATTTGATCAAATTGTGTTTGGTTTGTACAATTTTGGATAGAAAAACTCAAAAAATCTGGTCCATTGATGAGAACGTAATGACATCTGATGCACGAAATATTGTCGTCATATCCGATGAAATTTCGGCACAGCATCCACAGTCTCAAGAAATTTTTGTGCAACAGTCAAATTTATTTGGCCAAAACTCGTACAATGGATCATTCACTGTCTCAAATGGTGTTAACAATGTTAATTTCGACAATAATCTTGGGGAACGATTGTAACATGAGCAATGTAATAGTGGATCATGAAATACAAGTGAATCTAGTAAGTTACATTATTAAAATACGAGGGTAAGTTACTAAAAATCTTTGAACGTGAATCCCCTCTATATTAAACTAGTATAAAGTACGTGCATTACACGTGGATTTTAATAGGACTAAGCAATGACTGTATCTTTTATTGAATTTTTAGAAACATAATAAATGAATATCATAATGATCTTTTAAGAATCATAAAAATAGAAACAAAAAATAAATGAAAATACTACTATGGCATTCATCAAAATTTTAATAGGACTAAGCAAAAATACTGATTCTTTCTCTATTTCAATCTTCTCTATGGTTGTTTTTGGAATTTTTCCGCTCTTGTTTTTTTTTTTTTTTTTTTTTGTAATTCTTGTCTATTTCATAATTTTTCTCTGAATAAAATATTTTCTTACAAATATTTAATAATTAATTTTTAATTGGTAATCTTTTAATTTTATAGAAAATAATATAATTAATAAAGAATCAAATAAATGACTTTTTAAGATATTAAAGTTGAAACATTATCTTATTTATTTTTTATAATGTAACACTATTGACCAACTCGCTTGATTAGTCTAAAATTTTGGTTATGTTTTCAAGTTTAATAGTTAGGATGTCTGTATTTAAATATGTATTACATATGACTAATCTTGATGTTGTATTTAAGTCCATCAACATAACAGATCCAACGCAAATTATAATTTTTAAAGAAAATTTCGAAAATTCCCTTAAAACAGTTTATATTAAAAATTTATGTAATATTTTCAACATTAAAAACTCATTATGCAAATTTTACATTTTAAGAAATCCAAAAGTGAGACTTAGCAATTATTCAAACTAAATAACCTATCCTTTTCAAGTTAAGAATTAATCCATTATTTTTCTTATTGATTTTTTTTTTGAAAATTTTAAATTGACAAAATCATATAATACGAGTTTTAATTTTATGTTAAATATTGTAACTATTTTGACATAATTTATTTTAATATTATAGATTGGTAAGTATCCAACAATTCATTTTTAAAATTTTTATTACGATTTAAAAATCTAAAAATTAAAGATTTAAATATTATTCATTTTAACACTCAGTATAAAAATTCAATAATTAATTTTTAATGTACAGGACTTACCGCGGTCAAAACCATAAATGTGTTAGCCCTAAATAAAACATTGGTTGAATTGACTTTTTGAATTGAGAAGGTTCTCCATAATTTTTTTAGATACAAGATATTATTTTTGAATGACTACTTTTTAAATATGAACAATGTGATAAATAATACATTAAAATATTCAATAAATTGGATATTTGCATAGTATCTTGTTTATTTGTCAATTGTTGACTGGGTTTATGACTCCTTTGTTTATTTCGCCTAATATATTAAAGTATTTCTCCATATGACACTACATCCAATTGTTGGCTTGTAATTTGATTTTAAAGTGATAATATATTTATATAATTTATTGTTGTATAAATTCAAAAATTAATTTTATTATGTATGTTTTACTCTCTTGCCATTAAATCGCCACTAAGAAAAGTAATATTAGCTTATCCACCGAATGATGAAACTCATAATACATAAGTTTGGATTAAAGATTTTATGTTATTGAACGAATTTGTAAAGAATTGTAATAATTGTTATATTATAAGTTCAAATTTCCTATATTGGATATAGAAGGAAAATTTTACTTATGGTCCCATTGGAACTTGAGCAAATCACTTTTAATCTCGTTAAAATTTTGGTGATATTTAGGTCTCATTAGAATTAAAATATGAAAATTTTAATTATATTGTATATGTGCTGACATTATATTATATATTGGTTAAACTTAATAAATTCCACTTGCTAAATACTGATAATTAAGTTATCTACAATATGCTAATTGTAATGATACTTATATTTTGAACGAATGAAATGTTTATGTTAGTGTGTATAAAATACACACTTTATATGTTTGAAATTGCATTGTTTATCACGTTTGTACTTCCTATCTCATGGATTTGTGTTATTATTGATTTGTTAGGTGTTTGTATGAAGGAAAATGTAACAAAAAGGCTGAAAAATGGAGAAGTTTTGAGTCGGCACAAATAAATGGCAGTAGAATACTTTCCAGAATTAAGCATGCCCACGTTTAACTCCAGAAACTATTCTGCTCGAAGATGGACAACTTGGGTTGATGGAATCTGACTTTTTACTGCTTTTTCTGGAAGATTCTGTATCCCAAAACTTTGGAATTTATTTCCTTTCTGTTAGGAATTTTATTCCCTCTTTATAACAATTTATTTTTGCTAGGACTCTTAGAGTCCTATTTTAGATAGTTTCATTGTATGGCTAGAACTCTATTTAGTATAAATAAGTGAAATTTGTTCCACAATAAACATCCAGGTTTTATTTTCGAATTTTATAGCATTGTAGACGTTTTTTACTATGTATTGCTAAACACACATTTTCTAGCAAGGATTTATCAAGGTTTGATTTCTTTAATTCATGAGATTTAATTTGTGCTTTCATATTCGACGTTTATTTAAGTGTTTACTTTTTCTATGTTCTCCAATGTCAATATATTTCATTCGATTTGTTAATCTGGCCAATTATTTAGTCGGTGGAATCATATTAAGCTAATTAGGTCCCAAATCCGCAATTGTTTGGTAAAGCCTAATATTTGTAGCAATTAGCGACGAAATTATGGACAAGTTTTTGATTAGTTGTTATGGGAATTAGTAACCTAGTTTAAATGAACCGAGCTTACGTGTTTGTTAACTATAATTGGTGTCTTTCTAATACATGAATGTTATCGATAGACTAAATCTTAAGAGCTTGTTTAGCGTTGTCTAATTAGTAAGAAAAACAATCAAAGAGCTTGTTTTTGTTATCAAAGATTTAAGGAAACACTAGGTTACTAGAGCTTGTTAATAACTATAGCCAAATTATTTAAGAACATTGAACCATTATTGCATCGATGATCGAATTATGAAATCAAAACTGAGATAATCCAAAGGCTCGAATTCTCAATCTCATTGAATCCGAATTTAGTTTATTTGCGTTTATAATTTACATCTTTTGATTTTATTTTAATTAAATCCAACCTCCCCCCATTTTAATTGATAGTAATTTAAGAATTACTTCTACATCATTCCCTGTGGATCGACCTTACTTATCACTGTTTACAGATCTTTTAGAGTAGGTAATTTATTTTTGTTGGATTCGACACCCACCAGTTTATTTAATATTGAAATTAGATTATAAACAGTGAGATGAATTGTTTATACTACATGAGCATTTCATTGATTTTATACTTTTATTTTCAGATTGCTGTGATTTTCTTTTTCTTTTCTTTATTCTTTAATAACAAAGCAATAATTCTTTTTTCATGCAAATTATACAACTAAGAGGGAGAAAGACTAATAAATATCAAAAGATTCGATGTATAGTGAATAATAATCGCTAATAATAAAAAGTATAAAATACCCCTTGAACTATAGGTCGTATGACAAATGTCCATATATATCCACTCAAACCTATTTAGTATAACATAGATGTTCATTTTTGTCTTTATTGACTAATGTATATTTATTTTTGTATGTTTTTTCTTTCTTTTTCCCACATTCTTCTCCACTATTTTCCGCCTCTTTTTTTTTTAAGTAGCCTCTAGAAATTTCTTTTTTTAATCTCTAGTCAAATTGAAAAATAATCAAATATGCTAAATTCAACAGTTATACAAGGAAAAAAAATAGATAAAAAGTTTAGTTAGTAATGTTGTTTAAATCAACTTTCATCTTTGACTGATTTAAAAATAAGAAACTCGTATTATTTGAGAGTAATTTATAATAAAGATGATATCAAAATTGAGTATTGAATTAACTCAAAGTAAATGAATTTTTAGAATCATATAATTTGAGAAATATTTCTTTTATGCTAAAAGAAAATTTTGGAAGTAACAATAAAAAAAGAGTCAAATTTAATGCTAAAAAATACATATTTTATACAAGAGTAAGTGTAACCCTCTTTGAAAGAATAAAATAAAGGGCATTGCGGGAACGTGAGAAAGGGAGTATGTTACATAGAAAGAGTCAAAGTAGTAATCTCTTGGCATAGCCGAAACTGTCGAAATGCTTCCGTTTCCGTTCTTGGTTTGGTGGATTTCGGGCCTCTCTCGATCTTTTTCGTAGTTGAGAAGGGGGAAGGAGTCTATATCCCCTGCAACAAGAATTATCTAGGAACAATTATCCAGAACTGAAAAAAAAAAAATGTGCCGAGCTTATTCTTTTGCACGGATATCCTCTGCTCCGTATGTGAAAATCCTTCTCATTTGCACAAACAAAGGGGAAAAAATCGATGCATAAAGAGCAAACAAAGAACATCCTACCAAAGAAGCTCACTAGCCTGGTTCAAAGGTCTAGACTAAGGTGCTCCTTTGCCCCTGAAATCTTCCTGGGTTGGCATTTCTTCAATACAAGGTCTCCTGGCTGAAATTCCTAGGGGCCAATTAACCCTTTTTCTTTTTTTATTTATTTCATTATTTATAGGCTTAAGCCATCCTTTTTCTGGTAAAGTTGGCCATGACATATCACATCGCAACTAATCTCTTTTCCTCATAACTTATTGATGCGAGATCGAACAATCTTTTCTTCAAAACTCATTGACGCGAGATCAAATATGTATCACGTAAGGAACACGTGGGGATGGGATTAGACCCGACACATAACAAACTAGGAGTATGTTTTTAGATAGTGGGCTGCACTTGGTGATATCAAGCTCCTTAAATATTAGACCTATTTTGATAGGATCAAACATATTCTAACTCTTTAATATTAGAGAGTATTATTTCCTAGAACTACGACTATAAATACTACCACAGTTAATTAATTAAGCATGACCTAATCATTACGAGAATTATCTTAATTTCCCCAAAGATATCCCAGCTCTTAAATATTAGAGAGTATTATTTTCCAGAACTACGAAGGGGCTTGATCCTATCAAAGTAGGTACGTAGGCAACTTGATATCACCAAGTGCAGTCCACTATGTAAAAACATACTATCTAGTTTGTTGTGTATTGGGTCTGATCTCATCTCCACGTGACACATATTTGATCACGCAATACTCATAGATCAATTTTGCAACCTTTGTTTTACCCTAAAATTTGATTATTTACAATGATAAACCTATATCCTAAATGTAAAAGAAACATGGGAAGGCTTTGTTTATTTTAGTTGTGTAAAATAAATCATGTATTAATGAACATGTATCATTTCATTGGCTATGTACTTTTTTCTACTTGTCACCGTACCCAATTTTTTCCATTCATATCTATGACTCGTTTTTTTCTCTTTTTTTTAATGAGGAAATAATAGTGTTTTTATATAATCAACATCTATTATTATATATTTACTAAGAGTGATAACGTAATTTGTGATATTAAAAATACTACAAGTACTTTTTTCTTATTTGTTTTTGACCGTTTAAGTTTAATTAAATACGACTATTTTAGGTTTATCAAAAATATAAAAAAATCCTATATGTTACTAATAGTATATAGAGTATAGAAAGATATAAATATAGATTTATATATTTTACCATTAATAACGACCATTGATAGTTTAAAAGAGAATTATGTTTATTATATAATAATAAAAAGAAGAATAATTAACTTATTCATCAATAATATTGGTAATTTGAAAGACATCCGTATTTATTATACATGAATAGGAATAATAACTCACTTAAAAATTAATATTTAAGTATTAAGGGTAAACTTTTGGGATTTATATATTTATACAAGAAACATTTTGAGAATCTATACTTTTATATCTATAACTATTCTAAAAGTATAAATCATTTTAGATGACTTACATTTCTTAACTTTTTTGTTAAGACTAAAATAACCTTTTAAGTTTTAACAATAAATTAATATTATCTTCTATTAAAAAATAATTTTTGATATCATAATTTATAAATTGAATATGCATGAACTCTATGACATAAATATAATAATTATTATTAACACAATTATCAAAATGAGAAGTGCATGAACTTATCAAATTAATATTAATAATTATCAAGTTTGTTCAATGTACATGTTAACTTAATAATTATCAAGTTTGTTTAAAATTAAATTAAGTTAATAAAATATTGATAGTTTACCATTATATGAAGGATTAAGTCCAAATTCAATCCTTATTATGAACATGAATAGTTAATTTTCAAGATTTATTTATAGTCATGGAGTTCAAATCAATTTTCAAGATTAGTCAATTCTGAAATTAAGAAAAATGATTTCTCTTTCTTCTTTTTCTACTTTACTTATATATACTCATTAATTAATATAAATGCATACTATTCTAGTATGATTATTGAATCACATGCTTTAAATAGTTCATTATATTTTTTCTATGATTATTTTTATACTGTATTTTATATTAATTATTTTAATATTATTTATAGATACTTTCATGTTTTCGTTCTCAATTAGTTGTCCAATTGTTAGTAAACAAATATACAGGTGTTGTTTAGACTCAAAAGTTTTTTAGCTTTCATTTACAATTTTTTTTCAAATATTTTTGGTGAAATTGATTTGAAGATATTTCATTTCTAGAATCTTATTTATTTATTTAATACATTTTTTATGATAGGAACTTCTGATTTATAAATATTACTTACAGTTATATTGGTTTGTTTATATTTTTCAAGTCTTATTTGTGTGTTATTATTTTCTATTAAATTGTATATAGAAATCTTTGGTTTCTAATCATATCATTTTTGATAATTTTATTTGTTATTTTTGTTAGTGTTGGGTGCCCGGCAAGCCAATTGGTTGCCAAATACTTAGCAACACTATGAGAACAGTCTTGTTTAAATCGTTATTATTATATGGCATCTACTTTATTATATATCGTATGTCTTTACATGTATGTAATAAAGTCCCTTGGGTTACATAGAGCTATGGGTACGGTCACGCATTGGATGGTGATCATGGGATGTACTCGAACGGTTGTAATCCTAAAAGTGTTCCAAGTCATAGAGTCATTGAGATAGGGATATCAATGACTCGTCAAGACTTGCTTGTGCGTTGCATTTCCTTGGAGGAATGTACCTTGTTTCATGGGTATTGGTTGGGAACCTATGCAACGTATGAGGGTTCACATCGCGGATGGTGAATTGAGCAACCCCAGTGGAAATTCATATTGGTGGACGTGTCGAATATGAAATTCCACGGTCACGTAGGCATGTGATGATCCTCATGACTTGAGGGATCGCGGCTGTTCAAATGCATGACCCACTGCACTTTGATCTAGTTCATGATTACAGGATAATCAAATAATGGGCTATTTTGGGTGTAGTCTGGTCATGCGATTTGGCAGGCGGTTCCAAGATGGGATCTGTCTCTAATCGTTTGATTAGTGAATCTCCTATGCTGTCTTGGGAATGACTTGACTGGAAGTCTTCGGCCGAAGCAAGTCAATAAGAAGGTGTGTGATCCTTGCTTAGTTGACATAAGTCGTCATTCGCCAATTGACATAGTCATATGATTAAATTAGTAGGATTTCGACTGACAACCAAATCCTAGATTTAATCGGGAGATCTGACAGAAGGATGAGACACATGCTACGATCGTGATCAGGAGAGGTCTATTATAATCATTTGAATCTAGGGGTTGAGTCGACGTTGCTAGACATCGAACTCAATCTGTGAGAGTAATGAATTAATTGGTGGTTAGTTCATGACCAAGATTAATTATTTGGCATAATAATTAATTGAGGTAATAATTGTCTAATTGATTACCGAGCCATTTGGGAAATGGTCTCACTGCTAGCTTTCGAATGAACCTAAGGGGTCACACACAAACTTGAATAAGTTTCTCGGTTGTATGTATTGCATGGCCAATTTCGAATTGGGCCTTATGTGGATTAATATTGGATATTGATCCATGATGGAATTAATTAATTAATTAAGTCTTGGGCTTGAATTAATTAATTTGACTTTTTAATTAATCTTATGATTAATTAATTAATGGGCTAGGCCCAAGGAGTTTATTAATTGAAAGCCCAATTAATAAATCAAAAGAGGAAGTTGAGATTTGGGTTGAAATATAAGGAAAGTCTATCAAGAATTAATATGGGGATTTTTGGATAAAGGTAAATCCAAAAAGATCAAGATTTGAAGTGAGAGAATAGAAGTCTACAAGGATTAAGACTCTTGAATCCAATTCCTTGTAGAGAACGTTTTCTTCTCTATTCCGGAGAAGAGAAAAAACGTTCTCTCTGTATTCTATATATGGGGATCTTTATTCTATATTCAAGATGATCGAAATCATTGATACATAACTGATAATAGTTGAGTTATCATGTTTAGGGTTTTCTCCATATTATTGTCTTAAGGATTTCCATAGCCTTCCTCTAGAAAAATTTCATCACCATACATACGATCCTTGACATAGTTGTAATTACGAATCGCTAGCACGATTGTTTTTGACGAGGGAAGCGTTCAAGGTGTGGATACAACGCTTAGAGGCACAACAATTGGGGTGCTAGAGATCTCGGTTGATCACGTAGGCTGAAGTGCTGAGAAGTTCTGAGAAGTGCTGAGAAGTTTTGAGAAGTTCTGAGAAGTGCTGAGAAGTGCTGTAGAATTTGAATCGGCGTTTTTGATGATCGCGGGGATAAGAGAAAGGCCGTAGATAGAAACTGATAACTAAATAAATCAAAAAGGGTACATATGTATTTTTGTTTTCTCGCTTTAATTCGATTTAGCATATGTATTGGCTTTTGAGTGAACTCGTATTAAATTTTTAAATTGTTGCTTCCACTGCGAGATTTTCACTCATGGGGCTATGCGATCCCAACAGTGGTATCAGAGCCAGGTTATATGCTAAATCGATATAGAGTTAGCCTATATCGGTTTATATCTGTTTGTATGAATTTTATTTAATCAATTCGATTGTTGGTTGCATGGTTTTGAAAACGAAAAACGGGAAAACAAATTGAATCAAGCCAATGTGAGTGCGCAGCATACCTGCGCAGGTATGCTGCGCGGCAGCGCGCGCAGGCCGGGAGCAGCACGCTGCGCGCATACCTGCGCAGGTATGCTGCGCAGGTATGCTGCGCAGCAGCTGCTCGGCTGCAGTCCATGCTCGGCTGGGCCGAGCAGCTCTTGGTCCATTGGGCTTGTGTTTTCGGAGTTTTTATTTTTAAATTGTATTTAAAAAAAAAAATTATTTCGAAACGCATGAACTTACGAATTGAATTGATTATTAAAATTCTCGGTAAATTTAATGCTTATGATATCTCATATGTTGGCATGCTATTATGTGATATGCTTTTATTTACCGTTATCGAGCATGCTAGTTTTAGGCGTTTATGTTTTTATGCCTTTTATGTGATATGTTTTGCATGATCACCCTAGGATGAGATTAAGCGCTAAAACTGATGAGACCTTGCATGATGAATTCCCTCGTTTAATATTAAGTCTAGAATGGGAATAACAAAGACCGAAAGTTTTGTTATACCCTGCCTTCCACCACTAGTAGAACATGTGAAATGCCGCGAAGACCATATTCGTCGACTGCGAGTCGTAGGGGCGGATATGGTGCCTAGAAGGCTGTGGTCTACTAAGCCTTTTTTACAGGCCCGTAGGAATACGCTAGTCCAAGTGTTGGCTACGAGTCGTGGGACACTTGGATGGGTTTATTAGTTACGATAATTTGGTGGGTTAGACTTAACACTGATTAGTATATGAGCTCGTGTTCTCGGGGTGTATATGAAAGGTGAGGCGAAACTATCTTGAGAACCACAAAAGAGTTGTGGAAGGACGGGCGAGTCTACTAGTTGTAAACATCATATGGGCTCGTGTTCTCGGGGTGTATGATGGTTATGATTAGATCTCAAGCCCACTAAAAGAATGTCTATTTTCTCGTTTTCTTTCATGAGGGTGATGGGATTCGAATAAAATAGTGGGAGATCACATATTATTATAAGTCCATGATATATGTGTATAACGTATTAAAACTGAATGCTATTTATCTATAGGCCTAATTCTTAATAGTTAAGAAACCACTCGCATGTATCTTTTAAAACGAACTTAGCTTACTGGTCTTAATTCTGTCGACTAGTATAGAGTTCTTAGAGAACGAAAACTAGTGGAGAATGTTACAACTATGGTTCTAAAGAACACTTAAAAGAGGAACTGTGCAAAGCCTGTGAAGGCTAGTGCTTATATGTTATTTGTTGAAGTTAATCTTTTAATTAACACTACTTCTTGGATATTAGACACCAATTGTGGTGCTCATCTTTGTAATGATTTACAAGTGATGACAAGAAGTAAGTCTCTAAATATAGTAGAGATGACCCTAAGGCTGGGGAATGGAGCAAGGGTAGCTGCCATAGCCATTGGGACGTCTACTTAGAGATATATAGTAGAAAATAGTATTAAATAATTGTTATTTTGTTCTAGATTTAACAAAGAACATTATCTCTGTCCATGTTTTGGATAGAGAGGGATATTATTTATCAATGAAAGGCAAAGGGTTGTCTATGTTCTTTGGTTAATTCTGGAAGCAAGTTTAACATATGATTTATATACTATAACCCCAAGTATTTCTACTATGCGTATTCAACAAAGTAACAACATGAGCAAACGTAAGTCTAAAGTCTACCTGACACATACATGTGACATGCAAGATTAGGACATGCTTCCAAAGATAGAATTAGAAAGTTAGCTGTCTACTAAATCTTAGAGATTAAGATGACATGCCAACTTGTTGAATTCTGTCTAAAAGGGAAGATGACCAAATCATCATTTGAAATGCAAATGGAGCATACCACCGGCGCCTTGGACTCGGTCCATTTGGATGTATGTGGTCTAATGAATGAACTGTTCCTACTTCATAACTTACCAATGATTCTTGATGTGGTTATAAGATATGTATCTTATGAGATACAAGTCTGAATCTTTTGAGAAGAGTTTAGACATGAAGTAGCGGAACAAGCTGGTAGAAATATTAAAGTTCTTTGATTTGATCGAGGAGTAGAATATTTATCCAGTGAGTTCATAGACTACCTAAAAGAATTTGGAATTCTCTCACAATGGACTCCGCTTAGAACGCCACATCTAACGGTGTGTCTGAGCATGAAAATCGAACAATGATGGATTGGTTCGGTCCATGATGAGTTTATAGACTTACCTCCATCCTTCTAGGGCTAGGCTCTGGAGGTTGCTACACATATATGTTTAAAGTTCCGTCTTAAAGTGTGCCTGAAACCTCATTTGAGATGTGGTTTAGAAAAGCGCCTGATAAATACTTAAGGTATTGGGGTGCTATGCTGTCAGGCAGTTAGTGGGAGATAAGTTGGATTCGAGATCCAATGTATGTAAATTTGTGGGGATCCAAAAAGATTAGTATGGATACTATTTCTATAGCTTGAAGGAACAAATTGTATTTGTTTCTCGTGATGCCACCCTTTTGGAAATGGTACTCTTTGTTATAAATGGCACAAGTATAGAACTTGAGGAAACTCATGAACCACAAGCTCTCACAAAGACCATGGTTGAGGACTAGACGATGCCACTTAATTTAAGTACACAAACTCCAAGGAGACCTCTAAAGGTCTCGAGATAACCTGATAGGTTTAGTCTTTTGCTGAAAGGCAACAAGGAGAACTTCCCTTGGATGTTGATCCAAAATGTTATGGGGAGACGATGTTGGACATCGAATCGGGAAATTGACAAGAAGTTGTGAGATTCGAGATGGACTCCATATACTCAAACAAGGTATGGACCTTGGTAGACCCAACTGAAGGCTTTAGGCCTATCGGCTGCAATTGGGTCTATAAGCGAAAGCTTGGGGTAGATGGAGAGGTGGTAACCTATAAGGGTCGCCTCGTGGGGAAGAGTTATTCTCAAAAGCAAGAAATTGATTATGAGAGAAACTTTTTCGCCAGTAGCGATGCCGAAATCCATTCGGACATTTCTTGTCAAATGCTGCATATCTCGATTAGGAGATTTGGCAGATAGATGTAAAATTACTTTTCTTAATGGAAACATTGAGGAAGAGTAGCGCAGCCGAAAGCCTTTACATCTAGTGGGAGCGAACACAAAGTGTGTAAGCTAAAAGGTTCAATTTTGGACTTGAACTAGTTTCCCGAAGCTGGAATATACTTTTTGATGAAACTATAAAGTTGTATGGATTCGTCAAAGTACGTATAGACCGAGTATGTGTACAAGAAGGATAGTGGGAGCAAAGTTGTGCTTTCTTGTCCTTTATATTGATGGCATCCTACTCGTTGGAAACAATGTAGGGATGTTGAAATCAATCAAAGGATGATTGTCGATACAATTCTCCAAGAAAGACTTGTGAGAGACATCTTGTGTGCTAGGTATATAGTTATACCGATATAGAAGCAATGAGATGTTGGGACTCTCCTAGTCATAGTACATAGATAGTGTGCTGATGGATTCAGCATGGAAGAATCCAAGTGGGGATTCTTGCCAATGAGACATGTTTTTCGCCGTTCTAAGATGGTGTCACATTAGGCATCTGAAGAAAATGGGAAAATGTCTCACATACATTATGTGTTTGCTATTAGAAACAAAAATGTATGTTGTGCTATGTACTAGGTCTGATGTGACTTATGCACTGAATGTGAAAAGTCGATATCATGCTAATCCAAGGGTTGACCTTTGGACTGCCATGGAAACGATCCTTAAGTTTCTTTGGAAGACTAAAAGGATGTTTTCTTGATATATGGCAATGGAGAATTCGAACTTGAGTGCTTTATAGACTCTAGTTCTTCGGTCAATTATAGTTGACTTGAAGTCGATACTCGGATACATATAAGTACTCGTTGGTGGAGCTCTGAGTGGGAAACTACGGCTAAGCTCACCATAGATAGTGAGTACATGGCAACTAAAGTTGCTAAGATGGTAGTTTGGATAGGAAATACGCCCAAGAGTTGGGGTAATTCCATCTATTGTTGATCATGTATAGTGATACAGTGATGACAATGGGGCTGTTGCGAAAGCAAAGGAAGCCAAGGTCTCATCAAAGATCCAAACATAAGAGGCGATGCCAATGGATCTGAGTGATCATTGGTAGAGGTGACGTTCGAGTGGAACGTATAGACTCGATAGATAATATAGCAAACCCCTTCACCAAACTCTTGAGCCAAAGGTATTTGAAGGACATCTAGGATGTGCCTTAGATACATGGGCAACTGGCTTTAGGGCAAGTGGGAGATTGATAGTGTTGGGTGCCCGACAAGCCAATTGGTTGCCAAATACTTAGCAACACTATGAGAACAGTCTTGTTTAAATCGTTATTATTATATGGCATCTACTTTATTATATATCGTATGTCTTTACATGTATGTAATAAAGTCCCTTGGGTTACATAGAGCTATGGGTACGGTCACGCATTGGATGGTGATCATGGGATGTACTCGAACGGCTGTAATCCTAAAAGCGTTCCAAGTCATAGAGTCATTGAGATAGGGATATCAATGACTCGTCAAGACTTTCTTGTGCGTTGCATTTCCTTGGTGGAATGTACCTTGTTCCATGGGTATTGGTTGGGAACCTATGCAACGTATGAGGGTTCACATCGCGGATGGTGAGTTGAGCAATCCCAGTGGAAATTCATATTGGTGGACGTGTCGAATATGAAATTCCACGGTCACGTAGGCATGTGATGATCCTCATGACTTGAGGGATCGCGGCTGTTCAAATGCATGACCCACTGCACTTTGATCTAGTTCATGATTACAGGATAATCAAATAATGGGCTATTTTGGGTGTAGTCTGGTCATGCGATTTGGCAGGCGGTTCCAAGATGGGATCTGTCTCTAATCGTTTGATTAGTGAATCTCCTATGCTGTCTTGAGAATGACTTGACTGGAAGTCTTCGGCCGAAGAAGGTCGATAAGAAGGTGTGTGATCCTTGCTTAGTTGACATAAGTCGTCATTCGCCAATTGACATAGTCATATGATTAAATTAGTAGGATTTCGACTGACAACCAAATCCTAGATTTAATCGGGAGATCTGACAGAAGGATGAGACACATGCTACGATCGTGATCAGGAGAGGTCTATTATAATCATTTGAATCTAGGGGTTGAGTCGACGTTGCTAGACATCGAACTCAATCTGTGAGAGTCATGAATTAATTGGTGGTTAGTTCATGACCAAGATTAATTATTTAGCATAATAATTAATTGAGGTAATAATTGTCTAATTGATTACCGAGCCATTTGAGAAATGGTCTCACTGCTAGCTTTCGAATGAACCTAAGGGGTCACACACAAACTTGAATAAGTTTCTCGGTTGTATGTATTGCATAGCCAATTTCGAATTGGGCCTTATGTGGATTAATATTGGATATTGATCCATGATGGAATTAATTAATTAATTAAGTCTTGGGCTTGAATTAATTAATTTGACTTTTTAATTAATCTTATGATTAATTAATTAATGGGCTAGGCCCAAGGAGTTTATTAATTGAAAGCCCAATTAATAAATCAAAAGAGGAAGTTGAGATTTGGGTTGAAATATAAGGAAAGTCTATCAAGAATTAATATGGGGATTTTTGGATAAAGGTAAATCCAAAAAGATCAAGATTTGAAGTGAGAGAATAGAAGTCTACAAGGATTAAGACTCTTGAATCCAATTCCTTGTAGAGACGAGAAGAGAAAAAATGTTCTCTCTGTATTCTATATATGGGGATCTTTATTCCTCATTCAAGATGATCGAAATCATTGATACATAACTGATAATAGTTGAGTTATCATGTTTAGGGTTTTCTCCATATTATTGTCTTAAGGATTTCCATAGCCTTCCTCTAGAAAAATTCCATCACCATACATACGATCCTTGACATAGTCGTAATTACGAATCGCTAGCACGATTGTTTTTGACGAGGGAAGCGTTCAAGGTGTGGATACAACGCTTAGAGGCACAACAATTGGGGTGCTAGAGATCTCGGTTGATCACGCAGGCTGAAGTGCTGAGAAGTTCTGAGAAGTGCTGAGAAGTTCTGAGAAGTGCTGAGAAGTTCTGAGAAGTGCTGAGAAGTGCTGTAGAATTTGAATCGGCGTTTTTGATGATCGCGGGGATAAGAGAAAGGCCGTAGATAGAAACTGATAACTAAAGAAATCAAAAAAGGGTACATATGTATTTTTGTTTTCTCGCTTTAATTCGATTTAGCATATGTATTGGCTTTTGAGTGAACTCGTATTAAATTTTTAAATTGTTGCTTCCGCTGCGAGATTTTCACTCATGGGGCTATGCGATCCCAACAATTTTTGGATTTTACATGCTAATATTCTTAACCTTTTTGAATATTTGAAAGCAAAGAGTTTCACTTTTTTTTCTTTTTGTATACTAATATTCTATATCATTTTAGTGTATGTATATATACGCTTCAGATATCCAATATCCATCTCTTCCTATTTTGAAGTTCTTTAATTTGCAATCATATATTTTTTCTTTAACGTTCTTTTTGAGTTTGATATCATTGAAGTTCAAAGTGGACAAAATTTTAAATTTATGATATTTGTGAACTTTTTAATTCTAAAAAAAATCTCATTATCACTACTTGCATTGAGTTTTTTGTAAGACATGTCTTATACGATCAATATTTTGAATTTTAATATGTAGTGTTCCAATCAAACTACTCAGATCATGTATAATTATTCAATATATATTTTATTAAGTTCATAATCATGTATTATTATTTTAACAAAACTCATATCATTAGATACATGTAAACAAAAATTATGATAATCCTGAAAAATGAATCATTGTTTTAAAATTTGTTTAAATATATTAAAATTTTAATCATAAACATATGCATATTTATTTGTTCGTTGCATAATTAGTATCCTGTGCCCTGCACGAGGTTACAACTAGAATGTATAAGAAGAATTTAAAAGTTAGACTGTACGTGAGATTTTTGAGGGGAAATATAATCATTGGGGGTGTATATTTCTTTTACAATCCCATATCAACATCCTTATCCGAGGCCTGCGCACAAGAATACATTTCTATTTAGCATGTTTTATCAGCAAAAGATTACATGCATATTGATTCTCGGGAAATAATCCTAACAATTGAACATTAATATTTTGAGAATCGACACGATTAATCAGAGTAAACAATGAAGAAATAATCTAACTGAGAAAATTTAGAAGAAAATATAAGTTCTCTAACAAAGAAGAAAAGCAGCAAGATGTCACGAAATATAGCAATTTTTTCCACAGCATTTAATCATTTCAAAAGAGCAACAAGCTACTTAAACTTTCGATTGTACGTAGGGAACTTTACAGACAAGAAAGAAAAGGAGAGACTTTCGTCCTCAAAAAGTGGATTCAATTAACACTCCCATGAATATTGATTTCAATAAGTCTGTTGGAATTCTGGTGGTGTTGATTAGATATTCGGTAGCTGTTGGTGGTGGTGGAATTTGAGATCTGATGGAGTGATGGCATGTGCAAGTGTTTTGTGAAGATCAGTGGTGGTATGTGCAAATGGTGGTGGTGCCAAGAGGTGATGATAGACTGTGTTGATGGCTATGAATGTGGCAGTAGCTATGGTGGTTATGGTGGTGAAAGTGGTAAAAATAAAACAAGGGGTATTTTGTTTGAACATAAAAATATAATTATCAAGTTTTTTTTTTGTTGTTGTTGTTATGAGAAATTAAGGGGGAAATATGACATTTTAATCTCACAAATTGAAAAGATAATGAGAAGGCATGTCAGCGAAAGCCATAGTAATTATGAAAAAGTGATGAGAGTTTCATGTAATTTCCATATAATTGAAGAAGTCAATGTAATTATATATATATAGATTCCTATTGGTAACAAAAAAAAATAAAAATTCAAGAAAGAAATTCACATTCATTTATCAGGTTGTAGTTGTTCAAAACAATTTAAATGGCATGTGACATTTGTTATTTTAATTTTGAAGTTCATAACTAATTATCTGAATTGTGCAAATAATTTCCACTAACTGTATGTACTTACTAATAATTTTTATCTTTAAATATTAATTTCACAAGTCATTCTTATATTTTTGCCTAACGAAATGAACAATTAAGCCCCAATTGATAGCGTATCCATCTAAAAAAAATATATATATGTGCTAAAAATGAGAAAAGAAGATTTTAACGATGAGAAATGTAATTTGAGAAATGAGTTTATATGTATATTTTTAGAGAAATATGTAATGATTATGGTTGATGTGATACATTTTTTTTTTTTTGAAAAATTTATTTGAGATGATATTTAAATATAAATTTTATTAAATATTTTTAATCAATCTTATTGATTTAGATAAAATAAAAATCACTAGATCTTATTTAAAGTATGTGTTATTTTGCATTATAATATTTGATTAGTTTAATTATTGAATTTGAAATATAGCCCGAAAACCCATTTTTATCAATAATGTCAACTGTTATATCATGAATACTAAAGTTGTTTTTTTCTTTTTTCACAAGAATTTCTTTGCTTGAATTTTGAGAGATTTAATTTAAGAAATTTTTTATGAGATACCAATCAGTGAATTTTGTATATATTTTTACATTCTATAATAATGGATTGAATCTTCTATCCCACGATGGTATACCACAATGGTGTCACATCATTATTGTGAGATTGACAAGTGTTCATTAAAAAATAAATTATAATGAATTATTAAAATAAACTAACACTTATGAATCTCACAATAATGTGACACCATTGTGGTACACCATCGTGATTCGTGGGATAGAAGATCCGCTCCACTATAATAAGGATATGAAATAAAACAAAATGGTGGAATAGACGATCTGAAGCCATAAATTTATGATCACATATATATCTTTGAATTTAATGCAAGAAAAAAAAACACATAATTTAAAGACTTTTGCATTTAAATTTCCAGGATCAAATGCACATGGAATATCAATGTGATCATTTTATGGACTATATTGATGAAGAATTGGCTACAATACTAGAACATTTTTTTTCTGGAGAAGATAGGGGAAACAATTGAGGCTAATATTTTAATTATAATTCTACGCTTACAGGATAAATTTTATTTTGACGACTTAATACCATTATAATAAGTGATCGGAAGATAGATTAAAGAAAGTTGACACTATATAAAATTTTATTTTGACGACTTAATACCATTTTAATAAGTGATCGGAAGATAGATTAAACAAAGTTGACACTATATTTAAGGGCTTTATATAGTGGAGTCCAAACAGTTTGTGGAAAAACTTACTTTCACTATTGCAAAAATTTATTATGATAGAGGATATAAAGTATGAAAATTTTAAAGTTATTGATCTTATCATATGTAAAACTTGCAAGGTGTTATTTTTTTTAGGGGATAAATGCAAAAAAAACCCCTGTGAAATAATTTATTGGCTGAAAACCCCCTGTGAAATAAATATAGGCTAAAAACCCCCTGTGAAATTTTTTCGTTGCAAAAAACCCCCTCGGTCAGTTAGGTGAGCTACACGCGCCGTATGTGCGTTTTTTGTGATTATTAGACATTAAATGACTTATTTATTTACTTTTATGCCCCTTTTATGTATTGTACTTATATAGTAATTTGGGATACACTTTTACTCATGTTTACACAAAAAAACAATATTAAAGATAGTTTTTCATAAAATGTTTCTTTTATTTTTAGTAAATATGCCTCATAATATTTAAATTTTAGATCATTAACATATAAGTACTTATATATTCATATGAAATACACTTTTACTCATGTTTACACAAAAAACGATATTAAAGATAGTTTTTCATAAAATATTTCTTTTATTTTTAGTAAATATGCCTCATAATATTTAAATTTTAGATCATTAACATTATTGTTTTTACTATTATGAGGCATATTTACTAAAAATAAAATAAACATTTTATGAAAAACTATTAATATATCAATTGGGGGTAAATGCAAAAAAAAACCCTGTGAAATAATTTATTGGCTGAAAACCCCCTGTGAAATAAATACAGGCTAAAAACCCCCTGTGAAATTTTTTCGTTGCCAAAAACCCCCTCGGTCAGGGTTTTTTTTGCGCGTGTAGCTCACCTAACTGACCGAGGGGGTTTTGCAACGAAAAAATTTCACAGGGGGTTTTCAGCCAATAAATTATTTCACAGGGATTTTTTTTCATTTATCCCTTTTTTTTAGGGATGTGATAGATCTATTTGATGGAAATTTTAAGTTGAACACCAAATATGTTATCTACAATGGTAAGATTAAAAGATATTGATTCAAATTATCATTATGCACACTTTGATTTCAAGAGTTTGCTTTTCAAAAATATACATTAGTGGATGACGTATGCGATTAATATTAAAGAAATTGAACCAGTGGCAAACAACAGTAAAAACAAATGCCCAATTTCCTTTTTTTTTTCTTCTAATATTTAGTCACATAACAATTACTTTTTATAATATCTAAATGTTATATTCCATGTTATAAAAATTACGAAATTGTTATAAGGTCAAAGAAACAAGAACAATTACAACTTCAAAAAGGCTACAAAAGCATGTGAGAGAAATAAAAATTGTCGACAAAAAGTATATCTAATTGATTTAGCTCGTAAAACACGTGAAGGCCAAATCAAGCCGAGGCTCGTATTAGACCCAAAATGGTTCGTAGAATAGATATAGACTGCACTCAGGTTCACTGAGCTATCTACGTACCTTTCTATTAGGATCAAGTCTAAACGTAGTTCAATATATTTAATGCGGTTATATATGAGGTTCTTAACTCGGTAATAGAGATGAGAACGTACTGTCAAATCGTACAAATTAATAAGGATGTATTGTTCAATTGGTCCAAAGTATTGTTCATGTCATTAATGGGGACTATTTATAGGATTAGACATGCTGTACGGATAGGTTAGTGAGATATGGGCTACCGTACACGTGTCATTTGATAATTGTACCAGATTATCCGGGTCAAGGTATTTGACCGGGTTCTTAAATAACACGCGGGTTTAATAGTATTTTGCAAATAACTGTATCTTAATTGAGGGTCTTCGTGCAAATATTAACTATATAATGGCTTAGCTCGTATTATACGTGTCTATATGATACGACCCTATATCAATATGTCCCCCAATTAATGAATAAAATTATAAAGTTAATTCATTAATTTATCCTTTATCGGAATGTGGTCCTTCAAAGATTATTGCGGCTGCAGTATGTCAGATCTCTCGTGTCACGCGCCACAGTAAATATGACGTGTGTAATATTATTCGAAAAGTTGGCTTGTGAACAGTTGGATGGCGTGGAAGGGATTAATCTGAACCGTCCCTTTTGGCGGGTGATCCTAAGTATAAATAGGTCAATTTTCCATTCATTTTTACCACATCAGAATATTTTGATCTGCCTCGTTTTCACAACAAGGAAAGATTCAAGGCTCGTATACTTATCTATGACGTAATTCCACATTCTACATCCTATAACTTCGGTATATCCTTTCTCTCTTCTCGTATTTTCTTTATTTCATAAAATCATGAATCGCGAGGGGTCAGATGAAGCTGTAGATATCGTAGGTTCTGTGGAGATCGATCGTTTAGAAGCTAGTGATAATTCTGTCTCTAATGGTCGTACTTCCGAGTCTAGTAGTTCGAGTGATAGTTCGTCTGATGATACGTCTACCTCGGTACCACCACTTGATTTGGAGGGAGGAGATAATATAAATGATGACCTTTTTGCTTCTACTCCTCATGCTCGTGAGAGAGTCAAATGGTTGAATATACGCTCAACCATAACTGATGGTCGTATAAAATAGATTACTAGGAATTATCACATTCCATCTAATTTCCAGGTCGTAATTCCAAGATCCACGGATCGTATACACACTCCTCCTCCGAATTATCGTACCTTCCACATAGCCCATCTCATGGCAGGTCTTCGGTTTCCCCTTCATCCTGCCATTATAGGGATCCTAAATCATCTTAGACTCTGTCCATCACAACTATTACCAAATTCCTATCGTCATCTCGCATATTTCATAGTTCTTATGCGTATCCATAATTCTTAACTAAATATTCAAAATTTTAATAAATTTCTCTGTGTCAATCGATGTAAATCCATCTTTAAGTCGAGTTTTTTCTTTCTCACTCCCCAAAAGGGGTATCGTGTCCAATCCGACCATAAGGATTCCTATGGGGCATGGAAAAACAAATATTTTTATATCGCGATGCCTGACGAGGCACCATGGGGGGTGCTTTGGAGATAGAACCTCAGCGTTCCTACTAGATTAAGGGTCGGTCCTTCTACCCTTCCTGAAAACGAGCTTAAAAGTATATTAGAATTGTATTATAGTCCTCAGTTGATATTCGAGTCCATGTTATGAGCTTGTGGACTTAGTGCCGCTGATGTTGATCCTGTTTCAGGTATAGGTAGATTCCTACCACCGATGTTCATGTCGAGATCTCTGCTACCGATGTCCCTACCGAAGCTGCTATCAATTCTGCTATTTCCGCAAATCAAATGTAGTTGCTGATTCTATATTTTGTTTATTCTATGTTTTGTTTATTTTTCAGACATTGTAGGTTTTTCTATGAACTTTTTATTAATGCTTGCATGAATTTGATCCGTTTATTTTTGCATTAATTGATGTCGAATTTTGTATCATTTGAAGTCACTTTGTGTATGGAATTCTATAATTCAACCAGCGACAAGACGACCCAATAAGAATCGAATAGGTAGCATTGATTAAGCATAGAATTTGCGTAAATTGTTTACATTCCATGGTCGGGGTAAATCTTTTCCCTCTAAGTCTTGTAATCTTTATGTCATGTTCTTCGTGACTTTTACGACTTTGTATGGTCCTTCCCAATTGGCTTCGAGTTTCTTTACTGTCTTCGACACTTCCACTTTTTTCAAAATCAAATCTCCTACTTGGAAAGTTTGAAGATTCACCCGTTTATTGTAAGCTTGAATCATCGTATTCTTTTATCTGAAAATATTAGCGTAAGCTTGGTCTCGTACTTCTTCTACAATATCTAATTCGAACTCCCTTTGCTCCAAGTTGTCCTTTGGGTAA
This sequence comes from Verbascum thapsus, assembly GCA_963669365.1. Lineage (NCBI taxonomy): Eukaryota > Viridiplantae > Streptophyta > Magnoliopsida > Lamiales > Scrophulariaceae > Verbascum > Verbascum thapsus. Next base: position 8,806,399 of record OY770115.1, read on the forward strand.
TATGACGCGACCCTGTCAGTCATCATCCCAATTTCAGCTGTGATAACTGCTTCAGATCCATATACGAGACAAAAAGGTGTCTCTCCCATAGATGATCGAGGGGTTGTCCGTTCGATATGCCCATAGTACTCCTAGCAACTCGTCTGCCCATCGTCCTTGTTCACCATCAACCCTCATCTTTATGTGTTGTAGCGATATCCGGTCTGCGACTTCAGTAAGACCATTTGCTTGAGGATGTCCGACAGATGTAAAGTGTTGGTTGATATTCAACTCCTTACACCAGCTCGTTATATTTCGTCCATTGAATTGTGTACCATTGTCAGATATTAAGGTTCGAGGAATACCAAAGCTGCAAATGATATTCTTCCAAATGAAATCTATCACCATATTCTTTGTGATACGTGCTACAACTTCGGCTTCTATCAATTTAGTGAAATATTCTACTGCTACAATGATGAATTTCTTCTGCCCTGGGTCGGTGGAAACGGTGCTTGGTGGGTGTCGAATCCAACAAAAATAAATACCTACTTAAAAAAATTTGTAATTAGCAATAAGTAGGGTCGATCCACAGGGAATGGTGTAAAGTTAATTCTTAAGTTACTAATATCAGTTAAAAAGGGGGGATTTTGGGATTTTAGCTAAATGAATTTAAAAGACGTAAATTAATTAAACGCAATAAGAATTGATTCGGATTCAATAAAGTGAGAAGTTCTAGTCTCCGGATATCTCGGTATTGATTCTATAACTCGATCATCGAATGTAAAGATAGTTCAATGTTCTTAAATAAATTGGTTATAATTATTAACTTGCTCTAATAACATAGTTTTTCCTTAAGTCATCGATAATCAAAACAAGCTCTTTGATTACTTTTCTTACCAAGTAGACAACCCTAAACAAACTCTTAGTATTTAGCCTATCGATAGCATCCATGTATTAGAAAAACACCAATTCTAGCCAACAAACGCATAAGCTCGGTTGATTTAGACTAGATTACTAATTCCCATAGCGACTAATCGAAAATTTGTCCATAATCAACGTCGCTAACTGCTACAAATATTAGGGTTTACCAAACAATTACGGATTTGGATCCTAAATAGCTTAATATGATTCCACGATTAATTAGGTAGACTAAATGATCAATTAAAATATATTATCAACAAATCACCGAGAAAGAGTAAATACTTGAAGAACAAAGAAATTAAAAGCACAAATCAAATCTCACGAATTAATAGAAATCAAACCTTGAAAATCCTTCGACTAGAATTATGTGTTTAGCTACACATAATCAAAAACGTCTACAATGTCTTGAATTCGAAAACTTGGAAGAGAAACGAACGTACGAACAGAAATAAAAACATCGCTAAAAACGAGAATCCCCTTTGTGGAATAAAATTCCACTTATTTAAACCTAAAAGAGTCCTATCTCGATAAGAAAACTAACTAGAATAGAATTCTAAGAATCCTACCTAAACTAAAACTATTCAAAAAGGAAATAACATCAAAGGAAATAATTCCTAAAGACAAGGAATCATAATTCCAGCAGATTTCTCTCGATTCCAGCCATCCAAGTCGACTTCTAACATATTTTTGTTTTCTGGGTAGAATGTTTGTAGAAGTTAAGCGTGATCACGCTTAACTCTAAAGAATTTTCTACTGCCATATTTTTGCATCAAACCAACTTCATGTCTTTCCAAGCCCTTTTTAACATCTTTTGATCTCTCTTTCATACAAGTACCTAATCATTTCAATAGAAGCATAAAACCATGAGAAAGAGAACAAAAACATGATAAATGACGCAACATAAAACCTACAAAATGTGTATAAAATACACGCTAACAGTCCTGCATATTAAATGGTTTTAGTTTTAGAGTAGTTCGTAATGTACGGTGTTTGTATAATGTAAATCACAGTATTGAACCTAGGATATCAATTCCCCATTGATCAAATGGATATGCGATTTTAATCGCTTCCATTGGGGTTCCCTGTCTGTGGATCGTATTTGAATGAAATTGACATTATTTGCAATGTTGAGAAAATGTGATGGCATCTTGAACCAATGTCGGCCAGAAATATCCTTGTCGTATAATTTTCTGAGCTAGCAAACATCCTGCTGAGTGGTTACCACAACTGCCCTCGTGAATCTCTCTCATAACATATTTCGCCTCTTTGGGAGAGAGATAACGTAATAAAATTCCAGAAGTTGATCTTTTGTACAGCTCCTCATTCGTTATAACGATTCGTGATGCTCTAAGTTTGAGTCATTTAGCCTCGATTTTATCTGTTGGCAATTCTTCAGATACGAAGTACTTTATAATCGGTGCTCTCCAATCACCAATATCTATTATTGGTGCGATGTCCGTCCCTTGGGTTATCTCTGCCTTTTTTGAAACCAGTATTGTTATTTTTCGATTTGTTATACCAATTGCTTGATTGCCGAACTTTGCCAGTGCATCTGCTCTCTCATTCTCCTCCCTCGGAATTTGCAGGAGTTCGACCTTGTTGAGTTTAACCATCAATTCCTGAACCTTAGCTAGATATTTGCTCATGGTCTTTTCTCTAGCCTCGTAAGTTTCCTCTACCTGCTTTGCAACTAGCTGTGAATCTGTAAATGTGTTTAGGTGGGACACTTTCAGGGATATGGCTAGTTTCAAACATGCCAACAGTGCTTTATATTCGGCCTCATTGTTTGTGACATCAAAGTCGAATTTGATTGCAAATTCCATATCTTCGCCCATAGGTGATTGTAGCCAAACTCCTATACCACCCCGCTTTGCCATTGACGAGCCATCAGCATGAGCAAGCCATGGTTTAGAGGCAGTATCATCTACCGTAGTAACGCTATTTATCGTCATTTCAACCAAGAAATCCACGAGGGTTTGTAATTTGATAGTCATACGAGGCTTATATTCGATGCTGCATTCTCCTAACTCGATTGCCCATTTTACCATACGACCCGAGATGTCTGGTTTGGCTAAAACTTGTTTGAGCGGTTCATCCGTCAACACCACAATGTGATGTGAGTGAAAATAAGGTCGTAGTTTGCGAGCGGTCGTGATAAGTGCTAGACCCCACTTCTCAATATTCGTGTAATTCAATTCTGCTCCCTCCATCAATTTACTGACATAATAAATTGGACGATGTTCTCTATCTTGATCTCGAACTAAAACGGCGCTGATAGCTGCTTGTCATATGGCCAAATACAAATAGAGTGGTTCGTTAGGAATGGGCTTAGTGAGCAGTGGGGGTGACATCAGATATTGTTTGAGACTCATAAAAGCTTGTTCGCAATCTTCCGTCCATTGGAAATTTTTCATGTTTCTTAGAATTTTAAAGAAATGAAGACCCTTATCTACCGATTTTGAAATGAAACGATTCAAACTTGCCATTCGACCCGTTAGCCTTTGTACATCTTTGACAGTTTTCGGTGTTTGTTTGCATGCGCAGTATAGCCTCTATTGTTTCCGGATTGGCTTCTATTCCTCGTTTAGTTACGAGATATCCTAGGAACTTTCCTCCTCGTACTCCAAAGGTACATTTTGATTGGTTTAATTTCATTCCGTATTTATTCGTTATATGAAATGCTCGTTTTAGATGTTTAAGGTGGTCATCTTCTTTTGTACTTTATACGAGCATATCGTCGATATAAACTTCCATTGAATCACCGATTTCATTTTTAAACATCATATTTACGAGGAGTTGGTAAGTTGCTCCAAAATTTCTTAATTCAAATGGCATTACGTTGTAACAATATACACCCTTGGCAATTATAAAAGATGTTTGTTCACGATCTTCTTTTGCCATCATTATCTGGTTAAAGCCTTGGAAGGCATCCATCATACTGAGTAAAGCACATTCAGTTGTAGAGTCTACGAGTAAATCTATACGATGCAAGGGATAAGGGTCACGAGGATAAAATTTGTTTAAATCAGTAAAATCAGTACACATGTGCCACTTTCCATCAGTTTTAGGGACTACAACATTAGCCAACCATTCAGTAAACTGAATTTCATTAATGTAGCCTACATCTAGCAGTTTCTTTACTTCGAGCTCAATGCTGGCATTCCTTTCTGGGCCAAAGTTCCTACTCTTCTGTCGTACTGGTTTTGCATTTGGGTCGACATTCAGATGGTGCTCTATGATGCTTGGATCAATACCTCAAAAATATGTTGATGTCCATGCGAAAATATCAGCGTTGGCTCGTAAGAAATGTACGAGCTTCTCTTTAGTGGACGGGCTTAATTCCTCAGCAATCTTGGTTGTCTTCTCAGGGTCGTCTGGAAAAAGCTGAATAACTTTGTTTTCAGTTGGCTTAATCGAAGTGTCTAGTGTTTCGGGTTTGTATTTTTCCATGTCTTTTTTCTTCTTCTAAGCCTCTATCTATTCATTTTCGACCTCGTCGATCTTTGAAATTAGATCCAACACTGCTGCATGATCAATGACATTGATCTCAGGGGTTTCCCTCTTTCTTTTTAAGTTCCTCAATTCTAGTGAGGTCGTATAACATTGACGTGCCTCAAGCTGATTTCCTTTTATCTAACCGATACCATTTTTCGTTTTGAATTTCATTTTCAAGTGTAAAGTCGATACAACAGCCTCAAATTTGTTCAGCATGGGCTGTCCGATGATCATGTTATACGCAAATGGGGTATCAACCACCAGAAAAGTAACTCGCATGGTTTTTCTTTTCGGCGTCGTTCCCAATGAATCATCCAGTTCGATGGATCCTTTTGGCATTATCTATGACCCCATGAAATCCATTAAAGGGGTATTAACGGGTTTCAGATCTACTGTGTCTAGCTCCATTTTTTATAGTACATCCCAGAAAATGATGTCTGCTAAGCTCCCCGTGTCAACAAGGACCTTATGAATTGCATAGTTAGCGACGTCCATGGTAATCACCATTGGATCGTTGCGGGGCATCATCATCCCAATTAGGTCATCATCAGTAAACATTATAGCCTCGTCCGTTCGAGCCACAACCAAGACTTCCTGCGGTCCTCTTCTACGACTTTCTGTTCGAATTTCCCGTAGTCTCTTCTTTCTCGCACTTGAAGAATCTCCTCCTTCAAGTCCCCCGGATATCATGTATATATTCTCTCTATGGGGCTGGTTTCGAGTTTCATTGGCACGATAATCCGTTGCCTCGTTTCGATTCTCATTGTTTCGCCGATCATTTCAGCCATACCTAACACCTTTGTCATCCCTATCATCTCTTCCTCATTCACGGTATTCCCGCCTCTCTACCAAATGACTCCTAGGTTGCTCTCGATTTCTCACCTCATATAATTTATGTTCAACAAAATCGCGTAAAAAACCTTCCCGAATCAGTCTTTCAATCTCGTCCTTCAATTGGAAACAATCATCTGTATCATGTCCTCTTTCTCAGTAAAATTTACAGTATTTAAGCAATCCTTTCTTAGTCACATGTCGTAATGGTTTAGGTCGAACTATTTGCTCGGAGTGTCGAGACTGCTGAATTGCCATTAAAGCTTGCTTCCTCGTTGCATTTAGAGGAGTATAGTGCTCATACTTCGAGCCTCGTTCACGATGCTTGTGAGACTTATGACCCTGATGATCATTTTTGTCTTCATTTCGACCCTGCGCGGGTCATTTTTTGCTAACTTTTCAGTACTTTCGGAGTATTCATCCCTTCCATCCCTATGCGGATATTTTGTCGGGTAGTTACTCTCAGTAGTTTTTAGTTCGTTTATTTCTTCTTGATTGATGTATTCAGTGGCTAACTCCATCATTTCCTCATGGGTCTTTAGAGTTTTTTCGTGCTATAGCATTAGCGAATGGCCCCGCTAGTAAGCCTCGTAGTAGAATCCCAACGTTCAATTCGTGGTTTAGTTCGGGAAAATCCAAGAATTCTTGGTTGAATCTGTGAATAAACTCTCTCAGAGTTTCCTTCGGCTCTTGTTTTAGTCCCATTATCATTTATATGGACTTTTTGGTCTTCTTATTGCTGGCAAAATAATTCTCGAATTTCTTGATTAGCTGGGAATACGAGACAATTGAACCTCGGGTCTGACTCGTAAACCATTCTTGAGCTCATCCAATCAGGGTTGATACGAATATCCTAGCATTTACAACATCTGACTGGTTTTGAAAAGACATTAACAGTTCAAATGAAGTAACATGAGGTATTGGGTCTCCAGTACCATCGTATTTTGGCAAGATAGGCATCCAAAAGTTCTTATCTGGCAGCTCCATCATAATCTCTTCTAAGAATGGCGCATTACGAGCCATCAGAGCCGTAACGTTTCTTACTCGTCTTGGAGCATCTTCCGTAGTATCCATGGTTAAATTGGTTTCCTTCACTCTTCCTGCATCTTTTTCGTGGTTGAGTTCCTCCTCGAACAATCTTCGAGGCACTATGGGAGCCTTCTCAGCTCGAGCTCGCAGCATCTCCTCCACTTGCAACTGGACCCTACGGTCCAATTTCTCCTGAGTCAAAGTGATCATATTACTCGAACCGACTCCAACATTCCTCGCCGGAGGTGTCTCTCCCATGCTCGTTTCTTGATTGTCCATTGCAGCAGTAAAGTTCATGATTTCAACGAGCTTCAAGTAGTTTCCCATAGACTGGGCCACCTGATTCAGCTCATAAAACACGTGAAGGCCAAATCAAGCCGAGGCTCGTATTAGACCCAAAATGGTTCATAAATTGGATGTAGACTGCACTCAGGTTCACTGAGCTACCTACGTACCTTTCTATTAGGATCAAGTCTAAACGTAGTTCAATATATTTAATATGGTCATATACGAGGTTCTTAACTCGATAATAGAGATGGGAACGTACTGTCAGATCATACAACTTAATACGGATGTATTGTTCAGTTGGTCCAAAGTCCTGCTCATGTGATTAATGGGGATTATTTATAAGATTAGACATGCTGTACGGATAGATTAGTGACATGTGGGCTACCGTACACGTGTCCTTTGATAAGTGTATCAGATTATCCGGGTCAAGAAGGTATTTGACCCGGTTCTTAAATAACACGCGGCTTTAGTAGTGTTTGCCTAATAACTATATCTTAATTGAGGGTCTCCGTGCAAATATTAACTATATAATGGCTTAGCTCGTATAATACGTGTCTATATGATACGACCCTATATCGCTAATATTATAATTTAATTTTTACCTTTACTTCAATAATATCAAATGAAAAAGTATATCTAATATTATAATTTAATTTTTACCTTTACTTCAATAATATCAAAATGAAATACATACAAAAATATTTTTGAACAAATACAGCATCATAAAAGTATTGATTATGTTAACACTTAAACCTAATATTCAATTTTTGTTTATCCATTGAGGACACGACATTAATTAAGCTAATATATTTATTGTGATTAATTTTTTTAGATTAAAACATAATAGATATTGGAATTAATTATACATAGAAATCAATCATATAATATCAATTTAATATACATCTAGCACTCTCTAAGAGAATAATCAATATATATATATAATTCATCTATGCACCAATAGATTTTGCAAATTGTATCTTATACTACTAGATTGTTTTAGAAGGCTTCAAGAATCCTAGAGTGATTTTATCATTAGCCTGATGCCCGGCCCCTCCAAATATTTGTGTTCACATGTGGATGGAGATCACCAGTGGCAGAGACATGGTGGAGCGGGCGGGGGCGGCCGCTCCACCCAAATTTTTTAAATTTTTTAAAACATATGTATATTTTAAATTTTTTAATATTGCCGCCCCACCCAAAATAAACCGATCTATGTCTATCGTACTTTGGCCCCACCCACTTTCAATTCCTGGCTCCGCCACTGGAGATCACCAACAGATTTATTGCGTCAAGAATCAATTCATATTTGAAATTTTTAACTCTATTCAATCTATTTAAACTAATATAATCCACAACTTTTATGATAATCAAATGTATTGATTTCATTAGTCTCTACTATCCTTTCACAAATGTCATGCAAGTAATATATTTTTGGAAAGATTTGGCAACAAATGAAGGAGGACACAAATGCTTGAAATGGTTGATCAAATGCCAATTGTAACAATGTCAAAATGTGACAACAATATATATCTACGCAAATTATAATGTTTTAATTTAGTCTTATAATTGAATTCTCAAAATATACATATAAATAAAAATATATATGTATATACAACACTTTTTCTTTGGTTATATACAACAAATTTTCTTTGGTTTGCTCACTTTTTTTTAACAACTGCAAATGCATTTTGTCTATCAAGATCAACTTTAAATAAAAACGACAATAATAGAAATTAACCCATATATTCACCAGATTGTTGTTGATTTGTCAAAATGATCATAAATATATCACAAGATACTCAATACTTATTTACTTTTTAATTTTTAAATTATACAAGTTAAGTAAAAATAACCACTCATTCAAAATAAATAGTTGCAAATAATCATAGAATATAAATCTCGTTAACACTTCAGAAAATCATCCATCATAGAAATAAATTATAGAAGGTATATTAACAACATAATACATTTTCAAATTATTTATTTCATAAAAATATGACACTAACTTAAACTATATATTTTTATAAGATACATTTATTGTTTCAAGGAAAGAGTTGATGAAGTTGATAACAAATCATTGTTGTGGGATGATTAATGCAAGAATGTGCCTCTGCAATATATAATATATAACAGATGTACAAAATGTAATGAAAAAGACATACGGACCACAACAAGGTAATCATACTATTAATATCATTTTCTTATAGTTTTGTATTAGTTAGTGATAGAAATATAACGTTTTTGCATTTATTAATGTATCGGATTATTATAAATGTCGTACAAGATGAAGATATTGCATGTATTATTGTGGGTGTCGAATCCAACAAAAATAAAACCTACTCAAATGATTTGTAAATAGCGATAAGTAGGGTCGATCCACAGGGAATGGTGTAGAATTAATTCTTAAATTACTAATATCGATTAAGGGGGGATTTTGGATTGATTAACTAAAATAATTAAAAACGTAAACTTAAAAAAAGTAAACAAACTAAATTCGGATTCAATAAGTTGAGAGATTCTAGTCTTTGGATTATCTCGGTATTGATTCTATAACTCGATCATCGATGCAATCATAATTCAATGTTCTTAGATAAATTGGTTATAGTTATTAACAAGCTCTAATAACCTAATTTTTTCTTAAGTCTTCGATAATCAAAACAAGCTCTTTGATTACTCCTCTTACCATTTAGACAATCCTAAACAAGCTCTTAGGATTTAGCCTATCGATAGCATTCATGCAATAGAAAAACACCAATTCTAGTTAAAAAACTCGCAAGCTCAGTTCATTTAAACTAGATTACTAATTCTCATAGCAACTAATCGATTTCTTGTCCATAATCAACGTCACTAACTGCCACAATTATTAGGGTTAACCAAACAATTACGGATTTGGGTCCTAAATAGCTTAATATGATTTCAACAATTAAATAGTTGATCAAGTTACTTAATCGAATGAAACATATTATCAACAAATCACAAAGAAAAAGTAAATACCTCAAGAAACAAAGAAATTAAAGGCACAAATTAAATCTCACGAGTAAACAAAACCAAACATTAATAAATCCTTCGACTAGAATTATCTGTTTAGCAACACATAATCAAAAATCGTCTACAAGGCTTAAAGAAAATGTACGTTCCAAAATAAAAGATGGAATAGTTTTGTGGAATAAAATTTCACTTATTTAAACCTAGAAGAATCTTAGCTAAAGAAGGAAACCTAGAAAATAGGATTTTAAGAATCCTAATCCAACTAGAATTGTTCGATAAAGGAAATAAAATCTTAAAATAAAAAGGAAAATAGTTCCCAATATATTTGGGAAGTGAAACAAAGCAATAAAAGTAGATTTCATCAATAAAATCGAATTCCAGCATCTTTTGATCCTTTTAGGCCGAATCCTTGCTGGTTTTAAGCATGACCAGCATGGTCACGCCTAATTCTTATGAGCATTGGGTTGTCATTCCTTCCTTTGTACCGAACCAATCTTCATCGTTTTTCAACCCTTTTGTCACCTTTTCGTTTCTTTCTCATATAAACACCTAGTCATAACAATAAAAACACAAATCTATGAGATATGAACTAAAAACGTGACAAACAACGCAGTATAAAGCAGACGAAACGTGTATAAAATACATGTTAACAAATACCCCCACACTTAAGCTATTGCACGTCTCGGGCATTGTTTAATATTTGAGCATCGCGAAATCAACAAAATTCCATCACTCAATCAAATAGATATACAAAGTCATGAATCGAAGAACAAAAATCGAGGAAGACAAGTTGACACATGCAAATGATTGAAGATTTCAATACCACATTAGATCAAAAACCAACACAACGATATCATTTTAAAAAATAAGAATGCACGAAATTAGACGACTATTCTCACAATCCTCCCCAATCACTCGTGTTTAAGGTTTAACGTGTTTCACTCAAGTCTTAACATGTTAATGCAATTCCATAGGCTTGCTTATACACTAAAATCGCTACTACTTTCGAAAATGTGCACAAAAAAATCAAAAGGTCTTTTATTCAAGGTTGTAACGGGGCTGGGGCTGGGGCTGGTGCTGGGGCTGGGGCTAGGGCTCGGAGTAAAAAAATAATGAAAAACTAAGTTCGTAAATTTGAAAAACATCAAGACGCTATTGAGTAATTCTAGCAATAAGGACCCAAGTACCTATATTTTCATCCTCTCTAGGACTCACTTCATCATTTTTCGTTCTTTTTGCGATTTCTTTCTCTGCCTTTTTCACTTTTTCTTATTTTTTTTCCTGATTTTTCTTTTTGCCATTTTTTTTAAACACCCTTTTTATTTCCAAAGCTTCCCCACACTTAATCAAAATACATCATTGTTCTTGAATTCCCAAACAAATATGATCTTGATGTTCAACTCATTTTTCTGACGGGTAAAACAAAGAGATATATACAAAAGTAGTAGATGCTCAAAGTTCGGGTTTTCAAAACAACAAATAGGCTAATAGGCTCAAGTGGGCTAACTAGAGGAAAAATGAAAGGGTAGGCTTATATGGCTAAGTGGTTAAGTCCTATTGCCTATACTCTACAATCACGACGTGAAAGAAAATTTGGAAAACAAATCACGTGCTAACATTAAACAAAGCTAAAGACATGCAACGCAATGGCAATCACCCCCCTCACACACACTTAGAATAAACATTTTCCTCAATGTAAAAATACGCAACATATAAGCACAGACAATGCATAAAAGTGAGTAAACAGTGAAAGGGAGACTTCCCTAGGACATCACTCGGCCATGATGCCGAAGTGTAGTAGTAATCGATCAAGTGTGGCTTTGATTGCGTCAAAATAAGCTTCAAGATGGTGGAAGGAGGAGCAGCAGGTGGCAAGAAGCAGGCGGTGATGGAGATGATGATGAATCAGGCTCGGCGGAATGCTCAGACGATTCTTGACCGGAGGGTAGACCGTATTCTTCATCGGAGTGCTCGGTTTCTGGTCTTGGGTCGTGAAGTGGTGGTGTTGGTTCACGAGGTTGTGGTCAGGGTTTCATTTTTATTGTGCGCCACATGATATCAGAGTTGAAGGTGGAGCAGAGGTGTTGAATCGGAGACGACGGCGGCACTGCAAAAAATTCGATCGGAGAAGAGAGTGATTAGAGATGGAGGCCTGATTAGAGTTTTAAGGGAAGATTAGGGATGTTTATGTTTTGTAAGTATTCGATTTTTTGGATAATAAAAAAAAAAGATAATAAAAAAAACGAAAACCAAAGCTAAAAATCGAATCCTCACAAGTCTCTGCCCTCCGCGTTTAAACGCATATGGCAGAAAGATTTCTGCCTCTCGCGTTTAAACACGAGGCGTTTAAACGTTACGAGATTCGAAGTCTCACCAATTTTAGGCGTGACCAGCATGGTCACGCTTAATTTTGGTGAGGAATCTGCTCGAAAATAAAACTAAAATAAAAAAAAAAACGAGAAAAAAAAAATTAAAAACGAGCATGGGTTGCCTCCCAAGAAGCGTCATTCTTTAACGTCGTCAGCTAGACGATGCTACAGAGTTATGTAGCATGGTTTGATGGTTCCAACTTCATGTTTTTGATATCGTGAGATTGAAGCCTTCGCAAAAAGGTTTCAGACGATGTCTATTCACCTTGAGAATTTTCCGTGTAGTTGGACTTTAAATATAAACTGCACCATAGGAAAAATTGTTAATAACAATAAACGGTCCAATCCAATGGGAACGTAGCTCACCCAGAAATAGCTTGCGGCGAGAATGGGAAAAAAGAACTTTTTGTCCTACGACGAAGTTCTTTCTTGGGATCGTCTTATCACAAAAAGGCTTCGTTTTATCCTTGTAGATCTTTGAATTCTCGTATGTTCCATTATGAATTTCCTCTAATTCTTGGATTTTCAACTTCGGTGCCTGCACAATAAAGGGAAGTGGTTTAGATGTTGATGAAAGTAAAGAAATACGAGAAGCATTAAGAGGGAGTGATTGAAGGTAATCAAGATCCGATTTTGTCTCTTCAAGTTCTCGATTTAGCTTAGATTTCTTTTCCTTCCCGTCCAAGTCGTTAGTGGTCAAAGCTACCTGCAATGGATCGCCATACTCATGTTCGAACATAGTCTGCATCAAAGGGTCAATAACGTCTATACCAAAAATAAAATGATAGTCAGGAGGGTACTTCATGGAATCGTATATGTTAAATTTTATAATTTCTCCATCAAATTCTATGGTGAGAGTCCCATCATGTACATTAATTATTGTTCTAGATGTTTTCATAAATGGTCTACCAAGTAAGATAGGAGTAAAATTACTAGACTCATCATGACCCATGTCAACTACATAAAAATCAGCGGGGAAGACTAGGTCGTTAACTTGAACTAAGATGTCCTCAAGAACACCATCAGGATAAGCATGAGACCTATCAACTAATTGTATAACAACACCAGTTTCTTTTAACTTCCCTACATTCAGTGATTCATAAATTGACCGTGGCATGACATTAATAGAAGCTCCTAAGTCTAGCATGGTTTTTCAATTCGAATGTTTCCTATCCTGCAAGGAATCGTGAACATACCCGGATCTTTATTTTCTCTTGAAGCACATCAGATATATTTTCTCCTACATGTACCTTAACGAATTTAGCATAACGAGGTACTTGCTTAATAGCATCGAGAAGTGGGATATTTACCTCAATCTTTCGGAATGTCTCGAGTATCTCCTTCTTTTGTTTTTCTTTCTTTGACTTGGCAAATCGTCCTGGGAAAGGAGGTGGTATTACGAACGTTGGTTTCGTCGTGGTAGGCTCTTTTTCTTTCTTTTCTAACTCCTTCTCCTCTTCATGCTTTGAGGTTCGTTCGGGTTCTTTCAATTCTTTTTCACTCCTCAAAGTAACGACACTTACATTCTCTTTTGGATTCACAATAACTTGAGATGGAAGCTTGCTCGAGTTTTGTGCCACCAATTCGTTCATGGTAGTAGCCATTTGACTCATTTGATTCTCCAAATTTTTAATAGCGTTTTGACTCTTGTTTTGAAACTGTTGCATACCTTGTTGGAATTGCTCGGCACTCTGGTGAAATCTTTGAGTACTCTGCTGAAATTGTTGAGTGCTAGTCATCAATATTTTAACCATATCTTCCAAAGACATACCTGACGACTGAGTCATTTGAGGGATCGGGGATCCTTGTGGCATTTGGTAAGGTGGTCTCGGAGCGTAGCTCAGGTTAGAGTGATGATCCCTTCATTGTGTTCGAGAAGGGATCGTATTTCCGTTGAGTAGGTCCAGGAAAACCGACTGCGTTGGCTTGCTTGAGATTTTGGTTTTGTGCATTAGGGCATACCTCAGCCATATGTCCGGCTCCGGAACATATTTCGCACATGTTAACTTGTTGAGCGTTTCCTAGAGCTATTTTCTGCATTGAGCTATCATATCGTTCATACGCTGATTAAGCAATGAAATTATTACCTCATTCACTTCCTTGGGTGAGTGATCTTGTCAGATACTGAATTTTTGGGAGTTGGAAGCCATACTCGAAATTAAGTTTCTTGCTTCAGTCAAGGTCTTGTAGATCAGTGCTCTACCACTCGCAGCGTCGATTAGATTCTTATCCATAATCGTAAGTCCTTCATAAAAGTACTGTATGAGAAGCTGCTCAGGAATTTGATGCTGTGGGCAGCTTGCAACCAACTGTTTGAAGCGCTCCCAATACTCGTAGAGAGTTTCACTCGTGAACTGTCGAACTCCACAGATTTCCTTCCTAATGTTGGCCACTCGAGATGCTGGAAAGAATCTTTCTAAGAATTGTTTCTCCATCTCGATCCATGTATTGATCGAATTGGAGGGGAGAAAATAGAGCCAGTCTCTAGCTTTGTCGGCTAAAGAAAAAAGGAAGGCTCTCAGCTTGATTTGATCCTCGGTCACATCCTTCGGTCTTATTGTTGAGAAAAATCATGTGGAATCCTTTCAGATGTTTGTGTGGCTCATCTCCTGCAAAACCATGAAAAGTAAGTAGTAAGTGAATAAGTCCAAATTTTAATTCAAAATCTACCTCAAGATCAGGATAGGGTATGCAGAGAGGTTGTTGATTCAGATTTGGCATGGACATATCCTTCAGAGTTCTTTCGTTGCCGTTAGCATTGGCAGCGTTTGCAGGTGCAACGTTAGCCATGGATTCGTATTCTTCCCCTGAATCACTAGAAGAATCAGTTTGTTCCAGCGTAAAGTCTAGTCCGGATGACAAAGTGCGTGGAATGGATAGGTTATGTTGCCTCGTTTCTTTGCGCAAGCGACGAGCTCTCTTTTCGATCTCGGGATCGTATTCGAGTTCACCTGCACGAAAATTTCTAGGCATACAAAAACTAAAATAAAAATACTAGTAGCAAAATAATTAAATCTATAGCACCAGTCCCCATCAACAGTGCCACAATTTGGTGGGTGTCGAATCCAACAAAAATAAAACCTAATCAAATAATTTGTAAATAACGATAAGTAGGGTCGATCCACAGGGAATGGTGTAGAACTAATTCTTAAATTACTAATATCGATTAGGGGGATTTTGGATTGATTAACTAAAATAATTAAAAACGTAAACTAAAAAAATGTAAACAAACTAAATTCAGATTCAATAAGTTGAGAGATTCTAGTCTTGGGATTATCTCGGTATTGATTATATAACTCGGTCATCGATGCAATGATAATTCAATGTTCTTAGATAAATTGGCTATAGTTATTAACAAGCTCTAATAATCTAGTTTTTCCTTAAGTCTTTGATAATCAAAACAAGCTCTTTGATTACTCCTCTTACCAATTAGACAACCCTAAACAAGCTCTTAGTATTTAGCCTATCGATAGCATTTATGCAATAGAAAAACATCAATTTTAGTTAACAAACTCGCAAGCTCGGTTCATTTAAACTAGATTACTAATTCTCATAGCAACTAATTGAAAATTTATTCATAATCAACGTCACTAAATGCCACAATTATTAGGGTTAATTAAATAATTACGGATTTGGGTCCTGAGTAGCTTAATATGATTTCAACAATTAAACAGTTGATCAAATTACTTAATCGAATGAAATATATTATCAACAAAGCATAGAAAAAAGTATATACCTCAAGAAACAAAGAAATTAAAGGCACAAATTAAATCTAACGAGTAAACAAAATCAAACCTTAATAAATCCTTCGACTAGAATTATGTGTTTAGCAACACATAATCAAAAATCGTCTACAAAGCTTAAAGAAAATATATGTTACAAAGCTTAAAGAAAATATATGTTCCAAAATAAAAGATGGAATAGTTCTGTGGAATAAAATTCCACTTATTTAAACCTAGAAGAATCCTAGCTAAACAAGGAAACCTAGAAAATAGGATTTTAAGAATGCTAATCCAACTAGAATTGTTCAACAAAGGAAATAAAATCTTAAAACAAAAAGGAAAATAGTTCCAATATATTTGGAAAGTGAAACAAAGCAATAAAAGTAGATTTCATCAATAAAATCGAATTTTAGCATCTTTTGGTCCTTTTAGGCTGAATCCTTGTTGGTTTTAAGCATGACCAGCATGGTCACGCCTAATTCTTGTGAGCATTCGGCTGTCTTTCCTTTGTACCAAACCAATCTTCATCGTTTTTCAACTCTTTTTTCACCTTTTCATTCCTTTTTCGTACAAACACCTAGTCATAACAATAAAAGCACAAATCTATGAGATATAGACTAAAAACGTGACAAACAACGCAGTATAAAGCATACGAAACGTGTATAAAATACACGTTAACAAAATTGGAATATATTTGATCTTGTAAGTATATATTATAATTTAAAATTTTACATATTAAAATACTTGTGTTATTAAAGTAAATATTTCTATACTAATTAATTTTTTTATATATAAACTTGTATATACTCATGCTAAGAAAAGAAACAAGTTGCTTCATAAAAACATGAACGACTTAGTTTTTATTAAATTCAACAGAAGTCTCTTGCGTCGTTATGATATGTGTGATCAAATAGATCCTATTACTCTTGATGTTATCGATGATCCGAACGAGTGGTTGGTGGGAGAAATGGAAGATGATGGGGATAATTTTGTCCACAATGCGAGTGATGGTTTAACTTGGAACATGACTGTCGATGCAGCTGGAGTGAATGAAAATGCATATGGTTTTAGACCACGAGTTTCATCACGAACAAAAAAGGACTCTTCGGCCTCGTCATCAAAGGCATCTTCATCAAAGAATAAAAAGAAGGCAAAAAAAGCATCAACTTCATCGATTCGCTCTACATTGCAATTAGTTGATGAAGATGAAGAAGATGGTAATGGGTATGGAGAGGATGATGATATCATTGGTGATTTGCGTGCCGATGCCGATGATGATGACGATGATTGTGATGATAAGGCTCATGAAGATGAGGGGGAGGAAGATGAAAAGGATGGGGAGGATGAAGATGACGAGGGCAATGTGCCCGAGTTAGCTGAGTTAGATTTAGATGATTAGTATGTTATTCCTAAAGTTAGATTGTTTTGTTTTCTTGTTCCATTGAAGTTGAAATACTATAAACTAGTTTTATTTTTGTTTGTTTTCTTGAAAACTTGTGATTCATGATTTATCTAATGGAGTAGTGATTGTCATTATTGTCAAAATTCTTGCATATTATAGAGCATATTAGTATATATAATTTTTTATATATATAATATTTTTTTCTTCGAAAAGGTGTGCGCCACGTCGCACCATTCACCATTAACAACTATGTATAAGAGTAAATTACAAGCACACTCCCAACTTTAATATTAATTACGAAAACACCCCTTAACTCTTGGTAAATTGCAAAGCCCTTTCAAAGAGTCTCTTTGGAAGGTTTAACTTAGGTAAAATTGTAAAAACAAAAGTAAATGCACACAAATTGCACCTGCAAAAATATTTTAACGTGAGTATAACTTTATGTAAAATCAAACGAATGAGGTTTTCTTTTCTTTTTTTTTTTTAGTAACTTAGCAGTAAAGTAAGGGGTCTTTCGGCAATTAAATTGTAGGTTAGAAAGAATAATAGCATAGACAAAATCCTTGACACGGTCCAATTCCAATCCAATCAGGTCATGGAATCCCCAACACCCACAAACAATTCCAATACCCTCTACAAAAAAAATTAAAAACCATTGCACAATCAAACTAAGAGAAGCATAAACTTCTTCTCCCAAAGAATAAGAAGCTATAATTGGTGCTAAATGGGCATTGTTTTGATATTGTGAGTAAGTAGGCTAAGGTGTGAGAGCAGCAGGAGAAGCCTTCCTGGACGGTGTTTGGCTATCTGATGACTGCCTGTTGATGTCCTCGATCATACGCAAAACTTGTTGCATTTCTGGGCGTTGATCTGGAACAGTGGCAACACAGGCCATACCTATTTGCAGAAGCTGAACCATCTCTTCCTCATATCCCATTAGCTCAACGTCAAACACCTCAGCAGTCCATTCCTCACGCACCACACTCTCTACCCATCTCGGCAAATCAATCCCTTCCTCACCTAATGAAGCCTGATTAGGTGCTTTCCCAGTCAATAGCTCTAGTACTAATACTCCAAAACTGTACACATCTGATCTAAATGTGACTTTGCCGGTTTCAAGCATTTCCGGTGCTCTGTATCCCATTCCCATTATGCGATGATTTGAAGTACTGGCGAAGAGTGGGTTTAGACCGTAATCTGATACGCAAGCATCGAGCAAATTATCTTGTCTGAGGAGGATGTTAGATGACTTGATGTTTCCGTGAACTAGCTTTCCAGATACATGGAGGTGTACAAGTCCTCTTGCGGCACCTACTGCTATTCTCACTCTGTTTTCCCAGTCAAGTGGGGTCCGACCTGACCCTCGACTGCCTATACAAATAATTAATGTACATGAACAACTGCAAACATTAACTTGAAGATGCAAGTGTAGAATTTATCAGATGCAGATGGAATGACTATAGTGAACCAACTCAAGCTTACTAGAAAGAGCAGAAATTTAAAAAGTAAATGAAAACTCAAATAAGGCACTTGAGAGATAGACAAAATAAAGCAATAATTATTAACAAAAAACTTTTTCTTTTTTTTGTTCATTTTCTTGGAATAATCAACAGTCACCACCCATCAACATTACAATATTAGTCCTTATAGAACCTGTTACATTTCTAGTCTTATTAACAAACTTGCAAAGTTAAATCCTTAGGATGCATTTTAGTCCTAATTGTTTAAAAAACAAACAGTTAGTTCGGTCACGTGCAAGGCACGTAATTAGTAATAAAATGTGTGCAATACACACAAAATACATGAATTTTGAACGATCGGGGCCAAGATTGCAACAAAATGCACCGTATAGGGATCAATTCCACAAGTTTGTAAGCAGTGGGACTTAAAGTGCAACAAATCCTATCACATGGACTAATATTGCAATTATACCTCATCCAAAACTAGTGAGGATTGTGCTTAGAATTTAACAGATAATATGGCAGCTGTCTGTAGCCAGTTCCTAACTGGACTTAATTATTAATTTCTCCTCATTATAGAAAGTAGAATATATGTCACCGTAAGATCTACATGTGCATTGCACTGCCAAAACATCAATAAACAGAGGAATATTTAGGTATAAAAGGACAATTCAGGTGTTTAAAAAAATGGTAAAACGGGTCAAATGCAGATTTAACGAAATATGGGCAATTAGCAGTGTGCCAACTGGTAGCGTCATGAAATGGCAAAGTTAGACAACATTTTCTCTAAAGAAACAAAGAGGAAAAAAAAAGAAAGATGTCACATTTTTTTATTCTTTTCATTATTGAAAAGCAAAAAAAAAGCATGTCGGTAGTGAATCGTGATATTATTTAATCACAATATATTATTTATTCAATACAGATTGTATATGCCCAATAATAGTTCACAGTTCACTTGGGCCTTGGAGTACTCGCATTCCCACCAGATATTGTTTGCCAGCTTTGACAAACTGAAACCCAAAAGTTATTCCATGTTTTTCTTTTTGATAACTCAAAAGTTATTCCATGTAGTCAAGTGCAATTCTATATTTTATTGTCATCGTAAATACTGCTTCAAAAATCTGAAATATGAGAATGAATCTACACCAAGTGCAACAAATATAGGAAAATTCTATTTATATATTTTCCTCTCAAATTCTATTTATAATTTCCTCTCAAATTCTATTATAGCCCATCAATTAAAAGTTCTACTACTTTGGACAATTCTATTTCAGTTTAATTAAAAATTGTATTAGTCAATAATGGGAGTTACAACTTTACCAGAATAGAGTCAGAGGTAGGTGGCAGGCTCAAATCATTGAGAGAGAAAAAGCACCCTCATTTAAGTTCCTAAGCTAATATTTACTATTGACGCATTAAAAACAAAAGGAGAAAAAACTACAGAAATTGATTGAATTTGAGATAGCCCATATCTGGATAATGGTTCTCACTTCTCCGACTTAACACAAGCTAATGGGAGCCAGTAATGGTTCTCACTTCCCCGACTTCACACAACCCTAATAAGCTTCACAAAATGCACATCAAATTGTTTATAGCCACATTCCAATACTTTTAGAAATAAATTTTTAAAACTGATATTTGAAATTGTTCTTTTAAAGTTAGTTCAAACATGGTTCATTAACATCTTAAATTAAATTTGAAAAACTTTTTTGTGTTCGATTCTAAATTTTGAATCTTTCTTATCGAACAACTCAGAATAACTGTCAAACAAATCTCAGTCTCACACACAAATTCTAAAACTCAATAACAATTCAAAAAAACTTGATGAACAACTTATACGAACCCTATGCCTAACTTTCTAACTTCCTATTAGCTAAAATATGAAATAATGCATGCAATTAGAGAAATAAAAAAACCATGAAACAATAAAATAATTTTCTGAAAAATAAAAATAAGGATGAAGAATTGAAGAAGAATTTACCATGAAGAAGAGCAGATAAGCTACCAGCAGGCATGTAATCAGAAACCAATAATTTCTCATCCTGAGAATAGTAAAAAGCTCTCAAAGGCAACACATTTTGATGCTTATTATCAACATTCCCCAACACCGCCATTTGTTGCTCAAATTCCTTTTTCGCTACGGATACATCTTTCAGTCTCTTCACCACCACAGTTGTACCTTCCTCCAGCACCGCTTTGTAGCTTGTACCCAAACTCCCTTTCCCCAACACCTCTGCTGAAGCTCTCAACAAATCCTCCAGATCGAAACTGTATCCGCCGCCGTTGAAGAATATCAGTTTGTTCCTCTCCGCCGAACCGCCGGTCACGTCATCCTTCGACGACGACGTTCCGCCGGCCTCACCCACCGCCCTCGCCGCTGCTGCAATCGCTGGCGGTTTCGGCTCTTTTGTGCTTTGTCTCTTCCTGTTTCTCTTTAAGAGAAGGAAAATGACGGTGAGTAGGAGTAGGAGTAGTAGTATACCTCCGGCGATTGATATCGCAACAATGGCAGCGGTCGAGAGCCTTCGCCGCCGCGGCGGGTTGATAACCGGTGGAGGCAACGTAGGCGACGGCGCAGGCGAAGGAAAAAAAGGATTGCACGGCGGCAATGGACTGCCGCACAGTTCTAGATTATTCGTGAACGCCGACGCCGGAAACCTGGCAAGCGCAGTCGGAATCGAACCGTTGAGTTGATTATTGGAAACATTGAAATCTACAAGGCTCGGCGGTGCAATGCTAGGTATTTTCCCCGTGAACTGATTGTTTTGCAGAAAAACGCCGGTTAAATGAGTGAGATTGTTGACAGCAAACGGAATTGCGCCGGTGAAATTGTTGAACGACAGATCCAGCCTGGTGAGTCGGCTCAACTGGATAAGACTCGCAGGAAACTCGCCGGAGAGTTGATTATCCTGGAGATACACGTTGCGGAGTAGTCTGAGATTAGAGAAGTCCGGGGGAATGGCGCCGGAGAGTTTATTAGATCGGAGACTGAGGACACGGAGCTGAGTGAGGCGACCAAGAGTGTTGGACGGAATCTCGCCAACGAGACCGACGCCGGGGAGACGGAGGTAGTAAACGGAGGAATTAGAGGCGTCGCAGCGTACGCCGGTCCAGGAGCAGGCGGAGTGAGACTGATTCCACTGGAGGCGATTGACGTGCGAGATTCGTGAGAGGAAGGCGAGTAGTGCTTGCTTGTCTTGAGTCGGCTCCGAGTTGACGAGACTCAGTAGCATGACCATAAAAACGACGGTGTACAAAGCAGCCGCCATTAGCTGCTGATATTTAGTAAGGAACGGCGGCGGTGGCGGCGCTTGGCCTATGTCAGTGATTTCCGGCGAGAATCCATGTGAGAGGGGTGTGGGAAAACATGAGTTGGGGTAGTGAGCTGTGGCCGGTCACTGGTCTTTTGAAAATGTACAACTCTGTTTTTGCAAACACTTAAATAATTACACACCGACCCCTCAATTCAGCTAAACAATTCATTATCTTATTGAGATTACATTTACATGACGCCTAAGATATTTGTTGTATTCCATTCCATTATATTCAAAAATTTGTATGATTTCACTTATGTATTCAAAGATTATTCACATGGCCTATACAGGATGAGACTCTCGTATATAGTTTTGAGTCAAATAACTAATAAATATGTTCCTTATCATGTTAATACAAACGGCTACTAAATTTGCTATGACTTTTTACTATTGTACGACATTTATTGGAATTTTTGTCTCTGTTCAAAATTTGATGGCCTTTAATTTTCTTGCTTACCCAACTTGAAACTACCAAAAGTTATGGCCTTGTTTGATACTCTTTGGGCCGGATTTTTTGGAAATAGAGCCCAAACAGTGTATTAGGCCCAAAAGACGGCCCATTTTTCAGCCAGAGAATTTTCTTAAGTGGGATTCTTTTTACTCATTTGCTATTAGAAGTCCAATTTTTTTTATTGGGCCTCAGTATTCCATCATAGGCTTTCTTCTCATTCTTATCCTCTATTGTTAAGCATTTTCACTTTTATTAGAATTTCAAAAACAAATATTTGCAACCCTAGACGGGGACTTGCGAGCCTACCAAAATTTACCATCATTTTGAAGCTTAAGGAGTACTGCTCTCTTATAAGTAACTAATCATAATGGAATAACTTAAGGTAGTATGCAAATGTATAATTTTAGAAAATGAGGAGGAACTTAAAAATCATGTTGAACACAGGACAATTGCTTTGGTTCTAAGTTCTAACACTTCACATCAGAGCTACTGTGTCACTTGACGACAACAAGTTTGTAGAGTAAGTGAATGGTCATGATCGTTTGTAACAATTATTATTGTTATCATTAAAAATTATAATTGTGGTATTAAAGAGAACATTTGAGATGTTATATGTTTTATTGGATGATTTATTAGGAAAATGATTGTTATAAAATTACAAAGTCCTACAATTGATGAATAACAAGTAAATAAACACTTTATATATATATATATATATATATATATGTATAATAATATCATTTATCATACAAGTGAATAACCATGATTGTTTTTAATAATTATTAATATTATAATTAAAGATTAATTAAGTAAGGACAACAATGTGATTTCTATTTTAAAATATATATTTATAACTAAATATAAACTACTAATGCCTAATACAAGAAAAAAACAATCATTATAAGTTTGTTATTCTTAAATTACTGCAATTTAATATAATAGAAGTACTATACTATTAACTATAACAAACAAGTGGGTAAAGGCATTTTGCAAGAGTGTATTTTCTTTTATACTTTCTCAATATTATTTTTTCTTGTATGATAGAAACAAAAAGATAATATGAAATTAATCTCATATTGAATGGAGAAATGACATTATTTATGGTAAGGGAATGAAGGCTAGATATTGGTTAGAAAATTTCACTTAATTAAAGAGTGTGAAAAATGCTATCGCCAACTAGTTCTTCAATGCCTAAAATTGTTCTGATAATATATCAGTTCGATAGACGTATTTATTACACATATATATATTATTGATCATTTTATTTTTTATTCAAATGATCAATTATGCATAATATTATTTATAAAATTAAGATAACCGGTTATGAAAAGAAAACACTACTTTAATGCGGCCTTTTGAACTTCCATTGCAGGTGAAATGTATGAAAGTTGAAGAAATTTTTATTTATTATTAAGTAAATTATTAATGAAGGTTGTATAGTATTAGATATAGATACATGTAGCGGTTATAAATCTATTGAGAGGTTTTTATGGCTAGTTAATCCTATAAGAATGTGGTGGAATTAATATATAATTAATTGTACTAATTAATTGATAGTTGATAATAGAAGATCAAATCACTAATACATTAAAAGGTCCATACTTTTATAGTAGTTAATAATGACATGTTCAAATATTTAAATTGTACTATACAAATCACTTGCAACACAAATTTCCTCTTCTAATTTCCTCTAAAAATTCCAAACTTTTATTGACCCTCACTATTGAATCACAGGCTTTGTTCCTCATTCTTCTTAATGTGATTAATCCGTCACCATTTACCAATGTGGTCCATCAATCCGTTTGTTTGAGTGTGAGAAAACCCATTTTCTAGATAAGTGTTTTTGCTATGAATTTTACCCATTTTGATAATCTCATGAAAAATTTACAATAAGTTTTAAAGCAACAAATAAGGAGTAAATGACTTAAGCAGAATTAACTCTCTTACATGAAATTAACCAAAAAGAATGACTTAGGTAGTACACACATTAAAAAAATGCTAACTTGACAATCCTGTTGAACTGAGATGTGCCCCTAGTCTTCGTTGGAACTATTACATGACAAGTACATAAACTCAGAGGAATGTCACGTTACATAAAAAGTTCCAGACCACGATCAAATTGGTAGGAAAGAAACAGTAAACATAAAAGTGACAATGTTGAAATTGGAATTTGTTTTTGCCCTATACTATACATCTATCAGTTTAGTAATG
Source organism: Verbascum thapsus (assembly GCA_963669365.1). Lineage (NCBI taxonomy): Eukaryota > Viridiplantae > Streptophyta > Magnoliopsida > Lamiales > Scrophulariaceae > Verbascum > Verbascum thapsus. The sequence continues at coordinate 8,830,859 of OY770115.1, forward strand.
AATCAACTAACAGACAAGTAGCAAAAACACTATACATCCCTCAAGAATCGCAAGCAAAATACTCACTAGTTTCTTGTGCAGCAACATCAACGAATGACCATAAGCAGCTATCATAATAGGGAAATGGCACTTATCATCGGAAGGATCATTCTCCGTGATCATACCCAAGCCCGAGAAATCACAATCCCATTCGTTCTGGTTTTTTAATTGATAATACATGTTAAAAGCATACGAAGCATTCCCTTTCGCATTCAAATGATTACACGAAGAACCATAGCCTAATGAAGTGCAATCCGATAGGCTACAAGCGTAATCTATGTTTCTAGCCAACTCTTGTTTATCCATATCCTTCACAACACCAGGATTCAACACACACCACCTTCTAACCATATACCTCACACCTTGTATGGCTACAAGACCCTTATTATTATTACCTCCCATATCCAACTCGTATTTTGGCTTTCCGTCAAACTCAAATATCCCCCAATGCCTCTCAAAACTTCCGGGATCAATGCTTTTAGCATTCTCATCAATGAGGCTAAATAGGTATATATCTATAGTTTTCCCTTTCCTAAGGGGCGTTCCTTCTCCGCTCAACACATGTCGAATAAGGCCTTGATTGAATTTCTTTGCGTTTTGGGCATTTGCATGCTTATCCCCATCCGTTGGCCAACCCACTTCTCCAACCAGAATCTTCATATCAGGGTACCCTGCTTTTGTTAACGACCATACTAAAGTGTCGTAATTCGCATCAAACACGTTGGTGTAGATTTCATTTCCATCCCTAACGCCTCCTTTGGTGTACCCATCGAAAAAGGCATAGTCCATAGGGAAGTAAGCATTGGCATAGAGGCTTAAGAAGGGGTAAATGTTGACCACAAAAGGGGCATCATTTGAGTACAAATATTGGACTATTTGAATGGTGAGGTCTTTCGTCTCGGGCCTGAAGTCACCAGCAGAAGGAAGTGGATTTGAGTCTGGGGAATTGTAAACATCGGCATTGAAAGGAACTGTAGCTTTCACTTGTGATCCTAGACCGTAACGATTAATAGCTTCTTGAACGTTTTTCAAGGCTGGCAGTGTGTGTTGAAGATAGGTGCCATTGTAGGCACTAAGAAAGGGCTCATTACCAACAGCAACATACCTGATATGAACACCTCCAGGACCAGAATAGGCATAAGCAGTGAGATTTGCTTCAACCCATGAAGAAGCAGCATTAGAATCAAGGCTCATCTGTTCCAACATGTAATTAGGTATTGCAAGCATTACTTCAATATTAGTCCCACGCAAGGCTTCAAGTATTCTCTCGTCAGCCTCAAACAGCTTCACCTTATCGAAACCATTCTCAATTAGCATCTCAACCACACTCTCAGCTGGCAATTGGTGCGTAGCCATTGTTCCCCAGTTCACTCCCACACCCACTACTGTTCCCATATTCATCATCACAATTAACAATGATAATACTGAATTTATTACTCTTTTCTCCATCATTCAATTCTAAAACTTCTATTTAATCATGTGTTGATTGATAATAGTAAAAATGAAATTTTAGAGACTGGGATCTAAAGCTAGTTTGGTAGAAGAGAATATAATAATAGTGAAGAAAGAGTTAATAAGAGATTCATTTCTTAATTCTGTTATTCAGTTATGCATGCATTTCAACAAGAACCCACTCATCATAAAAGTGTTAGTGTCCTGACTGACTTTGAATTACTATACTCAAATAAAGGCAAACATGATAATCCCATGCCAATATTTTTATTTCCTTTTCTTATTATTTTATATAGGATCAAAAATAGTGTTAGAAAAGTGATGTCAGTGTATGAAACGCTCAGTCCCACAAACTAGAAATTGGATTTTTCGCGAATTAGTTGGATAATATCTCTTTAGTACTAATTAATCAGTATTAATAGTGTACATAATGGACGTAAACCTTTTTGGATTAGCCTACTTACTATTAGAAAAAAGTAGCACATTTTCTAAATTCTGTTAATTTCTAATTCTAAGCCATCTTCACATGGAATTTATGTTTAGCATAATGGATAAAAACTTTAAATAAATTAGTTTTGATTTATTCAAAAAGTTATAAAACTAGTTAGTTAAGTACACATGAATGAAAATAATTATTTAATATTCACGAGTATATGAATTCATGAAAATATACCCTAAAATATGGATGTTAGATTATTTCTTTACAGTAACAAAAGAGCTTTTTTAATTCATGGTTATTATGCACAATTTTAATGTTTTTATAAGTGATTAAGTTTTATATTTTTACTTATATAATATTAATTAATACTCTGATATACAATATAGTTACTTCTTAACTTGTGTTCTTTAGTCACATTTCAAGCTCATAGTTTCTTATTGGTGAATTTTGTTAATACATTAATAATTTTAATCTTAATTTGTAAGAGACTTTAACTACCTATTCATTTATTATTGGAATGTTACATTTCACTTCAATTCTCAGTAACAGTCCTAACCTACGAAATAAGTTGAATATGAGCATAACTGAAAACTTAAACCAGCAAAAAAAAAAATCAATTTTGTGCATCTTTTTAATGAATTTTAGCTTTTGATTCAACGATAAATCTTATAGGAGTTGCATACAATTACTAAGTCCATACTTGAAAAAGTTGTCGGTCAAAACAAAAGTAGATAGCTCAGCCTCAGCTGTAGTCGATGCAATTATAAGTTTCAGTGCCACTCCACATAACTGCTTATCTAAGTTCATATTTAACTTATTAGCAAAATATAAATTTAAATAGAGGGGTGTAATTTGGATTAGATTTAATTCTAAAAAAAAAAGGTAGATTGAGAACGCCAAATACATCTTATAATCCTTGAACGAATTAGTTAGGGTATAAATGAGTCATTATTTTGAATGTTAAACGAGCTCAGTTCGGATTGATTTGAGATATAGATTTGGAAACATGAGATGAAGATAAGGCTTGAAAATGCATGCTTTCCAGCCCAAGTCTACGTGTGCTAATCTTTCTTTAATTTAGCTTTTGAAATCAAAGTTTCAGCCTTTACTACTTTTTTTCTAAGCTGTGCTGTGGTGCAATTCCAGTTAATTAATTAAGTATTTCTTTAGCCAAAAGCAATTCATCATTTTACATTACTATTAGAAAAAATTCTTCTGTGCAATGTAAAGCCTAAGAAAGTGAACAAAAAGGCAAATAAAGTAGAATTACTATATTTACCCATGAATTGATTCGTATAATCCTATTTGTATTGGATGCGTTTTTCGATTTTTATACTACAAGTCGTATAATTGATTCTATTTGTTATAGGACTCACTCTTCCTATTCTTTGGCTGTTTGGCATTCCACTGCAACAAACAAGAAAATCGCCAACTTTACTTCCCGCTCTGTTATAAACCACAAACCAAAGCCATACAAAACTTCTTATAATCATATCACAAACCTTAAATCGGATCAATTTTTAATAATAGAAAACAATTAAAGCCTTCAGAAACATATTTGAATATTAGTAACTTTTTTCAATTTAATTTTATCCTATGATTTTGCAGTCCTTCGTGCTTAAGATTCATCACAATCCACTGAAAAAATAATGCATGAGCGAGAGCAAAAGGAATCGAACAAGGTTCTTCTATGCACGGGCTTAATTGGATGGTCACATCTATTATACAAAAATATTTTTTAGAGATTTTTTCATTAAAAAGTTTGTTCGATTGGCATATTATCGTTTTTTTTTAAAACAAAATCTCAAAATTCTTGCAAAACAAAGCGTAAAAGTAGATGGACACTTCATTTATCGATTTAAAATTATTTATTTCCCTATCTCTAAACATATAAAATCAAATTAATGTGCGAAATATGATCATTTTGCAAAATTCGTATTTTGGCTAAAAAATATTCGAAATATTATTTTCATATCAATCCAAAACAATTTTCACAGTAAAAAACATAGCAATTTAACCAGCATTATTGCATATTTATTCTATAAAAAATCATTCAATACACTTTTAACATCACATTGCTCATCTTTAGAAATACTTTTTCTTCACTTTTGTTATGTAAACAAAATTATCCGAGATGGAAATACCATCCAATTTAACCCTAAATATACTTATCAAAGATAAAATGTCATGATTTAAGAAATAATAAGGGTAAGAAAAATTAAAATATGAATATTACAACAATTCTGACATTTTTTAAGCATAATGTGTAATAAGAATGTGATATTTTTATTTTGAAACAACACAAAAAGTAAATTAAAAGAGAGATCTCGATTGGGCGAGATGTTATTTCTCATATTTCTTAGAGAAATTAAGAGATTTTATTTTTAAGTAATAAAGATGATATAATAAATATTTTTAAAAGATGTTATTTGTTTTCTTAATGGGTTTGAGCCCATTAACTCTTTGGAAATATTAGTGTGGTCCAATAGCTAACTTCCATCTACACTAAGATGATTAGCCATATTAATTAATTAAGTAGATATAAAAGTACATGATCGCCTTAAACTAATGAGAAAAAGTATGTGCTCTTAATTTCATGTCCTCATTATGTGACTAAAATATACTATCAAAAACAAAAAATAAAGAAGAACATGTGATAATGAGCAATTTTTTGTAATATTTTCTGAAAAGAATTCGCACCCAAAACTTAGGCATAGTAATTCATTAATAAACTATAATTATTTTAAAAAATTAAATTTTGATTGAATAAAATGTTGAATTAACATTAAAAGAAATTAATATAACTAAATAAATTCCTATGTCATTTCATGAATGTCTTCTTTTAATTTTGATGGATAAGAAATTTATATTATTAATTTTTTCATTGAGCTCTTCGTACACATGTCTTTTCATTATGACCCAAATTTTTGATAATGTACGTAGGTTTTTTGTTTTTTATTTTTTATTTAATTTTATTTTCGATCAAAAGATGCAATAGTATATTTCTTCTTAAAAATCATTTAATATGTTTCCATTAGAAGTTTCTAATACGTAAACCTACATAATGATCCATTCACCCAAGTTGAGTCAATTAGTTGAAAATTGTCAATCAAAATTTTTGAATAATAACTTTTGTATAATATTGTTACTTGTCAATTTGGGGTCAGGTGGTAGGTTTAATAATCATAACACACTTGACCACTACTTATATATATAGTTAAAGATAAGAACCAAACACTGAAAAAATATATACATATACACTTTTTAGCGAAATGCTCATATTAATTCATTTTTAATTGGACAAACAAATTGAATACCTTCTTTGATACTTGTATTTTTTTAGCAACTCCCCTAACCAAGAAAACACACACGTATATGATGAATTTATATAATAATTTAGCTTATATAAAAAAATTCAAGCATTACAAATTATAAAATAACTTTATTTTTAATACTTCTTATTCTCCATACAACACCACTCATCACAACTATTTTAATTAAATCCACACAAAAAAATATATGCTATTTTAAATTCTTAATTATTAGTTGTAACCAATGTTTTGAAACTCAATCCGAATCGGCCGGTTCAACCATTTTGAACCGAAATTGATCTTTAAAACGAGCCGATCAGACCCACAAAACTATTTTTGGCTCAAAACCGATCAATTTTGAAGAAAACCGTTCGATCCACCGGTTTAACTGGTGACCCGATAAAACCGGTACCGGGTCAATCGAACCGCTCGGGTTTTACAAATACCGAAATTCCAACTTAAAATTTAATTTTTTCCCAAAAAATCACAAAATCCTCCCAAATCTCAATCTATTATTTTGTTCCTCCAATATGAAAGTGTATTTTATGCACGTTTCTTGTGTTTTATGTGACGTCATTTGTTAAATTTTTATTCTCTATCTCATGTTTTCGTGCTCCTATTGAAACGATTAGGTGTTTGCATAGAGAAGAGATGAAAAGATGCTAAAACGGACTTGAAAAGGCTTGAAGTGGTTAGAGGCAAAAATATAGCTGCAGAAAGTTTGTTCATTTTAGGCATGATCACGCTTAACTCCTATAAACTTTCTGCCCGAGAATACACAAATTTGTTGGAGTTGACTTTAACCGCTGGAGTTGACTTTGACCGCTAGAATTAAGAGAAAACAGCTGGAATTATGTTTCATAGTTTTTAGGAATTATTTCTTTTGATTTTATTTCCTTTTTGAAGAGTTTTAGTTTAGGTAGGATTCTTAGAATCCTACTCTAATTAGTTTCCTTATTTAGATAGGACTCTTTTCGGTTTAAATAAGTGGAATTCTATTCCACAAGACTTGTCTCGTTTTTATCTACGTTTTTAGTTCTGCTCTCGTACATTCGTTTCTTTTCCAAATTTTTGAATTCAATAGATTGTAGACGTTTTTGGCGCCGTTGCCTGGGATTGGTGCTATAGATTTATTTTTCTTGTTACTAATATTTTTTGTTTGAGTTTTTGTATGCCTAGAAATATTCGTGCAGGTGAACTCGAATACGATCCCGAGATCGAAAAAAGAGCTCCTCGCTTGCGCAAGGAAACAAGGCAACGTAATCGGATCGATTCTTCTAGTGATTCAGAGGAAGAATACGAACCCATGGCTAACGCTGCATCTGCTAATGCCGCCGTTGATGGCAACGAAAGAACTCTGAAGGATATGGCTATGCCAAATCTGAATCAACAACCTCTCTGCATACCCTATCCTGATCTTGAGGTAGATTTCGAATTAAAATCTGGACTCATTCACTTATTACCTATTTTTCATGGTTTTGCAGGAGATGGCCCGCACAAATATCTGAAAGGATTCCACATGGTCTGCTCGACAATGAGACAAAAAGATGTGACCGATGATCAAATCAAACTGAGAGCCTTCCTTTTTTCTTTAGCCGATAAAGCTAGAGATTGGCTCTACTTTCTGCCCTCTGGTTCGATCAATGCATGGAGTGAGATGGAGAAACAATTCCTAGAAAGATTTTTTCCAGCATCTCGAGTAGCCAACATAAGGAAGTAAATATGTGGAGTTCGACAGTTTACGGGTGAAACATTATATGAATATTGAGAACGTTTCAAACAGTTGGTTGCAAGCTGCCCACAACATCAAATTCCTGAGCAGCTTCTCATACAGTACTTCTACGAAGGACTTATGATTATGGATATGAACCTAATTGATGTTGCGAGCGGTGGTGCACTGATCTACAAGACTCCGACTGAAGCGAGGAACTTAATTTCGAGTATGGCTGATAACTCCCAACAATTCAGTATTCGCCAAGATCATTCACCTAAGGAAGCGAATGAGGTAACAATTTCATTACTTAATCAGCGTATGAACGATCTGACGGCTCTTATACAGAAAATGGCTCTAAGAAACGCTCAACAGGTCAACACATACAGAATTTGTTCCGAGATTGGACATACGGCCGAAGTATGTCCTACAGCTCAAAACCAGAACCTCAAGCAAGCCAATGCAGCCGGTTTTCCTGGACCTGCACAAAAGAAATATGATCCCTTCTCGAACACGTACAATCCTAGATGGAGAGATCATCCTAACTTGAGCTACGCTTCGCGACCTCATTATCAAAAGCCTCAAGGACCTCCAATGCCTCAAATGAACCAACCAGGTAATTGTTTAGAAGAATGATTAAAACATTAGTTGCTAACACTCAACAATTCAACATGACATACAACAGATTTAACAAGAAAACCAAAACGGTATTAAGAATTTGCAAAAGCAAATCGGTCAAGTGGCTACCACTGTGAATGAATTAGTATCACAAAACTCGAGCAAGCTTCCATCTCAAGTCATCGTGAATCCAAGAGAGAATGTAAGTACCGTTATTTTGAGGAACGGAAAAGAATTGAAAGAACCCGAACGAACTTCAAAGCAGAAGAGGAGAAGGAGTTAGAAAACAAAGAAGAAAAACCTACCACGAAAAAGCCAATGACTTTTGTAATACCACCTCTTTTCCCAGGTCGATTTGCCAAGTCAAAGAAAGAAGAACAAAAGAAGGAGATACTCGAGACATTCCGAAAGGTTGAGGTAAATATCCCACTTCTCGATGCTATTAAGCAAGTACCTCGTTATGCTAAATTCCTTAAGGAATTGTGCACGACCAAGAGAAAGCTTATAGGCAACGAGAAGGTACATGTAGGAGAAAATATATCCGCTGTGCTTCAAAAGAAATTACCTCCGAAGTGTAAAGATCCGAGTATGTTCATGATTCCTTGTAGGATAGAAAATATACGAATTGAAAAAGCCATGCTAGACTTAGGAGCTTCCACTAATGTCATGTCACGTTCAATTTATGAATCACTGAATGTAGGGAAGTTAAAAGAAACTGGTGTTGTTATACAATTAGCTATAGGTCTCATGCTTATCCTGATGGTGTTCTTGAGGACATCTTAGTTCAAGTTAACGATCTAGTCTTCCCCGTTGATTTTTATGTAGTTGACATGGGTCATGATGAGTCTAGTAATTTTACTCCTATCTTGCTTGGTAGGTCATTCATGAAAACGTCTAGAACCATAATTAATGTACATGATGGGACTCTCACCATGGAATTTGATGGACAAATTATAAAATTTAACATATATGATTCCATGAAGTACCTTCCTGACTATTTTTTGGTATACATGTTATTGACCCTTTGACGCAGACTATATTCGAACCTGAGTATGGCGATCCGTTACAAGTAGCTTTGACCACTAACGACTTGGACGGGAAGGAAAAACAACTTAAGCTAAACCGAGAACTCGAAGCGACGAAATCAGACATTGATTCCCTTCAATTACTTTCTCTTAATGTTTCTCGTATTTCTTTAACTTCATCAACTTCTAAAACACTTCCATCTATTGTGCAGGCACCGAAGTTGAAAATCTAAGAATTAGAGGAAATTCATAACGAAACAAACGAGAATTCGAATATCTACGAGAATAAAATGGAATCTTTTCGTGATAAGACGATCTCAAGAAAGAACTTAGTCATAGGACAAAAAGTTATTCTTTCCCATTCTCGCTTCAAGTTATTTCCGGGTAAGCCACGTTCCGTTGGATTGAACCATTTATTGTCATTGACATTTTTTCTATGGTGCAGTTTATATTCAAAACCCAACCACACGAAAGATTCTCAAGGTGAATAGACATCGTTTGAAACCTTTTTACGAAGGATCTCAAAAATACGATATCGAAACAATGAAATTGGAACCACCAAACCCTGCTACATAACTTTGTAGCATCATTTAGCCGACGACGTTAAAGAATGGCGCTTCTTGGGAGACAACCCATGCTTATTTTTGATTTTCCGCTCCTTTGTTTTTTTGGTTAAGTTTTAATTTTTCGAGCAGAAAGTTTGTGAATTTTAAGCGTGATCACGCTTAAAATTTAAAAACATTCAGTCTTGGTAGGGCAGAAAGTTTATGAAAATTAAGCGTGATCACGCTTAAACTTTACAAACTTTCTGCCCCTATCATCTTTTTTCCCTTATTTTTCTATTTTCATTTTTTGTCTATATTTTCATTTTTAACTTTATCCGAAAATTACAAAAAAAATCAATAAATCAATAAAAATGAAAAAATCCAAAAAAAATCCAAAAAAATCCCAAAAAAAAAAGAACTGAAAAAAAAACCAATTTTTCCCCCAAATCAAAAAAATTAAATCCCTAATCAGAACCCTAATCCTTCACAACCGCCGCCACTACTCACCTTCCTCTCCGTTTTTGATTGCAGCTTCGCCGACACCTTCAACACCACCATCCGCGAGCTTGCCAGTCGTGACTCTTCTCGGTCTCCACATCTGTTTCAAACTTTGACCCTGCCTCTATACCCGATTCCATGGGGAGAATCATAAAAAAAAAACCGTCGCTCCAACATATGCTGCAACCAATTCTTCCGCCAATAACTCCGTAGCGAACCACCGCTTCACGCCTCCGTGCCACCACCTCTATTCCACCTGTTGCTACTCCCTCTGCTGCCACAGTAATCGAAGCTCGATTAGACGCAATCGAGGCCAAACTTGACCGCCTCCTCGATCACTTCGGCATCACGACCGAGTGATGCTTTAGGGGAGTCACCCTTTCACTATTTATCTCTTTTTTATGCATTGTTTGTGCTTACATATTACGTATTTTTACATTGAGGGCAATGTACAATCTAAGTGTGAGGGGGTGACTGCTATTGCAATTACATGCTTAAGCTTTGTTTAAAGCACATGATTTTTTTCAAACTTCCTTTCGCTTTGTGATTGAATAGTATAGTTTTTATAGATTCTGTTGAACTAGTTAGGTTTGAACATTTTAGTCATGTTTTGATTGAAGTCTCTTGCCATGTGAAAATTTTTGCTAGCATAGTGATTGAACGAGAACGATAGGATTGCATGTTTTAGTACGACTAATCCCTACCATGTGAGCTTTTGAGCCTTTTCATTTCGTCGATCATACATGATAATTTTCTTTTCTTCTTGTGTGCGTCTTACGTGTTTTTGTAAATGCTAGAACTTGCTTTGAACCGTGTCAAGACTACATGAGTTTGTGCGCATTTGAATATGATAAAGGCACTTAGGATTTACCCACTTAGCCAACTAAGCCTACCCTTTATTTTTTCCCTAGTTAACCCACTTTGAACTTTTGGCCTATTTTTTTGTTTGTAAACCCGAACTTTGAGCTTTTACCGTCTTTTCATATCTCTATGTTTTTACCCATCCGAAAAATGAGTTAAGCATCGAGATTGTAGTTGTTTGGGAATTCAAAAGAATGATGTGTATCGAATAAGTGTGGAGGAATTTTTGGAAGATATAAAGGGTACCTACCGAAAAGAAAAAAAAATTGTGAAAAAAAAAACAAAAAGAAAAAGAAAAACAAGAGTAGAAGAGGGCTATATCGAGAAAGAATGGCAAAAAGAATGAATGGTGATGAATAGAGTTCGAGAAAGAATGAAAAGAGGTACTTGGATCCTTATTGACGTATTTACCCAATGTTGACTTGATGCTCTACGAATTAATCGGGCTTACCCTTCATTATCCTTTTATTCCTACCCCGAGCCCTAGCCCCATTACAATTTTGAATTAATCGGGCTTAGCCTTCATTATCCTTTTGCGCATATTCTCGATAGTAGTGGCGATTTTGGTATATAAGCAAGCCTATGGGATTATATTGACATGTTAAGACTTGAGCGAAACACGTTGAAACCTATACATGAGCGTTTGGGAATGATTGTGAGAATAGTCGTCTAATTTCGTGCATTCTTATTTTTCGAATAAAATCGTTGTGTTGGTTTTGATTTAATGTGGTATTGAGATCTTCGATTATTTGCATGCGTCATCATGTCATTCTTGATCTTTGTTCTTCGGTTCATGATTTTCTATACTTATTTGATCTAGTGTTGGAATTTTGTTGATTTTTGCGATGCTTAAACTTAAACATTGCCCGAGACGTGCAATAACATAAGTGTGGGGGTATTTATTAACGTGAATTTTATGCACGTTTCTTGTGTTTTATGTGACGTCATTTGTTATATTTTTATTCTCTATCTCATGTTTTTGTGCTCCTATTGAAACGATTAGGTGTTTGCATAGAGAAGAGATGAAAAGATGCTAAAACGGGCTTGAAAAGACTTGAAGTGGTTAGAGGCAAAATTATAGATGCATAAAGTTTGTTCATTTTAGGCGTGATCACGCTTAACTCCTATAAACTTTCTGCCCGAGAATACACAAATCCGTTGGAGTTGACTTTGACCGCTAGAATTAAGAGAAAACAGCTGGAATTATGTTCCTAGTTTTTAGGAATTATTTCCTTTGATTTTATTTCCTTTTTGAAGAGTTTTAGTTTAGGTAGGATTCTTGATAAACCTCGATTATACGTGTTTTCTAGCCTAAAATTAGTTATTTTTATATTATTTTATATCATGATTTATACCCCATATACGTTTATAGGTTTGTTACATGATTGTAGGGTAAAATCATCGAATTCGAGAAAATGGCGAAAAAACATATGAAAGGAGATACTTGGGCGCTGTTTGGAAGTACGATCATATCTTGGGCTACAAACCTCCAATGTTAATGAGCCTTATATGGTTAGAAAGCTAAGACAATTACCTAAAAGTCTTATGAAGAGGACAAGATCCGGTTCAAACGTTTGAAGGCTCAAAAGTTATAAATACACTTTGTTCAGAACTAAGTGGCGCAGTATTGGTAAAACGAGCATAATTCGAGTTATACAACTTGGATTAGGTTCAAATCGGTTGGGTTTTAAAGCCAAGACATAGATCTACAACTTTGCAGAAGATCCTAAAGTCAAATTCGGAATGGAAACACGGCGTACGTACGCCGTGTTAAATGGCGTTCAAACAACGAAGGCAGGAAGTTGGGCCATCTCGCGTACGTACGCCAATTTATACGGCGTACGTACGCCAATTTATACAGCGTACGTACGCCGCTTTATACGGCGTACGTACGCCAGTTTAAGCGGATTTCGGCCCAAGTTCGGATTTCGGCCCAAGTTCGGATTTTATGTTCTAGATTAGGTATAAATACCCCTTCCCAACATTGTTTTAGGGTTCGACTTTTATTTTCTTGAATGGAGTTGTAAAGATCGCAGATCGAGAGACGAGATTCAGGATTATTGTAAACGGATTATTCGACAACGGGTTTAATCGAAATTATTTTCTTTAATCTCTTTTAATTCTTGTCGTTCCATCATGTTTACTTTATTGATTGTTGATTGTTTCTTCGCATCTATGGAGTAATTCATATTATTCTGGAACCGGGAATAGCCCGATAATATGTTATCGATATAGATTATAGAATCGTTGATTTTACATCGCGTATGCTTATGATTTGCATTCTTGTTTATTAATGCTTGTGAATCTGCTGGCCACATATTTGCATGATCATAGATATTAGGTGAAAATTCTGAAAGGTGACATCTATATCAGAACCCTAGAATTCAAACCTAGGATCCTAAATCACGAAAGTAGTTTTAGGTCTTTTGAGGAATCGATACACTATCATAGAGATTAATGAATCTGAGTTTAGTTTAATCATCACGAAAGTAGTTGATTAATTATCTTGGGTAATTTATTATACTTCGACAGAAGATAGTGAGTACAATTGGATAGTGTCCTTCATAAGTAGCGATAGTAATTTCATTGGTAATATAATTGAGTCGATAATATTTATCGTGGTGAACCCTGAGTCCGGAATTTCCAATCATATATAACTTAAATCAATTTTCTTGCGTTCTGTTTAATTTTCTTTACAATTTATATCGTGCTTTTGATTAGGCTTAGATTACTGATAAGTGATAGATTAGTACTTGATTATTCGGTCTTCGTGGGAACGATATCTTTTGTACTGCACCGAAGCCGTGCGCTTGCGGTTTAGGCACATCAAGTTTTTGGCGCCGTTGCCGGGGACTTGAATAATCGATATTAGTTTTTATCAGATTTTAGTGAGACTAAGCCACTTTTTATTTTTATCTTTATTTTTAATTTTTGTTTTTCGTTTTATTTCAGGATTTCTGTTCTTCTTTGTGTATGCAAAAGAGCATCGATTTCCATATCGAGTTAGATCCGGAAATCGAAAAGACCTTTCATGCTAGGAGAAGACAACAAAAACTGAAACAAGCTCAGCTTAAACAAGTTACAATGGCTGAAGAGAACGTGAATGCAAATATTAATGCAAACGCTAACGCGAATGCAAACCCAGCTGTAAATGTGAATGCGAACGCAAATGCGAGATGTCTTAAGGATTTTGTAGCGCCGAATGCGCAGACACTTCACTCCAGTATCGCCAGGCCTACTGTAGAGGCCAACAATTTCGAGCTCAAGCCATCCCTTCTGCAAATGGTTCAGCAGAATCAGTTTGGGGGTGCACCTACTGAAGAGCCAAACCTCCACTTGTCCATGTTTTTAGAGTACTGCGACACTCTAAAAATGAACGGGGTTTCTCAGGATGCTATCAGGCTGAGATTATTTCCATTTTCACTGAGAGACAAGGCGAGAGCTTGGCTACATTCTTTACCATCGGGTTCCATCAGAACATGGGATCAACTGATGCAGTGTTTCTTAGCGAGATATTTTCCCCCGAGCAAGACTGCCCAACTGAGGAATCAAATCACAACTTTTGCTCAGCGAGATGGTGAATCGCTATATGAAGCTTGGGAACGATTCAAAGATCTTCTCCGACTGTGCCCACATCATGGACTAGAAAAATGGCTCATTGTTCACACGTTCTACAATGGATTGATTTACACCACGAGGATGTCAGTCGATGCAGCAGCAGGAGGAGCACTGATGAACAAAGGTATTGACGAAGCTTATGATCTAATCGAGGATATGGCACTGAACCACTACCAATGGTCAAGCGAAAGATCGATTCCACAGAAGACACCAGGTAAGTACGATCTTGACGCTATTACTTTACTTTCTGCACAAGTAGAAGCCATGTCTAAGAAATTAGATTCAATGAACGTGCATGTTAATTCTGTCAATACTACACCTCCTATGTGCGAAATATGTGGTATGGTTGGTCATGTTGCATTAGAGTGTCAACTAGCTAGTGTACCTAACAATCCCTCTATTGAACAAGCCAACTTTGTGAATAACTTCAACCAAAAGAACGACCGGTTTTTAAATACTTTTAATCCTGGTTGGAGGAATCACCCTAATTTTTCGTACAATACAAACCAAAACGCAGCTCCACATCCTAACTTTAGGCAGCCACCTGGATTCCAACAGAAGACTTACAATCCTGTTCCACCACAGAAATCGAACTTAGAATCCCTTCTTGAAAATTTTGTAGTTGCCCAGACTAAACAAAACGAGATAGTGAATGATGCAATTAAATAACTAGGAACTAAGGTCGACTCTTTAGCAACTCATAATAAAATGCTAGAAAATCAAATTGCACAACAGGCTAGCAACTCGAATAGAAATTCTGGTTCTTTTCCCAGACAACCTGATATAAACCCAAAGGAACATTGTAATGCAATTACTTTAAGGAGTGGAATCGATTATGAATGTCCAAAGATGCCTACTAAGATTAGTGAAACAGAGTTAATTGATAAAGTTGAAAAGAAAAAAATGTCTAATCCCGATAGCTCAAAAGATAAAACGAATGAGGAGAGTGAGAAAGAGCCAGCATATGTACCTCCACCGCCATATGAACCACCCGTGCCTTTTCCTCAAAGATTAGCTAAGGCGAAATTAGATAAACAGTTTGGAAAATTTTTAGAAGTTTTGAAAAAACTTTACATTAATATTCCATTCACTGATGCATTTGCACAAATGCCTTCGTATGCTAAATTTTTGAAGGAAGTTCTTTCTAACAAACGAAAGCTAGAGGAATATGAAACTATCGCTTTAACTGAGGAGTGTAGCGCTGTAATTCAAAATAAATTACCTCCAAAACTTAAAGATCCCGGTAGTTTCTCAATTCCTTGTGTAATTGGTAATATGAGTTTTAATAATGCTTTATGTGATCTTGGAGCTAGTGTTAGTCTCATGCCATTGTCTATGGCGAAGAATTTAGAGATGAATGATTTAAAGCCTACGACCATAATTTTGCAATTAGCTGATCGTTCTGTTAAGTATCCGGTAGGTGTGTTAGAGGATGTACCTATCAAGGTTGGTAAGTTCTTTATTCCTACAGACTTCGTTGTTCTCGATATGGATGAGGATTTTCAAATCCCCATTATTCTTGGTAGGCCATTCCTAGCTACAGCAAGAGCTATTATTGATGTTAAAAATGGAAGGCTTTCCTTGAATATTGGGGATGAGAGTGTTGAATTTAGTCTATATAAATCTGTTGCTAACTGCTCTATCGAGAACTCTTGTTACAGGATTGACGAGGCTATAACCAAAGACAAGCTTGCTAGAAAGTACTATAAGGATCCATTAGAGGCACGACTGGTGAGTGATGGCTCGATCGAGGAGGAAGATACAATTATCGCTGATATTGCTCGAATCTTTGAGGGAAATCCGCCATCGACATCAAACATTGCTAGAAAGGAGATAAAGTTCTGATGTCATAAAAAAGGTGAGTCAAGGCTTGATGTACATGAGGGTGCGAATATTAGCAAGAAAAGTAAAGTATTGCACGACAAAAAGATCCCTCGACAAAAACTCAAAAAGGGGCAATTCAGTTCTTCTATTCGACAAGCACCAGAGGTCCCTCTACCTATAAACAGAGATTCTAAAGTCGATTGGGGAATTGCCAAGTCATCGGGTCCGATCCGGGATTTAAACTAAGCATGGTAACGTCGAGCTAAAGACGTAAAACAAGCGCTTTTTGGGAGGCAACCCAAACGTATCCTTTATGTTTGTTTTCATTTTGTTTTTCATTCTTTTCCTTTTCTTTCATTCCGAGTTTTTAATTTCCTATCTTTAAAAAAAAAAAAAAAAAAAAAAAAACTTTGCATACTTTGTTTTTGTTTTGTTATACAAGGTACATGAGTAGCTTACATTGGATGATAAAGATGATGCAACACCTTTACTTGGAACAAAAATTCTCTTTTGGTATTCGGGCATGTTTTCAACATCCCGTTAGGTTAAGTTTTCCTTTCCCACTACTTATGTGTGATAACATTGAGGACAATGTATAGTTTAAATTTGGGGGTGGAATTCGATTTAGCATGTTTATATATCATATGAGTTTGTTTCGCTTAAGTTTGGGGGTTGTTTACGGAAACATAACACTTTTACTATGGATTATAGCTTTATCTTTGTGATCGTCGTACAACGATTGACTAGGTGATATGTAAGCCTGACTTTTTGATATATATAACGGATGAACTTTTCTGTTGGCGATATCATCTGCTTAGTTACATTTTTCTGGCTAGTCACTAATACGTAGTAGTCCACGGCATAGGAGTTGAGTGGATCACCCGTTTTCGAAACACATAGGTAGTGGCCTCCAAGTCTACCAACTTAGAACGACGTCTTCTGGCACAATTTGAAAAAAAAAAAAAAAAAAAAAACGATAAATGCTACTTATAGAATCGCTCTGTATGGATTAGTTCGTTTTGTGACCTTTGACACTTGAGTGATTAAGTCCGAAGGAGTCTCTTAAAACTTAACGCCCTATGGCTATCTAGCTTGGGAGTCGTTGACCCAAAACTCGATAACGGGTGTCATAGAAAGTCTAAGAGAACGAACATTGCACAATCCTGTCAAGAATGAAATCGTTTGCACAGTTGACTTATGCTAAAAGCTCAATATTGTGAACCAGTTAGACCCTAATATCTGTTAGACCAGTTGGTAGGGATGGGCGCCACTCGAATTTTGTTAGAAACGCCACTCGACTATAATGCTTAAAGATGGCTTTATTAAGTGCTTTCTAGAAGCTTGTTTAACTATGTGGTGTGATGTAACCAATGATTAAGCGCATGCATGATCTTTTTCTAAATATGTCGGGTCATTAGTTCATGTCGATTCTTGTACGATTGTATCACATTTCGATTTAGCAAAGATCCATTGATTTTGTGATTTTGTGGGTACATCATCTGCAAACCCTCACGAGACTATAACTCGTCCTTTTTGGGTAACAAAAAAGGTTTAAAAGCTTGTTGCACATGCTAAGTGCAGTCGTGTACTCTACGAAAATGAGTTTATCTTTATTTTATCTTTTTGTTTTATTTGTTGACCGTTTGTTCGAGGACGAACAAAAGCAAGTTTAGGGGGGTTGATAAACCTCGATTATACGTGTTTTCTAGCCTAAGATTAGTTATTTTTATATTATTTTATATCATGATTTATACCCCATATACGTTTATAGGTTTGTTACATGATTGTAGGGTAAAATCATCGAATTCGAGAAAATGGCGAAAAAACATATGAAAGGAGATACTTGGGCGCTGTTTGGAAGTACGATCATATCTTGGGATACAAACCTCCAATGTTAATGAGCCTTATATGGTTAGAAAGCTAAGACAATTACCTAAAAGTCTTATGAAGAGGACAAGATCCGGTTCAAACGTTTGAAGGATCAAAAGTTATAAATACACTTTGTTCGGAACTAAGTGGCGCAGTATTGGTAAAACGAGCATAACTCGAGTTATACAACTTGGATTAGGTTCAAATCGGTTGGGTTTTAAAGCCAAGACATAGATCTACAACTTTGCAGAAGATCCTAAAGTCAAATTCGGAATGGAAACACGGCGTACGTACGCCGTGTTAAATGGCGTTCAAACAACGAAGGCAGGGAGTTGGGCCATCTCGCGTACGTACGCCAATTTATACGGCGTACGTACGCCAATTTATACAGCGTACGTACGCCGCTTTATACGGCGTACGCCAGTTTAAGCGGATTTCGGCTCAAGTTCGGATTTCGGCCCAAGTTCGGATTTTATGTTCTAGATTAGGTATAAATACCCCTTCCCAACATTGTTTTAGGGTTCGACTTTTATTTTCTTGAATGGAGTTGTAAAGATCGGAGATCGAGAGACGAGATTCAGGATTATTGTAAACGGATTATTCGACAACGGGTTTAATCGAAATTATTTTCTTTAATCTCTTTTAATTCTTGTCGTTCCATCATGTTTACTTTATTGATTGTTGATTGTTTCTTCGCATCTATGGAGTAATTCATATTATTCTGGAACCGGGAATAGCCCGATAATATGTTATCGATATAGATTATAGAATCGTTGATTTTACATCGCGTATGCTTATGATTTGCATTCTTGTTTATTAATGCTTGTGAATCTGCTGGCCACATATTTGCATGATCATAGATATTAGGTGAAAATTCTGAAAGGTGACATCTATATCAGAACCCTAGAATTCAAACCTAGGATCCTAAATCACGAAAGTAGTTTTAGGTCTTTTGAGGAATCGATACACTATCATAGAGATTAATGAATCTGAGTTTAGTTTAATCATCACGAAAGTAGTTGATTAATTATCTTGGGTAATTTATTATACTTCGACAGAAGATAGTGAGTACAATTGGATAGTGTCCTTCATAAGTAGCGATAGTAATTTCATTGGTAATATAATTGAGTCGATAATATTTATCGTGGTGAACCCTGAGTCCGGAATTTCCAATCATATATAACTTAAATCAATTTTCTTGCGTTCTGTTTAATTTTCTTTACAATTTATCTCGTACTTTTGATAAGGCTTAGATTACTGATAAGTGATAGATTAGTACTTGATTATTCGGTCTTCGTGGGAACGATATCTTTTGTACTGCACCGAAGCCGTGCGCTTGCGGTTTAGGCACATCAATTCTTAGAATTCTATTCTAATTAGTTTCCCTATTGAGATAGGACTCTTTTAGGTTTAAATGAGTGGAATTCTATTCCACAAGACTTGTCTTATTTTTATCTACATTTTTTGTTTTGCTCTCGTACATTCGTTTCTTTTCCAAGTTTTCGAATTCAAGACATTGTAGACGTTTTTGATTATGTGTTGCTAAACACATAATTCTAGTTGAAGGATTTTCGAGGTTTGATTTCTGTTAATTCGTGAAATTTGAGTGCTTTTAAATTCTTTGTTCTTTGAGTATTTACTTTTTCCCGGTGATTTGTTGTCAATATATTTTAATTTATTATTTAGTCTGGCCAATTAATCAATCGTTGGAATCGTATTAAGCTAATTAGGACCCCAAACCCGTAATTGTTTGGTAAACCCTAATATTTGTAGCAGTTAGCGACGTTGATTATGGACAAGTTCTCGATTAGTCGTTATGGGGATTAGTAATCTAGTTTAAATAAACCGAGCTTGTGTGTTTATTGATTAGAATTGGTGTTTTTCTAGTGCATGAATGCTATCGATAGCCTAAATGCTAAGAGCTTGTTTGGGGTTGTCTAGTTGATAAGAGAAGTAATCAAAGAGCTTATTTTGGTTATCGATGACATAAGAAAAAACGAGGTTGTTAGAGCTTGTTAATGACTATAGCCAGTTTACTTGAGAACATTGAACTATCATATAAATTGATGATCGAATTATAGAATCAACACAAAGATATCCGGAGATTAGAGCTTCTCATTTTATTGAATCCGAATTTATTCTTTTTGCATTTTTAATTTACGTCTTTTGAATTTTAGTTAATCGAACTCAAAACCCCCCTTTGAATTGATATTAGTAATCTAGGAATTAAATCTACACCATTCCCTGAGGATCGAACCTACTTGTCGCTAATTACAAATCTTTTAAGTAGGTATTTATTTTTGTTGGATTCGACACCTACCAGAAGTTCTCAAAAAACCTTTCGAACAAATCAAATCAAAACATACTATTAATAAAGCTCTAGTTTTTTATGTTTTAGTTTTTGTTGGTTTGTAAATTGTTAGAACTCTTTTAAGTTATTTTCTTTTTTCAAAGTTGTTTTAATAATGTAGAGTTATGTTATTTGTAATACAAGATGTTTTGTTTATGAATTTGGAAATTATATTACTTAAACATAATTTTGCTTGCTTACTGAAAATCTTCTCAATTTTTTCATTATTTTGGCATAAATATATGGACTAAAAATTATTTTAAAAATAAGAAAACACCTATTTTTTACACATTTAAATTTTATAATAAACATTACAAAATTTATTAATATTTATTGCGTAATTATGGTATCACTGGTTCGACTAGTGTTGACCCGACGGTTGAACCAGTGACCCATGACCCAGTAAATTTTCCGGTTCGATAATTGGGTTGGGTTTCAAAATATTGGTTGTAACTACAAATAAGTTGACAGAGCTATATTTGAAATTTGAATAACCTATTATGTACAAATACACGTAAAAAAGACTTAGTGCAGTATCGTATTTATATCAACCCGTGTTTGCTAGAAATATTTCTCAATACCGTGTCCAAAATAATTTTGAAATGTCTTTAATTATAGGAAAGAAGGTTTCTTTTATACCGTATCAGATATAAAATTTGAAGTTTTTGACATGCCTTCGGTGCCAGATAGAGTGTTTTTTATTTTATTATTATACAATATTTTTTTTTACTAAACTACAAAAATGGATAATATTTTTTTCTTTAGTTAAAAATTAAATATAAAAGTTAAACAAATGACAAAGAAGTTGAAATAATTGGATAAGATATTTATTTAATTAATTTCTTGAATATTATTGTAATGCCCCAATCATCTCTCACTAGCCAATAGTAGGCATGACAACTATGTAGGCATGACGTTTAAGTAGACATGACGTCTAAGTAGGCATGACGATTGATCAGGCATGACGGCTACGCAGGCATAACGACTAAGTAGGCATGATGGTAAAGCAGGCATGACGTTTAAGCAGACATGACGTCTAAGTAGGCATGACGATAAAGCAGGCATGACGTCTAAGTAGACGTGACGATTAAGCAGGCATGACGTCTAAGTAGGCATGGCGATAAAGCAGGCGTGACGTCTAAGTAGCATGACGATTAAGAAGGCATGACGACTAAGTAGGCATGAAGTCTAGTATAGATAAACTTTGCATAGAAGTTAACTTAGTCTCGAAGTAAACTTAGCCTAGAAGTAAGCTTAGCCTAGAAGTATACTTAGCCTTGAAGTAAGCTTGACCTAGAAGTAAACTTAACCTACAAACAAACTTAGCCTCAAAGCAAACTTTGCCTATAAATAATAGTCCACCTAACTTCATTTCAAAGACATTCTTGATAGTAAAAATATAGGAAATAGTAAGAAAGAAAAGAGACTAAAAATAGGAAAGAAAGAGTAACTTGTAAAGCGAGCTAGGTAAATCAATGTTCTCGTTATAAGCTATTATACATGCAAGATTAGGAATGAATATGATTAACTAGCTTACGGTAGCGTCATAGTTTTGTAATTCATTACAAGGACGTAAGGTATTAAGAAGTGTTCTTTGATGCATCAGAAGAATCAATATTATGTTTATGAATATCTACGTTGATTGTATGGAAATGAATGTTATTATGTGCCGATTGTGTTAATTTTATTTATTACGTGTGATAATGTAAATGAATGTTATTTGATATGAAATATTGAGGTAAATGTGATTATGATGCATTATATGGATATACATATAAAAGAATATTTTCGAAAGAGAGGTCTGGTATTTGATTGGTGGTCGGGTAGGCACGGGATGCGAGAGGGACCGGCAGACCCAACAGAGGGTGGTGAATACCTTGAGGTATAAAAATCAAGATAGATAAAGCCACGATATATGAGGGAGCTAGCGGCTAATATCACCGGTCGAAAGATCGGTATGAGAACCCCCGTGATGCTTCCTTTCACCAAAAATCGTACATTAGGATTTTGAGGTATTCTTGTCTATCACATGCTCACAAAGCTTGTGGCTTTGGCTTAAATGCATTCCGACATTGTTTAGTGCCTCAAATCACCATTCGAAGTTTCGTAGGGGTATACTTGTAATTTTAACCAAAAATCGTACATTGGGATTTTGAGGTATTCTTGTCTATCACATGCTCACAAAGCTTATGGCTTTGGTTTCAATGCATTCCGGCATCGTTTAGTGCCTCAAATCATCATTCGAAGTTTCGTAGGGGTATAGTTGTAATTTTTACCAAAAATCGTACATAGGGATTTTGAGGTATTCTTGTCTATCACATGCTCACAAAGCATGTGGTTTTGGTTTCTATGCATTTCGACATCGTTTAGTCCCTCAAATCACCATTCGAAGTTTCGTATGGGTATAGTTGTAATTTTCACCAAGAATCGTACATTGGGATTTTGAGGTATTCTTGTCTATCACATGCTCACAAAGCTTATGGCTTTGGTTTCATTGCATTTCGACATCGTTTAGTGCCTCAAATCATCATTCGAAGTTTCGCATGGGGTATAGTTGTAATTTTCACCAAAAATCGTACATTGGGATTTTAAGGTATTTTTGTCTATCACATGCTCACAAAGCTTATGGCTTTTGTTTCAATGCATTCCGACATCGTTTAGTGCCTCAAATCACCATTCGAAGTTTCGTAGGGGGTATAGTTGTAATTTTCACCAAAAATCGTACATTGGGATTTTGAGGTATTCTTGTCTATTACATGCTCACAAAGCTTATGGCTTTGTTTTCAATGCATTCCGACATCGTTTAGTGCCTCAAATCACCATTCGAAGTTTCGCATGGGGTATAGTTGTAATTTTCACCAAAAATCGTACATTGAGATTTTGAAGTATTCTTGTCTATCACATGCTCACAAAGCTTGTGGCTTTGGTTTAAATGCATTCCGACATCGTTTAGTGCCTCAAATCACCATTCGAAGTTTCGTAGGGGTATACTTGTAATTTTAACCAAAAATCGTACATTGAGATTTTGAGGTATTCTTGTCTATCACATGCTCACAAAGCTTATGGCTTTGGTTTCAATGCATTCCGGCATCGTTTAGTGCCTCAAATCACCATTCGAAGTTTCGTAGGGGTATAGTTGTAATTTTCACCAAAAACCGTACATTGGGATTTTGAGGTATTCTTGTCTATCACATGCTCACAAAGCTTATGGCTTTGGTTTCAATGCATTCCGACATCATTTAGTGCCTCAAATCACCATTCGAAGTTTCGCATGGGGTATAGTTGTAATTTTCACCAAAAATCGTACATTGAGATTT
This sequence comes from Verbascum thapsus, assembly GCA_963669365.1. NCBI lineage: Eukaryota > Viridiplantae > Streptophyta > Magnoliopsida > Lamiales > Scrophulariaceae > Verbascum > Verbascum thapsus. Next base: position 8,854,336 of record OY770115.1, read on the forward strand.
TGAAGTATTCTTGTCTATCACATGCTCACAAAGCTTGTGGCTTTGGTTTAAATGCATTCCGACATCGTTTAGTGCCTCAAATCACCATTCGAAGTTTCGTAGGGGTATACTTATAATTTTAACCAAAAATCGTACATTGAGATTTTGAGGTATTCTTGTCTATCACATGCTCACAAAGTTTATGGCTTTGGTTTCAATGCATTCCGGCATCGTTTAGTGCCTCAAATCACCATTCGAAGTTTCGTAGGGGTATAGTTGTAATTTTCACCAAAAACCGTACATTGGGATTTTGAGGTATTCTTGTCTATCACATGCTCACAAAGCTTATGGCTTTGGTTTCAATGCATTCCGACATCATTTAGTGCCTCAAATCACCATTCGAAGTTTCGTAGGGGTATTGTTGTAATTTTCACCAAAAATCGTACATTTGGATTTTGAGGTATTCTTGTCTATCACATGCTCACAAAGCTTATGGCTTTGGTTTCAATGCATTCCGACATAGTTTAGTGCCTCAAATCACCATTCGAAGTTTCGTAGGGGGTATAGTTGTAATATTCACCAACAATCGTACATTGGGATTTTGAGGTATTCTTGTCTATCACATGCTCACAAAGCTTCTGGCTTAGGTTTCAATGCATTGCCGCATCGTTTAGTGCCTCAAATCACCATTCGAAGTTTCGTAGGGGTATAGTTGTAATTTTCACCAAAAATCGCACGTAGGGCTTTTGAGGTATTCTTGTCTATCACATGCTCACAAAGCTTATGGCTTTGGTTTCAATGCATTCCGATATCGTTTAGTGCCTCAAATCACCATTCGAAGTTTCGTAGGGGTATAGTTGTAATTTTCACCAAAAATCGTATATTGGGATTTTGAGGTATTCTTCTCTATCACATGCTCACAAAGTTTATGCCTTTGGTTTCAATGCATTCCGACATCATTTAGTGCCTCAAATAACCATTCGAAGTTTCGTAGGGGTATAGTTGTAATTTTTACCAAAAATCGTACATGGGGATTTTGAGGTATTCTTGTCTAACACATGCTCACAAAGCTTATGGCTTTGGTTTCAATGCACTTCGACATCGTTTAGTGCCTCAAATCATGATTCGAAGTTTCGCATGGGGTATAGTTGTAATTTTCACCAAAAATCGTACATTGGGATTTTGAGGTATTATTGTCTATCGAATGCTCACAGAGCTTATGGCTTTGATTTCAATGCATTCCGACATCGTTTAGTGCCTCAAATCACCATTCGAAGTTTCGTAGGGATATAGTTGTAATTTTCACCCAAAATCGTACATTTGGATTTTGAGGTATTCTTGTCTATCACATGCTCTCAAAGCTTGTGGCTTTGGTTTAAATGCATTCCGACATCGTTTAGTGCCTCAAATCACCATTCGAAGTTTCGTAGGGGTATACTTGTAATTTTAACCAAAAATCGTACATTGGGATTTTGAGGTATTCTTGTCTATCACATGCTCACAAAGCTTATGGCTTTGGTTTCAATGCATTCCGGCATCATTTAGTGCCTCAAATCACCATTCGAAGTTTCGTAGGGGTATAGTTGTAATTTTCACCAAAAATCGTACATGGGGATTTTGAGGTATTCTTGTCTAAGACATGCTCACAAAGCTTTTGGCTTTGGTTTCAATGCACTTCGACATCGTTTAGTGCCTCAAATCATCATTCGAAGTTTCGCATGGGGTATAGTTGTAATTTTCACCAAAAATCGTACATTGGGATTTTGAGGTATTATTGTCTATCGAATGCTCACAGAGCTTATGGCTTTGATTTCAATGCATTCCGACATCGTTTAGTGCCTCAAATCACCATTCGAAGTTTCGTAGGGGTATAGTTGTAATTTTCACCCAAAATCGTACATTTGGATTTTGAGGTATTCTTGTCTATCACATGCTCACAAAGCTTATGGCTTTGGTTTCAATGCATTCCGACATCGTTTAGTGTCTCAAATCACCATTCGAAGTTTCGTGGGGGTATAGTTGTCACACCCCCGGAAACTGTCACACCCCCGGACCGGGGCCCGGGGATGTTGACCCTTTTCTTTCGTAAATTTTATGGTTTTCTAAAATAATAAAAATACATCTTTTTAAATAAAACAAACCATTTTTCTTTTACAAACAAAACCCAGTACATAAACATAGTTTGTTTACAAAACCATAACAGAGCGGCTATTTAAAACAAAAATCAGAGTTCTGGAGCTACAAAACGCTCGAAACACGGCATATGAACATAACTCTGTCTGACCGCTCGGGAGGCTTGGACAACCTTCTTGTATATACCTCAAACATCACCTGCATCATAAGAATCTAATGAGCTAATGGCTCAGTAAGAAGAAGCTGAATTATAACAATACATCACGTAGCACATAAGACAGTCAATAATGCATAGTTCATTTAAAACATTATATTTTTTTTCCTCGTGGGTACCCCGAAGTATGGTATTCGACTGATGATGATAGGCGTCTGTTTTCGGAACCTGTTCATAAATGGCCATAAAAAGAAGCATCGCGGGGGTTCTCATACCGACCTTTCGGCCGATGATATTAGCCGCTAGCTCCATCATATATCGTGGCTTTATCTATCTTGGTTTTTACACCTCAAGGTATTCACCACCCTCTGTTGGGTCCGCCGGTCCCTCCCGCGTCCCGTGCCTACCCGACCGCCAATCAAATACCAAACTTCACTTTCAAAAACATGTTCTTCATATGTATATCCATATAATGCAGCATAAACGCATTTTCCTCAACATTTCAAATCATATAACATTCATTTTCAATAACACGTATAATAAATCATAAATCATTAACATTTAACACCATCGGCACATAATACATTCATTTCAAGCAATCAATTAACAAATAATCATAAACATGAATAATATTGATTCTTACGATGCGTCAAAGAACACTTCTTCTTACCTTATGTTGTTAGCAGTGAAATCGGTAACGGTAACGCTACTGGAAGCTACCTATAGTGCTAGTTGTTTATTAACTTGTAACGCGTACGTCGATTCCTATATTTTTCCCGAAATTTTTCTCTTTTTTTTTTTTCCTATTTTCCTTTTTTTCTTTATTTCTTTCCTCTCTTGTTTTGTTTACTGTTCCTATTCTCCTCTATAAGTTTTGTTCTTAGTTTTGTGCTTGGTAAATGACTAACATATATATGTATATATCTAGATTAAGTGAGGCGGCAAAGTGAGGGGCAAGTGGCACTAATTTGGGTGACTAATCATGTATATATATATATTATATTCATATAATTATTTGCAGCTGCTAGCTTATTACGTGTTATACATTTATACGTTATATATTCTACGTGTCGTGTATTTAAACTAAACGGGACATACCGGTAATACGTAAGTGACGCGTAGTGTGTAAAACATATTTATCCGATAATTAACGGGAAGGTTTAGTGTACCGTATTCGATCAAAACTCTAAAGTTAAGCGTGCTCGTACGAGAGCAATAACAGGATGGGTAACCTCCTGGGAAGCAGCTCGAATTTTCCGTTCGTTAATTAATTCGTGATAAGTGCTAGACGTCATGCTTACTTAATCTAACTCGTCAATTGTCTAAACGTCGTGCCTGCTTAATCGTCATTTCTACTTAACTAGTAGAGGATGCAAATTAAATGCATTCTAAATGCAGGTATCACAAATGAGCGCGCAAGAATTTTCGTAAAATCATGCATTTATCATATAATTATCAAATACTCATATTCGTGCAATCATGCCATTTATATGCTATAAATCAATAAATGCTAACTATATGACATGCTTATTGTTGGCTTGGTGTGAGATCATTGGGCATTACAATAGTTGTAATTTTCACCAAAAATCGTACATTTGAATTTTGAGGCATTCTTGTCTATCACATGCTCACAAAGCTTATGGCTTTGGTTTCAATGCATTCCGACATCGTTTAGTGCCTCAAATCACCATTCGAAGTTTCGTGGGGGTATAGTTGTAATTTTCACCAAAAATCGTACATTTGGATTTTGAGGTATTCTTGTCTATCACATGTGCACAAAGCTTACGACTTTGGTTTCAATGCATTCCGACATCATTTAGTGCCTCAAATCATCATTCAAAGTTTCGTAGGGGTATAGTTGTAATTTTCATCAAAAATCGTACAATGGGATTTTGAGGTATTCTTGTCTATCACATGCTCACAAAGCTTATGGCTTTGGTTTCAATGCATTCCGACATCGTTTAGTGCATCAAATCACCATTCGAAGTTTCGTAGGGGGTATAGTTGTTATTTTCACTAAAAATCGTACATTTGGGATTTTGAGGTATTCTTGTCTATCACGTGCTCACAAAGCTTATTGCTTTGTTTTCAATGCATTCCGACATCGTTTAGTGCCTCAAATCACCACTCGAAGTTTCGTATTGGTATAGTTGTAATTTTCACCAAAAATCGAACATTGGGATTTTGAGGTATTCTTGTCTATCACATGGTCACAAAGCTTATGGCTTTGGTTTCAATGCATTCCGACATCGTTTAGAGCCTCAAATAACCATTCGAAGTATCGTAGGGGTATAGTTGTAATTTTCACCAAAAATCGTACATTGGGATTTTGAGGTATTCTTGTCTATCACATGCTCACAAAGCTTAAAGCTTTGGTTTCAATGCATTTCGACATCATTTAGTGCCTCAAATCATCATTCGAAGTTTCGCATGGGGTATAGTTGTAATTTTCACCAAAAATCGTACATTGGGATTTTGAGGTATTCTTGTCTATCCCATGCTCACAAATCTTATGGCTTTAGTTTCATTGCATTCCGACATCGTTTAGTGCCTCAAATCACCACTCGAAGTTTCGTAGGGGGTATAGTTGTAATTTTCACCAAAAATCGTACATTGGAATTTTGAGGTATTCTTGTCTATCACATGCTCACAAAGCTTATAGCTTTGGTTTCAATGCATTCCGACATCGTTAAGTGCCTCATATCACCATTCGAAGTTTCGTTGGGGTATAGTTGTAATTTTCACCAAAAATCGTACATTGGGATTTTGAGGTATTATTGTCTATCACATGCTGACAAAGCTTATGGCTTTGGTTTCAATGCATTGCGACATCGTTCAGTGCCTCATATCCCCATTCGAAGTTTCGTAAGGGTGTAGTTGTAATTTTCACCAAAAATCGTACATTGGGATTTTAAGGTATTCTTGTCTATCACATGCTCACAAAGCTTATAACATTGGTTTCAATGCATTCCCACATCGTTTAGTGCCTCAAATCACCATTCGAAGTTTCGCATGGGGTATAGTTGTAATTTTCACCAAAAATCGTATATTGAGATTTTGAGGTATTCTTGTCTATCACATGCTCACAAAGCTTATGACTTTGGTTTCAATGCATTGCGGCATCGTTTAGTGCCTCAAATCACCATTCGAAGTTTCGTAGGGGTATAGTTGTAATTTTCACCAAAAATCATACATTGGGCCTTCGAGGTATTCTTGTCTATCACATGCTCACAAAGCTTATGGCTTTGGTTTCAATGCATTACGATATCGTTTAGTGCCTCAAATCACCATTCGAAGTTTCGTAGGGGTATAGTTGTAATTTTCACCAAAAATCGTACATTAGGATTTTGAGGTATTCTTTTCCATCACATGCTCACAAAGCTTATGGCTTTGGTTTCAATGCATTTCGACATCGTTTAGTACCTTGAATCACCATTCGATGTTTCGTAGGGGGTATAGTTGTAATTTTCACCAAAAATCGTACATTGGAATTTTGAGGAATTCTTGTCTATCACATGCTCACAAAGCTTATGGCTTTGGTTTCAATGCATTCCGACATCGTTTAGTGGCTCAAATAACCATTCGAAGTTTCGTAGGGGTATAGTTGTAATTTTCACCAAAAATCATATATTGGGATTTTGAGGTATGCTTGTCTATCACATGCTCACAAAGCTTATGGCTTTGGTTTCAATGCGTTCCGACATCGTTTAGTGCCTCAAATCACCATTCGAAGTTTCGTAGGGGTATAGTTGTAATTTTCACCAAAAATCGTACATTGGGATTTTGAGGTATTCTTGTCTATCAGATGCTCACAAAGCATGTGGCTTTGGTTTTAATGCATTCCGACATCGTTTAGTGCCTCAAATCACCATTCGAAGTTTCGTAGGGGTATAGTTGTAATTTTCACCAAAAATCGTACATTGGGATTTTGAGGTATTCTTGTCTATCACATGCTCACAAAGCTTATGGCTTTGGTTTCAATGTATTCTGACATCGTTTAGTGCCTCAAATCACCATTTGAAGTTTCGTAGGGGTATAGTTGTAATTTTCATCAAAAATCGTACATTGGGATTTTGAGGTATTCTTGTCTATCACATGCTCACAAAGCTTATGTCTTTGGTTTCAATGCATTCCGACATCGTTTAGTGCCTCAAATAACCATTCGAAGTTTCGTTGGGGTATAGTTATAATTTTCACCAAAAATCGTACATTGGGATTTTGAGGTATTCTTGTCTATCACATGCTCACAAAGATTATGGCGTTGGTTTCAATGCATTTCGACATCGTTTAGTGCCTCAAATCGTCATTCAAAATTTCGCATGGGGTATAGTTGTAATTTTCACCAAAAATCGTACATTGGAATTTTGAGGTATTCTTGTCTATCACATGCTCACAAAGCTTATGGCGTCGGTTTTAATGCATTCCGACATCGTTTAGTGCCTCAAATCACCATTCGAAGTTTCGTAGGGGTATAGTTGTAATTTTCACCAAAAATCGTACATTGGGATTTTGAGGTATTCTTGTCTATCACATGCTCACAAAACTTATGGCTTTGGTTTTAATGCATTCCGACATCGTTTAGTGCCTCAAATCACCATTCGTAGTTTCGTAGGGGTATAGTTGTAATTTTTACCAAATCGTACATTTGGATTTTGAGTTATTCTTGTCTATCTCATGCTCACAAAGCTTATGGCTTTGGTTTCAATGCATTGCGGCTGGTTAGTGCCTCAAATCACCATTCGAAGTTTCGTAGGGGTATAGTTGTAATTTTTACCAAAAATCGTACATTTGGATTTTGAGTTATTCTTGTCTATCACATGCTCACAAAGCTTACGGCTTTGGTTTTAATGCATTCTGACATCGTTTAGTGCCTCAAATAACCATTCGAAGTTTCGTAGGGGTATAGTTGTAATTTTAACCAAAAATCGTACATTGGGATTTTGAGGTATTCTTTTGTATCACATGCTCACAAAGCTTATGGCCATGGTTTCAATACATTGCGACATCGTTTAGTGCCTCAAATCATCATTCGAAGTTTCGCATTGGGTATAGTTGTAATTTTCACCAAAAATCGTACATTGGGATTTTGGGAAATTATTGTCTATCACATGGTCACAAAGCTTATAGCTTTGGTTTCAATGCATTCCGATATCGTTTAGTGCTTCAAATCATCATTCGAAGTTTCGTAGGGGTATAATTGTAATTTTCACCAAAAATCGTACATTGGGATTTTGATGTATTCTTGTCTATCACATGCTCACAAAGCTTATGGCTTTGGTTTCAATGCATTGCGACAACGTTTAGTGCCTCATATCACCATTCGAAGTTTCGTTGGGGTATAGTTGTAATTTTCACCAAAAATCGTACATTGGGCTTTTGAGGTATTCTTGTCTATCACATGCTCACAAAGCTTATGGCTTTGGTTTCAATGCATTCCGATATCGTTTAGAGCCTCAAATCACCATTCAAAGTTTCGTAGGGGTATAGTTGTAATTTTCACCAAAAATCGTACATTGGGATTTTGAGGTATTCTTGTCTATCACATGGTCACAAAGCTTATGGCTTTGTTTTCAATGCATTCCGACATCGTTTAGAGCCTCAAATAACCATTCGAAGTATCGTAGGGGTGTAGTTTTAATTTTCACCAAAAACCGTACATTGAGATTTTGAGGTATTCTTGTCTATCACATGCTCACAAAGCTTAAGGCTTTGGTTTCAATGCATTTCGACATCGTTTAGTGCCTCAAATCATCATTCGAAGTTTCGCATGGGGTATAGTTGTAATTTTCACCAAAAATCGTACATTGGGATTTTGAGGTATTCTTGTCTATCACATGCTCACAAAGCTTATGGCTTTGGTTTCAATGTATTCTGACATCGTTTAGTGCCTCAAATCACCATTCGAAGTTTCATAGGGGTATAGTTGTAATTTTCATCAAAAATCGTACATTGGGATTTTGAGGTATTCTTGTCTATCACATGCTCACAAAGCTTATGTCTTTGGTTTCAATGCATTCCGACATCGTTTAGTGCCTCAAATCATCATTCGAAGTTTCGCATGGGGTATAGTTGTAATTTTCACCAAAAATCGTACATTGAGATTTTGAGGTATTCTTGTCTATCACATGCTCACAAAGCTTATAGCTTTGGTTTCAATGTATTCTGACATCGTTTAGTGCCTCAAATCACCATTCGAAGTTTCGTAGGGGTATAGTTTTAATTTTCATCAAAAATCGTACATTGGGATTTTGAGGTATTCTTGTCTATCACATGCTCACAAAGCTTATGTCTTTGGTTTCAATGCATTCCGACATCGTTTAGTGCCTCAAATCATCATTCTAAGTTTCGCATGGGGTATAGTTGTAATTTTCACCAAAAATCGTACATTGGGATTTTGAGGTATTCTTGTCTATCACATGCTCACAAAGCTTATGGCTTTGGTTTAAATGTATTCTGACATCGTTTAGTGCCTCAAATCACCATTCGAAGTTTCGTAGGGGTATAGTTGTAATTTTCATCAAAAATCGTACATTGGGATTTTGAGGTATTCTTGTCTATCACATGCTCACAAAGCTTATGTCTTTGGTTTCAATGCATTCCGACATCGTTTAGTGCCTCAAATCACCTTTCGAAGTTTCGCATGGGGTATAGCTGTAATTTTCACAAAAAATCGTATATTGGGTTTTTGAGGTATGCTTGTCTATCACATGCTCACAAAGCTTATGGCTTTGGTTTCAATGCGTTCCGACATCGTTTAGTGCCTCAAATCACCATTCGAAGTTTCGTAGGGGTATAGTTGTAATTTTCACCAAAAATCGTACATTGGGATTTTGAGGTATTCTTGTCTATCACATGCTCACAAAGCTTATGGCTTTGGTTTTAATGCATTCCGACATCGTTTAATGCCTCAAATCACCATTCGAAGTTTCGTAGGGGTATAGTTGTAATTTTCACCAAAAATCATACATTGGGCCTTCGAGGTATTCTTGTCTATCACATGCTCACAAAGCTTACGGCTTTGGTTTTAATGCATTACGATATCGTTTAGTGCCTCAAATCACCATTCGAAGTTTCGTAGGGGTATAGTTGTAATTTTCACCAAAAATCGTACATTGGGATTTTGAGGTATTCTTGTCCATCACATGCTCATAAAGCTTATGGCTTTGGTTTCAATGCATTCCGACATCATTTAGTACCTTGAATCACCATTCGATGTTTCGTAGGGGGTATAGTTGTAATTTTCACCAAAAATCGTACATTAAAATTTTGAGGAATTCTTGTCTATCACATGCTCACAAAGCTTATGGCTTTGGTTTCAATGCATTCCGACATCGTTTAGTGCCTCAAATAACCATTCGAAGTTTCGTAGGGGTATAGTTGTAATTTTCACCAAAAATCGTATATTGGGATTTTGAGGTATGCTTGTCTATCACATGCTCACAAAGCTTATGGCTTTGGTTTCAATGCGTTCCGACATCGTTTAGTGCCTCAAATCACCATTCGAAGTTTCGTATGGGTATAGTTGTAATTTTCACCAAAAATCGTACATTGGGATTTTGAGGTATTCTTGTCTATCAGATGCTCACAAACCTTATGGCTTTGGTTTTAATGCATTCCGACATCGTTTAGTGCCTCAAATCACCATTCGAAGTTTCGTAGGTGTATAGTTGTAATTTTCACCAAAAATCGGGATTTTGACGTATTCTTGTCTATCACATGCTCACAAAGCTTATAGCTTTGGTTTCAATGCATTCCGACATCGTTTAGTGCCTCATATCATCATTCGAAGTTTCGTTGGGGTATAGTTGTAATTTTCACCAAAAATCGTACATTGGGCTTTTGAGGTATTCTTATCTATCACATGCTCACAAAGCTTATGGCTTTGGTTTCAATGCATTCCGATATCGTTTAGTGCCTCAAATCACCATTCAAAGTTTCGTAGGGGTATAGTTGTAATTTTCACCAAAATTCGTACATTGGGATTTTGAGGTATTCTTGTCTATCACATGCTCACAAAGCTTATGGCTTTGGTTTCAATGCATTCCGACATCGTTTAGAGCCTCAAATAACCATTCGAAGTATCGTATGGGTATAGTTGTAATTTTCACCAAAAATCGTACATTGGGATTTTGAGGTATTCTTGTCTATCACATGCTCACAAAGCTTAAAACTTTGGTTTCAATGCATTTCGACATCGTTTAGTGCCTCAAATCATCATTCGAAGTTTCGCATGGGGTATAGTTGCAATTTTCACCAAAAATCGTACATTGGGATTTTGAGGTATTCTTGTCTATCCCATGCTCACAAAGCTTCTGGCTTTAGTTTCAATGCATTCCGACATCGTTTAGTGCCTCAAATCACCACTCGAAGTTTCGTAGGGGGTATAGTTGTAATTTTCACCAAAAATCGTACTTTGGAATTTTGAGGTATTCTTGTCTATCACATGCTCACAAAGCTTATAGCTTTGGTTTCAATGCATTCCGACATCGTTAAGTGCCTCATATCACCATTCGAAGTTTCGTTGGGGTATAGTTGTAATTTTCACCAAAAATCGTACATTGGATTTTGAGGTATTATTGTCTATCACATGCTGACAAAGCTTATGGCTTTGGTTTCAATGCATTGCGACATCGTTCAGTGCCTCATATCCCCATTCGAAGTTTCGTAAGGGTGTAGTTGTAATTTTCACCAAAAATTGTACATTGGGATTTTAAGGTATTCTTGTCTATCACATGCTCACAAAGCTTATAACATTGGTTTCAATGCATTCCGACATCGTTTAGTGCCTCAAATCACCATTCGAAGTTTCGCATGGGGTATAGTTGTAATTTTCACCAAAAATCGTATATTGGGTTTTTGAGGTATGCTTGTCTATCACATGCTCACAAAGCTTATGGCTTTGGTTTCAATGCGTTCCGACATCGTTTAGTGCCTCAAGTCACCATTCGATGTTTCGTAGGGGTATAGTTGTAATTTTCACCAAAAATCGTACATTGGGATTTTGAGGTATTCTTGTCTATCACATGCTCACAAAGCTTATGACTTTGGTTTCAATGCATTGCGGCATCGTTTAGTGCCTCAAATCACCATTCGAAGTTTCGTAGGGGTATAGTTGTAATTTTCACCAAAAATCATACATTGGGCCTTCGAGGTATTCTTGTCTATCACATGCTCACAAAGCTTATGGCTTTGGTTTCAATGCATTACGATATCGTTTAGTGCCTCAAATCACCATTCGAAGTTTCGTAGGGGTATAGTTGTAATTTTCACCAAAAATCGTACATTGGGATTTTGAGGTATTCTTGTCCATCACATGCTCACAAAGCTTATGGCTTTGGTTTCAATGCATTTCGACATCGTTTAGTACCTTGAATCACCATTCGATGTTTCGTAGGGGGTATAGTTGTAATTTTCACCAAAAATCGAACATTGGAATTTTGAGGAATTCTTGTCTATCACATGCTCACAAAGCTTATGGCTTTGGTTTCAATGCATTCCGACATCGTTTAGTGCCTCAAATAACCATTCGAAGTTTCGTAGGAGTATAGTTGTAATTTTCACCAAAAATCGTATATTGGGCTTTTGAGGTATGCTTGTCTATCACATGCTCACAAAGCTTGTGGCTTTGGTTTCAATGCGTTCCGACATTGTTTAGTGCCTCAAATCACCATTCGAAGTTTCGTAGGGGTATAGTTGTAATTTTCACCAAAAATCGTATATTGGGATTTTGAGGTATTCTTGTATATCAGATGCTCACAAAGCTTATGGCTTTGGTTTTAATGCATTCCGACATCGTTTAGTGCCTCAAATCACCATTCGAAGTTTCGTAGGGTTATAGTTATAATTTTCACCAAAAATCGTAAATTGGGATTTTAAGGTATTCTTGTCTATCACATGCTCACAAAGCTTATGGCTTTGGTTTCAATGCATTTCGACATCGTTTAGTGCCTCAAATCGTCATTCGAAATTTCGCATGGGGTATAGTTGTAATTTTCACCAAAAATCGTACATTGGAATTTTGAGGTATTCTTGTCTATCACATGCTCACAAAGCTTATGGCGTCGGTTTTAATGCATTCCGACATCGTTTAGTGCCTCAAATCACCATTCGAAGTTTCGTAGGGTTATAGTTATAATTTTCACCAAAAATCGTACATTGGGATTTTAAGGTATTCTTGTCTATCACATGCTCACAAAGCTTATGGCTTTGGTTTCAATGCATTTCGACATCGTTTAGTGCCTCAAATCGTCATTCGAAATTTCGCATGGGGTATAGTTGTAATTTTCACCAAAAATCGTACATTGGAATTTTGAGGTATTCTTGTCTATCACATGCTCACAAAGCTTATGGCGTCGGTTTTAATGCATTCCGACATCGTTTAGTGCCTCAAATCACCATTCGAAGTTTCGTAGGGGTATAGTTGTAATTTTCACCAAAAATCGTACATTTGGATTTTTAGGTATTCTTGTCTATCACATGCTCACAAAACTTATGGCTTTGGTTTTAATGCATTCCGACATCGTTTAGTGCCTCAAATCACCATTCGTAGTTTCGTAGGGGTATAGTTGTAATTTTTACCAAATCGTACATTTGGATTTTGAGTTATTCTTGTCTATCTCATGCTCACAAAGCTTATGGCTTTGGTTTCAATGCATTGCGGCTGGTTAGTGCCTCAAATCACCATTCGAAGTTTCGTATGGGTATAGTTGTAATTTTTACCAAAAATCGTACATTTGGATTTTGAGTTATTCTTGTCTATCACATGCTCACAAAGTTTACGGCTTTGGTTTTAATGCATTCTGACATCGTTTAGTGCCTCAAATGACCATTCGAAGTTTCGTAGGGGTATAGTTGTAATTTTCACCAAAAATCGTACATTGGAATTTTGAGGTATTCTTTTCTATCAGATGCTCACAAAGCTTATGGCTATGGTTTCAATGCATTGCGACATCGTTTAGTGCCTCAAATCATCATTCGAAGTTTCGCTTTGGGTATAGTTGTAATTTTCACCAAAAATCGTACATTGGGATTTTGGAAAATTCTTGTCTATCACATGCTCACAAAGCTTATAGCTTTGGTTTCAATGCATTGCGGTATCGTTTAGTTCCTCAAATCACCATTCGAAGTTTCGTAGGGGTATAGTTGTAATTTTCACCAAAAATCGTACATTGAGATTTTGATGTATTCTTGTCTATCACATGCTCACAAAGCTTATGGCTTTGGTTTCAATGCATTCCGACATCGTTTAGTGCCTCATATCACCATTCGAAGTTTCGTTGGGGTATAGTTGTAATTTTCACCAAAAATCGTACATTGGAATTTTGAGGTATTCTTGTCTATCACATGGTCACAAAGCTTATGGCTTTGGTTTCAATGCATTCCGACATCGTTTAGAGCCTCAAATAACCATTCGAAGTATCGTAGGGGTATAGTTGTAATTTTCACCAAAAATCGTACATTGGTATTTTGAGGTATTCTTGTCTATCACATGCTCACAAAGCTTAAGGCTTTGGTTTCAATGCATTTCGACATCGTTTAGTGCCTCAAATAACCTTTCGAAGTTTCGTAGGGGTATAGTTATAATTTTCACCAAAAATCGTACAGTGGGATTTTGAGGTATTCTTGTCTATCACATGCTCACAAATCTTATGGCTTTGGTTTCAATGCATTTCGACATCGTTTAGTGCCTCAAATCGTCATTCGAAATTTCGCATGGGGTATAGTTGTAATTTTCACCAAAAATCGTACATTGGAATTTTGAGGTATTCTTGTCTATCACATGCTCACAAAGCTTATGGCGTCGGTTTTAATGCATTCCGACATCGTTTAGTGCCTCAAATCACCATTCGAAGTTTCGTAGGGGTATAGTTGTAATTTTCACCAAAAATCGTACATTTGGATTTTTAGGTATTCTTGTCTATCACATGCTCACAAAACTTATGGCTTTGGTTTTAATGCATTCCGACATCGTTTAGTGCCTCAAATCATCATTCGTAGTTTCGTAGGGGTATAGTTGTAATTTTTACCAAATCGTACATTTGGATTTTGAGTTATTCTTGTCTATCTCATGCTCACAAAACTTATGGCTTTGGTTTCAATGCATTGCGGCTGGTTAGTGCCTCAAATCACCATTCGAAGTTTCGTAGAGGTATAGTTGTAATTTTTACCAAAAATCGTACATTTGGATTTTGAGTTATTCTTGTCTATCACATGCTCACAAAGTTTACGGCTTTGGTTTTAATGCATTCTGACATCGTTTAGTGCCTCAAATGACCATTCGAAGTTTCGTAGGGGTATAGTTGTAATTTTCACCAAAAATCGTATATTGGGATTTTGAGGTATTCTTTTCTATCACATGCTCACAAAGCTTATGGCTATGGTTTCAATGCATTGCGACATCGTTTAGTGCCTCAAATCATCATTCGAAGTTTCACTTTGGGTATAGTTGTAATTTTCACCAAAAATCGTACATTGGGATTTTGGGAAATTCTTGTCTATCACATGCTCACAAAGCTTATAGCTTTGGTTTCAATGCATTCCGATATCGTTTAGTGCTTCAAATCACCATTCGAAGTTTCGTAGGGGTATAGTTGTAATTTTCACCAAAAATCGTACATTGGGATTTTGATGTATTCTTGTCTATCACATGCTCACAAAGCTTATGGCTTTGGTTTCAATGCATTCCGACATCATTTAGTGCCTCATATCACCATTCGAAGTTTCGTTGGGGTATAGTTGTAATTTTCACCAAAAATCGTACATTGGGCTTTTGAGGTATTCTTGTCTATCACATGCTCACAAAGCTTATGGCTTTGGTTTCAATGCATTCCGATATCGTTTAGGGCTCAAATCACCATTCAAAGTTTCGTAGGGGTATAGTTGTAATTTTCACCAAAAATCGTAAATTGGGATTTTGAGGTATTCTTGTCTATCACATGGTCACAAAGTGGCTTTGGTTTCAATTCATTTCGACATCGTTTAGAGCCTCAAATAACCATTCGAAGTATCGTAGGGGTATAGTTGTAATTTTCACCAAAAATCGTACATTGGAATTTTGAGGTATTTTTGTCAATCACATGCTCACAAAGCTTAAGGCTTTGGTTTCAATGCATTTCGACATCGTTTAGTGCCTCAAATCATCATTCGAAGTTTCGCATGGGGTATAGTTGTAATTTTCACCAAAAATCGTACATTGGGATTTTGAGGTATTCTTGTCTATCACATGCTCACAAATCTTATGGCTTTGGTTTCAATGTATTCTGACATCGTTTAGTGCCTCAAATCACCATTCGATGTTTCGTAGGGGTATAGTTGTAATTTTCATCAAAAATCGTACATTGGGATTTTGAGGTATTCTTGTCTATCACATGCTCACAAAGCTTATGTCTTTAGTTTCAATGCATTCCGACATCGTTTAGTTCCTCAAATCATCATTCGAAGTTTCGCATGGGGTATAGTTGTAATTTTCACCAAAAATCGTACATTGGGATTTTGAGGTATTCTTGTCTATCACATGCTCACAAAGCTTATGGCTTTGGTTTCAATGTATTCTGACATCGTTTAGAGCCTCAAATCACCATTCGAAGTTTCGTAGGGGTATAGTTGTAATTTTCATCAAAAATCGTATATTGGGATTTTGAGGTATTCTTGTCTATCACATGCTCACATAGCTTATGTCTTTGGTTTCAATGCATTCCGACATCGTTTAGTGCCTCAAATAACCATTCGAAGTTTCGTAGGGGTATAGTTATAATTTTCACCAAAAATCGTACAGTGGGATTTTGAGGTATTCTTGTCTATCACATGCTCACAAAGCTTATGGCTTTGGTTTCAATGCATTTCGACATCGTTTAGTGCCTCAAATCGTCATTCGAAATTTCGCATGGGGTATAGTTGTAATTTTCACCAAAAATCGTACATTGGAATTTTGAGGTATTCTTGTCTATCACATGCTCACAAAGCTTATGGCGTCGGTTTTAATGCATTCCGACATCGTTTAGTGCCTCAAATCACCATTCGAAGTTTCGTAGGGGTATAGTTGTAATTTTCACCAAAAATCGTACATTTGGATTTTTAGGTATTCTTGTCTATCACATGCTCACAAAACTTATGGCTTTGGTTTTAATGCATTCCGACATCGTTTAGTGCCTCAAATCACCATTCGTAGTTTCGTAGGGGTATAGTTGTAATTTTTACCAAAAATCGTACATTTGGATTTTGAGTTATTCTTGTCTATCTCATGCTCACAAAGCTTATGGCTATGGTTTCAATGCATTGCGACATCGTTTAGTGCCTCAAATCATCATTCGAAGTTTCGCATTGGGTATAGTTGTAATTTTCACCAAAAATCGTACATTGGGATTTTGGGAAATTCTTGTCTATCACATGCTCACAAAGCTTATAGCTTTGGTTTCAATGCATTCCGATATCGTTTAGTGCTTCAAATCACCATTCGAAGTTTCGTAGGGGTATAGTTGTAATTTTCACCAAAAATCGTACATTGGGATTTTGATGTATTCTTGTCTATCACATGCTCACAAAGCTTATGGCTTTGGTTTCAATGCATTCCGACATCGTTTAGTGCCTCATATCACCATTCGAAGTTTCGTTGGGGTATAGTTGTAATTTTCACCAAAAATCGTACATTGGGCTTTTGAGGTATTCTTGCCTATCACATGCTCACAAAGCTTATGGCTTTGGTTTCAATGCATTCCGATATCGTTTAGGGCCTCAAATCACCATTCAAAGTTTCGTAGGGGTATAGTTGTAATTTTCACCAAAAATCATACATTAGGATTTTGAGGTATTCTTGTCTATCACATGGTCACAAAGCGTATGGCTTTGGTTTCAATGCATTCCGACATCGTTTAGAGCCTCAAATAACCATTCGAAGTATCGTAGGGGTATAGTTGTAATTTTCACAAAAAATCGTACATTGGGATTTTGAGGTATTCTTGTCTATCACATGCTCACAAAGCTTAAGGCTTTGGTTTCAATGCATTTCGACATCGTTTAGTGCCTCAAATCATCATTCGAAGTTTCGCATGGGGTATAGTTGTAATTTTCCCAAAAAATCGTACATTGGGATTTTGAGGTATTCTTGTCTATCTCATGCTCACAAAGCTTATGGCTTTAGTTTCCATGCATTCCGACATCGTTTAGTGCCTCAAATCACCACTCGAAGTTTCGTAGGGGGTATAGTTGTAATTTTCACCAAAAATCGTACATTGGAATTTTGAGGTATTCTTGTCTATCACATGCTCACAAAGCTTATAGCTTTGGTTTCAATGCATTCCGACATCGTTAAGTGCCTCATATCACCATTCGAAGTTTCGTTGGGGTATAGTTGTAATTTTCACCAAAAATCGTACATTGGGATTTTGAGGTATTATTGTCTATCACATGCTGACAAAGCTTATGGCTTTGGTTTCAATGCATTGCGACATCGTTCAGTGCCTCATATCCCCATTCGAAGTTTCGTAAGGGTGTAGTTATAATTTTCACCAAAAATCGTACATTGGGATTTTAAGGTATTCTTGTCTATCACATGCTCACAAAGCTTATAACATTGGTTTCAAAGCATTCCGACATCGTTTAGTGCCTCAAATCACCTTTCGAAGTTTCGCATGGGGTATAGTTGTAATTTTCACCAAAAATCGTATATTGGGTTTTTGAGGTATGCTTGTCTATCACATGCTCACAAAGCTTATGGCTTTGGTTTCAATGCGTTCCGACATCGTTTAGTGCCTCAAATCACCATTCGAAGTTTCGTAGTGGTATAGTTGTAATTTTTACCAAAAATCGTACATTGGGATTTTGAGGTATTCTTGTCTATCACATGCTCACAAAGCTTATGGCTTTGGTTTTAATGCATTCCGACATCGTTTAGTGCCTCAAATCACCATTCGAAGTTTCATAGGGGTATAGTTGTAATTTTCACCAAAAATCATACATTGGGCCTTCGAGGTATTCTTGTCTATCACATGCTCACAAAGCTTACGGCTTTGGTTTTAATGCATTACGATATCGTTTAGTGCCTCAAATCACCATTCGAAGTTTCGTAGGGGTATAGTTGTAATTTTCACCAAAAATCATACATTGAGATTTTGAGGTACTCTTGTCCATCACATGCTCACAAAGCTTATGGCGTTGGTTTCAATGCATTCCGACATCGTTTAGTACCTTGAATCACCATTCGATGTTTCATAGGGGGTATAGTTGTAATTTTCACCAAAAATCGTACATTGGAATTTTGAGGAATTCTTGTCTATCATATGCTCACAAAGCTTATGGCTTTGGTTTCAATGCATTCCGACATCGTTTAGTGCCTCAAATAACCATTCGAAGTTTCGTAGGAGTATAGTTGTAATTTTCACCAAAAATCGTATATTGGGATTTTGAGGTATGCTTGTCTATCACATGCTCACAAAGCTTATGGCTTTGGTTTCAATGCGTTCCGACATTGTTTAGTGCCTCAAATCACCATTCGAAGTTTCGTAGGGGTATAGTTGTAATTTTCACCAAAAATCGTACATTGGGATTTTGAGGTATTCTTGTATATCAGATGCTCACAAAGCTTATGGCTTTGGTTTTAATGCATTCCGACATCGTTTAGTGCCTCAAATCACCATTCGAAGTTTCGTAGGGGTATAGTTGTAATTTTCACCAAAAATCGTACATTGGGATTTTGAGGTATTCTTGTCTATCACATGCTCACAAAGCTTATGGCTTTGGTTTCAATGTATTCTGACATCGTTTAGTGCCTCAAATCACCATTCGAAGTTTCGTAGGGGTATAGTTGTAATTTTCATCAAAAATCGTACATTGGGATTTTGAGGTATTCTTGTCTATCACATGCTCACAAAGCTTATGTCTTTGGTTTCAATGCATTCCGACATCGTTTAGTGCCTCAAATAACCATTCGAAGTTTCGTAGGGTTATAGTTATAATTTTCACCAAAAATCGTACATTGGGATTTTGAGGTATTCTTGTCTATCACATGCTCACAAAGCTTATGTCTTTGGTTTCAATGCATTTCGACATCGTTTAGTGCCTCAAATCGTCATTCGAAATTTCGCATGGGGTATAGTTGTAATTTTCACCAAAAATCGTACATTGGAATTTTGAGGTATTCTTGTCTATCACATGCTCACAAAGCTTATGGCGTCGGTTTTAATGCATTCCGACATCGTTTAGTACCTCAAATCACCATTCGAAGTTTCGTAGGGGTATAGTTGTAATTTTCACCAAAAATCGTACATTTGGATTTTTAGGTATTCTTGTCTATCACATGCTCACAAAACTTATGGCTTTGGTTTTAATGCATTCCGACATCGTTAAGTGCCTCATATCACCATTCGAAGTTTCGTTGGGGTATAGTTGTAATTTTCACCAAAAATCGTACATTGGGCTTTTGAGGTATTCTTGTCTATCACATGCTCACAAAGCTTAAGGCTTTGGTTTCAATGCATTCCGATATCGTTTAGGGCCTCAAATCACCATTCAAAGTTTCGTAGGGGTATAGTTGTAATTTTCACCAAAAATCGTACATTGGGATTTTGAGGTATTCTTGTCTATCATATGCTCACAAAGCTTATGACTTTGGTTTCAATGCATTCCGACATCGTTTAGAGCCTCAAATAACCATTCGAAGTATAGTAGGGGTATAGTTGTAATTTTCACCAAAAATCGTACATTGGAATTTTGAGGTATTCTTGTCTATCACATGCTCACAAAGCTTATAGCTTTGGTTTCAATGCATTCCGACATCGTTAAGTGCCTCATATCACCATTCGAAGTTTCGTTGGGGTATAGTTGTAATTTTCACCAAAAATCGTACATTGGGATTTTGAGGTATTATTGTCTATCACATGCTGACAAAGCTTATGGCTTTGGTTTCAATGCATTGCGACATCGTTCAGTGCCTCATATCCCCATTCGAAGTTTCGTAAGGGTGTAGTTATAATTTTCACCAAAAATCGTACATTGGGATTTTAAGGTATTCTTGTCTATCACATGCTCACAAAGCTTATAACATTGGTTTCAATGCATTCCGACATCATTTAGTGCATCAAATCACCTTTCAAAGTTTCGCATGGGGTATAGTTGTAATTTTCACCAAAAATCGTATATTGGGTTTTTGAGGTATGCTTGTCTATCACATGCTCACAAAGCTTATGGCTTTGGTTTCAATGCGTTCCGACATCGTTTAGTGCCTCAAATCACCATTCGAAGTTTCGTAGTGGTATAGTTGTAATTTTTACCAAAAATCGTACATTGGGATTTTGAGGTATTCTTGTCTATCACATGCTCACAAAGCTTATGGCTTTGGTTTTAATGCATTCCGACATCGTTTAGTGCCTCAAATCACCATTCGAAGTTTCATAGGGGTATAGTTGTAATTTTCACCAAAAATCATACATTGGGCCTTCGAGATATTCTTGTCTATCACATGCTCACAAAGCTTACGGCTTTGGTTTTAATGCATTACGATATCGTTTAGTGCCTCAAATCACCATTCGAAGTTTCGTAGGGGTATAGTTGTAATTTTCACCAAAAATCGTACATTGAGATTTTGAGGTACTCTTGTCCATCACATGCTCACAAAGCTTATGGCGTTGGTTTCAATGCATTCCGACATCGTTTAGTACCTTGAATCACCATTCGATGTTTCATAGGGGGTATAGTTGTAATTTTCACCAAAAATCGTACATTGGAATTTTGAGGAATTCTTGTCTATCATATGCTCACAAAGCTTATGGCTTTGGTTTCAATGCATTCCGACATCGTTTAGTGCCTCAAATAAGCATTCGAAGTTTCGTAGGGGTATAGTTGTAATTTTCACCAAAAATCGTATATTGGGATTTTGAGGTATGCTTGTCTATCACATGCTCACAAAGCTTATGGCTTTGGTTTCAATGCGTTCCGACATTGTTTAGTGCCTCAAATCACCATTCGAAGTTTCGTAGGGGTATAGTTGTAATTTTCACCAAAAATCGTACATTGGGATTTTGAGGTATTCTTGTATATCAGATGCTCACAAAGTTTATGGCTTTGGTTTTAATGCATTCCGACATCGTTTAGTGCCTCAAATCACCATTCGAAGTTTCGTAGGGGTATAGTTGTAATTTTCACCAAAAATCGTACATTGGGATTTTGAGGTATTCTTGTCTATCACATGCTCACAAAGCTTATGGCTTTGGTTTCAATGTATTCTGACATCGTTTAGTGCCTCAAATCACCATTCGAAGTTTCGTAGGGGTATAGTTGTAATTTTCATCAAAAATCGTACATTGGGATTTTGAGGTATTCTTGTCTATCACATGCTCACAAAGCTTATGGCTTTGGTTTCAATGTATTCTGACATCGTTTAGTGCCTCAAATCACCATTCAAAGTTTCGTAGGGGTATAGTTGTAATTTTCATCAAAAATCGTACATTGGGATTTTGAGGTATTCTTGTCTATCACATGCTCACAAAGCTTATGTCTTTGGTTTCAATGCATTCCGACATCGTTTAGTACCTCAAATCACCATTCGAAGTTTCGTAGGGGTATAGTTGTAATTTTCACCAAAAATCGTACATTTGGATTTTTAGGTATTCTTGTCTATCACATGCTCACAAAACTTATGGCTTTGGTTTTAATGCATTCCGACATCGTTTAGTGCCTCAAATCACCATTCGTAGTTTCGTAGGGGTATAGTTGTAATTTTTACCAAATCGTACATTTGGATTTTGAGTTATTCTTGTCTATCTCATGCTCACAAAGCTTATGGCTTTGGTTTCAATGCATTGCGGCTGGTTAGTGCCTCAAATCACCATTCGAAGTTTCGTAGGGGTATTGTTGTAATTTTTACCAAAAATCGTACATTTGGATTTTGAGTTATTCTTGTCTATCACATGCTCACAAAGCTTACGGCTTTGGTTTTAATGCATTCTGACATCGTTTAGTGCCTCAAATGACCATTCGAAGTTTCGTAGGTGTATAGTTGTAATTTTCACCAAAAATCGTATATTGGGATTTTGAGGTATGCTTGTCTATCACATGCTCACAAAGCTTATGGCTTTGGTTTCAATGCGTTCCGACATTGTTTAGTGCCTCAAATCACCATTCGAAGTTTCGTAGGGGTATAGTTGTAATTTTCACCAAAAATCGTACATTGGGATTTTGAGGTATTCTTGTATATCAGATGCTCACAAAGCTTATGGCTTTGGTTTTAATGCATTCCGACATCGTTTAGTGCCTCAAATCACCATTCGAAGTTTCGTAGGGGTATAGTTGTAATTTTCACCAAAAATCGTACATTGGGATTTTGAGGTATTCTTGTCTATCACATGCTCACAAAGCTTATGGCTTTGGTTTCAATGTATTCTGACATCGTTTAGTGCCTCAAATCACCATTCGAAGTTTCGTAGGGGTATAGTTGTAATTTTCATCAAAAATCGTACATTGGGATTTTGAGGTATTCTTGTCTATCACATGCTCACAAAGCTTATGTCTTTGGTTTCAATGCATTCCGACATCGTTTAGTGCCTCAAATAACCATTCGAAGTTTCGTAGGGTTATAGTTATAATTTTCACCAAAAATCGTACATTGGGATTTTGAGGTATTCTTGTCTATCACATGCTCACAAAGCTTATGGCTTTGGTTTCAATGCATTTCGACATCGTTTAGTGCCTCAAATCGTCATTCGAAATTTCGCATGGGGTATAGTTGTAATTTTCACCAAAAATCGTACATTGGAATTTTGAGGTATTATTGTCTATCACATGCTCACAAAGCTTATGGCGTCAGTTTTAATGCATTCCGACATCGTTTAGTACCTCAAATCACCATTCGAAGTTTCGTAGGGGTATAGTTGTAATTTTCACCAAAAATCGTACATTTGGATTTTTAGGTATTCTTGTCTATCACATGCTCACAAAACTTATGGCTTTGGTTTTAATGCATTCCGACATCGTTTAGTGCCTCAAATCACCATTCGTAGTTTCGTAGGGGTATAGTTGTAATTTTTACCAAATCGTACATTTGGATTTTGAGTTATTCTTGTCTATCTCATGCTCACAAAGCTTATGGCTTTGGTTTCAATGCTTTGCGGCTGGTTAGTGCCTCAAATCACCATTCGAAGTTTCGTAGGGGTATTGTTGTAATTTTTACCAAAAATCGTACATTTGGATTTTAAGTTATTCTTGTCTATCACATGCTCACAAAGCTTACGGCTTTGGTTTTAATGCATTCTGACATCGTTTAGTGCCTCAAATGACCATTCGAAGTTTCGTAGGTGTATAGTTGTAATTTTCACCAAAAATCGTACATTGGAATTTTGAGGTATTCTTTTCTATCAGATGCTCACAAAGCTTATGGCTATGGTTTCAATGCATTGCGACATCGTTTAGTGCCTCAAATCATCATTCGAAGTTTCGCTTTGGGTATAGTTGTAATTTTCACCAAAAATCGTACATTGGGATTTTGGGAAATTCTTGTCTATCACATGCTCACAAAGCTTATAGCTTTGGTTTCAATGCATTCCGATATCGTTTAGTGCTTCAAATCACCATTCGAAGTTTCGTAGGGGTATAGTTGTAATTTTCACCAAAAATCGTACATTGGGATTTTGATGTATTCTTGTCTATCACATGCTCACAAAGCTTATGGCTTTGGTTTCAATGCATTCCGACATCGTTTAGTGCCTCATATCATCATTCGAAGTTTCGTTGGGGTATAGTTGTAATTTTCACCAAAAATCGTACATTGGGCTTTTGAGGTATTCTTGTCTATCACATGCTCACAAAGCTTATGGCTTTGGTTTCAATGCATTCCGATATCGTTTAGGGCCTCAAATCACCATTCAAAGTTTCGTAGGGGTATAGTTGTAATTTTCACCAAAAATCGTACATTGGGATTTTGAGGTATTCTTGTCTATCACATGGTCACAAAGCTTATGACTTTGGTTTCAATGCATTCCGACATCGTTTAGAGCCTCAAATAACCATTCGAAGTATCGTAGGGGTATAGTTGTAATTTTCACCAAAAATCGTACATTGGAATTTTGGGGTATTCTTGTCTATCACATGCTCACAAAGCTTATGGCGTCGGTTTTAATGCATTCCGACATCGTTTAGTGCCTCAAATCACCATTCGAAGTTTCGTAGGGGTATAGTTGTAATTTTCACCAAAAATCGTACATTTGGATTTTTAGGTATTCTTGTCTATCACATGCTCACAAAATTTATGGCTTTGGTTTTAATGCATTCCGACATCGTTTAGTGCCTCAAATCACCATTCGTAGTTTCGTAGGGGTATAGTTGTAATTTTTACCAAAAATCGTACATTTGGATTTTGAGTTATTCTTGTCTATCTCATGCTCACAAAGCTTATGGCTATGGTTTCAATGCATTGCGACATCGTTTAGTGCCTCAAATCATCATTCGAAGTTTCGCATTGGGTATAGTTGTAATTTTCACCAAAAATCGTACATTGGGATTTTGGGAAATTCTTGTCTATCACATGCTCACAAAGCTTATAGCTTTGGTTTCAATGCATTCCGATATCGTTAAGTGCTTCAAATCACCATTCGAAGTTTCGTAGGGGTATAGTTGTAATTTTCACCAAAAATCGTACATTGGGAATTTTGATGTATTCTTGTCTATCACATGCTCACAAAGCTTATGGCTTTGGTTTCAATGCATTCCGACATCGTTTAGTGCCTCATATCACCATTCGAAGTTTCGTTGGGGTATAGTTGTAATTTTCACCAAAAATCGTACATTGGGCTTTTGAGGTATTCTTGCCTATCACATGCTCACAAAGCTTATGGCTTTGGTTTCAATGCATTCCGATATCGTTTAGGGCCTCAAATCACCATTCAAAGTTTCGTAGGGGTATAGTTGTAATTTTCACCAAAAATCATACATTGGGATTTTGAGGTATTCTTGGCTATCACATGGTCACAAAGCGTATGGCTTTGGTTTCAATGCATTTCGACATCGTTTAGAGCCTCAAATAACCATTCGAAGTATCGTAGGGGTATAGTTGTAATTTTCACAAAAAATCGTACATTGGGATTTTGAGGTATTCTTGTCTATCACATGCTCACAAAGCTTAAGGCTTTGGTTTCAATGCATTTCGACATCGTTTAGTGCCTCAAATCATCATTCGAAGTTTCGCATGGGGTATAGTTGTAATTTTCACCAAAAATCGTACATTGGGATTTTGAGGTATTCTTGTCTATCCCATGCTCACAAAGCTTATGCCTTTAGTTTCCATGCATTCCGACATCGTTTAGTGCCTCAAATCACCACTCGAAGTTTCGTAGGGGGTATAGTTGTAATTTCCACCAAAAATCGTACATTGGAATTTTGAGGTATTCTTGTCTATCACATGCTCACAAAGCTTATAGCTTTGGTTTCAATGCATTCCGACATCGTTAAGTGCCTCATATCACCATTCGAAGTTTCGTTGGGGTATAGTTGTAATTTTCACCAAAAATCGTACATTGGGATTTTGAGGTATTATTGTCTATCACATGCTGACAAAGCTTATGGCTTTGGTTTCAATGCATTGCGACATCGTTCAGTGCCTCATATCCCCATTCGAAGTTTCGTAAGGGTGTAGTTATAATTTTCACCAAAAATCGTACATTGGGATTTTAAGGTATTCTTGTCTATCACATGCTCACAAAGCTTATAACATTGGTTTCAATGCATTCCGACATCGTTTAGTGCCTCAAATCACCTTTCGAAGTTTCGCATGGGGTATAGTTGTAATTTTGACCAAAAATCGTATATTGGGTTTTTGAGGTATGCTTGTCTATCACATGCTCACAAAGCTTATGGCTTTGGTTTCAATGCGTTCCGACATCGTTTAGTGCCTCAAATCACCATTCGAAGTTTCGTAGTGGTATAGTTGTAATTTTTACCAAAAATCGTACATTGGTATTTTGAGGTATTCTGGTCTATCACATGCTCACAAAGCTTATGGCTTTGGTTTTAATGCATTCCGACATCGTTTAGTGCCTCAAATCACCATTCGAAGTTTCATAGGGGTATAGTTGTAATTTTCACCAAAAATCATACATTGGGCCTTCGAGGTATTCTTGTCTATCACATGCTCACAAAGCTTACGGCTTTGGTTTTAATGCATTACGATATCGTTTAGTGCCTCAAATCACCATTCGAAGTTTCGTAGGGGTATAGTTGTAATTTTCACCAAAAATCGTACATTGGGATTTTGAGGTACTCTTGTCCATCACATGCTCACAAAGCTTATGGCGTTGGTTTCAATGCATTCCGACATCGTTTAGTACCTTGAATCACCATTCGATGTTTCATAGGGGGTATAGTTGTAATTTTCACCAAAAATCGTACATTGGAATTTTGAGGAATTCTTGTCTATCACATGCTCACAAAGCTTATGGCTTTGGTTTCAATGCATTCCGACATCGTTTAGTGCCTCAAATAAGCATTCGAAGTTTCGTAGGGGTATAGTTGTAATTTTCACCAAAAATCGTATATTGGGATTTTGAGGTATGCTTGTCTATCACATGCTCACAAAGCTTATGGCTTTGGTTTCAATGCGTTCCGACATTGTTTAGTGCCTCAAATCACCATTCGAAGTTTCGTAGGGGTATAGTTGTAATTTTCACCAAAAATCGTACATTGAGATTTTGAGGTATTCTTGTATATCAGATGCTCACAAAGCTTATGGCTTTGGTTTTAATGCATTCCGACATCGTTTAGTGCCTCAAATCACCATTCGAAGTTTCGTAGGGGTATAGTTGTAATTTTCACCAAAAATCGTACATTGGAATTTTGAGGTATTCTTGTCTATCACATGCTCACAAAGCTTATGGCTTTGGTTTCAATGTATTCTGACATCGTTTAGTGCCTCAAATCACCATTCGAAGTTTCGTAGGGGTATAGTTGTAATTTTCATCAAAAATCGTACATTGGGATTTTGAGGTATTCTTGTCTATCACATGCTCACAAAGCTTATGTCTTTGGTTTCAATGCATTCCGACATCGTTTAGTGCCTCAAATAACCATTCGAAGTTTCGTAGGGTTATAGTTATAATTTTCACCAAAAATCGTACATTGGGATTTTGAGGTATTCTTGTCTATCACATGCTCACAAAGCTTATGTCTTTGGTTTCAATGCATTCCGACATCGTTTAGTGCCTCAAATAACCATTCGAAGTTTCGTAGGGTTATAGTTGTAATTTTCACCAAAAATCATACATTGGGCCTTCGAGGTATTCTTGTCTATCACATGCTCACAAAGCTTACTGCTTTGGTTTTAATGCATTACGATATCGTTTAGTGCCTCAAATCACCATTCGAAGTTTCGTAGGGGTATAGTTGTAATTTTCACCAAAAATCGTACATTGGGATTTTGAGGTACTCTTGTCCATCACATGCTCACAAAGCTTATAGCGTTGGTTTCAATGCATTCCGACATCGTTTAGTACCTTGAATCACCATTCGATGTTTCATAGGGGGTATAGTTGTAATTTTCACCAAAAATCGTACATTGGAATTTTGAGGAATTCTTGTCTATCACATGCTCACAAAGCTTATGGCTTTGGTTTCAATGCATTCCGACATCGTTTAGTGCCTCAAATAAGCATTCGAAGTTTCGTAGGGGTATAGTTGTAATTTTCACCAAAAATCGTATATTGGGATTTTGAGGTATGCTTGTCTATCACATGCTCACAAAGCTTATGGCTTTGGTTTCAATGCGTTCCGACATTGTTTAGTGCCTCAAATCACCATTCGATGTTTCGTAGGGGTATAGTTGTAATTTTCACCAAAAATCGTACATTGGGATTTTGAGGTATTCTTGTATATCAGATGCTCACAAAGCTTATGGCTTTGGTTTTAATGCATTCCGACATCGTTTAGTGCCTCAAATCACCATTCGAAGTTTCGTAGGGGTATAGTTGTAATTTTCACCAAAAATCGTACATTGGAATTTTGAGGTATTCTTGTCTATCACATGCTCACAAAGCTTATGACTTTGGTTTCAATGTATTCTGACATCGTTTAGTGCCTCAAATCACCATTCGAAGTTTCGTAGGGGTATAGTTGTAATTTTCATCAAAAATCGTACATTGGGATTTTGAGGTATTCTTGTCTATCACATGCTCACAAAGCTTATGTCTTTGGTTTCAATGCATTCCGACATCGTTTAGTGCCTCAAATAACCATTCGAAGTTTCGTAGGGGTATAGTTGTAATTTTCACCAAAAATCGTATATTGGGATTTTGAGGTATGCTTGTCTATCACATGCTCACAAAGCTTATGGCTTTGGTTTCAATGCGTTCCGACATTGTTTAGTGCCTCAAATCACCATTCGAAGTTTCGTAGGGGTATAGTTGTAATTTTCACCAAAAATCGTACATTGGGATTTTGAGGTATTCTTGTATATCAGATGCTCACAAAGCTTATGGCTTTGGTTTTAATGCATTCCGACATCGTTTAGTGCCTCAAATCACCATTCGAAGTTTCGTAGGGGTATAGTTGTAATTTTCACCAAAAATCGTACATTGGAATTTTGAGGTATTCTTGTCTATCACATGCTCACAAAGCTTATGGCTTTGGTTTCAATGTATTCTGACATCGTTTAGTGCCTCAAATCACCATTCGAAGTTTCGTAGGGGTATAGTTGTAATTTTCATCAAAAATCGTACATTGGGATTTTGAGGTATTCTTGTCTATCACATGCTCACAAAGCTTATGTCTTTGGTTTCAATGCATTCCGACATCGTTTAGTGCCTCAAATAACCATTCGAAGTTTCGTAGGGTTATAGTTATAATTTTCACCAAAAATCGTACATTGGGATTTTGAGGTATTCTTGTCTATCACATGCTCACAAAGCTTATGTCTTTGGTTTCAATGCATTCCGACATCGTTTAGTGCCTCAAATAACCATTCGAAGTTTCGTAGGGTTATAGTTGTAATTTTCACCAAAAATCATACATTGGGCCTTCGAGGTATTCTTGTCTATCACATGCTCACAAAGCTTACTGCTTTGGTTTTAATGCATTACGATATCGTTTAGTGCCTCAAATCACCATTCGAAGTTTCGTAGGGGTATAGTTGTAATTTTCACCAAAAATCGTACATTGGGATTTTGAGGTACTCTTGTCCATCACATGCTCACAAAGCTTATGGCGTTGGTTTCAATGCATTCCGACATCGTTTAGTACCTTGAATCACCATTCGATGTTTCATAGGGGGTATAGTTGTAATTTTCACCAAAAATCGTACATTGGAATTTTGAGGAATTCTTGTCTATCACATGCTCACAAAGCTTATGGCTTTGGTTTCAATGCATTCCGACATCGTTTAGTGCCTCAAATAAGCATTCGAAGTTTCGTAGGGGTATAGTTGTAATTTTCACCAAAAATCGTATATTGGGATTTTGAGGTATGCTTGTCTATCACATGCTCACAAAGCTTATGGCTTTGGTTTCAATGCGTTCCGACATTGTTTAGTGCCTCAAATCACCATTCGATGTTTCGTAGGGGTATAGTTGTAATTTTCACCAAAAATCGTACATTGGGATTTTGAGGTATTCTTGTATATCAGATGCTCACAAAGCTTATGGCTTTGGTTTTAATGCATTCCGACATCGTTTAGTGCCTCAAATCACCATTCGAAGTTTCGTAGGGGTATAGTTGTAATTTTCACCAAAAATCGTACATTGGAATTTTGAGGTATTCTTGTCTATCACATGCTCACAAAGCTTATGACTTTGGTTTCAATGTATTCTGACATCGTTTAGTGCCTCAAATCACCATTCGAAGTTTCGTAGGGGTATAGTTGTAATTTTCATCAAAAATCGTACATTGGGATTTTGAGGTATTCTTGTCTATCACATGCTCACAAAGCTTATGTCTTTGGTTTCAATGCATTCCGACATCGTTTAGTGCCTCAAATCACCATTCGAAGTTTCGTAGGGGTATAGTTGTAATTTTCATCAAAAATCGTACATTGGGATTTTGAGGTATTCTTGTCTATCACATGCTCACAAAGCTTATGGCTTTGGTTTTAATGCATTCCGACATCGTTTAGTGCCTCAAATCACCATTCGAAGTTTCATAGGGGTATAGTTGTAATTTTCACCAAAAATCATACATTTGGCCTTCGAGGTATTCTTGTCTATCACATGCTCACAAAGCTTACGGCTTTGGTTTTAATGCATTACGATATCGTTTAGTGCCTCAAATCACCAATCGAAGTTTCGTAGGGGTATAGTTGTAATTTTCACCAAAAATCGTACATTGGGATTTTGAGGTACTCTTGTCCATCACATGCTCACAAAGCTTATGGCGTTGGTTTCAATGCATTCCGACATCGTTTAGTACCTTGAATCACCATTCGATGTTTCATAGGGGGTATAGTTGTAATTTTCACCAAAAATCGTACATTGGAATTTTGAGGAATTCTTGTCTATCACATGCTCACAAAGCTTATGGCTTTGGTTTCAATGCATTCCGACATCGTTAAGTGCCTCAAATAAGCATTCGAAGTTTCGTAGGGGTATAGTTGTAATTTTCACCAAAAATCGTATATTGGGATTTTGAGGTATGCTTGTCTATCACATGCTCACAAAGCTTATGGCTTTGGTTTCAATGCGTTCCGACATTGTTTAGTGCCTCAAATCACCATTCGAAGTTTCGTAGGGGTATAGTTGTAATTTTCACCAAAAATCGTACATTGGGATTTTGAGGTATTCTTGTATATCAGATGCTCACAAAGCTTATGGCTTTGGTTTTAATGCATTCCGACATCGTTTAGTGCCTCAAATCACCATTCGAAGTTTCGTAGGGGTATAGTTGTAATTTTCACCAAAAATCGTACATTGGAATTTTGAGGTATTCTTGTCTATCACATGCTCACAAAGCTTATGGCTTTGGTTTCAATGTATTCTGACATCGTTTAGTGCCTCAAATCACCATTCGAAGTTTCGTAGGGGTATAGTTGTAATTTTCATCAAAAATCGTACATTGGGATTTTGAGGTATTCTTGTCTATCACATGCTCACAAAGCTTATGTCTTTGGTTTCAATGCATTCCGACATCGTTTAGTGCCTCAAATAACCATTCGAAGTTTCGTAGGGTTATAGTTATAATTTTCACCAAAAATCGTACATTGGGATTTTGAGGTATTCTTGTCTATCACATGCTCACAAAGCTTATGTCTTTGGTTTCAATGCATTCCGACATCGTTTAGTGCCTCAAATAACCATTCGAAGTTTCGTAGGGTTATAGTTGTAATTTTCACCAAAAATCATACATTGGGCCTTCGAGGTATTCTTGTCTATCACATGCTCACAAAGCTTACTGCTTTGGTTTTAATGCATTACGATATCGTTTAGTGCCTCAAATCACCATTCGAAGTTTCGTAGGGGTATAGTTGTAATTTTCACCAAAAATCGTACATTGGGATTTTGAGGTACTCTTGTCCATCACATGCTCACAAAGCTTATGGCGTTGGTTTCAATGCATTCCGACATCGTTTAGTACCTTGAATCACCATTCGATGTTTCATAGGGGGTATAGTTGTAATTTTCACCAAAAATCGTACATTGGAATTTTGAGGAATTCTTGTCTATCACATGCTCACAAAGCTTATGGCTTTGGTTTCAATGCATTCCGACATCGTTTAGTGCCTCAAATAAGCATTCGAAGTTTCGTAGGGGTATAGTTGTAATTTTCACCAAAAATCGTATATTGGGATTTTGAGGTATGCTTGTCTATCACATGCTCACAAAGCTTATGGCTTTGGTTTCAATGCGTTCCGACATTGTTTAGTGCCTCAAATCACCATTCGATGTTTCGTAGGGGTATAGTTGTAATTTTCACCAAAAATCGTACATTGGGATTTTGAGGTATTCTTGTATATCAGATGCTCACAAAGCTTATGGCTTTGGTTTTAATGCATTCCGACATCGTTTAGTGCCTCAAATCACCATTCGAAGTTTCGTAGGGGTATAGTTGTAATTTTCACCAAAAATCGTACATTGGAATTTTGAGGTATTCTTGTCTATCACATGCTCACAAAGCTTATGACTTTGGTTTCAATGTATTCTGACATCGTTTAGTGCCTCAAATCACCATTCGAAGTTTCGTAGGGGTATAGTTGTAATTTTCATCAAAAATCGTACATTGGGATTTTGAGGTATTCTTGTCTATCACATGCTCACAAAGCTTATGTCTTTGGTTTCAATGCATTCCGACATCGTTTAGTGCCTCAAATCACCATTCGAAGTTTCGTAGGGGTATAGTTGTAATTTTCATCAAAAATCGTACATTGGGATTTTGAGGTATTCTTGTCTATCACATGCTCACAAAGCTTATGGCTTTGGTTTTAATGCATTCCGACATCGTTTAGTGCCTCAAATCACCATTCGAAGTTTCATAGGGGTATAGTTGTAATTTTCACCAAAAATCATACATTTGGCCTTCGAGGTATTCTTGTCTATCACATGCTCACAAAGCTTACGGCTTTGGTTTTAATGCATTACGATATCGTTTAGTGCCTCAAATCACCAATCGAAGTTTCGTAGGGGTATAGTTGTAATTTTCACCAAAAATCGTACATTGGGATTTTGAGGTACTCTTGTCCATCACATGCTCACAAAGCTTATGGCGTTGGTTTCAATGCATTCCGACATCGTTTAGTACCTTGAATCACCATTCGATGTTTCATAGGGGGTATAGTTGTAATTTTCACCAAAAATCGTACATTGGAATTTTGAGGAATTCTTGTCTATCACATGCTCACAAAGCTTATGGCTTTGGTTTCAATGCATTCCGACATCGTTAAGTGCCTCAAATAAGCATTCGAAGTTTCGTAGGGGTATAGTTGTAATTTTCACCAAAAATCGTATATTGGGATTTTGAGGTATGCTTGTCTATCACATGCTCACAAAGCTTATGGCTTTGGTTTCAATGCGTTCCGACATTGTTTAGTGCCTCAAATCACCATTCGAAGTTTCGTAGGGGTATAGTTGTAATTTTCACCAAAAATCGTACATTGGGATTTTGAGGTATTCTTGTATATCAGATGCTCACAAAGCTTATGGCTTTGGTTTTAATGCATTCCGACATCGTTTAGTGCCTCAAATCACCATTCGAAGTTTCGTAGGGGTATAGTTGTAATTTTCACCAAAAATCGTACATTGGAATTTTGAGGTATTCTTGTCTATCACATGCTCACAAAGCTTATGGCTTTGGTTTCAATGTATTCTGACATCGTTTAGTGCCTCAAATCACCATTCGAAGTTTCGTAGGGGTATAGTTGTAATTTTCATCAAAAATCGTACATTGGGATTTTGAGGTATTCTTGTCTATCACATGCTCACAAAGCTTATGTCTTTGGTTTCAATGCATTCCGACATCGTTTAGTGCCTCAAATAACCATTCGAAGTTTCGTAGGGTTATAGTTATAATTTTCACCAAAAATCGTACATTGGGATTTTGAGGTATTCTTGTCTATCACATGCTCACAAAGCTTATGTCTTTGGTTTCAATGCATTCCGACATCGTTTAGTGCCTCAAATAACCATTCGAAGTTTCGTAGGGTTATAGTTGTAATTTTCACCAAAAATCATACATTGGGCCTTCGAGGTATTCTTGTCTATCACATGCTCACAAAGCTTACTGCTTTGGTTTTAATGCATTACGATATCGTTTAGTGCCTCAAATCACCATTCGAAGTTTCGTAGGGGTATAGTTGTAATTTTCACCAAAAATCGTACATTGGGATTTTGAGGTACTCTTGTCCATCACATGCTCACAAAGCTTATGGCGTTGGTTTCAATGCATTCCGACATCGTTTAGTACCTTGAATCACCATTCGATGTTTCATAGGGGGTATAGTTGTAATTTTCACCAAAAATCGTACATTGGAATTTTGAGGAATTCTTGTCTATCACATGCTCACAAAGCTTATGGCTTTGGTTTCAATGCATTCCGACATCGTTTAGTGCCTCAAATAAGCATTCGAAGTTTCGTAGGGGTATAGTTGTAATTTTCACCAAAAATCGTATATTGGGATTTTGAGGTATGCTTGTCTATCACATGCTCACAAAGCTTATGGCTTTGGTTTCAATGCGTTCCGACATTGTTTAGTGCCTCAAATCACCATTCGATGTTTCGTAGGGGTATAGTTGTAATTTTCACCAAAAATCGTACATTGGGATTTTGAGGTATTCTTGTATATCAGATGCTCACAAAGCTTATGGCTTTGGTTTTAATGCATTCCGACATCGTTTAGTGCCTCAAATCACCATTCGAAGTTTCGTAGGGGTATAGTTGTAATTTTCACCAAAAATCGTACATTGGAATTTTGAGGTATTCTTGTCTATCACATGCTCACAAAGCTTATGACTTTGGTTTCAATGTATTCTGACATCGTTTAGTGCCTCAAATCACCATTCGAAGTTTCGTAGGGGTATAGTTGTAATTTTCATCAAAAATCGTACATTGGGATTTTGAGGTATTCTTGTCTATCACATGCTCACAAAGCTTATGTCTTTGGTTTCAATGCATTCCGACATCGTTTAGTGCCTCAAATAACCATTCGAAGTTTCGTAGGGTTATAGTTATAATTTTCACCAAAATTCGTACATTGGAATTTTGAGGTATTCTTGTCTATCACATGCTCACAAAGCTTATGGCTTTGGTTTCAATGCATTTCGACATCGTTTAGTGCCTCAAATCGTCATTCGAAATTTCGCATGGGATATAGTTGAAATTTTCACCAAAAATCGTACATTGGAATTTTGAGGTATTCTTGTCTATCACATGCTCACAAAGCTTATGGCGTCGGTTTTAATGCATTCCGACATCGTTTAGTGCCTCAAATCACCATTCGAAGTTTCGTAGGGGTATAGTTGTAATTTTCACCAAAAATCGTACATTTGGATTTTTAGGTATTCTTGTCTATCACATGCTCACAAAATTTATGGCTTTTGTTTTAATGCATTCCGACATCGTTTAGTGCCTCAAATCACCATTCGTAGTTTCGTAGGGGTATAGTTGTAATTTTTACCAAATCGTACATTTGGATTTTGAGTTATTCTTGTCTATCTCATGCTCACAAAGCTTATGGCTTTGGTTTCAATGCATTGCGGCTGGTTAGTGCCTCAAATCACCATTCGCAGTTTCGTAGGGGTATTGTTGTAATTTTTACCAAAAATCGTACATTTGGATTTTGAGTTATTCTTGTCTATCACATGCTCAGAAAGCTTACGGCTTTGGTTTTAATGCATTCTGACATCGTTTAGTGCCTCAAATCACCATTCGAAGTTTCGTAGGGGTATAGTTGTAATTTTCATCAAAAATCGTACATTGGGATTTTGAGATATTCTTGTCTATCACATGCTCACAAAGCTTATGTCTTTGGTTTCAATGCATTCCGACATCGTTTAGTGCCTCAAATCACCTTTCGAAATTTCGCATGGGGTATAGCTGTAATATTCACAAAAAATCGTATATTGGGTTTTTGAGGTATGCTTGTCTATCACATGCTCACAAAGCTTATGGCTTTGGTTTCAATGCGTTCCGACATCGTTTAGTGCCTCAAATCACCATTCGAAGTTTCGTAGGGGTATAGTTGTAATTTTCACCAAAAATCGTACATTGGGATTTTGAGGTATTCTTGTCTATCACATGCTCACAAAGCTTATGGCTTTGGTTTTAATGCATTCCGACATCGTTTAATGCCTCAAATCACCATTCGAAGTTTCGTAGGGGTATAGTTGTAATTTTCACCAAAAATCATACATTGGGCCTTCGAGGTATTCTTGTCTATCACATGCTCACAAAGCTTACGGCTTTGGTTTTAATGCATTACGATATCGTTTAGTGCCTCAAATCACCATTCGAAGTTTCGTAGGGGTATAGTTGTAATTTTCACCAAAAATCGTACATTGGGATTTTGAGGTATTCTTGTCCATCACATGCTCATAAAGCTTATGGCTTTGGTTTCAATGCATTCCGACATCATTTAGTACCTTAAATCACCATTCGATGTTTCGTAGGGGGTATAGTTGTAATTTTCACCAAAAATCGTACATTAGAATTTTGAGGAATTCTTATCTATCACATGCTCACAAAGCTTATGGCTTTGGTTTCAATGCATTCCGACATCGTTTAGTGCCTCAAATAACCATTCGAAGTTTCGTAGGGGTATAGTTGTAATTTTCACCAAAAATCGTATATTGGGATTTTGAGGTATGCTTGTCTATCACATGCTCACAAAGCTTATGGCTTTGGTTTCAATGCGTTCCGACATCGTTTAGTGCCTCAAATCACCATTCGAAGTTTCGTAGGGGTATAGTTGTAATTTTCACCAAAAATCGTACATTGGGATTTTGAGGTAATGCATTCCGACATCGTTTAGTGCCTCAAATCACCATTCGAAGTTTCGTAGGTGTATAGTTGTAATTTTCACCAAAAATCGGGATTTTGACGTATTCTTGTCTATCACATGCTCACAAAGCTTATGGCTTTGGTTTCAATGCATTCCGACATCGTTTAGTGCCTCATATCATCATTCGAAGTTTCGTTAGGGTATAGTTGTAATTTTCACCAAAAATCGTACATTGGGCTTTTGAGGTATTCTTGTCTATCTCATGCTCACAAAGCTTATGGCTTTGGTTTCAATGCATTCCGATATCGTTTAGTGCCTCAAATCACCATTCAAAGTTTCGTAGGGGTATAGTTGTAATTTTCACCAAAAATCGTACATTGGGATTTTGAGGTATTCTTGTCTATCACATGGTCACAAAGCTTATGGCTTTGGTTTCAATGCATTCCGACATCGTTTAGAGCCTCAAATAACCATTCGAAGTATCGTATGGGTATAGTTGTAATTTTCACCAAAAATCGTACATTGGGATTTTGAGGTATTCTTGTCTATCACATGCTCACAAAGCTTAAAACTTTGGTTTCAATGCATTTCGACATCGTTTAGTGCCTCAAATCATCATTCGAAGTTTCGCATGGGGTATAGTTGCAATTTTCACCAAAAATCGTACATTGGGATTTTGAGGTATTCTTGTCTATCCCATGCTCACAAAGCTTATGGCTTTAGTTTCAATGCATTCCGACATCGTTTAGTGCCTCAAATCACCACTCGAAGTTTCGTCGGGGGTATAGTTGTAATTTTCACCAAAAATCGTACTTTGGAATTTTGAGGTATTCTTGTCTATCACATGCTCACAAAGCTTATAGCTTTGGTTTCAATGCATTCCGACATCGTTAAGTGCCTCATATCACCATTCGAAGTTTCGTTGGGGTATAGTTGTAATTTTCACCAAAAATTGTACATTGGATTTTGAGGTATTATTGTCTATCACATGCTGACAAAGCTTATGGCTTTGGTTTCAATGCATTGCGACATCGTTCAGTGCCTCATATCCCCATTCGAAGTTTCGTAAGGGTGTAGTTGTAATTTTCACCAAAAATTGTACATTGGGATTTTAAGGTATTCTTGTCTATCACATGCTCACAAAGCTTATAACATTGGTTTCAATGCATTCCGACATCGTTTAGTGCCTCAAATCACCATTCGAAGTTTCGCATGGGGTATAGTTGTAATTTTCACCAAAAATCGTATATTGGGTTTTTGAGGTATGCTTGTCTATCACATGCTCACAAAGCTTATGGCTTTGGTTTCAATGCGTTCCGACATCGTTTAGTGCCTCAAGTCACCATTCGAAGTTTCGTAGGGGTATAGTTGTAATTTTCACCAAAAATCGTACATTGGGATTTTGAGATATTCTTGTCTATCACATGCTCACAAAACTTATGACTTTGGTTTCAATGCATTGCGGCATCGTTTAGTGCCTCAAATCACCATTCGAAGTTTCGTAGGGGTATAGTTGTAATTTTCACCAAAAATCATACATTGGGCCTTCGAGGTATTCTTGTCTATCACATGCTCACAAAGCTTATGGCTTTGGTTTCAATGCATTACGATATCGTTTAGTGCCTCAAATCACCATTCGAAGTTTCGTAGGGGTATAGTTGTAATTTTCACCAAAAATCGTACATTGGGATTTTGAGGTATTCTTGTCCATCACATGCTCACAAAGCTTATGGCTTTGGTTTCAATGCATTTCGACATCGTTTAGTACCTTGAATCACCATTCGATGTTTCGTAGGGGGTATAGTTGTAATTTTCACCAAAAATCGTACATTGGAATTTTGAGGAATTCTTGTCTATCACATGCTCACAAAGCTTATGGCTTTGGTTTCAATGCATTCCGATATCGTTTAGTGCCTCAAATAACCATTCGAAGTTTCGTTGGGGTATAGTTGTAATTTTCACCAAAAATCGTACATTGGGATTTTGAGGTATTCTTGTCTATCACATGGTCACAAAGCTTATGGCTTTGGTTTCAATGCATTTCGACATTGTTTAGAGCCTCAAATAACCATTCGAAGTATCGTAGGGGTATAGTTGTAATTTTCACCAAAAATCGTACATTGGAATTTTGAGGTATTCTTGTCTATCACATGCTCACAAAGCTTAAGGCTTTGGTTTCAATGCATTTCGACATCGTTTAGTGCCTCAAATAACCTTTCGAAGTTTCGTAGGGGTATAGTTATAATTTTCACCAAAAATCGTACAGTGGGATTTTGAGGTATTCTTGTCTATCACATGCTCACAAAGCTTATGGCTTTGGTTTCAATGCATTTCGACATCGTTTAGTGCCTCAAATCGTCATTCGAAATTTCGCATGGGGTATAGTTGTAATTTTCACCAAAAATCGTACATTGGAATTTTGAGGTATTCTTGTCTATCACATGCTCACAAAGCTTATGGCGTCGGTTTTAATGCATTCCGACATCGTTTAGTGCCTCAAATCACCATTCGAAGTTTCGTAGGGGTATAGTTGTAATTTTCACCAAAAATCGTACATTTGGATTTTTAGGTATTCTTGTCTATCACATGCTCACAAAACTTATGGCTTTGGTTTTAATGCATTCCGACATCGTTTAGTGCCTCAAATCACCATTCGTAGTTTCGTAGGGGTATAGTTGTAATTTTTACCAAATCGTACATTTGGATTTTGAGTTATTCTTGTCTATCTCATGCTCACAAAGCTTATGGCTTTGGTTTCAATGCATTGCGGCTGGTTAGTGCCTCAAATAACCATTCGAAGTTTCGTAGGGGTATAGTTGTAATTTTCACCAAAAATCGTATATTGGGCTTTTGAGGTATGCTTGTCTATCACATGCTCACAAAGCTTGTGGCTTTGGTTTCAATGCGTTCCGACATTGTTTAGTGCCTCAAATCACCATTCGAAGTTTCGTAGGGGTATAGTTGTAATTTTCACCAAAAATCGTATATTGGGATTTTGAGGTATTCTTGTATATCAGATGCTCACAAAGCTTATGGCTTTGATTTTAATGCATTCCGACATCGTTTAGTGCCTCAAATCACCATTCGAAGTTTCGTAGGGTTATAGTTATAATTTTCACCAAAAATCGTACATTGGGATTTTAAGGTATTCTTGTCTATTAGATGCTCACAAAGCTTATGGCTTTGGTTTCAATGCATTTCGACATCGTTTAGTGCCTCAAATCGTCATTCGAAATTTCGCATGGGGTATAGTTGTAATTTTCACCAAAAATCGTACATTGGAATTTTGAGGTATTCTTGTCTATCACATGCTCACAAAGCTTATGGCGTCGGTTTTAATGCATTCCGACATCGTTTAGTGCCTCAAATCACCATTCGAAGTTTCGTAGGGGTATAGTTGTAATTTTCACCAAAAATCGTACATTTGGATTTTTAGGTATTCTTGTCTATCACATGCTCACAAAACTTATGGCTTTGGTTTTAATGCATTCCGACATCGTTTAGTGCCTCAAATCACCATTCGTAGTTTCGTAGGGGTATAGTTGTAATTTTTACCAAATCGTACATTTGGATTTTGAGTTATTCTTGTCTATCTCATGCTCACAAAGCTTATGGCTTTGGTTTCAATGCATTGCGGCTGGTTAGTGCCTCAAATCACCATTCGAAGTTTCGTAGGGGTATAGTTGTAATTTTTACCAAAAATCGTACATTTGGATTTTGAGTTATTCTTGTCTATCACATGCTCACAAAGTTTACGGCTTTGGTTTTAATGCATTCTGACATCGTTTAGTGCCTCAAATGACCATTCGAAGTTTCGTAGGGGTATAGTTGTAATTTTCACCAAAAATCGTACATTGAAATTTTGAGGTATTCTTTTCTATCAGATGCTCACAAAGCTTATGGCTATGGTTTCAATGCATTGCGACATCGTTTAGTGCCTCAAATCATCATTCGAAGTTTCGCTTTGGGTATAGTTGTAATTTTCACCAAAAATCGTACATTGGGATTTTGGGAAATTCTTGTCTATCACATGCTCACAAAGCTTATAGCTTTGGTTTCAATGCATTCCGATATCGTTTAGTGCTTCAAATCACCATTCGAAGTTTCGTAGGGGTATAGTTGTAATTTTCACCAAAAATCGTACATTGGGATTTTGATGTATTCTTGTCTATCACATGCTCACAAAGCTTATGGCTTTGGTTTCAATGCATTCCGACATCGTTTAGTGCCTCATATCACCATTCGAAGTTTCGTTGGGGTATAGTTGTAATTTTCACCAAAAATCGTACATTGGGATTTTGAGGTATTCTTGTCTATCACATGGTCACAAAGCTTATGGCTTTGGTTTCAATGCATTTCGACATTGTTTAGAGCCTCAAATAACCATTCGAAGTATCGTAGGGGTATAGTTGTAATTTTCACCAAAAATCGTACATTGGAATTTTGAGGTATTCTTGTCTATCACATGCTCACAAAGCTTAAGGCTTTGGTTTCAATGCATTTCGACATCGTTTAGTGCCTCAAATAACCTTTCGAAGTTTCGTAGGGGTATAGTTATAATTTTCACCAAAAATCGTACAGTGGGATTTTGAGGTATTCTTGTCTATCACATGCTCACAAAGCTTATGGCTTTGGTTTCAATGCATTTCGACATCGTTTAGTGCCTCAAATCGTCATTCGAAATTTCGCATGGGGTATAGTTGTAATTTTCACCAAAAATCGTACATTGGAATTTTGAGGTATTCTTGTCTATCACATGCTCACAAAGCTTATGGCGTCGGTTTTAATGCATTCCGACATCGTTTAGTGCCTCAAATCACCATTCGAAGTTTCGTAGGGGTATAGTTGTAATTTTCACCAAAAATCGTACATTTGGATTTTTAGGTATTCTTGTCTATCACATGCTCACAAAACTTATGGCTTTGGTTTTAATGCATTCCGACATCGTTTAGTGCCTCAAATCACCAATCGTAGTTTCGTAGGGGTATAGTTGTAATTTTTACCAAATCGTACATTTGGATTTTGAGTTATTCTTGTCTATCTCATGCTCACAAAACTTATGGCATTGGTTTCAATGCATTGCGGCTGGTTAGTGCCTCAAATCACCATTCGAAGTTTCGTAGAGGTATAGTTGTAATTTTTACCAAAAATCGTACATTTGGATTTTGAGTTATTCTTGTCTATCACATGCTCACAAAGTTTACGGCTTTGGTTTTAATGCATTCTGACATCGTTTAGTGCCTCAAATGACCATTCGAAGTTTCGTAGGTGTATAGTTGTAATTTTTACCAAAAATCGTACATTGGGATTTTGTGGTATTCTTTTCTATCAGATGCTCACAAAGCTTATGGCTATGGTTTCAATGCATTGCGACATCGTTTAGTGCCTCAAATCATCATTCGAAGTTTCGCTTTGGGTATAGTTGTAATTTTCACCAAAAATCGTACATTGGGATTTTGGGAAATTCTTGTCTATCACATGCTCACAAAGCTTATAGCTTTGGTTTCAATGCATTCCGATATCGTTTAGTGCTTCAAATCACCATTCGAAGTTTCGTAGGGGTATAGTTGTAATTTTCACCAAAAATCGTACATTGGAATTTTGATGTATTCTTGTCTATCACATGCTCACAAAGCTTATGACTTTGGTTTCAATGCATTCCGACATCGTTTAGTGCCTCATATCACCATTCGAAGTTTCGTTGGGGTATAGTTGTAATTTTCACCAAAAATCGTACATTGGGATTTTGAGGTATTCTTGTCTATCACATGGTCACAAAGCTTATGGCTTTGGTTTCAATGCATTTCGACATTGTTTAGAGCCTCAAATAACCATTCGAAGTATCGTAGGGGTATAGTTGTAATTTTCACCAAAAATCGTACATTGGAATTTTGAGGTATTCTTGTCTATCACATGCTCACAAAGCTTAAGGCTTTGGTTTCAATGCATTTCGACATCGTTTAGTGCCTCAAATAACCTTTCGAAGTTTCGTAGGGGTATAGTTATAATTTTCACCAAAAATCGTACAGTGGGATTTTGAGGTATTCTTGTCTATCACATGCTCACAAAGCTTATGGCTTTGGTTTCAATGCATTTCGACATCGTTTAGTGCCTCAAATCGTCATTCGAAATTTCGCATGGGGTATAGTTGTAATTTTCACCAAAAATCGTACATTGGAATTTTGAGGTATTCTTGTCTATCACATGCTCACAAAGCTTATGGCGTCGGTTTTAATGCATTCCGACATCGTTTAGTGCCTCAAATCACCATTCGAAGTTTCGTAGGGGTATAGTTGTAATTTTCACCAAAAATCGTACATTTGGATTTTTAGGTATTCTTGTCTATCACATGCTCACAAAACTTATGGCTTTGGTTTTAATGCATTCCGACATCGTTTAGTGCCTCAAATCACCATTCGTAGTTTCGTAGGGGTATAGTTGTAATTTTTACCAAATCGTACATTTGGATTTTGAGTTATTCTTGTCTATCTCATGCTCACAAAGCTTATGGCTTTGGTTTCAATGCATTGCGGCTGGTTAGTGCCTCAAATCACCATTCGAAGTTTCGTAGAGGTATAGTTGTAATTTTTACCAAAAATCGTACATTTGGATTTTGAGTTATTCTTGTCTATCACATGCTCACAAAGTTTTCGGCTTTGGTTTTAATGCATTCTGACATCGTTTAGTGCCTCAGATGACCATTCGAAGTTTCGTAGGGGTATAGTTGTAATTTTCACCAAAAATCGTACATTGGGATTTTGAGGTATTCTTTTCTATCACATGCTCACAAAGCTTATGGCTATGGTTTCAATGCATTGCGACATCATTTAGTGCCTCAAATCATCATTCGAAGTTTCGCTTTGGGTATAGTTGTAATTTTCACCAAAAATCGTACATTGGGATTTTGGGAAATTCTTGTCTATCACATGCTCACAAAGCTTATAGCTTTGGTTTCAATGCATTCCGATATCGTTTAGTGCTTCAAATCACCATTCGAAGTTTCGTAGGGGTATAGTTGTAATTTTCACCAAAAATCGTACATTGGGATTTTGATGTATTCTTGTCTATCACATGCTCACAAAGCTTATGGCTTTGGTTTCAATGCATTCCGACATCATTTAGTGCCTCATATCACCATTCGAAGTTTCGTTGGGGTATAGTTGTAATTTTCACCAAAAATCGTACATTGGGCTTTTGAGGTATTCTTGTCTATCACATGCTCACAAAGCTTATGGCTTTGGTTTCAATGCATTTCGATATCGTTTAGGGCTCAAATCACCATTCGAAGTTTCGTAGGGGTATAGTTGTAATTTTCACCAAAAATCGTACATTGGAATTTTGAGGTATTCTTGTCTATCACATGCTCACAAAGCTTATGGCGTCGGTTTTAATGCATTCCGACATCGTTTAGTGCCTCAAATCACCATTCGAAGTTTCGTAGGGGTATAGTTGTAATTTTCACCAAAAATCGTACATTTGGATTTTTAGGTATTCTTGTC
Organism: Verbascum thapsus; assembly: GCA_963669365.1. Taxonomy (NCBI): domain Eukaryota; kingdom Viridiplantae; phylum Streptophyta; class Magnoliopsida; order Lamiales; family Scrophulariaceae; genus Verbascum; species Verbascum thapsus. Next base: position 8,898,485 of record OY770115.1, read on the forward strand.
TATCACATGCTCACAAAACTTATGGCTTTGGTTTTAATGCATTCCGACATCGTTTAGTGCCTCAAATCACCATTCGTAGTTTCGTAGGGGTATAGTTGTAATTTTTACCAAAAATCGTACATTTGGATTTTGAGTTATTCTTGTCTATCTCATGCTCACAAAGCTTATGGCTATGGTTTCAATGCATTGCGACATCGTTTAGTGCCTCAAATCATCATTCGAAGTTTCGCATTGGGTATAGTTGTAATTTTCACCAAAAATCGTACATTGGGATTTTGGGAAATTCTTGTCTATCACATGCTCACAAAGCTTATAGCTTTGGTTTCAATGCATTCCGATATCGTTTAGTGCTTCAAATCACCATTCGAAGTTTCGTAGGGGTATAGTTGTAATTTTTACCAAATCGTACATTTGGATTTTGAGTTATTCTTGTCTATCTCATGCTCACAAAGCTTATGGCTTTGGTTTCAATGCATTGCGGCTGGTTAGTGCCTCAAATCACCATTCGAAGTTTCGTAGAGGTATAGTTGTAATTTTTACCAAAAATCGTACATTTGGATTTTGAGTTATTCTTGTCTATCACATGCTCACAAAGTTTTCGGCTTTGGTTTTAATGCATTCTGACATCGTTTAGTGCCTCAGATGACCATTCGAAGTTTCGTAGGGGTATAGTTGTAATTTTCACCAAAAATCGTACATTGGAATTTTGTGGTATTCTTGTCTATCACATGCTCACAAAGCTTATGTCTTTGGTTTCAATGCATTGCGACATCGTTTAGTGCCTCAAATCATCATTCGAAGTTTCGCTTTGGGTATAGTTGTAATTTTCACCAAAAATCGTACATTGGGATTTTGGGAAATTCTTGTCTATCACATGCTCACAAAGCTTATAGCTTTGGTTTCAATGCATTCCGATATCGTTTAGTGCTTCAAATCACCATTCGAAGTTTCGTAGGGGTATAGTTGTAATTTTCACCAAAAATCGTACATTGGGATTTTGATGTATTCTTGTCTATCACATGCTCACAAAGCTTATGACTTTGGTTTCAATGCATTCCGACATCGTTTAGTGCCTCATATCACCATTCGAAGTTTCGTTGGGGTATAGTTGTAATTTTCACCAAAAATCGTACATTGGGATTTTGAGGTATTCTTGTCTATCACATGGTCACAAAGCTTATGGCTTTGGTTTCAATGCATTTCGACATTGTTTAGAGCCTCAAATAACCATTCGAAGTATCGTAGGGGTATAGTTGTAATTTTCACCAAAAATCGTACATTGGAATTTTGAGGTATTCTTGTCTATCACATGCTCACAAAGCTTAAGGCTTTGGTTTCAATGCATTTCGACATCGTTTAGTGCCTCAAATAACCTTTCGAAGTTTCGTAGGGGTATAGTTATAATTTTCACCAAAAATCGTACAGTGGGATTTTGAGGTATTCTTGTCTATCACATGCTCACAAAGCTTATGGCTTTGGTTTCAATGCATTTCGACATCGTTTAGTGCCTCAAATCGTCATTCGAAATTTCGCATGGGGTATAGTTGTAATTTTCACCAAAAATCGTACATTGGAATTTTGAGGTATTCTTGTCTATCACATGCTCACAAAGCTTATGGCGTCGGTTTTAATGCATTCCGACATCGTTTAGTGCCTCAAATCACCATTCGAAGTTTCGTAGGGGTATAGTTGTAATTTTCACCAAAAATCGTACATTTGGATTTTTAGGTATTCTTGTCTATCACATGCTCACAAAACTTATGGCTTTGGTTTTAATGCATTCCGACATCGTTTAGTGCCTCAAATCACCATTCGTAGTTTCGTAGGGGTATAGTTGTAATTTTTACCAAATCGTACATTTGGATTTTGAGTTATTCTTGTCTATCTCATGCTCACAAAGCTTATGGCTTTGGTTTCAATGCATTGCGGCTGGTTAGTGCCTCAAATCACCATTCGAAGTTTCGTAGAGGTATAGTTGTAATTTTTACCAAAAATCGTACATTTGGATTTTGAGTTATTCTTGTCTATCACATGCTCACAAAGTTTTCGGCTTTGGTTTTAATGCATTCTGACATCGTTTAGTGCCTCAGATGACCATTCGAAGTTTCGTAGGGGTATAGTTGTAATTTTCACCAAAAATCGTACATTGGGATTTTGAGGTATTCTTTTCTATCACATGCTCACAAAGCTTATGGCTATGGTTTCAATGCATTGCGACATCATTTAGTGCCTCAAATCATCATTCGAAGTTTCGCTTTGGGTATAGTTGTAATTTTCACCAAAAATCGTACATTGGGATTTTGGGAAATTCTTGTCTATCACATGCTCACAAAGCTTATAGCTTTGGTTTCAATGCATTCCGATATCGTTTAGTGCTTCAAATCACCATTCGAAGTTTCGTAGGGGTATAGTTGTAATTTTCACCAAAAATCGTACATTGGGATTTTGATGTATTCTTGTCTATCACATGCTCACAAAGCTTATGGCTTTGGTTTCAATGCATTCCGACATCATTTAGTGCCTCATATCACCATTCGAAGTTTCGTTGGGGTATAGTTGTAATTTTCACCAAAAATCGTACATTGGGCTTTTGAGGTATTCTTGTCTATCACATGCTCACAAAGCTTATGGCTTTGGTTTCAATGCATTTCGATATCGTTTAGGGCTCAAATCACCATTCGAAGTTTCGTAGGGGTATAGTTGTAATTTTCACCAAAAATCGTACATTGGAATTTTGAGGTATTCTTGTCTATCACATGCTCACAAAGCTTATGGCGTCGGTTTTAATGCATTCCGACATCGTTTAGTGCCTCAAATCACCATTCGAAGTTTCGTAGGGGTATAGTTGTAATTTTCACCAAAAATCGTACATTTGGATTTTTAGGTATTCTTGTCTATCACATGCTCACAAAACTTATGGCTTTGGTTTTAATGCATTCCGACATCGTTTAGTGCCTCAAATCACCATTCGTAGTTTCGTAGGGGTATAGTTGTAATTTTTACCAAAAATCGTACATTTGGATTTTGAGTTATTCTTGTCTATCTCATGCTCACAAAGCTTATGGCTATGGTTTCAATGCATTGCGACATCGTTTAGTGCCTCAAATCATCATTCGAAGTTTCGCATTGGGTATAGTTGTAATTTTCACCAAAAATCGTACATTGGGATTTTGGGAAATTCTTGTCTATCACATGCTCACAAAGCTTATAGCTTTGGTTTCAATGCATTCCGATATCGTTTAGTGCTTCAAATCACCATTCGAAGTTTCGTAGGGGTATAGTTGTAATTTTTACCAAATCGTACATTTGGATTTTGAGTTATTCTTGTCTATCTCATGCTCACAAAGCTTATGGCTTTGGTTTCAATGCATTGCGGCTGGTTAGTGCCTCAAATCACCATTCGAAGTTTCGTAGAGGTATAGTTGTAATTTTTACCAAAAATCGTACATTTGGATTTTGAGTTATTCTTGTCTATCACATGCTCACAAAGTTTTCGGCTTTGGTTTTAATGCATTCTGACATCGTTTAGTGCCTCAGATGACCATTCGAAGTTTCGTAGGGGTATAGTTGTAATTTTCACCAAAAATCGTACATTGGGATTTTGTGGTATTCTTGTCTATCACATGCTCACAAAGCTTATGTCTTTGGTTTCAATGCATTGCGACATCGTTTAGTGCCTCAAATCATCATTCGAAGTTTCGCTTTGGGTATAGTTGTAATTTTCACCAAAAATCGTACATTGGGATTTTGGGAAATTCTTGTCTATCACATGCTCACAAAGCTTATAGCTTTGGTTTCAATGCATTCCGATATCGTTTAGTGCTTCAAATCACCATTCGAAGTTTCGTAGGGGTATAGTTGTAATTTTCACCAAAAATCGTACATTGGGATTTTGATGTATTCTTGTCTATCACATGCTCACAAAGCTTATGACTTTGGTTTCAATGCATTCCGACATCATTTAGTGCCTCATATCACCATTCGAAGTTTCGTTGGGGTATAGTTGTAATTTTCACCAAAAATCGTACATTGGGCTTTTGAGGTATTCTTGTCTATCACATGCTCACAAAGCTTATGGCTTTGGTTTCAATGCATTTCGACATCGTTTAGTGCCTCAAATCGTCATTCGAAATTTCGCATGGGGTATAGTTGTAATTTTCACCAAAAATCGTACATTGGAATTTTGAGGTATTCTTGTCTATCACATGCTCACAAAGCTTATGGCGTCGGTTTTAATGCATTCCGACATCGTTTAGTGCCTCAAATCACCATTCGAAGTTTCGTAGGGGTATAGTTGTAATTTTCACCAAAAATCGTACATTTGGATTTTTAGGTATTCTTGTCTATCACATGCTCACAAAACTTATGGCTTTGGTTTTAATGCATTCCGACATCGTTTAGTGCCTCAAATCACCATTCGTAGTTTCGTAGGGGTATAGTTGTAATTTTTACCAAATCGTACATTTGGATTTTGAGTTATTCTTGTCTATCTCATGCTCACAAAGCTTATGGCTTTGGTTTCAATGCATTGCGGCTGGTTAGTGCCTCAAATCACCATTCGAAGTTTCGTAGAGGTATAGTTGTAATTTTTACCAAAAATCGTACATTTGGATTTTGAGTTATTCTTGTCTATCACATGCTCACAAAGTTTTCGGCTTTGGTTTTAATGCATTCTGACATCGTTTAGTGCCTCAGATGACCATTCGAAGTTTCGTAGGGGTATAGTTGTAATTTTCACCAAAAATCGTACATTGGGATTTTGAGGTATTCTTTTCTATCACATGCTCACAAAGCTTATGGCTATGGTTTCAATGCATTGCGACATCATTTAGTGCCTCAAATCATCATTCGAAGTTTCGCTTTGGGTATAGTTGTAATTTTCACCAAAAATCGTACATTGGGATTTTGGGAAATTCTTGTCTATCACATGCTCACAAAGCTTATAGCTTTGGTTTCAATGCATTCCGATATCGTTTAGTGCTTCAAATCACCATTCGAAGTTTCGTAGGGGTATAGTTGTAATTTTCACCAAAAATCGTACATTGGGATTTTGATGTATTCTTGTCTATCACATGCTCACAAAGCTTATGGCTTTGGTTTCAATGCATTCCGACATCATTTAGTGCCTCATATCACCATTCGAAGTTTCGTTGGGGTATAGTTGTAATTTTCACCAAAAATCGTACATTGGGCTTTTGAGGTATTCTTGTCTATCACATGCTCACAAAGCTTATGGCTTTGGTTTCAATGCATTCCGATATCGTTTAGGGCTCAAATCACCATTCGAAGTTTCGTAGGGGTATAGTTGTAATTTTCACCAAAAATCGTACATTGGAATTTTGAGGTATTCTTGTCTATCACATGCTCACAAAGCTTATGGCGTCGGTTTTAATGCATTCCGACATCGTTTAGTGCCTCAAATCACCATTCGAAGTTTCGTAGGGGTATAGTTGTAATTTTCACCAAAAATCGTACATTTGGATTTTTAGGTATTCTTGTCTATCACATGCTCACAAAACTTATGGCTTTGGTTTTAATGCATTCCGACATCGTTTAGTGCCTCAAATCACCATTCGTAGTTTCGTAGGGGTAAAGTTGTAATTTTTACCAAAAATCGTACATTTGGATTTTGAGTTATTCTTGTCTATCTCATGCTCACAAAGCTTATGGCTATGGTTTCAATGCATTGCGACATCGTTTAGTGCCTCAAATCATCATTCGAAGTTTCGCATTGGGTATAGTTGTAATTTTCACCAAAAATCGTACATTGGGATTTTGGGAAATTCTTGTCTATCACATGCTCACAAAGCTTATAGCTTTGGTTTCAATGCATTCCGATATCGTTTAGTGCTTCAAATCACCATTCGAAGTTTCGTAGGGGTATAGTTGTAATTTTTACCAAATCGTACATTTGGATTTTGAGTTATTCTTGTCTATCTCATGCTCACAAAGCTTATGGCTTTGGTTTCAATGCATTGCGGCTGGTTAGTGCCTCAAATCACCATTCGAAGTTTCGTAGAGGTATAGTTGTAATTTTTACCAAAAATCGTACATTTGGATTTTGAGTTATTCTTGTCTATCACATGCTCACAAAGTTTTCGACTTTGGTTTTAATGCATTCTGACATCGTTTAGTGCCTCAGATGACCATTCGAAGTTTCGTAGGGGTATAGTTGTAATTTTCACCAAAAATCGTACATTGGGATTTTGAGGTATTCTTTTCTATCACATGCTCACAAAGCTTATGGCTATGGTTTCAATGTATTGCGACATCGTTTAGTGCCTCAAATCATCATTCGAAGTTTCGCTTTGGGTATAGTTGTAATTTTCACCAAAAATCGTACATTGGGATTTTGGGAAATTCTTGTCTATCACATGCTCACAAAGCTTATAGCTTTGGTTTCAATGCATTCCGATATCGTTTAGTGCTTCAAATCACCATTCGAAGTTTCGTAGGGGTATAGTTGTAATTTTCACCAAAAATCGTACATTGGGATTTTGATGTATTCTTGTCTATCACATGCTCACAAAGCTTATGGCTTTGGTTTCAATGCATTCCGACATCATTTAGTGCCTCATATCACCATTCGAAGTTTCGTTGGGGTATAGTTGTAATTTTCACCAAAAATCGTACATTGGGCTTTTGAGGTATTCTTGTCTATCACATGCTCACAAAGCTTATGGCTTTGGTTTCAATGCATTCCGATATCGTTTAGGGCTCAAATCACCATTCGAAGTTTCGTAGGGGTATAGTTGTAATTTTCACCAAAAATCGTACATTGGAATTTTGAGGTATTCTTGTCTATCACATGCTCACAAAGCTTATGGCGTCGGTTTTAATGCATTCCGACATCGTTTAGTGCCTCAAATCACCATTCGAAGTTTCGTAGGGGTATAGTTGTAATTTTCACCAAAAATCGTACATTTGGATTTTTAGGTATTCTTGTCTATCACATGCTCACAAAACTTATGGCTTTGGTTTTAATGCATTCCGACATCGTTTAGTGCCTCAAATCACCATTCGTAGTTTCGTAGGGGTAAAGTTGTAATTTTTACCAAAAATCGTACATTTGGATTTTGAGTTATTCTTGTCTATCTCATGCTCACAAAGCTTATGGCTATGGTTTCAATGCATTGCGACATCGTTTAGTGCCTCAAATCATCATTCGAAGTTTCGCATTGGGTATAGTTGTAATTTTTACCAAAAATCGTACATTGGGATTTTGGGAAATTCTTGTCTATCACATGCTCACAAAGCTTATAGCTTTGGTTTCAATGCATTCCGATATCGTTTAGTGCTTCAAATCACCATTCGAAGTTTCGTAGGGGTATAGTTGTAATTTTTACCAAATCGTACATTTGGATTTTGAGTTATTCTTGTCTATCTCATGCTCACAAAGCTTATGGCTTTGGTTTCAATGCATTGCGGCTGGTTAGTGCCTCAAATCACCATTCGAAGTTTCGTAGAGGTATAGTTGTAATTTTTACCAAAAATCGTACATTTGGATTTTGAGTTATTCTTGTCTATCACATGCTCACAAAGTTTTCGGCTTTGGTTTTAATGCATTCTGACATCGTTTAGTGCCTCAGATGACCATTCGAAGTTTCGTAGGGGTATAGTTGTAATTTTCACCAAAAATCGTACATTGGGATTTTGAGGTATTCTTTTCTATCACATGCTCACAAAGCTTATGGCTATGGTTTCAATGCATTGCGACATCGTTTAGTGCCTCAAATCATCATTCGAAGTTTCGCTTTGGGTATAGTTGTAATTTTCACCAAAAATCGTACATTGGGATTTTGGGAAATTCTTGTCTATCACATGCTCACAAAGCTTATAGCTTTGGTTTCAATGCATTCCGATATCGTTTAGTGCTTCAAATCACCATTCGAAGTTTCGTAGGGGTATAGTTGTAATTTTCATCAAAAATCGTACATTGGGATTTTGATGTATTCTTGTCTATCACATGCTCACAAAGCTTATGGCTTTGGTTTCAATGCATTCCGACATCATTTAGTGCCTCATATCACCATTCGAAGTTTCGTTGGGGTATAGTTGTAATTTTCACCAAAAATCGTACATTGGGCTTTTGAGGTATTCTTGTCTATCACATGCTCACAAAGCTTATGGCTTTGGTTTCAATGCATTCCGATATCGTTTAGGGCTCAAATCACCATTCGAAGTTTCGTAGGGGTATAGTTGTAATTTTCACCAAAAATCGTACATTGGAATTTTGAGGTATTCTTGTCTATCACATGCTCACAAAGCTTATGGCGTCGGTTTTAATGCATTCCGACATCGTTTAGTGCCTCAAATCACCATTCGATGTTTCGTAGGGGTATAGTTGTAATTTTCACCAAAAATCGTACATTTGGATTTTTAGGTATTCTTGTCTATCACATGCTCACAAAACTTATGGCTTTGGTTTTAATGCATTCCGACATCGTTTAGTGCCTCAAATCACCATTCGTAGTTTCGTAGGGGTATAGTTGTAATTTTTACCAAAAATCGTACATTTGGATTTTGAGTTATTCTTGTCTATCTCATGCTCACAAAGCTTATGGCTATGGTTTCAATGCATTGCGACATCGTTTAGTGCCTCAAATCATCATTCGAAGTTTCGCATTGGGTATAGTTGTAATTTTTACCAAATATCGTACATTGGGATTTTGGGAAATTCTTGTCTATCACATGCTCACAAAGCTTATAGCTTTGGTTTCAATGCATTCCGATATCGTTTAGTGCTTCAAATCACCATTCGAAGTTTCGTAGGGGTATAGTTGTAATTTTTACCAAATCGTACATTTGGATTTTGAGTTATTCTTGTCTATCTCATGCTCACAAAGCTTATGGCTTTGGTTTCAATGCATTGCGGCTGGTTAGTGCCTCAAATCACCATTCGAAGTTTCGTAGAGGTATAGTTGTAATTTTTACCAAAAATCGTACATTTGGATTTTGAGTTATTCTTGTCTATCACATGCTCACAAAGTTTTCGGCTTTGGTTTTAATGCATTCTGACATCGTTTAGTGCCTCAGATGACCATTCGAAGTTTCGTAGGGGTATAGTTGTAATTTTCACCAAAAATCGTACATTGGGATTTTGAGGTATTCTTTTCTATCACATGCTCACAAAGCTTATGGCTATGGTTTCAATGCATTGCGACATCGTTTAGTGCCTCAAATCATCATTCGAAGTTTCGCTTTGGGTATAGTTGTAATTTTCACCAAAAATCGTACATTGGGATTTTGGGAAATTCTTGTCTATCACATGCTCACAAAGCTTATAGCTTTGGTTTCAATGCATTCCGATATCGTTTAGTGCTTCAAATCACCATTCGAAGTTTCGTAGGGGTATAGTTGTAATTTTCACCAAAAATCGTACATTGGGATTTTGATGTATTCTTGTCTATCACATGCTCACAAAGCTTATGGCTTTGGTTTCAATGCATTCCGACATCATTTAGTGCCTCATATCACCATTCGAAGTTTCGTTGGGGTATAGTTGTAATTTTCACCAAAAATCGTACATTGGAATTTTGAGGTATTTTTGTCAATCACATGCTCACAAAGCTTAAGGCTTTGGTTTCAATGCATTTCGACATCGTTTAGTGCCTCAAATCATCATTCAAAGTTTCGCATGGGGTATAGTTGTAATTTTCACCAAAAATCGTACATTGGAATTTTGAGGTATTCTTGTCTATCACATGCTCACAAAGCTTATGGCGTCGGTTTTAATGCATTCCGACATCGTTTAGTGCCTCAAATCACCATTCGAAGTTTCGTAGGGGTATAGTTGTAATTTTCACCAAAAATCGTACATTTGGATTTTTAGGTATTCTTGTCTATCACATGCTCACAAAACTTATGGCTTTGGTTTTAATGCATTCCGACATCGTTTAGTGCCTCAAATCACCATTCGTAGTTTCGTAGGGGTATAGTTTTAATTTTTACCAAATCGTACATTTGGATTTTGAGTTATTCTTGTCTATCTCATGCTCACAAAGCTTATGGCTTTGGTTTCAATGCATTGCGGCTGGTTAGTGCCTCAAATCACCATTCGAAGTTTCGTAGAGGTATAGTTGTAATTTTTACCAAAAATCGTACATTTGGATTTTGAGTTATTCTTGTCTATCACATGCTCACAAAGTTTTCGGCTTTGGTTTTAATGCATTCTGACATCGTTTAGTGCCTCAGATGACCATTCGAAGTTTCGTAGGGGTATAGTTGTAATTTTCACCAAAAATCGTACATTGGGATTTTGAGGTATTCTTTTCTATCACATGCTCACAAAGCTTATGGCTATGGTTTAAATGCATTGCGACATCGTTTAGTGCCTCAAATCATCATTCGAAGTTTCGCTTTGGGTATAGTTGTAATTTTCACCAAAAATCGTACATTGGGATTTTGGGAAATTCTTGTCTATCACATGCTCACAAAGCTTATAGCTTTGGTTTCAATGCATTCCGATATCGTTTAGTGCTTCAAATCACCATTCGAAGTTTCGTAGGGGTATAGTTGTAATTTTCACCAAAAATCGTACATTGGGATTTTGATGTATTCTTGTCTATCACATGCTCACAAAGCTTATGGCTTTGGTTTCAATGCATTCCGACATCATTTAGTGCCTCATATCACCATTCGAAGTTTCGTTGGGGTATAGTTGTAATTTTCACCAAAAATCGTACATTGGGCTTTTGAGGTATTCTTGTCTATCACATGCTCACAAAGCTTATGGCTTTGGTTTCAATGCATTCCGATATCGTTTAGGGCTCAAATCACCATTCAAAGTTTCGTAGGGGTATAGTTGTAATTTTCACCAAAAATCGTAAATTGGGATTTTGAGGTATTCTTGTCTATCACATGGTCACAAAGCTTATGGCTTTGGTTTCAATGCATTCCGACATCGTTTAGAGCCTCAAATAACCATTCGAAGTATCGTAGGGGTATAGTTGTAATTTTCACCAAAAATCGTACATTGGAATTTTGAGGTATTCTTGTCTATCAAATGCTCACAAAGCTTATGGCGTCGGTTTTAATGCATTCTGACATCGTTTAGTGCCTCAAATCACCATTCGAAGTTTCGTAGGGGTATAGTTGTAATTTTCACCAAAAATCGTACATTTGGATTTTTAAGTATTCTTGTCTATCACATGCTCACAAAACTTATGGCTTTGGTTTTAATGCATTCCGACATCGTTTAGTGCCTCAAATCACCATTCGTAGTTTCGTAGGGGTATAGTTGTAATTTTTACCAAAAATCGTACATTTGGATTTTGAGTTATTCTTGTCTATCTCATGCTCACAAAGCTTATGGCTATGGTTTCAATGCATTGCGACATCGTTTAGTGCCTCAAATCATCATTCGAAGTTTCGCATTGGGTATAGTTGTAATTTTCACCAAAAATCGTACATTGGGATTTTGGGAAATGCTTGTCTATCACATGCTCACAAAGCTTATAGCTTTGGTTTCAATGCATTCCGATATCGTTTAGTGCTTCAAATCACCATTCGAAGTTTCGTAGGGGTATAGTTGTAATTTTCACCAAAAATCGTACATTGGAATTTTGAGGTATTCTTGTCTGTCACATGCTCACAAAGCTTATGGCGTCGGTTTTAATGCATTCCGACATCGTTTAGTGCCTCAAATCACCATTCGAAGTTTCGTAGGGGTATAGTTGTAATTTTCACCAAAAATCGTACATTTGGATTTTTAGGTATTCTTGTCTATCACATGCTCACAAAACTTATGGCTTTGGTTTTAATGCATTCCGACATCGTTTAGTGCCTCAAATCACCATTCGTAGTTTCGTAGGGGTATAGTTGTAATTTTTACCAAAAATCGTACATTTGGATTTTGAGTTATTCTTGTCTATCTCATGCTCACAAAGCTTATGGCTATGGTTTCAATGCATTGCGACATCGTTTAGTGCCTCAAATCATCATTCGAAGTTTCGCATTGGGTATAGTTGTAATTTTCACCAAAAATCGTACATTGGGATTTTGGGAAATTCTTGTCTATCACATGCTCACAAAGCTTATAGCTTTGGTTTCAATGCATTCCGATATCGTTTAGTGCTTCAAATCACCATTCGAAGTTTCGTAGGGGTATAGTTGTAATTTTCACCAAAAATCGTACATTGGGATTTTGATGTATTCTTGTCTATCACATGCTCACAAAGCTTATAGCTTTGGTTTCAATGCATTCCGACATCGTTTAGTGCCTCATATCACCATTCGAAGATTCGTTGGGGTATAGTTGTAATTTTCACCAAAAATCGTACATTGGGCTTTTGAGGTATTCTTGCCTATCACATGCTCACAAAGCTTATGGCTTTGGTTTCAATGCATTCCGATATCGTTTAGGGCCTCAAATCACCATTCAAAGTTTCGTAGGGGTATAGTTGTAATTTTCACCAAAAATCATACATTAGGATTTTGAGGTATTCTTGTCTATCACATGGTCACAAAGCGTATGGCTTTGGTTTCAATGCATTCCGACATCGTTTAGAGCCTCAAATAACCATTCGAAGTATCGTAGGGGTATAGTTGTAATTTTCACAAAAAATCGTACATTGGGATTTTGAGGTATTCTTGTCTATCACATGCTCACAAAGCTCAAGGCTTTGGTTTCAATGCATTTCGACATCGTTTAGTGCCTCAAATCATCATTCGAAGTTTCGCATGGGGTATAGTTGTAATTTTCACCAAAAATCGTACATTGGAATTTTGAGGTATTCTTGTCTATCTCATGCTCACAAAGCTTATGGCTTTAGTTTCCATGCATTCCGACATCGTTTAGTGCCTCAAATCACCACTCGAAGTTTCGTAGGGGGTATAGTTGTAATTTTCACCAAAAATCGTACATTGGAATTTTGAGGTATTCTTGTCTATCACATGCTCACAAAGCTTATAGCTTTGGTTTCAATGCATTCCGACATCGTTAAGTGCCTCATATCACCATTCGAAGTTTCGTTGGGGTATAGTTGTAATTTTCACCAAAAATCGTACATTGGGATTTTGAGGTATTATTGTCTATCACATGCTGACAAAGCTTATGGCTTTGGTTTCAATGCATTGCGACATCGTTCAGTGCCTCATATCCCCATTCGAAGTTTCGTAAGGGTGTAGTTATAATTTTCACCAAAAATCGTACATTGGGATTTTAAGGTATTCTTGTCTATCACATGCTCACAAAGCTTATAACATTGGTTTCAATGCATTCCGACATCGTTTAGTGCCTCAAATCACCTTTCGAAGTTTCGCATGGGGTATAGTTGTAATTTTCACCAAAAATCGTATATTGGGTTTTTGAGGTATGCTTGTCTATCACATGCTCACAAAGCTTATGGCTTTGGTTTCAATGCGTTCCGACATCGTTTAGTGCCTCAAATCACCATTCGAAGTTTCGTAGTGGTATAGTTATAATTTTTACCAAAAATCGTACATTGGGATTTTGAGGTATTCTTGTCTATCACATGCTCACAAAGCTTATGGCTTTGGTTTTAATTCATTCCGACATCGTTTAGTGCCTCAAATCACCATTCGAAGTTTCATAGGGGTATAGTTGTAATTTTAACCAAAAATCATACATTGGGCCTTCGAGGTATTCTTGTCTATCACATGCTCACAAAGCTTACGGCTTTGGTTTTAATGCATTACGATATCGTTTAGTGCCTCAAATCACCATTCGAAGTTTCGTAGGGGTATAGTTGTAATTTTCACCAAAAATCGTACATTGAGATTTTGAGGTACTCTTGTCCATCACATGCTCACAAAGCTTATGGCGTTGGTTTCAATGCATTCCGACATCGTTTAGTACCTTGAATCACCATTCGATGTTTCATAGGGGGTATAGTTGTAATTTTCACCAAAAATCGTACATTGGAATTTTGAGGAATTCTTGTCTATCATATGCTCACAAAGCTTATGGCTTTGGTTTCAATGCATTCCGACATCGTTTAGTGCCTCAAATAACCATTCGAAGTTTCGTAGGGGTATAGTTGTAATTTTCACCAAAAATCGTATATTGGGATTTTGAGGTATGCTTGTCTATCACATGCTCACAAAGCTTATGGCTTTGGTTTCAATGCGTTCCGACATTGTTTAGTGCCTCAAATCACCATTCGAAGTTTCGTAGGGGTATAGTTGTAATTTTCACCAAAAATCGTAAATTGGGATTTTGAGGTATTCTTGTATATCAGATGCTCACAAAGCTTATGGCTTTGGTTTTAATGCATTCCGACATCGTTTAGTGCCTCAAATCACCATTCGAAGTTTCGTAGGGGTATAGTTGTAATTTTCACCAAAAATCGTACATTGGGATTTTGAGGTATTCTTGTCTATCACATGCTCACAAAGCTTATGGCTTTGGTTTCAATGTATTCTGACATCGTTTAGTGCCTCAAATCACCATTCGAAGTTTCGTAGGGGTATAGTTGTAATTTTCATCAAAAATCGTACATTGGGATTTTGTGGTATTCTTGTCTATCACATGCTCACAAAGCTTATGTCTTTGGTTTCAATGCATTCCGACATCGTTTAGTGCCTCAAATAACCATTCGAAGTTTCGTAGGGTTATAGTTATAATTTTCACCAAAAATCGTACATTGGGATTTTGAGGTATTCTTGTCTATCACATGCTCACAAAGCTTATGGCTTTGGTTTCAATGCATTGCGGCTGGTTAGTGCCTCAAATCACCATTCGAAGTTTCGTAGGGGTATTGTTGTAATTTTTACCAAAAATCGTACATTTGGATTTTGAGTTATTCTTGTCTATCACATGCTCACAAAGCTTACGGCTTTGGTTTTAATGCATTCTAACATCGTTTAGTGCCTCAAATGACCATTCGAAGTTTCGTAGGGGTATAGTTGTAATTTTCACCAAAAATCGTATATTGGAATTTTGAGGTATTCTTTTCTATCACATGCTCACAAAGTTTATGGCTTTGGTTTCAATGCATTTCGACATCGTTTAGTGCCTCAAATCGTCATTCGAAATTTCGCATGGGGTATAGTTGTAATTTTCACCAAAAATCGTACATTGGAATTTTGAGGTATTCTTGTCTATCAAATGCTCACAAAGCTTATGGCGTCGGTTTTAATGCATTCTGACATCGTTTAGTGCCTCAAATCACCATTCGAAGTTTCGTAGGGGTATAGTTGTAATTTTCACCAAAAATCGTACATTTGGATTTTTAAGTATTCTTGTCTATCACATGCTCACAAAACTTATGGCTTTAGTTTTAATGCATTCCGACATCGTTTAGTGCCTCAAATCACCATTCGTAGTTTCGTAGGGGTATAGTTGTAATTTTTACCAAATCGTACATTTGGATTTTGAGTTATTCTTGTCTATCTCATGCTCACAAAGCTTATGGCTTTGGTTTCAATGCATTGCGGCTGGTTAGTGCCTCAAATCACCATTCGAAGTTTCGTAGGGGTATTGTTGTAATTTTTACCAAAAATCGTACATTTGGATTTTGAGTTATTCTTGTCTATCACATGCTCACAAAGCTTACGGCTTTGGTTTTAATGCATTCTAACATCGTTTAGTGCCTCAAATGACCATTCGAAGTTTCGTAGGGGTATAGTTGTAATTTTCACCAAAAATCGTATATTGGAATTTTGAGGTATTCTTTTCTATCAGATGCTCACAAAGCTTATGGCTATGGTTTCAATGCATTGCGACATCGTTTAGTGCCTCAAATCATCATTCGAAGTTTCGCTTTGGGTATAGTTGTAATTTTCACCAAAAATCGTACATTGGGATTTTGGGAAATTCTTGTCTATCACATGCTCACAAAGCTTATAGCTTTGGTTTCAATGCATTCCGATATCGTTTAGTGCTTCAAATCACCATTCGAAGTTTCGTAGGGGTATAGTTGTAATTTTCACCAAAAATCGTACATTGGGATTTTGATGTATTCTTGTCTATCACATGCTCACAAAGCTTATGGCTTTGGTTTCAATGCATTCCGACATCGTTTAGTGCCTCATATCACCATTCGAAGTTTCGTTGGGGTATAGTTGTAATTTTCACCAAAAATCGTACATTGGGCTTTTGAGGTATTCTTGTCTATCACATGCTCACAAAGCTTATGGCTTTGGTTTCAATGCATTCCGATATCGTTTAGGGCCTCAAATCACCATTCAAAGTTTCGTAGGGGTATAGTTGTAATTTTGACCAAAAATCGTACATTGGGATTTTGAGGTATTCTTGTCTATCACATGGTCACAAAGCTTATGACTTTGGTTTCAATGCATTCCGACATCGTTTAGAGCCTCAAATAACCATTCGAAGTATCGTAGGGGTATAGTTGTAATTTTCACCAAAAATCGTACATTGGAATTTTGAGGTATTCTTGTCTATCACATGCTCACAAAGCTTATGGCGTCGGTTTTAATGCATTCCGACATCGTTTAGTGCCTCATATCACCATTCGAAGTTTCGTTGGGGTATAGTTGTAATTTTCACCAAAAATAGTACATTGGGCTTTTGAGGTATTCTTGTCTATCACATGCTCACAAAGCTTATGGCTTTGGTTTCAATGCATTCCGATATCGTTTAGGGCCTCAAATCACCATTCAAAGTTTCGTAGGGGTATAGTTGTAATTTTCACCAAAAATCGTACATTTGGATTTTTAGGTATTCTTGTCTATCACATGCTCACAAAACTTATGGCTTTGGTTTTAATGCATTCCGAAATCGTTTAGTGCCTCAAATCACCATTCGTAGTTTCGTAGGGGTATAGTTGTAATTTTTACCAAAAATCGTACATTTGGATTTTGAGTTATTCTTGTCTATCTCATGCTCACAAAGCTTATGGCTATGGTTTCAATGCATTGCGACATCGTTTAGTGCCTCAAATCATCATTCGAAGTTTCGCATTGGGTATAGTTGTAATTTTCACCAAAAATCGTACATTGGGATTTTGGGAAATTCTTGTCTATCACATGCTCACAAAGCTTATAGCTTTGGTTTCAATGCATTCCGATATCGTTTAGTGCTTCAAATCACCATTCGATGTTTCGTAGGGGTATAGTTGTAATTTTCACCAAAAATCGTACATTGGGATTTTGATGTATTCTTGTCTATCACATGCTCACAAAGCTTATGGCTTTGGTTTCAATGCATTCCGACATCGTTTAGTGCCTCATATCACCATTCGAAGTTTCGTTGGGGTATAGTTGTAATTTTCACCAAAAATCGTACATTGGGCTTTTGAGGTATTCTTGCCTATCACATGCTCACAAAGCTTATGGCTTTGGTTTCAATGCATTCCGATATCGTTTAGGGCCTCAAATCACCATTCAAAGTTTCGTAGGGTACAGTTGTAATTTTCACCAAAAATCATACATTGGGATTTTGAGGTATTCTTGGCTATCACATGGTCACAAAGCGTATGGCTTTGGTTTCAATGTATTCTGACATCGTTTAGTGCCTCAAATCACCATTCGAAGTTTCGTAGGGGTATAGTTGTAATTTTCATCAAAAATCGTACATTGGGATTTTGAGGTATTCTTGTCTATCACATGCTCACAAAGCTTATGTCTTTGGTTTCAATGCATTCCGACATCGTTTAGTGCCTCAAATAACCATTCGAAGTTTCGTAGGGTTATAGTTATAATTTTCACCAAAAATCGTACATTGGGATTTTGAGGTATTCTTGTCTATCACATGCTCACAAAGCTTATGGCTTTGGTTTCAATGCATTTCGACATCGTTTAGTGCCTCAAATCGTCATTCGAAATTTCGCATGGGGTATAGTTGTAATTTTCACCAAAAATCGTACATTGGAATTTTGAGGTATTCTTGTCTATCACATGCTCACAAAGCTTATGGCTTTAGTTTCCATGCATTCCGACATCGTTAAGTGCCTCATATCACCATTCGAAGTTTCGTTGGGGTATAGTTGTAATTTTCACCAAAAATCGTACATTGGGATTTTGAGGTATTCTTGTCTATCACATGCTCACAAAGCTTAAGGCTTTGGTTTCAATGCATTTCGACATCGTTTAGTGCCTCAAATCATCATTCGAAGTTTCGCATGGGGTATAGTTGTAATTTTCACCAAAAATCGTACATTGGGATTTTGAGGTATTCTTGTCTATCACATGCTCACAAAGCTTAAGGCTTTGGTTTCAATGCATTTCGACATCGTTTAGTGCCTCAAATCATCATTCGAAGTTTCGCATGGGGTATAGTTGTAATTTTCACCAAAAATCGTACATTGGGATTTTGAGGTATTCTTGTCTATCCCATGCTCACAAAGCTTATGGCTTTAGTTTCCATGCATTCCGACATCGTTTAGTGCCTCAAATCACCACTCGAAGTTTCGTAGGGGGTATAGTTGTAATTTTCACCAAAAATCGTACATTGGAATTTTGAGGTATTCTTGTCTATCACATGCTCACAAAGCTTATAGCTTTGGTTTCAATGCATTCCGACATCGTTAAGTGCCTCATATCACCATTCGAAGTTTCGTTGGGGTATAGTTGTAATTTTCACCAAAAATCGTACATTGGGATTTTGAGGTATTATTGTCTATCACATGCTGACAAAGCTTATGGCTTTGGTTTCAATGCAATGCGACATCGTTCAGTGCCTCATATCCCCATTCGAAGTTTCGTAAGGGTGTAGTTATAATTTTCACCAAAAATCGTACATTGGGATTTTAAGGTATTCTTGTCTATCACATGCTCACAAAGCTTATAACATTGATTTCAATGCATTCCGACATCGTTTAGTGCCTCAAATCACCTTTCGAAGTTTCGCATGGGGTATAGTTGTAATTTTCACCAAAAATCGTATATTGGGTTTTTGAGGTATGCTTGTCTATCACATGCTCACAAAGCTTATGGCTTTGGTTTCAATGCGTTCCGACATCGTTTAGTGCCTCAAATCACCATTCGAAGTTTCGTAGTGGTATAGTTGTAATTTTTACCAAAAATCGTACATTGGTATTTTGAGGTATTCTGGTCTATCACATGCTCACAAAGCTTATGGCTTTGGTTTTAATGCATTCCGACATCGTTTAGTGCCTCAAATCACCATTCGAAGTTTCATAGGGGTATAGTTGTAATTTTCACCAAAAATCATACATTGGGCCTTCGAGGTATTCTTGTCTATCACATGCTCACAAAGCTTACGGCTTTGGTTTTAATGCATTACGATATCGTTTAGTGCCTCAAATCACCATTCGAAGTTTCGTAGGGGTATAGTTGTAATTTTCACCAAAAATCGTACATTGGGATTTTGAGGTACTCTTGTCCATCACATGCTCACAAAGCTTATGGCGTTGGTTTCAATGCATTCTGACATCGTTTAGTACCTTGAATCACCATTCGATGTTTCATAGGGGGTATAGTTGTAATTTTCACCAAAAATCGTACATTGGAATTTTGAGGAATTCTTGTCTATCACATGCTCACAAAGCTTATGGCTTTGGTTTCAATGCATTCCGACATCGTTTAGTGCCTCAAATAAGCATTCGAAGTTTCGTAGGGGTATAGTTGTAATTTTCACCAAAAATCGTATATTGGGATTTTGAGGTATGCTTGTCAATCACATGCTCACAAAGCTTATGGCTTTGGTTTCAATGCGTTCCGACATTGTTTAGTGCCTCAAATCACCATTCGAAGTTTCGTAGGGGTATAGTTGTAATTTTCACCAAAAATCGTACATTGGGATTTTGAGGTATTCTTGTATATCAGATGCTCACAAAGCTTATGGCTTTGGTTTTAATGCATTCCGACATCGTTTAGTGCCTCAAATCACCATTCGAAGTTTCGTAGGGGTATAGTTGTAATTTTTACCAAAAATCGTACATTGGGATTTTGAGGTATTCTTGTCTATCACATGCTCACAAAGCTTATGGCTTTGGTTTCAATGTATTCTGACATCGTTTAGTGCCTCAAATCACCATTCGAAGTTTCGTAGGGGTATAGTTGTAATTTTCATCAAAAATCGTACATTGGGATTTTGAGGTATTCTTGTCTATCACATGCTCACAAAGCTTATGTCTTTGGTTTCAATGCATTCCGACATCGTTTAGTGCCTCAAATAACCATTCGAAGTTTCGTAGGGTTATAGTTATAATTTTCACCAAAAATCGTACATTGGGATTTTGAGGTATTCTTGTCTATCACATGCTCACAAAGCTTATGGCGTCGGTTTTAATGCATTCCGACATCGTTTAGTGCCTCATATCACCATTCGAAGTTTCGTTGGGGTATAGTTGTAATTTTCACCAAAAATCGTACATTGGGCTTTTGAGGTATTCTTGTCTATCACATGCTCACAAAGCTTATGGCTTTGGTTTCAATGCATTCCGATATCGTTTAGGGCCTCAAATCACCATTCAAAGTTTCGTAGGGGTATAGTTGTAATTTTCACCAAAAATCGTACATTTGGATTTTTAGGTATTCTTGTCTATCACATGCTCACAAAACTTATGGCTTTGGTTTTAATGCATTCCGACATCGTTTAGTGCCTCAAATCACCATTCGTAGTTTCGTAGGGGTATAGTTGTAATTTTTACCAAAAATCGTACATTTGGATTTTGAGTTATTCTTGTCTATCTCATGCTCACAAAGCTTATGGCTATGGTTTCAATGCATTGCGACATCGTTTAGTGCCTCAAATCATCATTCGAAGTTTCGCATTGGGTATAGTTGTAATTTTCACCAAAAATCGTACATTGGGATTTTGGGAAATTCTTGTCTATCACATGCTCACAAAGCTTATAGCTTTGGTTTCAATGCATTCCGATATCGTTTAGTGCTTCAAATCACCATTCGAAGTTTCGTAGGGGTATAGTTGTAATTTTCACCAAAAATCGTACATTGGGATTTTGATGTATTCTTGTCTATCACATGCTCACAAAGCTTATGGCTTTGGTTTCAATGCATTCCGACATCATTTAGTGCCTCATATCACCATTCGAAGTTTCGTTGGGGTATAGTTGTAATTTTCACCAAAAATCGTACATTGGAATTTTGAGGTATTTTTGTCAATCACATGCTCACAAAGCTTAAGGCTTTGGTTTCAATGCATTTCGACATCGTTTAGTGCCTCAAATCATCATTCAAAGTTTCGCATGGGGTATAGTTGTAATTTTCACCAAAAATCGTACATTGGAATTTTGAGGTATTCTTGTCTATCACATGCTCACAAAGCTTATGGCGTCGGTTTTAATGCATTCCGACATCGTTTAGTGCCTCAAATCACCATTCGAAGTTTCGTAGGGGTATAGTTGTAATTTTCACCAAAAATCGTACATTTGGATTTTTAGGTATTCTTGTCTATCACATGCTCACAAAACTTATGGCTTTGGTTTTAATGCATTCCGACATCGTTTAGTGCCTCAAATCACCATTCGTAGTTTCGTAGGGGTATAGTTGTAATTTTTACCAAATCGTACATTTGGATTTTGAGTTATTCTTGTCTATCTCATGCTCACAAAGCTTATGGCTTTGGTTTCAATGCATTGCGGCTGGTTAGTGCCTCAAATCACCATTCGAAGTTTCGTAGAGGTATAGTTGTAATTTTTACCAAAAATCGTACATTTGGATTTTGAGTTATTCTTGTCTATCACATGCTCACAAAGTTTTCGGCTTTGGTTTTAATGCATTCTGACATCGTTTAGTGCCTCAGATGACCATTCGAAGTTTCGTAGGGGTATAGTTGTAATTTTCACCAAAAATCGTACATTGGGATTTTGAGGTATTCTTTTCTATCACATGCTCACAAAGCTTATGGCTATGGTTTCAATGCATTGCGACATCGTTTAGTGCCTCAAATCATCATTCGAAGTTTCGCTTTGGGTATAGTTTTAATTTTCACCAAAAATCGTACATTGGGATTTTGAGAAATTCTTGTCTATCACATGCTCACAAAGCTTATAGCTTTGGTTTCAATGCATTCCGATATCGTTTAGTGCTTCAAATCACCATTCGAAGTTTCGTAGGGGTATAGTTGTAATTTTCACCAAAAATCGTACATTGGGATTTTGATGTATTCTTGTCTATCACATGCTCACAAAGCTTACGGCTTTGGTTTTAATGCATTCTAACATCGTTTAGTGCCTCAAATGACCATTCGAAGTTTCGTAGGGGTATAGTTGTAATTTTCACCAAAAATCGTATATTGGAATTTTGAGGTATTCTTTTCTATCAGATGCTCACAAAGCTTATGGCTATGGTTTCAATGCATTGCGACATCGTTTAGTGCCTCAAATCATCATTCGAAGTTTCGCTTTGGGTATAGTTGTAATTTTCACCAAAAATCGTACATTGGGATTTTGGGAAATTCTTGTCTATCACATGCTCACAAAGCTTATAGCTTTGGTTTCAATGCATTCCGATATCGTTTAGTGCTTCAAATCACCATTCGAAGTTTCGTAGGGGTATAGTTGTAATTTTCACCAAAAATCGTACATTGGGATTTTGATGTATTCTTGTCTATCACATGCTCACAAAGCTTATGGCTTTGGTTTCAATGCATTCCGACATCGTTTAGTGCCTCATATCACCATTCGAAGTTTCGTTGGGGTATAGTTGTAATTTTCACCAAAAATCGTACATTGGGCTTTTGAGGTATTCTTGTCTATCACATGCTCACAAAGCTTATGGCTTTGGTTTCAATGCATTCCGATATCGTTTAGGGCCTCAAATCACCATTCAAAGTTTCGTAGGGGTATAGTTGTAATTTTCACCAAAAATCGTACATTGGGATTTTGAGGTATTCTTGTCTATCACATGGTCACAAAGCTTATGACTTTGGTTTCAATGCATTCCGACATCGTTTAGAGCCTCAAATAACCATTCGAAGTATCGTAGGGGTATAGTTGTAATTTTCACCAAAAATCGTACATTGGAATTTTGAGGTATTCTTGTCTATCACATGCTCACAAAGCTTATGGCGTCGGTTTTAATGCATTCCGACATCGTTTAGTGCCTCATATCACCATTCGAAGTTTCGTTGGGGTATAGTTGTAATTTTCACCAAAAATCGTACATTGGGCTTTTGAGGTATTCTTGTCTATCACATGCTCACAAAGCTTATGGCTTTGGTTTCAATGCATTCCGATATCGTTTAGGGCCTCAAATCACCATTCAAAGTTTCGTAGGGGTATAGTTGTAATTTTCACCAAAAATCGTACATTTGGATTTTTAGGTATTCTTGTCTATCACATGCTCACAAAACTTATGGCTTTGGTTTTAATGCATTCCGAAATCGTTTAGTGCCTCAAATCACCATTCGTAGTTTCGTAGGGGTATAGTTGTAATTTTTACCAAAAATCGTACATTTGGATTTTGAGTTATTCTTGTCTATCTCATGCTCACAAAGCTTATGGCTATGGTTTCAATGCATTGCGACATCGTTTAGTGCCTCAAATCATCATTCGAAGTTTCGCATTGGGTATAGTTGTAATTTTAACCAAAAATCGTACATTGGGATTTTGGGAAATTCTTGTCTATCACATGCTCACAAAGCTTATAGCTTTGGTTTCAATGCATTCCGATATCGTTTAGTGCTTCAAATCACCATTCGAAGTTTCGTAGGGGTATAGTTGTAATTTTCACCAAAAATCGTACATTGGGATTTTGATGTATTCTTGTCTATCACATGCTCACAAAGCTTATGGCTTTGGTTTCAATGCATTCCGATATCGTTTAGGGCCTCAAATCACCATTCAAAGTTTCGTAGGGGTATAGTTGTAATTTTCACCAAAAATCATACATTAGGATTTTGAGGTATTCTTGTCTATCACATGGTCACAAAGCGTATGGCTTTGGTTTCAATGCATTCCGACATCGTTTAGAGCCTCAAATAACCATTCGAAGTATCGTAGGGGTATAGTTGTAATTTTCACAAAAAATCGTACATTGGGATTTTGAGGTATTCTTGTCTATCACATGCTCACAAAGCTCAAGGCTTTGGTTTCAATGCATTTCGACATCGTTTAGTGCCTCAAATCATCATTCGAAGTTTCGCATGGGGTATAGTTGTAATTTTCACCCAAAATCGTACATTGGAATTTTGAGGTATTCTTGTCTATCTCATGCTCACAAAGCTTATGGCTTTAGTTTCCATGCATTCCGACATCGTTTAGTGCCTCAAATCACCACTCGAAGTTTCGTAGGGGGTATAGTTGTAATTTTCACCAAAAATCGTACATTGGAATTTTGAGGTATTCTTGTCTATCACATGCTCACAAAGCTTATAGCTTTGGTTTCAATGCATTCCGACATCGTTAAGTGCCTCATATCACCATTCGAAGTTTCGTTGGGGTATAGTTGTAATTTTCACCAAAAATCGTACATTGGGATTTTGAGGTATTATTGTCTATCACATGCTGACAAAGCTTATGGCTTTGGTTTCAATGCATTGCGACATCGTTCAGTGCCTCATATCCCCATTCGAAGTTTCGTAAGGGTGTAGTTATAATTTTCACCAAAAATCGTACATTGGGATTTTAAGGTATTCTTGTCTATCACATGCTCACAAAGCTTATAACATTGGTTTCAATGCATTCCGACATCGTTTAGTGCCTCAAATCACCTTTCGAAGTTTCGCATGGGGTATAGTTGTAATTTTCACCAAAAATCGTATATTGGGTTTTTGAGGTATGCTTGTCTATCACATGCTCACAAAGCTTATGGCTTTGGTTTCAATGCGTTCCGACATCGTTTAGTGCCTCAAATCACCATTCGAAGTTTCGTAGTGGTATAGTTGTAATTTTTACCAAAAATCGTACATTGGGATTTTGAGGTATTCTTGTCTATCACATGCTCACAAAGCTTATGGCTTTGGTTTTAATTCATTCCGACATCGTTTAGTGCCTCAAATCACCATTCGAAGTTTCATAGGGGTATAGTTGTAATTTTAACCAAAAATCATACATTGGGCCTTCGAGGTATTCTTGTCTATCACATGCTCACAAAGCTTACGGCTTTGGTTTTAATGCATTACGATATCGTTTAGTGCCTCAAATCACCATTCGAAGTTTCGTAGGGGTATAGTTGTAATTTTCACCAAAAATCGTACATTGAGATTTTGAGGTACTCTTGTCCATCACATGCTCACAAAGCTTATGGCGTTGGTTTCAATGCATTCCGACATCGTTTAGTACCTTGAATCACCATTCGATGTTTCATAGGGGGTATAGTTGTAATTTTCACCAAAAATCGTACATTGGAATTTTGAGGAATTCTTGTCTATCATATGCTCACAAAGCTTATGGCTTTGGTTTCAATGCATTCCGACATCGTTTAGTGCCTCAAATAACCATTCGAAGTTTCGTAGGGGTATAGTTGTAATTTTCACCAAAAATCGTATATTGGGATTTTGAGGTATGCTTGTCTATCACATGCTCACAAAGCTTATGGCTTTGGTTTCAATGCGTTCCGACATTGTTTAGTGCCTCAAATCACCATTCGAAGTTTCGTAGGGGTATAGTTGTAATTTTCACCAAAAATCGTAAATTGGGATTTTGAGGTATTCTTGTATATCAGATGCTCACAAAGCTTATGGCTTTGGTTTTAATGCATTCCGACATCGTTTAGTGCCTCAAATCACCATTCGAAGTTTCGTAGGGGTATAGTTGTAATTTTCACCAAAAATCGTACATTGGGATTTTGAGGTATTCTTGTCTATCACATGCTCACAAAGCTTATGGCTTTGGTTTCAATGTATTCTGACATCGTTTAGTGCCTCAAATCACCATTCGAAGTTTCGTAGGGGTATAGTTGTAATTTTCATCAAAAATCGTACATTGGGATTTTGTGGTATTCTTGTCTATCACATGCTCACAAAGCTTATGTCTTTGGTTTCAATGCATTCCGACATCGTTTAGTGCCTCAAATAACCATTCGAAGTTTCGTAGGGTTATAGTTATAATTTTCACCAAAAATCGTACATTGGGATTTTGAGGTATTCTTGTCTATCACATGCTCACAAAGCTTATGGCTTTGGTTTCAATGCATTCCGACATCGTTTAGTACCTTGAATCACCATTCGATGTTTCATAGGGGGTATAGTTGTAATTTTCACCAAAAATCGTACATTGGAATTTTGAGGAATTCTTGTCTATCATATGCTCACAAAGCTTATGGCTTTGGTTTTAATTCATTCCGACATCGTTTAGTGCCTCAAATCACCATTCGAAGTTTCATAGGGGTATAGTTGTAATTTTTACCAAAAATCGTACATTTGGATTTTGAGTTATTCTTGTCTATCTCATGCTCACAAAGCTTATGGCTATGGTTTCAATGCATTGCGACATCGTTTAGTGCCTCAAATCATCATTCGAAGTTTCGCATTGGGTATAGTTGTAATTTTAACCAAAAATCGTACATTGGGATTTTGGGAAATTCTTGTCTATCACATGCTCACAAAGCTTATAGCTTTGGTTTCAATGCATTCCGATATCGTTTAGTGCTTCAAATCACCATTCGAAGTTTCGTAGGGGTATAGTTGTAATTTTCACCAAAAATCGTACATTGGGATTTTGATGTATTCTTGTCTATCACATGCTCACAAAGCTTATGGCTTTGGTTTCAATGCATTCCGATATCGTTTAGGGCCTCAAATCACCATTCAAAGTTTCGTAGGGGTATAGTTGTAATTTTCACCAAAAATCATACATTAGGATTTTGAGGTATTCTTGTCTATCACATGGTCACAAAGCGTATGGCTTTGGTTTCAATGCATTCCGACATCGTTTAGAGCCTCAAATAACCATTCGAAGTATCGTAGGGGTATAGTTGTAATTTTCACAAAAAATCGTACATTGGGATTTTGAGGTATTCTTGTCTATCACATGCTCACAAAGCTCAAGGCTTTGGTTTCAATGCATTTCGACATCGTTTAGTGCCTCAAATCATCATTCGAAGTTTCGCATGGGGTATAGTTGTAATTTTCACCCAAAATCGTACATTGGAATTTTGAGGTATTCTTGTCTATCTCATGCTCACAAAGCTTATGGCTTTAGTTTCCATGCATTCCGACATCGTTTAGTGCCTCAAATCACCACTCGAAGTTTCGTAGGGGGTATAGTTGTAATTTTCACCAAAAATCGTACATTGGAATTTTGAGGTATTCTTGTCTATCACATGCTCACAAAGCTTATAGCTTTGGTTTCAATGCATTCCGACATCGTTTAGTGCCTCATATCACCATTCGAAGTTTCGTTGGGGTATAGTTGTAATTTTCACCAAAAATCGTACATTGGGCTTTTGAGGTATTCTTGTCTATCACATGCTCACAAAGCTTATGGCTTTGGTTTCAATGCATTCCGATATCGTTTAGGGCCTCAAATCACCATTCAAAGTTTCGTAGGGGTATAGTTGTAATTTTCACCAAAAATCGTACATTGGGATTTTGAGGTATTCTTGTCTATCACATGGTCACAAAGCTTATGACTTTGGTTTCAATGCATTCCGACATCGTTTAGAGCCTCAAATAACCATTCGAAGTATCGTAGGGGTATAGTTGTAATTTTCACCAAAAATCGTACATTGGAATTTTGAGGTATTCTTGTCTATCACATGCTCACAAAGCTTATGGCGTCGGTTTTAATGCATTCCGACATCGTTTAGTGCCTCATATCACCATTCGAAGTTTCGTTGGGGTATAGTTGTAATTTTCACCAAAAATCGTACATTGGGCTTTTGAGGTATTCTTGTCTATCACATGCTCACAAAGCTTATGGCTTTGGTTTCAATGCATTCCGACATCGTTTAGTACCTTGAATCACCATTCGATGTTTCATAGGGGGTATAGTTGTAATTTTCACCAAAAATCGTACATTGGAATTTTGAGGAATTCTTGTCTATCATATGCTCACAAAGCTTATGGCTTTGGTTTCAATGCATTCCGACATCGTTTAGTGCCTCAAATAACCATTCGAAGTTTCGTAGGGGTATAGTAGTAATTTTCACCAAAAATCGTATATTGGGATTTTGAGGTATGCTTGTCTATCACATGCTCACAAAGCTTATGGCTTTGGTTTCAATGCGTTCCGACATTGTTTAGTGCCTCAAATCACCATTCGAAGTTTCGTAGGGGTATAGTTGTAATTTTCACCAAAAATCGTAAATTGGGATTTTGAGGTATTCTTGTATATCAGATGCTCACAAAGATTATGGCTTTGGTTTTAATGCATTCCGACATCGTTTAGTGCCTCAAATCACCATTCGAAGTTTCGTAGGGGTATAGTTGTAATTTTCACCAAAAATCGTACATTGGGATTTTGAGGTATTCTTGTCTATCACATGCTCACAAAGCTTATGGCTTTGGTTTCAATGTATTCTGACATCGTTTAGTGCCTCAAATCACCATTCAAAGTTTCGTAGGGGTATAGTTGTAATTTTCACCAAAAATCGTACATTTGGATTTTTAGGTATTCTTGTCTATCACATGCTCACAAAACTTATGGCTTTGGTTTTAATGCATTCCGAAATCGTTTAGTGCCTCAAATCACCATTCGTAGTTTCGTAGGGGTATAGTTGTAATTTTTACCAAAAATCGTACATTTGGATTTTGAGTTATTCTTGTCTATCTCATGCTCACAAAGCTTATGGCTATGGTTTCAATGCATTGCGACATCGTTTAGTGCCTCAAATCATCATTCGAAGTTTCGCATTGGGTATAGTTGTAATTTTAACCAAAAATCGTACATTGGGATTTTGGGAAATTCTTGTCTATCACATGCTCACAAAGCTTATAGCTTTGGTTTCAATGCATTCCGATATCGTTTAGTGCTTCAAATCACCATTCGAAGTTTCGTAGGGGTATAGTTGTAATTTTCACCAAAAATCGTACATTGGGATTTTGATGTATTCTTGTCTATCACATGCTCACAAAGCTTATGGCTTTGGTTTCAATGCATTCCGATATCGTTTAGGGCCTCAAATCACCATTCAAAGTTTCGTAGGGGTATAGTTGTAATTTTCACCAAAAATCATACATTAGGATTTTGAGGTATTCTTGTCTATCACATGGTCACAAAGCGTATGGCTTTGGTTTCAATGCATTCCGACATCGTTTAGAGCCTCAAATAACCATTCGAAGTATCGTAGGGGTATAGTTGTAATTTTCACAAAAAATCGTACATTGGGATTTTGAGGTATTCTTGTCTATCACATGCTCACAAAGCTCAAGGCTTTGGTTTCAATGCATTTCGACATCGTTTAGTGCCTCAAATCATCATTCGAAGTTTCGCATGGGGTATAGTTGTAATTTTCACCCAAAATCGTACATTGGAATTTTGAGGTATTCTTGTCTATCTCATGCTCACAAAGCTTATGGCTTTAGTTTCCATGCATTCCGACATCGTTTAGTGCCTCAAATCACCACTCGAAGTTTCGTAGGGGGTATAGTTGTAATTTTCACCAAAAATCGTACATTGGAATTTTGAGGTATTCTTGTCTATCACATGCTCACAAAGCTTATAGCTTTGGTTTCAATGCATTCCGACATCGTTAAGTGCCTCATATCACCATTCGAAGTTTCGTTGGGGTATAGTTGTAATTTTCACCAAAAATCGTACATTGGGATTTTGAGGTATTATTGTCTATCACATGCTGACAAAGCTTATGGCTTTGGTTTCAATGCATTGCGACATCGTTCAGTGCCTCATATCCCCATTCGAAGTTTCGTAAGGGTGTAGTTATAATTTTCACCAAAAATCGTACATTGGGATTTTAAGGTATTCTTGTCTATCACATGCTCACAAAGCTTATAACATTGGTTTCAATGCATTCCGACATCGTTTAGTGCCTCAAATCACCTTTCGAAGTTTCGCATGGGGTATAGTTGTAATTTTCACCAAAAATCGTATATTGGGTTTTTGAGGTATGCTTGTCTATCACATGCTCACAAAGCTTATGGCTTTGGTTTCAATGCGTTCCGACATCGTTTAGTGCCTCAAATCACCATTCGAAGTTTCGTAGTGGTATAGTTGTAATTTTTACCAAAAATCGTACATTGGGATTTTGAGGTATTCTTGTCTATCACATGCTCACAAAGCTTATGGCTTTGGTTTTAATTCATTCCGACATCGTTTAGTGCCTCAAATCACCATTCGAAGTTTCATAGGGGTATAGTTGTAATTTTAACCAAAAATCATACATTGGGCCTTCGAGGTATTCTTGTCTATCACATGCTCACAAAGCTTACGGCTTTGGTTTTAATGCATTACGATATCGTTTAGTGCCTCAAATCACCATTCGAAGTTTCGTAGGGGTATAGTTGTAATTTTCACCAAAAATCGTACATTGAGATTTTGAGGTACTCTTGTCCATCACATGCTCACAAAGCTTATGGCGTTGGTTTCAATGCATTCCGACATCGTTTAGTACCTTGAATCACCATTCGATGTTTCATAGGGGGTATAGTTGTAATTTTCACCAAAAATCGTACATTGGAATTTTGAGGAATTCTTGTCTATCATATGCTCACAAAGCTTATGGCTTTGGTTTCAATGCATTCCGACATCGTTTAGTGCCTCAAATAACCATTCGAAGTTTCGTAGGGGTATAGTTGTAATTTTCACCAAAAATCGTATATTGGGATTTTGAGGTATGCTTGTCTATCACATGCTCACAAAGCTTATGGCTTTGGTTTCAATGCGTTCCGACATTGTTTAGTGCCTCAAATCACCATTCGAAGTTTCGTAGGGGTATAGTTGTAATTTTCACCAAAAATCGTAAATTGGGATTTTGAGGTATTCTTGTATATCAGATGCTCACAAAGCTTATGGCTTTGGTTTTAATGCATTCCGACATCGTTTAGTGCCTCAAATCACCATTCGAAGTTTCGTAGGGGTATAGTTGTAATTTTCACCAAAAATCGTACATTGGAATTTTGAGGTATTCTTGTCTATCACATGCTCACAAAGCTTATGGCGTCGGTTTTAATGCATTCCGACATCGTTTAGTGCCTCATATCACCATTCGAAGTTTCGTTGGGGTATAGTTGTAATTTTCACCAAAAATCGTACATTGGGCTTTTGAGGTATTCTTGTCTATCACATGCTCACAAAGCTTATGGCTTTGGTTTCAATGCATTCCGACATCGTTTAGTACCTTGAATCACCATTCGATGTTTCATAGGGGGTATAGTTGTAATTTTCACCAAAAATCGTACATTGGAATTTTGAGGAATTCTTGTCTATCATATGCTCACAAAGCTTATGGCTTTGGTTTCAATGCATTCCGACATCGTTTAGTGCCTCAAATAACCATTCGAAGTTTCGTAGGGGTATAGTAGTAATTTTCACCAAAAATCGTATATTGGGATTTTGAGGTATGCTTGTCTATCACATGCTCACAAAGCTTATGGCTTTGGTTTCAATGCGTTCCGACATTGTTTAGTGCCTCAAATCACCATTCGAAGTTTCGTAGGGGTATAGTTGTAATTTTCACCAAAAATCGTAAATTGGGATTTTAAGGTATTCTTGTATATCAGATGCTCACAAAGCTTATGGCTTTGGTTTTAATGCATTCCGACATCGTTTAGTGCCTCAAATCACCATTCGAAGTTTCGTAGGGGTATAGTTGTAATTTTCACCAAAAATCGTACATTGGGATTTTGAGGTATTCTTGTCTATCACATGCTCACAAAGCTTATGGCTTTGGTTTCAATGTATTCTGACATCGTTTAGTGCCTCAAATCACCATTCAAAGTTTCGTAGGGGTATAGTTGTAATTTTCACCAAAAATCGTACATTTGGATTTTTAGGTATTCTTGTCTATCACATGCTCACAAAACTTATGGCTTTGGTTTTAATGCATTCCGAAATCGTTTAGTGCCTCAAATCACCATTCGTAGTTTCGTAGGGGTATAGTTGTAATTTTTACCAAAAATCGTACATTTGGATTTTGAGTTATTCTTGTCTATCTCATGCTCACAAAGCTTATGGCTATGGTTTCAATGCATTGCGACATCGTTTAGTGCCTCAAATCATCATTCGAAGTTTCGCATTGGGTATAGTTGTAATTTTAACCAAAAATCGTACATTGGGATTTTGGGAAATTCTTGTCTATCACATGCTCACAAAGCTTATAGCTTTGGTTTCAATGCATTCCGATATCGTTTAGTGCTTCAAATCACCATTCGAAGTTTCGTAGGGGTATAGTTGTAATTTTCACCAAAAATCGTACATTGGGATTTTGATGTATTCTTGTCTATCACATGCTCACAAAGCTTATGGCTTTGGTTTCAATGCATTCCGATATCGTTTAGGGCCTCAAATCACCATTCAAAGTTTCGTAGGGGTATAGTTGTAATTTTCACCAAAAATCATACATTAGGATTTTGAGGTATTCTTGTCTATCACATGGTCACAAAGCGTATGGCTTTGGTTTCAATGCATTCCGACATCGTTTAGAGCCTCAAATAACCATTCGAAGTATCGTAGGGGTATAGTTGTAATTTTCACAAAAAATCGTACATTGGGATTTTGAGGTATTCTTGTCTATCACATGCTCACAAAGCTCAAGGCTTTGGTTTCAATGCATTTCGACATCGTTTAGTGCCTCAAATCATCATTCGAAGTTTCGCATGGGGTATAGTTGTAATTTTCACCCAAAATCGTACATTGGAATTTTGAGGTATTCTTGTCTATCTCATGCTCACAAAGCTTATGGCTTTAGTTTCCATGCATTCCGACATCGTTTAGTGCCTCAAATCACCACTCGAAGTTTCGTAGGGGGTATAGTTGTAATTTTCACCAAAAATCGTACATTGGAATTTTGAGGTATTCTTGTCTATCACATGCTCACAAAGCTTATAGCTTTGGTTTCAATGCATTCCGACATCGTTAAGTGCCTCATATCACCATTCGAAGTTTCGTTGGGGTATAGTTGTAATTTTCACCAAAAATCGTACATTGGGATTTTGAGGTATTATTGTCTATCACATGCTGACAAAGCTTATGGCTTTGGTTTCAATGCATTGCGACATCGTTCAGTGCCTCATATCCCCATTCGAAGTTTCGTAAGGGTGTAGTTATAATTTTCACCAAAAATCGTACATTGGGATTTTAAGGTATTCTTGTCTATCACATGCTCACAAAGCTTATAACATTGGTTTCAATGCATTCCGACATCGTTTAGTGCCTCAAATCACCTTTCGAAGTTTCGCATGGGGTATAGTTGTAATTTTCACCAAAAATCGTATATTGGGTTTTTGAGGTATGCTTGTCTATCACATGCTCACAAAGCTTATGGCTTTGGTTTCAATGCGTTCCGACATCGTTTAGTGCCTCAAATCACCATTCGAAGTTTCGTAGTGGTATAGTTGTAATTTTTACCAAAAATCGTACATTGGGATTTTGAGGTATTCTTGTCTATCACATGCTCACAAAGCTTATGGCTTTGGTTTTAATTCATTCCGACATCGTTTAGTGCCTCAAATCACCATTCGAAGTTTCATAGGGGTATAGTTGTAATTTTAACCAAAAATCATACATTGGGCCTTCGAGGTATTCTTGTCTATCACATGCTCACAAAGCTTACGGCTTTGGTTTTAATGCATTACGATATCGTTTAGTGCCTCAAATCACCATTCGAAGTTTCGTAGGGGTATAGTTGTAATTTTCACCAAAAATCGTACATTGAGATTTTGAGGTACTCTTGTCCATCACATGCTCACAAAGCTTATGGCGTTGGTTTCAATGCATTCCGACATCGTTTAGTACCTTGAATCACCATTCGATGTTTCATAGGGGGTATAGTTGTAATTTTCACCAAAAATCGTACATTGGAATTTTGAGGAATTCTTGTCTATCATATGCTCACAAAGCTTATGGCTTTGGTTTCAATGCATTCCGACATCGTTTAGTGCCTCAAATAACCATTCGAAGTTTCGTAGGGGTATAGTTGTAATTTTCACCAAAAATCGTATATTGGGATTTTGAGGTATGCTTGTCTATCACATGCTCACAAAGCTTATGGCTTTGGTTTCAATGCGTTCCGACATTGTTTAGTGCCTCAAATCACCATTCGAAGTTTCGTAGGGGTATAGTTGTAATTTTCACCAAAAATCGTAAATTGGGATTTTGAGGTATTCTTGTATATCAGATGCTCACAAAGCTTATGGCTTTGGTTTTAATGCATTCCGACATCGTTTAGTGCCTCAAATCACCATTCGAAGTTTCGTAGGGGTATAGTTGTAATTTTCACCAAAAATCGTACATTGGGATTTTGAGGTATTCTTGTCTATCACATGCTCACAAAGCTTATGGCTTTGGTTTCAATGTATTCTGACATCGTTTAGTGCCTCAAATCACCATTCGAAGTTTCGTAGGGGTATAGTTGTAATTTTCATCAAAAATCGTACATTGGGATTTTGTGGTATTCTTGTCTATCACATGCTCACAAAGCTTATGTCTTTGGTTTCAATGCATTCCGACATCGTTTAGTGCCTCAAATAACCATTCGAAGTTTCGTAGGGTTATAGTTATAATTTTCACCAAAAATCGTACATTGGGATTTTGAGGTATTCTTGTCTATCACATGCTCACAAAGCTTATGGCTTTGGTTTCAATGCATTTCGACATCGTTTAGTGCCTCAAATCGTCATTCGAAATTTCGCATGGGGTATAGTTGTAATTTTCACCAAAAATCGTACATTGGAATTTTGAGGTATTCTTGTCTATCAAATGCTCACAAAGCTTATGGCGTCGGTTTTAATGCATTCTGACATCGTTTAGTGCCTCAAATCACCATTCGAAGTTTCGTAGGGGTATAGTTGTAATTTTCACCAAAAATCGTACATTTGGATTTTTAAGTATTCTTGTCTATCACATGCTCACAAAACTTATGGCTTTGGTTTTAATGCATTCCGACATCGTTTAGTGCCTCAAATCACCATTCGTAGTTTCGTAGGGGTATAGTTGTAATTTTTACCAAATCGTACATTTGGATTTTGAGTTATTCTTGTCTATTACATGCTCACAAAGCTTATGGCTATGGTTTCAATGCATTGCGACATCGTTTAGTGCCTCAAATCATCATTCGAAGTTTCGCTTTGGGTATAGTTGTAATTTTCACCAAAAATCGTACATTGGGATTTTGGGAAATTCTTGTCTATCACATGCTCACAAAGCTTATAGCTTTGGTTTCAATGCATTCCGATATCGTTTAGTGCTTCAAATCACCATTCGAAGTTTCGTAGGGGTATAGTTGTAATTTTCACCAAAAATCGTACATTGGGATTTTGATGTATTCTTGTCTATCACATGCTCACAAAGCTTATGGCTTAGGTTTCAATGCATTCCGACATCGTTTAGTGCCTCATATCACCATTCGAAGTTTCGTTGGGGTATAGTTGTAATTTTCACCAAAAATCGTACATTGGGCTTTTGAGGTATTCTTGTCTATCACATGCTCACAAAGCTTATGGCTTTGGTTTCAATGCATTCCGATATCGTTTAGGGCCTCAAATCACCATTCAAAGTTTCGTAGGGGTATAGTTGTAATTTTGACCAAAAATCGTACATTGGGATTTTGAGGTATTCTTATCTATCACATGGTCACAAAGCTTATGACTTTGGTTTCAATGCATTCCGACATCGTTTAGAGCCTCAAATAACCATTCGAAGTATCGTAGGGGTATAGTTGTAATTTTCACCAAAAATCGTACATTGGAATTTTGAGGTATTCTTGTCTATCACATGCTCACAAAGCTTATGGCGTCGGTTTTAATGCATTCCGACATCGTTTAGTGCCTCATATCACCATTCGAAGTTTCGTTGGGGTATAGTTGTAATTTTCACCAAAAATAGTACATTGGGCTTTTGAGGTATTCTTGTCTATCACATGCTCACAAAGCTTATGGCTTTGGTTTCAATGCATTCCGATATCGTTTAGGGCCTCAAATCACCATTCAAAGTTTCGTAGGGGTATAGTTGTAATTTTCACCAAAAATCGTACATTTGGATTTTTAGGTATTCTTGTCTATCACATGCTCACAAAACTTATGGCTTTGGTTTTAATGCATTCCGAAATCGTTTAGTGCCTCAAATCACCATTCGTAGTTTCGTAGGGGTATAGTTGTAATTTTTACCAAAAATCGTACATTTGGATTTTGAGTTATTCTTGTCTATCTCATGCTCACAAAGCTTATGGCTATGGTTTCAATGCATTGCGACATCGTTTAGTGCCTCAAATCATCATTCGAAGTTTCGCATTGGGTATAGTTGTAATTTTCACCAAAAATCGTACATTGGGATTTTGGGAAATTCTTGTCTATCACATGCTCACAAAGCTTATAGCTTTGGTTTCAATGCATTCCGATATCGTTTAGTGCTTCAAATCACCATTCGATGTTTCGTAGGGGTATAGTTGTAATTTTCACCAAAAATCGTACATTGGGATTTTGATGTATTCTTGTCTATCACATGCTCACAAAGCTTATGGCTTTGGTTTCAATGCATTCCGACATCGTTTAGTGCCTCATATCACCATTCGAAGTTTCGTTGGGGTATAGTTGTAATTTTCACCAAAAATCGTACATTGGGCTTTTGAGGTATTCTTGCCTATCACATGCTCACAAAGCTTATGGCTTTGGTTTCAATGCATTCCGATATCGTTTAGGGCCTCAAATCACCATTCAAAGTTTCGTAGGGTACAGTTGTAATTTTCACCAAAAATCATACATTGGGATTTTGAGGTATTCTTGGCTATCACATGGTCACAAAGCGTATGGCTTTGGTTTCAATGTATTCTGACATCGTTTAGTGCCTCAAATCACCATTCGAAGTTTCGTAGGGGTATAGTTGTAATTTTCATCAAAAATCGTACATTGGGATTTTGAGGTATTCTTGTCTATCACATGCTCACAAAGCTTATGTCTTTGGTTTCAATGCATTCCGACATCGTTTAGTGCCTCAAATAACCATTCGAAGTTTCGTAGGGTTATAGTTATAATTTTCACCAAAAATCGTACATTGGGATTTTGAGGTATTCTTGTCTATCACATGCTCACAAAGCTTATGGCTTTGGTTTCAATGCATTTCGACATCGTTTAGTGCCTCAAATCGTCATTCGAAATTTCGCATGGGGTATAGTTGTAATTTTCACCAAAAATCGTACATTGGAATTTTGAGGTATTCTTGTCTATCACATGCTCACAAAGCTTATGGCTTTAGTTTCCATGCATTCCGACATCGTTAAGTGCCTCATATCACCATTCGAAGTTTCGTTGGGGTATAGTTGTAATTTTCACCAAAAATCGTACATTGGGATTTTGAGGTATTCTTGTCTATCACATGCTCACAAAGCTTAAGGCTTTGGTTTCAATGCATTTCGACATCGTTTAGTGCCTCAAATCATCATTCGAAGTTTCGCATGGGGTATAGTTGTAATTTTCACCAAAAATCGTACATTGGGATTTTGAGGTATTCTTGTCTATCCCATGCTCACAAAGCTTATGGCTTTAGTTTCCATGCATTCCGACATCGTTTAGTGCCTCAAATCACCACTCGAAGTTTCGTAGGGGGTATAGTTGTAATTTTCACCAAAAATCGTACATTGGAATTTTGAGGTATTCTTGTCTATCACATGCTCACAAAGCTTATAGCTTTGGTTTCAATGCATTCCGACATCGTTAAGTGCCTCATATCACCATTCGAAGTTTCGTTGGGGTATAGTTGTAATTTTCACCAAAAATCGTACATTGGGATTTTGAGGTATTATTGTCTATCACATGCTGACAAAGCTTATGGCTTTGGTTTCAATGCAATGCGACATCGTTCAGTGCCTCATATCCCCATTCGAAGTTTCGTAAGGGTGTAGTTATAATTTTCACCAAAAATCGTACATTGGGATTTTAAGGTATTCTTGTCTATCACATGCTCACAAAGCTTATAACATTGATTTCAATGCATTCCGACATCGTTTAGTGCCTCAAATCACCTTTCGAAGTTTCGCATGGGGTATAGTTGTAATTTTCACCAAAAATCGTATATTGGGTTTTTGAGGTATGCTTGTCTATCACATGCTCACAAAGCTTATGGCTTTGGTTTCAATGCGTTCCGACATCGTTTAGTGCCTCAAATCACCATTCGAAGTTTCGTAGTGGTATAGTTGTAATTTTTACCAAAAATCGTACATTGGTATTTTGAGGTATTCTGGTCTATCACATGCTCACAAAGCTTATGGCTTTGGTTTTAATGCATTCCGACATCGTTTAGTGCCTCAAATCACCATTCGAAGTTTCATAGGGGTATAGTTGTAATTTTCACCAAAAATCATACATTGGGCCTTCGAGGTATTCTTGTCTATCACATGCTCACAAAGCTTACGGCTTTGGTTTTAA
The DNA here is from genome assembly GCA_963669365.1 of Verbascum thapsus. Classification (NCBI taxonomy): domain Eukaryota; kingdom Viridiplantae; phylum Streptophyta; class Magnoliopsida; order Lamiales; family Scrophulariaceae; genus Verbascum; species Verbascum thapsus. The sequence continues at coordinate 8,936,814 of OY770115.1, forward strand.
TGCATTACGATATCGTTTAGTGCCTCAAATCACCATTCGAAGTTTCGTAGGGGTATAGTTGTAATTTTCACCAAAAATCGTACATTGGGATTTTGAGGTACTCTTGTCCATCACATGCTCACAAAGCTTATGGCGTTGGTTTCAATGCATTCTGACATCGTTTAGTACCTTGAATCACCATTCGATGTTTCATAGGGGGTATAGTTGTAATTTTCACCAAAAATCGTACATTGGAATTTTGAGGAATTCTTGTCTATCACATGCTCACAAAGCTTATGGCTTTGGTTTCAATGCATTCCGACATCGTTTAGTGCCTCAAATAAGCATTCGAAGTTTCGTAGGGGTATAGTTGTAATTTTCACCAAAAATCGTATATTGGGATTTTGAGGTATGCTTGTCAATCACATGCTCACAAAGCTTATGGCTTTGGTTTCAATGCGTTCCGACATTGTTTAGTGCCTCAAATCACCATTCGAAGTTTCGTAGGGGTATAGTTGTAATTTTCACCAAAAATCGTACATTGGGATTTTGAGGTATTCTTGTATATCAGATGCTCACAAAGCTTATGGCTTTGGTTTTAATGCATTCCGACATCGTTTAGTGCCTCAAATCACCATTCGAAGTTTCGTAGGGGTATAGTTGTAATTTTTACCAAAAATCGTACGTTGGGATTTTGAGGTATTCTTGTCTATCACATGCTCACAAAGCTTATGGCTTTGGTTTCAATGTATTCTGACATCGTTTAGTGCCTCAAATCACCATTCGATGTTTCGTAGGGGTATAGTTGTAATTTTCATCAAAAATCGTACATTGGGATTTTGAGGTATTCTTGTCTATCACATGCTCACAAAGCTTATGTCTTTGGTTTCAATGCATTCCGACATCGTTTAGTGCCTCAAATAACCATTCGAAGTTTCGTAGGGTTATAGTTATAATTTTCACCAAAAATCGTACATTGGGATTTTGAGGTATTCTTGTCTATCACATGCTCACAAAGCTTATGGCTTTGGTTTCAATGCATTTCGACATCGTTTAGTGCCTCAAATCGTCATTCGAAATTTCGCATGGGGTATAGTTGTAATTTTCACCAAAAATCGTACATTGGAATTTTGAGGTATTCTTGTCTATCACATGCTCACAAAGCTTATGGCGTCGGTTTTAATGCATTCCGACATCGTTTAGTGCCTCAAATCACCATTCGAAGTTTCGTAGGGGTATAGTTGTAATTTTCACCAAAAATCGTACATTTGGATTTTTAGGTATTCTTGTCTATCACATGCTCACAAAATTTATGGCTTTTGTTTTAATGCATTCCGACATCGTTTAGTGCCTTAAATCACCATTCGTAGTTTCGTAGGGGTATAGTTGTAATTTTTACCAAATCGTACATTTGGATTTTGAGTTATTCTTGTCTATCTCATGCTCACAAAGCTTATGGCTTTGGTTTCAATGCATTGCGGCTGGTTAGTGCCTCAAATCACCATTCAAAGTTTCGTAGGGGTATTGTTGTAATTTTTATCAAAAATCGTACATTTGGATTTTGAGTTATTCTTGTCTATCACATGCTCACAAAGCTTACGGCTTTGGTTTTAATGCATTCTGACATCGTTTAGTGCCTCAAATGACCATTCGAAGTTTCGTAGGGGTATAGTTGTAATTTTCACCAAAAATCGTACATTGGAATTTTGAGGTATTCTTTTCTATCAGATGCTCACAAAGCTTATGGCTATGGTTTCAATGCATTGCGACATCGTTTAGTGCCTCAAATCATCATTCGAAGTTTCGCTTTGGGTATAGTTGTAATTTTCACCAAAAATCGTACATTGGGATTTTGGGAAATTCTTGTCTATCACATGCTCACAAAGCTTATAGCTTTGGTTTCAATGCATTCCGATATCGTTTAGTGCTTCAAATCACCATTCGAAGTTTCGTAGGGGTATAGTTGTAATTTTCACCAAAAATCGTACATTGGGATTTTGATGTATTCTTGTCTATCACATGCTCACAAAGCTTATGGCTTTGGTTTCAATGCATTCCGACATCGTTTAGTGCCTCATATCACCATTCGAAGTTTCGTTGGGGTATAGTTGTAATTTTCACCAAAAATCGTACATTGGGCTTTTGAGGTATTCTTGTCTATCACATGCTCACAAAGCTTATGGCTTTGGTTTCAATGTATTCCGACATCGTTTAGTGCCTCAAATAAGCATTCGAAGTTTCGTAGGGGTATAGTTGTAATTTTCACCAAAAATCGTATATTGGGATTTTGAGGTATGTTTGTCTATCACATGCTCACAAAGCTTATGGCTTTGGTTTCAATGCGTTCCGACATTGTTTAGTGCCTCAAATCACCATTCGAAGTTTCGTAGGGGTATAGTTGTAATTTTCACCAAAAATCGTACATTGGGATTTTGAGGTATTCTTGTATATCAGATGCTCACAAAGCTTATGGCTTTGGTTTTAATGCATTCCGACATCGTTTAGTGCCTCAAATCACCATTCGAAGTTTCGTAGGGGTATAGTTGTAATTTTCACCAAAAATCATACATTGGGCCTTCGAGGTATTCTTGTCTATCACATGCTCACAAAGCTTACGGCTTTGGTTTTAATGCATTACGATATCGTTTAGTGCCTCAAATCACCATTCGAAGTTTCGTAGGGTATAGTTGTAATTTTCACCAAAAATCGTACATTGGGATTTTGAGGTACTCTTGTCCATCACATGCTCACAAAGCTTATGGCTTTGGTTTCAATGCATTCCGACATCGTTTAGTACCTTGAATCACCATTCGATGTTTCGTAGGGGGTATAGTTGTAATTTTCACCAAAAATCGTACATTGGAATTTTGAGGAATTCTTGTCTATCACATGCTCACAAAGCTTATGGCTTTGGTTTCAATGCATTCCGACATCGTTTAGTGCCTCAAATAACCATTCGAAGTTTCGTAGGGGTATAGTTGTAATTTTCACCAAAAATCATATATTGGGATTTTGAGGTATGCTTGTCTATCACATGCTCACAAAGCTTATGGCTTTGGTTTCAATGCGTTCCGACATCGTTTAGTGCCTCAAATCACCATTCGAAGTTTCGTAGGGGTATAGTTGTAATTTTCACCAAAAATCGTACATTGGGATTTTGAGGTATTCTAGTCTATCACATGCTCACAAAGCTTATGGCTTTGGTTTTAATGCATTCCGACATCGTTTAGTGCCTCAAATCACCATTCGAAGTTTCGCATGGGGTATAGTTGTAATTTTCACCAAAAATCGTATATTGGGATTTTGAGGTATGCTTGTCTATCACATGCTCACAAAGCTTATGGCTTTGGTTTCAATGCGTTCCGACATCGTTTAGTGCCTCAAATCACCATTCGAAGTTTCGTAGTGGTATAGTTGTAATTTTCACCAAAAATCGTACATTGGGATTTTGAGGTATTCTTGTCTATCACATGCTCACAAAGCTTATGGCTTTGGTTTCAATGCATTTCGACATCGTTTAGTGCCTCAAATCGTCATTCGAAATTTCGCATGGGGTATAGTTGTAATTTTCACCAAAAATCGTACATTGGAATTTTGAGGTATTCTTGTCTATCACATGCTCACAAAGCTTATGGCGTCGGTTTTAATGCATTTCGACATCGTTTAGTTCCTCAAATCACCATTCGAAGTTTCGTAGGGGTATAGTTGTAATTTTCACCAAAAATCGTACATTTTGATTTTTAGGTATTCTTGTCTATCACATGCTCACAAAACTTATGGCTTTGGTTTTAATGCATTCCGACATCGTTTAGTGCCTCAAATCACCATTCGTAGTTTCGTAGGGGTATAGTTGTAATTTTTACCAAATTGTACATTTGGATTTTGAGTTATTCTTGTCTATCTCATGCTCACAAAGCTTATGGCTTTGGTTTCAATGCATTGCGGCTGGTTAGTGCCTCAAATCACCATTCGAAGTTTCGTAGGGGTATTGTTGTAATTTTTACCAAAAATCGTACATTTGGATTTTGAGTTATTCTTGTCTATCACATGCTCACAAAGCTTACGGCTTTGGTTTTAATGCATTCTGACATCGTTTAGTGCCTCAAATGACCATTCGAAGTTTCGTAGGGGTATAGTTGTAATTTTCACCAAAAATCGTACATTGGGATTTTGAGTTATTCTTTTCTATCAGATGCTCACAAAGCTTATGGCTATGGTTTCAATGCATTGCGACATCGTTTAGTTCCTCAAATCATCATTCGAAGTTTCGCTTTGGGTATAGTTGTAATTTTCACCAAAAATCGTACATTGGGATTTTGGGAAATTCTTGTCTATCACATGCTCACAAAGCTTATAGCTTTGGTTTCAATGCATTCCGATATCGTTTAGTGCTTCAAATCACCATTCGAAGTTTCGTAGGGGTATAGTTGTAATTTTTACCAAAAATCGTACATTGGGATTTTGATGTATTCTTGTCTATCACATGCTCACAAAGCTTATGGCTTTGGTTTCAATGCATTCCGACATCGTTTAGTGCCTCATATCACCATTCGAAGTTTCGTTGGGGTATAGTTGTAATTTTCACCAAAAATCGTACATTGGGCTTTTGAGGTATTCTTGTCTATCACATGCTCACAAAGCTTATGGCTTTGGTTTCAATGCATTCCGATATCGTTTAGGGCCTCAAATCACCATTCAAAGTTTCGTAGGGGTATAGTTGTAATTTTCACCAAAAATCGTACATTGGGATTTTGAGGTATTCTTGTCTATCACATGGTCACAAAGCTTATGGCTTTGGTTTCAATGCATTCCGACATCGTTTAGAGCCTCAAATAACCATTCGAAGTATCGTAGGGGTATAGTTGTAATTTTCACCAAAAATCGTACATTGGAATTTTGAGGTATTCTTGTCTATCACATGCTCACAAAGCTTAAGGCTTTGGTTTCAATGCATTTCGACATCGTTTAGTGCCTCAAATAACCATTCGAAGTTTCGTAGGGGTATAGTTATAATTTTCACCAAAAATCGTACAGTGGGATTTTGAGGTATTCTTGTCTATCACATGCTCACAAAGTTTATGGCTTTGGTTTCAATGCATTTCGACATCGTTTAGTGCCTCAAATCGTCATTCGAAATTTCGCATGGGGTATAGTTGTAATTTTTACCAAAAATCGTACATTGGGATTTTGAGGTATTCTTGTCTATCACATGCTCATAAAGCTTATGGCTTTGGTTTCAATGCGTTCCGACATCGTTTAGTGCCTCAAATCACCATTAGAAGTTTCGTAGTGGTATAGTTGTAATTTTCACCAAAAATCGTACATTGGGATTTTGAGGTATTCTTGTCTATCACATGCTCACAAAGCTTATGGCTTTGGTTTTAATGCATTCCGACATCGTTTAGTGCCTCAAATCACCATTCGAAGTTTCGTAGGGGTATAGTTGTAATTTTCACCAAAAATCATACATTGGGCCTTCGAGGTATTCTTGTCTATCACATGCTCACAAAGCTTACGGCTTTGGTTTTAATGCATTACGATATCGTTTAGTGCCTCAAATCACCATTCGAAGTTTCGTAGGGGTATAGTTGTAATTTTCACCAAAAATCGTACATTGGGATTTTGAGGTACTCTTGTCCATCACATGCTCACAAAGCTTATGGCTTTGGTTTCAATGCATTCCGACATCGTTTAGTACCTTGAATCACCATTCGATGTTTCGTAGGGGGTATAGTTGTAATTTTCACCAAAAATCGTACATTGGAATTTTGAGGAATTCTTGTCTATCACATGCTCACAAAGCTTATGGCTTTGGTTTCATTGCATTCCGACATCGTTTAGTGCCTCAAATAACCATTCGAAGTTTCGTAGGGGTATAGTTGTAATTTTCACCAAAAATCATATATTGGGATTTTGAGGTATGCTTGTCTATCACATGCTCACAAAGCTTATGGCTTTGGTTTCAATGCGTTCCGACATCGTTTAGTGCCTCAAATCACCATTCGAAGTTTCGTAGGGGTATAGTTGTAATTTTCACCAAAAATCGTACATTGGGATTTTGAGGTATTCTAGTCTATCACATGCTCACAAAGCTTATGGCTTTGGTTTTAATGCATTCCGACATCGTTTAGTGCCTCAAATCACCATTCGAAGTTTCGCATGGGGTACAGTTGTAATTTTCACCAAAAATCGTATATTGGGATTTTGAGGTATTCTTGTCTATCACATGCTCACAAAGCTAGCTTTGGTTTCAATGCATTCCGACATCGTTAAGTGCCTCATATCACCATTCGAAGTTTCGTTGGGGTATAGTTTTAATTTTCACCAAAAATCGTACATTGGGATTTTGAGGTATTATTGTCTATCACATGCTGACAAAGCTTATGGCTTTGGTTTCAATGCATTGCGACATCGTTCAGTGCCTCATATCCCCATTCGAAGTTTCGTAAGGGTGTAGTAATAATTTTCACCAAAAATCGTACATTGGGATTTTAAGGTATTCTTGTCTATCACATGCTCACAAAGCTTATAACATTGGTTTCAATGCATTCCGACATCGTTTAGTGCCTCAAATCACCTTTCGAAGTTTCGCATGGGGTATAGTTGTAATTTTCACCAAAAATCGTATATTGGGTTTTTGAGGTATGCTTGTCTATCACATGCTCACAAAGCTTATGGCTTTGGTTTCAATGCGTTCCAACATCGTTTAGTGCCTCAAATCACCATTCGAAGTTTCGTAGTGGTATAGTTGTAATTTTCACCAAAAATCGTACATTGGGATTTTGAGGTATTCTTGTCTATCACATGCTCACAAAGCTTATGGCTTTGGTTTTAATGCATTCCGACATCGTTTAGTGCTTCAAATCACCATTCGAAGTTTCGTAGGGGTATAGTTGTAATTTTCACCAAAAATCATACATTGGGCCTTCGAGGTATTCTTGTCTATCACATGCTCACAAAGCTTATGGCTTTGGTTTTAATGCATTTCGTCATCGTTTAGTGCCTCAAATCATCATTCGAAGTTTCGCATGGGGTATAGTTGTAATTTTCACCAAAAATCGTACATTGGAATTTTGAGGTATTCTTGTCTATCACATGCTCACAAAGCTTATGGCGTTGGTTTTAATGCATTCCGACATCGTTTAGTGCCTTAAATCACCATTCGATGTTTCGTAGGGGTATAGTTGTAATTTTCACCAAAAATCGTACATTTGGATTTTTAGGTATTCTTGTCTATCACATGCTCACAAAACTTATGGGTTATGCATTCTGACATCGTTTAGTGCCTCAAATCACCATTCGAAGTTTCGTAGGGCTATAGCTGTAATTTTTACCAAAAATCGTACATTTGGATTTTGAGTTATTCTTGTCTATCACATGCTCACAAAGCTTACGACTTTGGTTATAATGCATTCTGACATCGTTTAGTGCCTCAAATAACCATTCGATGTTTCGTAGGGATATAGTTGTAATTTTCACCAAAAATCGTACATTGAGATTTTGAGGTATTCTTGTCTATCACATGCTCACAAAGCTTATGGCTATGGTTTCAATGCATTTCGACATCATTTAGTGCCTCAAATCATCATTCGAAGTTTCGCATTGGGTATAGTTGTAATTTTCACCAAAAATCGTACATTGAGATTTTGAGATATTCTTGTCTATCACATGCTCACAAAGCTTATGGCTTTGGTTTCAATGCATTCCGATATCGTTTAGTGCCTCAAATCACCATTCAAAGTTTCGTAGGGGTATAGTTGTAATTTTCACCAAAAATCGTACATTTGGATTTTGAGGTATTGTTGTCTATCACATGCTCACAAAGCTTATGGCTTTTGTTTCAATGCATTCCGACATCGTTTAGTGCCTCAAATCACCATTCGAAGTTTCGTAGGGGGTAAAGTTGTAATTTTCACCAAAAATCGTACATTGGGATTTTGAGGTATTCTTGTCTATCACATGCTCACAAAGCTTATGACCTTGGTTTCAATGCATTTCGACATCGTTTAGTGCCTCAAATCACGATTCGAAGTTTCATAGAGGTATAGTTGTAATTTTCACCAAAAATCGTACACTGGGATTTTACGAAATTCTTGTCTATCACATGCTCACAAATCTTTTGGCTTTGGTTTCAATGCATTCCGACATCGTTTAGTGCCTCATATCAGCATTCAAAGTTTCGTTGGGGTATAGTTGTAATTTTCAATCGTACATTGGAATTTTGAGGTATTCTTGTCTATCACATGTTGACAAAGCTTATGGCTTTGGTTTCAATGCATTGCGACATCGTTTAGTGCCTCAAATCACCATTCGAAGTTTCGTAGGGGTATAGTTGTAATTTTCACCAAAAATCGTACATTGGGATTTTAAGGTATTCTTGTCTATCACATGCTCACAAAGCTTATAACTTTGGTTTCAATGCATTCCGACATCGTTTAGTGCCTCAAATCACCATTCGAAGTTTCGCATGGGGTATAGTTGTAATTTTCACCAAAAATCGTATATTGGGATTTTGAGGTATGCTTGTCTATCACATGCTCACAAAGCTTATGGCTTTGGTTTCATTGAGTTCCGACATCGTTTAGTGCCTCAAATCACCATTCGAAGTTTCGTAGGGGTAGAGTTGTAATTTTCACCAAAAATCGTACATTGGGATTTTGAGGTATTCTTGTCTATCACTTGCTCACAAAGCTTATGTCTTTGGTTTCAATGCATTCCGACATCGTTTAGTGCCTCAAATAACCATTCGAAGTTTCGTAGAGGTATAGTTATAATTTTCACCAAAAATCGTACATTGAGATTTTGAGGTATTCTTGTCTATCACATGCTCACAAAGCTTATGGCTTTGGTTTCAATGCATTTCGACATCGTTTAGTGCCTCAAATCATCATTCGAAGTTTCGCATGGGGTAAAAAAAAAAAAAAAATAGTTGTAATTTTCACCAAAATTCGTACATTGGGATTTTGAGGTATTCTTGTCTATCACATGCTCACATAGCTTATGGATTTGGTTTCAATGCATTCCGACATCGTTTAGTGCCTTAAATCACCATTCGAAGTTTCGTAGGGGGTATAGTTGTAATTTTCACCAAAAATCATACATTGGGATTTTGAGGTATTCTTGTCTATCATATGCTCACAAAGCTTATGGCTTTGGTTTCAATGCATTGCGGCTTCGTTTAGTGCCTCAAATCACCATTCAAATTTCGTAGGGGTATAGTTGTAATTTTCACCAAAAATCGTACATTGAGATTTTGAGGTATTTTTGTCTATCACATGCTCACAAAGCTTTTGACTTTGGTTACAATGCATTCCGACATCGTTTAGTGCCTCAAATCATGATTCGAAGTTTAATAAAGGTATAGTTGTAATTTTCACCAAAAATCGAACAATGGGATTTTACGGAATTCTTGTCTATTACATGCTCACAAAGCTTATGGCTTTGGTTTCAATGCATTCCGACATCGTTTAGTGCCTCAAATAACCATTCGAAGTTTCGTTGGGGTATAGTTGTAATTTTCACCAAAAATCGTACATTGGGATTTTGGGGTATTCTTGTCTATCACATGCTCACAAAGCTTATGGCTTTGGTTTCAATGCATTGCGACATCGTTTAGAGCCTCAAATCATCATTCGAAGTTTCGCATGGGGTAAAAAAAAAATAGTTGTAATTTTCACCAAAAATCGTACATTGGGATTTTGAGGTATTCTTGTCTATCACATGCTCACATAGCTTATGGCTTTGGTTTCAATGCATTGCGGCATCGTTTAGTGCCTCAAATCACCATTTGAAGTTTCGTAGGGGTATAGTTGTAATTTTCATCAAAAATCGTACATTCGGATTTTGAGGTATTCTTGTCTATCAAAATGCTCACAAAACTTATGGCTTTGTTTTCAATGCATTCCGACATCGTTTAGTGCCTCAAATCACCATTCGAAGTTTCGTAGGTGTATAGTTCTAATTTTCACCAAAAATCGTACATTGGGATTTTGAGGTATTCTTATCTATCACATGCTCACAAAGCTTATGGCTTTGGTTTCAATGCATTCCGACATCGTTTAGTGCCTCAAATCACCATTCGAAGTTTCGTAGGGGTATAGTTGTAATTTGCACCAAAAATCGTACATTGGAATTTTGAGGTATTCTTGTCTATCACATGCTCACAAAGCTTATGACTTTGGTTTCAATGCATTGCGGCATCGTTTAGTGCCTCAAATCACCATTCGAAGTTACGTAGGAGTATAGTTGTAATTTTCACCAAAAATCATACATTGGGCTGCGAGGTATTCTTGTCTATGACATGCTCACAAAGTTTATGGCTTTGGTTTAAGTGCATTCCGATATCGTTTAGTGCCTCAAATCACCATTCGAAATTTCTTAGGGGTATAGTTATAATTTTCACAAAAAATCGTACATTGGGATTTTGAGGTATTTTTGTCTATCACGTGCTCACAAAGCTTATGCCTTTGGTTTCAATGCATTCCATCATCGTTTAGAGCCTCAAATAACCATTCGATGTTTCGTAGGGGTATAGTTGTAATATTCACCAAAAATCGTACATTGGGATTTTGAGGTATTCTTGTCTATCACATGCTCACAAAGCTTATGGCTTTGGTTTCAATGCATTGCGGCTTCGTTTAGTGCCTCAAATCACCATTCAAATTTCATAGGGGTATAGTTGTAATTTTCACCAAAAATCGTACATTGGGATTTTGAGGTATTTTTGTCTATCACATGCTCACAAAGCTTTTGACTTTGGTTACAATGCATTCCGACATCGTTTAGTGCCTCAAATCACGATTCGAAGTTTAATAAAGGTATAGTTGTAATTTTCACCAAAAATCGAACACTGGGATTTTATGGAATTCTTGTCTATTACATGCTCACAAAGCTTATGGCTTTGGTTTCAATGCATTCCGACATCGTTTAGTGCCTCAAATCACCTTTCGAAGTTTCGCATGGGGTATAGTTGTAATTTTCACCAAAAATCGTATATTGGGTTTTTGAGGTATGCTTGTCTATCACATGCTCACAAAGCTTATGGCTTTGGTTTCAATGCGTTCCAACATCGTTTAGTGCCTCAAATCACCATTCGAAGTTTCGTAGTGGTATAGTTGTAATTTTCACCAAAAATCGTACATTGGGATTTTGAGGTATTCTTGTCTATCACATGCTCACAAAGCTTATGGCTTTGGTTTTAATGCATTCCGACATCGTTTAGTGCTTCAAATCACCATTCGAAGTTTCGTAGGGGTATAGTTGTAATTTTCACCAAAAATCATACATTGGGCCTTCGAGGTATTCTTGTCTATCACATGCTCACAAAGCTTATGGCTTTGGTTTTAATGCATTTCGTCATCGTTTAGTGCCTCAAATCATCATTCGAAGTTTCGCATGGGGTATAGTTGTAATTTTCACCAAAAATCGTACATTGGAATTTTGAGGTATTCTTGTCTATCACATGCTCACAAAGCTTATGGCGTTGGTTTTAATGCATTCCGACATCGTTTAGTGCCTTAAATCACCATTCGATGTTTCGTAGGGGTATAGTTGTAATTTTCACCAAAAATCGTACATTTGGATTTTTAGGTATTCTTGTCTATCACATGCTCACAAAACTTATGGGTTATGCATTCTGACATCGTTTAGTGCCTCAAATCACCATTCGAAGTTTCGTAGGGCTATAGCTGTAATTTTTACCAAAAATCGTACATTTGGATTTTGAGTTATTCTTGTCTATCACATGCTCACAAAGCTTACGGCTTTGGTTATAATGCATTCTGACATCGTTTAGTGCCTCAAATAACCATTCGATGTTTCGTAGGGATATAGTTGTAATTTTCACCAAAAATCGTACATTGAGATTTTGAGGTATTCTTGTCTATCACATGCTCACAAAGCTTATGGCTATGGTTTCAATGCATTTCGACATCATTTAGTGCCTCAAATCATCATTCGAAGTTTCGCATTGGGTATAGTTGTAATTTTCACCAAAAATCGTACATTGAGATTTTGAGATATTCTTGTCTATCACATGCTCACAAAGCTTATGGCTTTGGTTTCAATGCATTCCGATATCGTTTAGCGCCTCAAATCACCATTCAAAGTTTCGTAGGGGTATAGTTGTAATTTTCACCAAAAATCGTACATTTGGATTTTGAGGTATTGTTGTCTATCACATGCTCACAAAGCTTATGGCTTTTGTTTCAATGCATTCCGACATCGTTTAGTGCCTCAAATCACCATTCGAAGTTTCGTAGGGGGTAAAGTTGTAATTTTCACCAAAAATCGTACATTGGGATTTTGAGGTATTCTTGTCTATCACATGCTCACAAAGCTTATGACCTTGGTTTCAATGCATTTCGACATCGTTTAGTGCCTCAAATCACGATTCGAAGTTTCATAGAGGTATAGTTGTAATTTTCACCAAAAATCGTACACTGGGATTTTACGAAATTCTTGTCTATCACATGCTCACAAATCTTTTGGCTTTGGTTTCAATGCATTCCGACATCGTTTAGTGCCTCATATCAGCATTCAAAGTTTCGTTGGGGTATAGTTGTAATTTTCAATCGTACATTGGAATTTTGAGGTATTCTTGTCTATCACATGTTGACAAAGCTTATGGCTTTGGTTTCAATGCATTGCGACATCGTTTAGTGCCTCAAATCACCATTCGAAGTTTCGTAGGGGTATAGTTGTAATTTTCACCAAAAATCGTACATTGGGATTTTAAGGTATTCTTGTCTATCACATGCTCACAAAGCTTATAACTTTGGTTTCAATGCATTCCGACATCGTTTAGTGCCTCAAATCACCATTCGAAGTTTCGCATGGGGTATAGTTGTAATTTTCACCAAAAATCGTATATTGGGATTTTGAGGTATGCTTGTCTATCACATGCTCACAAAGCTTATGGCTTTGGTTTCATTGAGTTCCGACATCGTTTAGTGCCTCAAATCACCATTCGAAGTTTCGTAGGGGTAGAGTTGTAATTTTCACCAAAAATCGTACATTGGGATTTTGAGGTATTCTTGTCTATCACTTGCTCACAAAGCTTATGTCTTTGGTTTCAATGCATTCCGACATCGTTTAGTGCCTCAAATAACCATTCGAAGTTTCGTAGAGGTATAGTTATAATTTTCACCAAAAATCGTACATTGAGATTTTGAGGTATTCTTGTCTATCACATGCTCACAAAGCTTATGGCTTTGGTTTCAATGCATTTCGACATCGTTTAGTGCCTCAAATCATCATTCGAAGTTTCGCATGGGGTAAAAAAAAAAAAAAAAATAGTTGTAATTTTCACCAAAATTCGTACATTGGGATTTTGAGGTATTCTTGTCTATCACATGCTCACATAGCTTATGGATTTGGTTTCAATGCATTCCGACATCGTTTAGTGCCTTAAATCACCATTCGAAGTTTCGTAGGGGGTATAGTTGTAATTTTCACCAAAAATCATACATTGGGATTTTGAGGTATTCTTGTCTATCATATGCTCACAAAGCTTATGGCTTTGGTTTCAATGCATTGCGGCTTCGTTTAGTGCCTCAAATCACCATTCAAATTTCGTAGGGGTATAGTTGTAATTTTCACCAAAAATCGTACATTGAGATTTTGAGGTATTTTTGTCTATCACATGCTCACAAAGCTTTTGACTTTGGTTACAATGCATTCCGACATCGTTTAGTGCCTCAAATCATGATTCGAAGTTTAATAAAGGTATAGTTGTAATTTTCACCAAAAATCGAACAATGGGATTTTACGGAATTCTTGTCTATTACATGCTCACAAAGCTTATGGCTTTGGTTTCAATGCATTCCGACATCGTTTAGTGCCTCAAATAACCATTCGAAGTTTCGTTGGGGTATAGTTGTAATTTTCACCAAAAATCGTACATTGGGATTTTGGGGTATTCTTGTCTATCACATGCTCACAAAGCTTATGGCTTTGGTTTCAATGCATTGCGACATCGTTTAGAGCCTCAAATCATCATTCGAAGTTTCGCATGGGGTAAAAAAAAAATAGTTGTAATTTTCACCAAAAATCGTACATTGGGATTTTGAGGTATTCTTGTCTATCACATGCTCACATAGCTTATGGCTTTGGTTTCAATGCATTGCGGCATCGTTTAGTGCCTCAAATCACCATTTGAAGTTTCGTAGGGGTATAGTTGTAATTTTCATCAAAAATCGTACATTCGGATTTTGAGGTATTCTTGTCTATCAAAATGCTCACAAAACTTATGGCTTTGTTTTCAATGCATTCCGACATCGTTTAGTGCCTCAAATCACCATTCGAAGTTTCGTAGGTGTATAGTTCTAATTTTCACCAAAAATCGTACATTGGGATTTTGAGGTATTCTTATCTATCACATGCTCACAAAGCTTATGGCTTTGGTTTCAATGCATTCCGACATCGTTTAGTGCCTCAAATCACCATTCGAAGTTTCGTAGGGGTATAGTTGTAATTTGCACCAAAAATCGTACATTGGAATTTTGAGGTATTCTTGTCTATCACATGCTCACAAAGCTTATGACTTTGGTTTCAATGCATTGCGGCATCGTTTAGTGCCTCAAATCACCATTCGAAGTTACGTAGGAGTATAGTTGTAATTTTCACCAAAAATCATACATTGGGCTGCGAGGTATTCTTGTCTATGACATGCTCACAAAGTTTATGGCTTTGGTTTAAGTGCATTCCGATATCGTTTAGTGCCTCAAATCACCATTCGAAGTTTCTTAGGGGTATAGTTATAATTTTCACAAAAAATCGTACATTGGGATTTTGAGGTATTTTTGTCTATCACGTGCTCACAAAGCTTATGCCTTTGGTTTCAATGCATTCCATCATCGTTTAGAGCCTCAAATAACCATTCGATGTTTCGTAGGGGTATAGTTGTAATATTCACCAAAAATCGTACATTGGGATTTTGAGGTATTCTTGTCTATCACATGCTCACAAAGCTTATGGCTTTGGTTTCAATGCATTGCGGCTTCGTTTAGTGCCTCAAATCACCATTCAAATTTCATAGGGGTATAGTTGTAATTTTCACCAAAAATCGTACATTGGGATTTTGAGGTATTTTTGTCTATCACATGCTCACAAAGCTTTTGACTTTGGTTACAATGCATTCCGACATCGTTTAGTGCCTCAAATCACGATTCGAAGTTTAATAAAGGTATAGTTGTAATTTTCACCAAAAATCGAACACTGGGATTTTATGGAATTCTTGTCTATTACATGCTCACAAAGCTTATGGCTTTGGTTTCAATGCATTCCGACATCGTTTAGTGCGTCAAATAACCATTCGAAGTTTCGTTGGGGTATAGTTGTAATTTTCACCAAAAATCGTACATTGGGATTTTGATGTATTCTTGTCTATCACATGCTCACAAAGCTTATGGCTTTGGTTTCAATGCATTGCGACATCGTTTAGCGCCTCAAATCATCATTCGAAGTTTCGCATGGGGTAAAAAAAAAAAAAAAAATAGTTGTAATTTTCACCAAAATTCGTACATTGGGATTTTGAGGTATTTTTGTCTATCACATGCTCACATAGCTTATGGATTTGGTTTCAATGCATTCCGACATCGTTTAGTGCCTTAAATCACCATTCGAAGTTTCGTAGGGGGTATAGTTGTAATTTTCACCAAAAATCATACATTGGGATTTTGAGGTATTCTTGTCTATCATATGCTCACAAAGCTTATGGCTTTGGTTTCAATGCATTGCGGCTTCGTTTAGTGCCTCAAATCACCATTCAAATTTCGTAGGGGTATAGTTGTAATTTTCACCAAAAATCGTACATTGAGATTTTGAGGTATTTTAGTCTATCACATGCTCACAAAGCTTTTGACTTTGGTTACAATGCATTCCGACATCGTTTAGTGCCTCAAATCACGATTCGAAGTTTAATAAAGGTATAGTTGTAATTTTCACCAAAAATCGAACAATGGGATTTTACGGAATTCTTGTCTATTACATGCTCACAAAGCTTATGGCTTTGGTTTCAATGCATTCCGACATCGTTTAGTGCCTCAAATAACCATTCGAAGTTTCGTTGGGGTATAGTTGTAATTTTCACCAAAAATCGTACATTGGGATTTTGGGGTATTCTTGTCTATCACATGCTCACAAAGCTTATGGCTTTGGTTTCAATGCATTGCGACATCGTTTAGAGCCTCAAATCATCATTCGAAGTTTCGCATGGGGTAAAAAAAAAATAGTTGTAATTTTCACCAAAAATCGTACATTGGGATTTTGAGGTATTCTTGTCTATCACATGCTCACATAGCTTATGGCTTTGGTTTCAATGCATTGCGGCATCGTTTAGTGCCTCAAATCACCATTTGAAGTTTCGTAGGAGTATAGTTGTAATTTTCATCAAAAATCGTACATTCGGATTTTGAGGTATTCTTGTCTATCAAAATGCTCACAAAACTTATGGCTTTGTTTTCAATGCATTCCGACATCGTTTAGTGCCTCAAATCACCATTCGAAGTTTCGTAGGTGTATAGTTCTAATTTTCACCAAAAATCGTACATTGGGATTTTGAGGTATTCTTATCTATCACATGCTCACAAAGCTTATGGCTTTGGTTTCAATGCATTCCGACATCGTTTAGTGCCTCAAATCACCATTCGAAGTTTCGTAGGGGTATAGTTGTAATTTTTATCAAAAATCGTACATTGGGATTTTTTGGTATTCTTGTCTATCACATGCTCTCAAAGCATATGTCTTTGGTTTCAATGCATTCCGACATCGTTTAGTGCCTCAAATAACCATTCGAAGTTTCGTAGGGGTATAGTTATAATTTTCACCAAAAATCGTACATTGAGATTTTGAGGTATTCTTGTCTATCACATGCTCACAAAGCTTATGGCTTTGGTTTCAATGCATTTCGACATCGTTTAGTGCCTCAAATCATCATTCGAAGTTTCGCATGGGGTATCGTTGTATTTTTCACCAAAAATCGTACATTGGAATTTTGAGGTATTCTTGTCTATCACATGCTCACAAAACTTATGGCGTTGGTTTCAATGCATACCGACATCGTTTAGTGGCTTAAATCACCATTCGAAGTTTCGTAGGCGTATATTTGTAATTTTCACCAAAAATGTACAATTGGATTTTTAGGTATTCTTGTCTATCACATGCTCTCAAAACTTATTGCTTTGGTTTTAATGCATTCCGTAATCGTTTAGTGCCTCAAATCACCATTCGAAATTTCGTAGGGGTATAGTTGTAATTTTCACCAAAAATCGTACATTTGAATTTTGAGTTATTCTTGTCTATCACATGCTCACAAAGCTTACGGCTTTGGTTTCAATGCATTTCGACATCGTTTAGTGCCTCAAATCATCATTCGAAGTTTCGCATGGGGTATAGTTGTAATTTCTCCAAAAATCGTACATTGGAATTTTGGGGTATTCATGTCTATCACATGCTCACAAAGCTTATGGCTTTGGTTTCAATGCATTGCGGCTTCGTTTAGTGCCTCAAATCACCATTCAAATTCCGTAGGGGTATAGTTGTAATTTTCACCAAAAATCGTACATTGGGATTTTGAGGTATTTTTGTCTATCACATGCTCACAAAGCTTTTGACTTTGGTTACAATGCATTCCGACATCGTTTAGTGCCTCAAATCACGATTCGAAGTTTAATAAAGGTATAGTTGTAATTTTCACCAAAAATCGAACACTGGGATTTTACGGAATTCTTGTCTATTACATGCTCACAAAGCTTATGGCTTTGGTTTCAATGCATTCCGACATCGTTTAGTGCCTCAAATAACCATTCGAAGTTTCGTTGGGGTATAGTTGTAATTTTCACCAAAAATCGTACATTGGGATTTTGAGGTATTCTTGTCTATCACATGCTCACAAAGCTTATGGCTTTGGTTTCAATGCATTGCGACATCGTTTAGCGCCTCAAATCATCATTCGAAGTTTCGCATGGGGTAAAAAAAAAATAGTTGTAATTTTCACCAAAAATCGTACATTGGGATTTTGAGGTATTCTTGTCTATCACAGGCTCACATAGCTTATGGATTTGGTTTCAATGCATTCCGACATCGTTTAGTGCCTTAAATCACCATTCGAAGTTTCGTAGGGGGTATAGTTGTAATTTTCACCAAAAATCGTACACTGGGATTTTACGAAATTCTTGTCTATCACATGCTCACAAATCTTTTGGCTTTGGTTTCAATGCATTCCGACATCGTTTAGTGCCTCATATCAGCATTCAAAGTTTCGTTGGGGTATAGTTGTAATTTTCAATCGTACATTGGAATTTTGAGGTATTCTTGTCTATCACATGTTGACAAAGCTTATGGCTTTGGTTTCAATGCATTGCGACATCCTTTAGTGCCTCAAATCACCATTCGAAGTTTCGTAGGGGTATAGTTGTAATTTTCACCAAAAATCGTACATTGGGATTTTAAGGTATTCTTGTCTATCACATGCTCACAAAGCTTATAACTTTGGTTTCAATGCATTCCGACATCGTTTAGTGCCTCAAATCACCATTCGAAATTTCGCATGGGGTATAGTTGTAATTTTCACCAAAAATCGTATATTGGGATTTTGAGGTATGCTTGTCTATCACATGCTCACAAAGCTTATGGCTTTGGTTTCAATGAGTTCCGACATCGTTTAGTGCCTCAAATCACCATTCGAAGTTTCGTAGGGGTAGAGTTGTAATTTTCACCAAAAATCGTACATTAGGATTTTGAGGTATTCTTGTCTATCACTTGCTCACAAAGCTTATGTCTTTGGTTTCAATGCATTCCGACATCGTTTAGTGCCTCAAATAACCATTCGAAGTTTCGTAGAGGTATAGTTATAATTTTCACCAAAAATCGTACATTGGGATTTTGAGGTATTCTTGTCTATCACATGCTCACAAAGCTTATGGCTTTGGTTTCAATGCATTTCGACATCGTTTAGTGCCTCAAATCATCATTCGAAGTTTCGCATGGGGTATAGTTGTAATTTTCCCCAAAAATCGTACATTGGAATTTTGAGGCATTCATGTCTATCACATGCTCACAAAGCTTATGGCGTTGGTTTCAATGCATTCCGACATCGTTTAGTGCCTCAAATCACCATTCGAAGTTTCGTAGGGGTATAGTTGTAATTTTCACCAAAAATCGTACATTTGGATTTTTAGGTATTCTTGTCTATCACATGCTTACAAAACTTGTGGCTTTGGTTTCAATGCATTCCGACATCGTTTAGTGCCTCAAATCACCATTCGATGTTTCGTAGGGGTATAGTTGTAATTTTCACCAAAAATCGTACATTTGGATTTTGAGTTAATCTTGTCTATCACGTGCTCACAAAGCTTACGGCTTTGGTTTTAATGCATTCCGATATCGTTTAGTGCCTCAAATCACCATTCGAAGTTTCGTGGGGGGTATAGTTGTAATTTTCACCAAAAATCGTACATTGGGATTTAGAGGTATTCTTGTTTGTCACATGTTCATAAAGCTTATGGCTTTGGTTTCAATGCATTCCGACATCGTTAAGTGCCTCATATCACCATTCGAAGTTTCGTTGGGGTATAGTTGTAATTTTCACCAAGAATCGTACATTGGGATTTTGAGGTATTATTGTCTATCACATGCTGACAAATCTTATGGCTTTGGTTTCAATGCATTGCGACATCGTTCAGTACCTCATATCACCATTCGAAGTTTCGTAGGGGTATAGTTGTAATTTTCACCAAAAATCGTACATTGGGATTTTAAGGCATTCTTGTCTATCACATGCTCACAAAGCGTATAACTTTGGTTTCAATGCATTCCGACATCGTTTAGTGCCTCAAATCACCATTCGAAGTTTCGCATGGGGTATAGTTGTAATTTTCACCAAAAATCGTATATTGAGATTTTGAGGTATGCTTGTCTATCACATGCTCACAAAACTTATGGCTTTGGTTTCAATGCGTTCCGACATCGTTTAGTGCCTCAAATCACCATTCGAAGTTTCGTAGGGGTATAGTTGTAATTTGCACCAAAAATCGTACATTGGAATTTTGAGGTATTCTTGTCTATCACATGCTCACAAAGCTTATGACTTTGGTTTCAATGCATTGCGGCATCGTTTAGTGCCTCAAATCACCATTCGAAGTTACGTAGGAGTATAGTTGTAATTTTCACCAAAAATCATACATTGGGCTGCGAGGTATTCTTGTCTATGATATGCTCACAAAGCTTATGGCTTTGGTTTAAGTGCATTCCGATATCGTTTAGTGCCTCAAATCACCATTCGAAGTTTCTTAGGGGTATAGTTATAATTTTCACAAAAAATCGTACATTGGGATTTTGAGGTATTTTTGTCTATCACGTGCTCACAAAGCTTATGCCTTTGGTTTCAATGCATTCCATCATCGTTTAGAGCCTCAAATAACCATTCGAAGTTTCGTAGGGGTATAGTTGTAATTTTCACCAAATATCGTACATTGGGATTTTGAGGTACTCTTGTCCATCACATGCTCACAAAGCTTATGGCTTTGGTTTCAATGCATTCCGACATCGTTTAGTACCTTGAATCACCATTCGATGTTTCGTAGGGGGTATAGTTGTAATTTTCACCAAAAATCGTACATTGGAATTTTGAGGAATTCTTGTCTATCACATGCTCAAAAAGCTTATGGCTTTGGTTTCAATGCATTCCGACATCGTTTAGTGCCTCAAATAACCATTCGAAGTTTCGTAGGGGTATAGTTGTAATTTTCACCAAAAATCATATATTGGGATTTTGAGGTATGCTTGTCTATCACATGCTCACAAAGCTTATGGCTTTGGTTTCAATGCGTTCCGACATCGTTTAGTGCCTCAAATCACCATTCGAAGTTTCGTAGGGGTATAGTTGTAATTTTCACCAAAAATCGTACATTGGGATTTTGAGGTATTCTAGTCTATCACATGCTCACAAAGCTTATGGCTTTGGTTTAAATGCATTCCGACATCGTTTAGTGCCTCAAATCACCATTCGAAGTTTCGCATGGGGTATAGTTGTAATTTTCACCAAAAATCGTATATTGGGATTTTGAGGTATTCTTGTCTATCACATGCTCACAAAGCTAGCTTTGGTTTCAATGCATTCCGACATCGTTAAGTGCCTCATATCACCATTCGAAGTTTCGTTGGGGTATAGTTTTAATTTTCACCAAAAATCGTACATTGGGATTTTGAGGTATTATTGTCTATCACATGCTGACAAAGCTTATGGCTTTGGTTTCAATGCATTGCGACATCGTTCAGTGCCTCATATCCCCATTCGAAGTTTCGTAAGGGTGTAGTAATAATTTTCACCAAAAATCGTACATTGGGATTTTAAGGTATTCTTGTCTATCACATGATCACAAAGCTTATAACATTGGTTTCAATGCATTCCGACATCGTTTAGTGCCTCAAATCACCTTTCGAAGTTTCGCATGGGGTATAGTTGTAATTTTCACCAAAAATCGTATATTGGGTTTTTGAGATATGCTTGTCTATCACATGCTCACAAAGCTTATGGCTTTGGTTTCAATGCGTTCCGACATCGTTTAGTGCCTCAAATCACCATTCGAAGTTTCGTAGTGGTATAGTTGTAATTTTCACCAAAAATCGTAAATTGGGATTTTGAGGTATTCTTGTCTATCACATGCTCACAAAGCTTATGGCTTTGGTTTTAATGCATTCCGACATCGTTTAGTGCTTCAAATCACCATTCGAAGTTTCGTAGGGGTATAGTTGTAATTTTCACCAAAAATCATACATTGGGCCTTTGAGGTATTCTTGTCTATCACATGCTCACAAAGCTTATGGCGTTGGTTTTAATGCATTCCGACATCGTTTAGTGCCTTAAATCACCATTCGATGTTTCGTAGGGGTATAGTTGTAATTTTCACCAAAAATCGTACATTTGGATTTTTAGGTATTCTTGTCTATCACATGCTCACAAAACTTATGGGTTTGGTTTTAATGCATTCTGACATCGTTTAGTGCCTCAAATCACCATTCGAAGTTTCGCAGGGCTATAGCTGTAATTTTTACCAAAAATCGTACATTTGGATTTTGAGTTATTCTTGTCTATCACATGCTCACAAAGCTTACGGCTTTGGTTATAATGCATTCTGACATCGTTTAGTGCCTCAAATAACCATTCGATGTTTCGTAGGGATATAGTTGTAATTTTCACCAAAAATCGTACATTGAGATTTTGAGGTATTCTTGTCTATCACATGCTCACAAAGCTTATGGCTATGGTTTCAATGCATTTCGACATCATTTAGTGCCTCAAATCATCATTCGAAGTTTCGCATTGGGTTTAGTTGTAATTTTCACCAAAAATCGTACATTGGGATTTTGAGATATTCTTGTCTATCACATGCTCACAAAGCTTATGGCTTTGGTTTCAATGCATTCCGATATCGTTTAGTGCCTCAAATCACCATTCAAAGTTTCGTAGGGGTATAGTTGTAATTTTCACCAAAAATCTTACATTTGGATTTTGAGGTATTGTTGTCTATCACATGCTCACAAAGCTTATGGCTTTTGTTTCAATGCATTCCGACATCGTTTAGTGCCTCAAATCACCATTCGAAGTTTCGTAGGGGGTAAAGTTGTAATTTTCACCAAAAATCGTACATTGGAATTTTGAGGTATTCTTGTCTATCACATGCTCACAAAGGTTATGGCTTTAGTTTCAATGCATTGCGGCTTCGTTTAGTGCCTCAAATCACTATTCGAAGTTTTGTAGGGGTATAGTTGTAATTTTCACCCAAAATCGTACATTGGGATTTTGAGGTATTCTTGTCTATCACATGCTCACAAAGCTTATGACCTTGGTTTCAATGCATTTCGACATCGTTTAGTGCCTCAAATCACGATTCGAAGTTTCATAGAGGTATAGTTGTAATTTTCACCAAAAATCGTACACTGAGATTTTACGAAATTCTTGTCTATCACATGCTCACAAATCTTTTGGCTTTGGTTTCAATGCATTCCGACATCGTTTAGTGCCTCATATCAGCATTCAAAGTTTCGTTGGGGTATAGTTATAATTTTCAATCGTACATTGGAATTTTGAGGTATTCTTGTCTATCACATGTTTACAAAGCTTATGGCTTTGGTTTCAATGCATTGCGACATCGTTTAGTGCCTCAAATCACCATTCGAAGTTTCGTAGGGGTATAGTTGTAATTTTCACCAAAAATCGTACATTGGGATTTTAAGGTATTCTTGTCTATCACATGCTCACAAAGCTTATAACTTTGGTTTCAATGCATTCCGACATCGTTTAGTGCCTCAAATCACCATTCGAAGTTTCGCATGGGGTATAGTTGTAATTTTCACCAAAAATCGTATATTGGGATTTTGAGGTATGCTTGTCTATCACATGCTCACAAAGCTTATGGCTTTGGTTTCAATGAGTTCCGACATCGTTTAGTGCCTCAAATCACCATTCGAAGTTTCGTAGGGGTAGAGTTGTAATTTTCACCAAAAATCGGACATTGGGATTTTGAGGTATTCTTGTCTATCACTTGCTCACAAAGCTTATGTCTTTGGTTTCAATGCATTCCGACATCGTTTAGTGCCTCAAATAACCATTCGAAGTTTCGTAGAGGTATAGTTATAATTTTCACCAAAAATCGTACATTGGGATTTTGAGGTATTCTTGTCTATCACATGCTCACAAAGCTTATGGCTTTGGTTTCAATGCATTTCGACATCGTTTAGTGACTCAAATCATCATTCGAAGTTTCGCATGGGGTATAGTTGTAATTTTCTCCAAAAATCGTACATTGGAATTTTGAGGTATTCATGTCTATCACATGCTCACAAAGCTTATGGCGTTGGTTTCAATGCATTCCGACATCGTTTAGTGCCTCAAATCACCATTCGAAGTTTCGTAGGGGTATAGTTGTAATTTTCACCAAAAATCGTACATTTGGATTTTTAGGTATTCTTGTCTATCACATGCTTACAAAACTTATGGCTTTGGTTTCAATGCATTCCGACATCGTTTAGTGCCTCAAATCACCATTCGATGTTTCGTAGGGGTATAGTTGTAATTTTCACCAAAAATCGTACATTTGGATTTTGAGTTAATCTTGTCTATCACGTGCTCACAAAGCTTACGGCTTTGGTTTTAATGCATTCCGATATCGTTTAGTGCCTCAAATCACCATTCGAAGTTTCGTAGGGGGTATAGTTGTAATTTTCACCAAAAATCGTACATTGGGATTTAGAGGTATTCTTGTCTGTCACATGTTCATAAAGCTTATGGCTTTGGTTTCAATGCATTCCGACATCGTTAAGTGCCTCATATCACCATTCGAAGTTTCGTTGGGGTATAGTTGTAATTTTCACCAAGAATCGTACATTGGGATTTTGAGGTATTATTGTCTATCACATGCTGACAAATCTTATGGCTTTGGTTTCAATGCATTGCGACATCGTTCAGTGCCTCATATCACCATTCGAAGTTTCGTAGGGGTATAGTTGTAATTTTCACCAAAAATCGTACATTGGGATTTTAAGGCATTCTTGTCTATCACATGCTCACAAAGCGTATAACTTTGGTTTCAATGCATTCCGACATCGTTTAGTGCCTCAAATCACCATTCGAAGTTTCGCATGGGGTATAGTTGTAATTTTCACCAAAAATCGTATATTGAGATTTTGAGGTATGCTTGTCTATCACATGCTCACAAAACTTATGGCTTTGGTTTCAATGCGTTCCGACATCGTTTAGTGCCTCAAATCACCATTCGAAGTTTCGTAGGGGTATAGTTGTAATTTGCACCAAAAATCGTACATTGGAATTTTGAGGTATTCTTGTCTATCACATGCTCACAAAGCTTATGACTTTGGTTTCAATGCATTGCGGCATCGTTTAGTGCCTCAAATCACCATTCGAAGTTACGTAGGAGTATGGTTGTAATTTTCACCAAAAATCATACATTGGGCTGCGAGGTATTCTTGTCTATGACATGCTCACAAAACTTATGGCTTTGGTTTAAGTGCATTCCGATATCGTTTAGTGCCTCAAATCACCATTCGAAGTTTCTTAGGGGTATAGTTATAATTTTCACAAAAAATCGTACATTGGGATTTTGAGGTATTTTTGTCTATCACGTGCTCACAAAGCTTATGCCTTTGGTTTCAATGCATTCCATCATCGTTTAGAGCCTCAAATAACCATTCGAAGTTTCGTAGGGGTATAGTTGTAATATTCACCAAAAATCGTACATTGGGATTTTGAGGTATTCTTGTCTATCACATGCTCACAAAGCTTATGGCTTTGATTTCAATGCATTGCGGCTTCGTTTAGTGCCTCAAATCACCATTCAAATTTCATAGGGGTATAGTTGTAATTTTCACCAAAAATCGTACAATGGGATTTTGAGGTATTTTTGTCTATCACATGCTCACAAAGCTTTTGACTTTGGTTACAATGCATTCCGACATCGTTTAGTGCCTCAAATCACGATTCGAAGTTTAATAAAGGTATAGTTGTAATTTTCACCAAAAATCGAACACTGGGATTTTACGGAATTCTTGTCTATTACATGCTCACAAAGCTTATGGCTTTGGTTTCAATGCATTCCGACATCGTTTAGTGCCTCAAATAACCATTCGAAGTTTCGTTGGGGTATAGTTGTAATTTTCACCAAAAATCGTACATTGGGATTTTGATGTATTCTTGTCTATCACATGCTCACAAAGCTTATGGCTTTGGTTTCAATGCATTGCGACATCGTTTAGCGCCTCAAATCATCATTCGAAGTTTCGCATGGGGTAAAAAAAAAAAAAAATAGTTGTAATTTTCACCAAAATTCGTACATTGGGATTTTGAGGTATTCTTGTCTATCACATGCTCACATAGCTTATGGATTTGGTTTCAATGCATTCCGACATCGTTTAGTGCCTTAAATCACCATTCGAAGTTTCGTAGGGGGTATAGTTGTAATTTTCACCAAAAATCATACATTGGGATTTTGTGGTATTCTTGTCTATCATATGCTCACAAAGCTTATGGCTTCGGTTTCAATGCATTGCGGCTTCGTTTAGTGCCTCAAATCACCATTCAAATTTCGTAGGGGTATAGTTGTAATTTTCACCAAAAATCGTACATTGGGATTTTGAGGTATTTTTGTCTATCACATGCTAACAAAGCTTTTGACTTTGGTTACAATGCATTTCGACATCGTTTAGTGCCTCAAATCACGATTCGAAGTTTAATAAAGGTATAGTTGTAATTTTCACCAAAAATCGAACACTGGGATTTTACGGAATTCTTGTCTATTACATGCTCACAAAGCTTATGGCTTTGGTTTCAATGCATTCCGACATCGTTTAGTGCCTCAAATAACCATTCGAAGTTTCGTTGGGGTATAGTTGTAATTTTCAGCAAAAATCGTACATTGGGATTTTGAGGTATTCTTGTCTATCACATGCTCACAAAGCTTATGGCTTTGGTTTCAATGCATTGCGACATCGTTTAGAGCCTCAAATCATCATTCGAAGTTTCGCATGGGGTAAAAAAAAAATAGTTGTAATTTTCACCAAAAATCGTACATTGGGATTTTGAGGTATTCTTGTCTATCACATGCTCACATAGCTTATGGCTTTGGTTTCAATGCATTGCGGCATCGTTTAGTGCCTCAAATCACCATTTGAAGTTTCGTAGGGGTATAGTTGTAATTTTCATCAAAAATCGTACATTCGGATTTTGAGGTATTCTTGTCTATCAAATGCTCACAAAACTTATGGCTTTGTTTTCAATGCATTCCGACATCGTTTAGTGCCTCAAATCACCATTCGAAGTTTCGTAGGTGTATAGTTCTAATTTTCACCAAAAATCGTACATTGGGATTTTGAGGTATTCTTGTCTATCACATGCTCACAAAGCTTATGGCTTTGGTTTCAATGCATTCCGACATCGTTTAGTGCCTCAAATCACCATTCGAAGTTTCGTAGGGGTATAGTTGTAATTTTTATCAAAAATCGTACATTGGGATTTTTTGGTATTCTTGTCTATCACATGCTCCCAAAGCATATGTCTTTGGTTTCAATGCATTCCGACATCGTTTAGTGCCTCAAATAACCATTCGAAGTTTCGTAGGGGTATAGTTATAATTTTCACCAAAAATCGTACATTGAGATTTTGAGGTATTCTTGTCTATCACATGCTCACAAAGCTTATGGCTTTGGTTTCAATGCATTTCGACATCGTTTAGTGCCTCAAATCATCATTCGAAGTTTCGCATGGGGTATCGTTGTATTTTTCACCAAAAATCGTACATTGGAATTTTGAGGTATTCTTGTCTATCACATGCTCACAAAACTTATGGCGTTGGTTTCAATGCATACCGACATCGTTTAGTGGCTTAAATCACCATTCGAAGTTTCGTAGGCGTATATTTGTAATTTTCACCAAAAATGTACAATTGGATTTTTAGGTATTCTTGTCTATCACATGCTCTCAAAACTTATTGCTTTGGTTTTAATGCATTCCGTAATCGTTTAGTGCCTCAAATCACCATTCGAAATTTCGTAGGGGTATAGTTGTAATTTTCACCAAAAATCGTACATTTGAATTTTGAGTTATTCTTGTCTATCACATGCTCACAAAGCTTACGGCTTTGGTTTCAATGCATTTCGACATCGTTTAGTGCCTCAAATCATCATTCGAAGTTTCGCATGGGGTATAGTTGTAATTTCCCCAAAAATCGTACATTGGAATTTTGGGGTATTCATGTCTATCACATGCTCACAAAGCTTATGGCTTTGGTTTCAATGCATTGCGGCTTCGTTTAGTGCCTCAAATCACCATTCAAATTTCGTAGGGGTATAGTTGTAATTTTCACCAAAAATCGTACATTGGGATTTTGAGGTATTTTTGTCTATCACATGCTCACAAAGCTTTTGACTTTGGTTACAATGCATTCCGACATCGTTTAGTGCCTCAAATCACGATTCGAAGTTTAATAAAGGTATAGTTGTAATTTTCACCAAAAATCGTACACTGAAATTTTACGGAATTCTTGTCTATTACATGCTCACAAAGCTTATGGCTTTGGTTTCAATGCATTCCGACATCGTTTAGTGCCTCAAATAACCATTTGAAGTTTCGTTGGGGTATAGTTGTAATTTTCACCAAAAATCGTACATTGGGATTTTGAGGTATTCTTGTCTATCACATGCTCACAAAGCTTATGGCTTTGGTTTCAATGCATTGCGACATCGTTTAGCGCCTCAAATCATCAATCGAAGTTTCGCATGGGGTATAGTTGTAATTTTCACCAAAAATCGTACATTGGGATTTTGAGGTATTCTTGTCTATCACATGCTCACATAGCTTATGGCTTTGGTTTCAATGCATTCCGACATCGTTTAGTGCCTTAAATCACCATTCGAAGTTTCGTAGGGGGTATAGTTGTAATTTTCACAAAAAATCATACATTGGGATTTTGAGGTATTTTTGTCTATCATATGCTCACAAAGCTTATGGCTTTGGTTTCAATGCATTGCGGCATCGTTTAGTGCCTCAAATCACCATTCGAAGTTTCGTAAGGGTTTAGTTGTAATTTTCATCAAAAATCGTATATTGGGATTTTGAGGTATTCTTGCCTATCATATGCTCACAAAGCTTATGGCTTTGGTTTCAATGCAATGCGGCATCGTTTAGTGCCTCAAATAACCATTCGAAGTTTCGTAGGGGTATAGTTGTAATTTTCACCAAAAATCGTACATTGAGATTTTGAGGTATTCCTGTCTATCACATGCTCACAAAGCTTATGGCTTTGGTTTCAATGCATTCCGACATCGTTTAGTTCCTCAAATCACCATTCGAAGTTTCGTAGGTGTATAGTTGTAATTTTCACCAAAAATCGTACATTGGGCTTTTGAGGTATTCTTGTCTATCACATGCTCACAAAATTTATGGCTTTGGTTTTAATGCATTCCGACATCGTTTAGTGCCTCAAATCACCATTCGAAGTTTCGTAGGGGTATAGTTGTAATTTTCACCAAAAATCGTACATTTGAATTTTGAGTTATTCTTGTCTATCACATGCTCACAAAGTTTATGGCTTTGGTTTCAATGCATTTCGACATCGTTTAGCGCCTTAAATCACCATTCGAAGTTTCGTAGGGGGTATAGTTGTAATTTTCACCAAAAATCGTACATTGAGATTTTGAGGTATTCTTGTCTATCACATGCTCACAAAGCTTATGGCTTTGGTTTCAATGCATTCCGACATCGTTTAGTGCCTTAAATCACCATTCGAAGTTTCGTAGGGGGGTATAGTTGTAATTTTCACCAAAAATCGTATATTGGGATTTTGAGGTATTCTTGCCTATCATATGCTCACAAAGCTTATGGCTTTGGTTTCAATGCAATGCGGCATCGTTTAGTGCCTCAAATAACCATTCGAAGTTTCGTAGGGGTATAGTTGTAATTTTCACCAAAAATCGTACATTGGGATTTTGAGGTATTCTTGTCTATCACATGCTCACAAAGCTTATGGCTTTAGTTTCAATGCATTCCGACATCGTTTAGTGCCTCAAATCACCATTCGATATTTCGTAGGGGTATAGTTGTAATTTTAACCAAAAATCTTACATTGGGATTTTGAGGTATTCTTGTCTATCACATGCTCACAAAGCTTATGGCTTTGGTTTCAATGCATTCCGACATCGTTTAGTGCCTCAAATCACCATTCGAAGTTTCGTAGGGGTATAGTTGTAATTTTCACCAAAAATTGTACATTGGGATTTTGTGGTATTCTTGTCTATGACATGCTCACAAAGCTTATAACTTTGGTTTCAATGCATTCCGACATCGTTTAGTGTCTCAAATCACCATTCGAAGTTTCGTAGGGGGTATAGTTGTAATTTTCACCAAAAATCGTACATTGAGATTTTGAGGTATTCTTGTCTATCACATGCTCACAAAGCTTATGGCTTTGATTTCAATGCATTCCGACATCGTTTAGTGCCTCAAATCACCATTCGATATTTCGTAGGGGTATAGTTGTAATTTTAACCAAAAATCTTACATTGGGATTTTGAGGTATTCTTGTCTATCACATGCTCACAAAGCTTATGGCTTTGGTTTCAATGCATTCCGACATCGTTTAGTGCCTCAAATCACCATTCGAAGTTTCGTAGGGGTATAGTTGTAATTTTCACCAAAAATTGTACATTGGGATTTTGTGGTATTCTTGTCTATGACATTCTCACAAAGCTTATAACTTTGGTTTCAATGCATTCCGACATCGTTTAGTGTCTCAAATCACCATTCGAAGTTTCGTAGGGGGTATAGTTGTAATTTTCACCAAAAATCGTACATTGAGATTTTGAGGTATTCTTGTCTATCACATGCTCACAAAGCTTATGGCTTTGGTTTCAATGCATTCCGACATCTTTTAGTGCCTCAAATCACCATTCGAAGTTTCGTAGGGGTATAGTTGTAATTTTCACCAAAAATCGTACATTGGAATTTTGTGGTATTCTTGTCTATCACATGCTCACAAAGCTTATGGCTTTGGTTTCAATGCAATCCGACATCGTTTAGTGCCTCAAATCACCATTCGAAGTTTCTTTGGGGTATAGTTGTAATTTTCACCAAAAATCGTACATTGGGATTTTGAGGTATTGTTGTCTATCACATGCTCACAAAGCTTATGGCTTTGGTTTCAATGCATTCCGACATCGTTTAGTGCCTTAAATCACCATTCGAAGTTTCGTAGGGGGTATAGTTGTAATTTTCACCAAAAATCGTATATTGGGATTTTGAGGTATTCTTGCCTATCATATGCTCACAAAGCTTATGGCTTTGGTTTCAATGCAATGCGGCATCGTTTAGTGCCTCAAATAACCATTCGAAGTTTCGTAGGGGTATAGTTGTAATTTTCACCAAAAATCGTATATTGGGATTTTGAGGTATTCTTGCCTATCATATGCTCACAAAGCTTATGGCTTTGGTTTCAATGCAATGCGGCATCGTTTAGTGCCTCAAATCACCATTCGATATTTCGTAGGGGTATAGTTGTAATTTTCACCAAAAATCGTACATTGGGATTTTGAGGTATTCTTGTCTATCACATGCTCACAAAGCTTATGGCTTTGGTTTCAATGCATTGCGACATCGTTTAGTGCCTCAAATCACCATTCGAAGTTTCGTAGGGGTATAGTTGTAATTTTCACCAAAAATCGTACATTGGGATTTTAAGGTATTCTTGTCTATCACATGCTCACAAAGCTTATAACTTTGGTTTCAATGCATTCCGACATCGTTTAGTGCCTCAAATCACCATTCGAAGTTTCGAATGGGGTATAGTTGTAATTTTCACCAAAAATCGTATATTGAGATTTTGAGGTATGCTTGTCTATCACATGCTCACAAAGCTTATGGCTTTGGTTTCAATGAGTTCCGACATCGTTTAGTGCCTCAAATCACCATTCGAAGTTTCGTAGGGGTAGAGTTGTAATTTTCACCAAAAATCGGACATTGGGATTTTGAGGTATTCTTGTCTATCACTTGCTCACAAAGCTTATGTCTTTGGTTTTAATGCATTCCGACATCGTTTAGTGCCTCAAATAACCATTCGAAGTTTCGTAGAGGTATAGTTATAATTTTCACCAAAAATCGTACATTGGGATTTTGAGGTATTCATGTCTATCACATGCTCACAAAGCTTATGGCGTTGGTTTCAATGCATTCCGACATCGTTTAGTGCCTCAAATCACCATTCGAAGTTTCGTAGGGGTATAGTTGTAATTTTCACCAAAAATCGTACATTTGGATTTTTAGGTATTCTTGTCTATCACATGCTTACAAAACTTATGGCTTTGGTTTCAATGCATTCCGACATCGTTTAGTGCCTCAAATCACCATTCGATGTTTCGTAGGGGTATAGTTGTAATTTTCACCAAAAATCGTACATTTGGATTTTGAGTTAATCTTGTCTATCACGTGCTCACAAAGCTTACGGCTTTGGTTTTAATGCATTCCGATATCGTTTAGTGCCTCAAATCACCATTCGAAGTTTCGTAGGGGGTATAGTTGTAATTTTCACCAAAAATCGTACATTGGGATTTAGAGGTATTCTTGTCTGTCACATGTTCATAAAGCTTATGGCTTTGGTTTCAATGCATTCCGACATCGTTAAGTGCCTCATATCACCATTCGAAGTTTCGTTGGGGTATAGTTGTAATTTTCACCAAGAATCGTACATTGGGATTTTGAGGTATTATTGTCTATCACATGCTGACAAATCTTATGGCTTTGGTTTCAATGCATTGCGACATCGTTCAGTGCCTCATATCACCATTCGAAGTTTCGTAGGGGTATAGTTGTAATTTTCACCAAAAATCGTACATTGGGATTTTAAGGCATTCTTGTCTATCACATGCTCACAAAGCGTATAACTTTGGTTTCAATGCATTCCGACATCGTTTAGTGCCTCAAATCACCATTCGAAGTTTCGCATGGGGTATAGTTGTAATTTTCACCAAAAATCGTATATTGAAATTTTGAGGTATGCTTGTCTATCACATGCTCACAAAACTTATGGCTTTGGTTTCAATGCGTTCCGACATCGTTTAGTGCCTCAAATCACCATTCGAAGTTTCGTAGGGGTATAGTTGTAATTTGCACCAAAAATCGTACATTGGAATTTTGAGGTATTCTTGTCTATCACATGCTCACAAAGCTTATGACTTTGGTTTCAATGCATTGCGGCATCGTTTAGTGCCTCAAATCACCATTCGAAGTTACGTAGGAGTATAGTTGTAATTTTCACCAAAAATCATACATTGGGCTGCGAGGTATTCTTGTCTATGACATGCTCACAAAGCTTATGGCTTTGGTTTAAGTGCATTCCGATATCGTTTAGTGCCTCAAATCACCATTCGAAGTTTCTTAGGGGTATAGTTATAATTTTCACAAAAAATCGTACATTGGGATTTTGAGGTATTTTTGTCTATCACGTGCTCACAAAGCTTATGCCTTTGGTTTCAATGCATTCCATCATCGTTTAGAGCCTCAAATAACCATTCGAAGTTTCGTAGGGGTATAGTTGTAATATTCACCAAAAATCGTACATTGGGATTTTGAGGTATTCTTGTCTATCACATGCTCACAAAGCTTATGGCTTTGGTTTCAATGCATTGCGGCTTCGTTTAGTGCCTCAAATCACCATTCAAATTTCATAGGGGTATAGTTGTAATTTTCACCAAAAATCGTACATTGGGATTTTGAGGTATTTTTGTCTATCACATGCTCACAAAGCTTTTGACTTTGGTTACAATGCATTCCGACATCGTTTAGTGCCTCAAATCACGATTCGAAGTTTAATAAAGGTATAGTTGTAATTTTCACCAAAAATCGAACACTGGGATTTTACGGAATTCTTGTCTATTACATGCTCACAAAGCTTATGGCTTTGGTTTCAATGCATTCCGACATCGTTTAGTGCCTCAAATAACCATTCGAAGTTTCGTTGGGGTATAGTTGTAATTTTCACCAAAAATCGTACATTGGGATTTTGATGTATTCTTGTCTATCACATGCTCACAAAGCTTATGGCTTTGGTTTCAATGCATTGCGACATCGTTTAGCGCCTCAAATCATCATTCGAAGTTTCGCATGGGGTAAAAAAAAAAAAAATAGTTGTAATTTTCACCAAAATTCGTACATTGGGATTTTGAGGTATTCTTGTCTATCACATGCTCACATAGCTTATGGATTTGGTTTCAATGCATTCCGACATCGTTTAGTGCCTTAAATCACCATTCGAAGTTTCGTAGGGGGTATAGTTGTAATTTTCACCAAAAATCATACATTGGGATTTTGAGGTATTCTTGTCTATCATATGCTCACATAGCTTATGGATTTGGTTTCAATGCATTCCGACATCGTTTAGTGCCTCAAATAACCATTCGAAGTTTCGTTGGGGTATAGTTGTAATTTTCACCAAAAATCGTACATTGGGATTTTGATGTATTCTTGTCTATCACATGCTCACAAAGCTTATGGCTTTGGTTTCAATGCATTGCGACATCGTTTAGCGCCTCAAATCATCATTCGAAGTTTCGCATGGGGTAAAAAAAAAAAAAATAGTTGTAATTTTCACCAAAATTCGTACATTGGGATTTTGAGGTATTCTTGTCTATCACATGCTCACATAGCTTATGGATTTGGTTTCAATGCATTCCGACATCGTTTAGTGCCTTAAATCACCATTCGAAGTTTCGTAGGGGGTATAGTTGTAATTTTCACCAAAAATCGTACATTGGGATTTTGAGGTATTCTTGTCTATCACATGCTCACAAAGCTTATGGCTTTGGTTTCAATGCATTGCGACATCGTTTAGAGCCTCAAATCATCATTCGAAGTTTCGCATGGGGTAAAAAAAAAATAGTTGTAATTTTCACCAAAAATCGTACATTGGGATTTTGAGGTATTCTTGTCTATCACATGCTCACATAGCTTATGGCTTTGGTTTCAATGCATTGCGGCATCGTTTAGTGCCTCAAATCACCATTTGAAGTTTCGTAGGGGTAAAGTTGTAATTTTCATCAAAAATCGTACATTCGGATTTTGAGGTATTCTTGTCTATCAAATGCTCACAAAACTTATGGCTTTGTTTTCAATGCATTCCGACATCGTTTAGTGCCTCAAATCACCATTCGAAGTTTCGTAGGTGTATAGTTCTAATTTTCACCAAAAATCGTACATTGGGATTTTGAGGTATTCTTGTCTATCACATGCTCACAAAGCTTATGGCTTTGGTTTCAATGCATTCCGACATCGTTTAGTGCCTCAAATCACCATTCGAAGTTTCGTAGGGGTATAGTTGTAATTTTTATCAAAAATCGTACATTGGGATTTTTTGGTATTCTTGTCTATCACATGCTCACAAAGCATATGTCTTTGGTTTCAATGCATTCCGACATCGTTTAGTGCCTCAAATAACCATTCGAAGTTTCGTAGGGGTATAGTTATAATTTTCACCAAAAATCGTACATTGAGATTTTGAGGTATTCTTGTCTATCACATGCTCACAAAGCTTATGGCTTTGGTTTCAATGCATTTCGACATCGTTTAGTGCCTCAAATCATCATTCGAAGTTTCGCATGGGGTATCGTTGTATTTTTCACCAAAAATCGTACATTGGAATTTTGAGGTATTCTTGTCTATCACATGCTCACAAAACTTATGGCGTTGGTTTCAATGCATACCGACATCGTTTAGTGGCTTAAATCACCATTCGAAGTTTCGTAGGCGTATATTTGTAATTTTCACCAAAAATGTACAATTGGATTTTTAGGTATTCTTGTCTATCACATGCTCTCAAAACTTATTGCTTTGGTTTTAATGCATTCCGTAATCGTTTAGTGCCTCAAATCACCATTCGAAATTTCGTAGGGGTATAGTTGTAATTTTCACCAAAAATCGTACATTTGAATTTTGAGTTATTCTTGTCTATCACATGCTCACAAAGCTTACGGCTTTGGTTTCAATGCATTTCGACATCGTTTAGTGCCTCAAATCATCATTCGAAGTTTCGCATGGGGTATAGTTGTAATTTCCCCAAAAATCGTACATTGGAATTTTGGGGTATTCATGTCTATCACATGCTCACAAAGCTTATGGCTTTGGTTTCAATGCATTGCGGCTTCGTTTAGTGCCTCAAATCACCATTCAAATTTCGTAGGGGTATAGTTGTAATTTTCACCAAAAATCGTACATTGAGATTTTGAGGTATTTTTGTCTATCACATGCTCACAAAGCTTTTGACTTTGGTTACAATGCATTCCGACATCGTTTAGTGCCTCAAATCACGATTCGAAGTTTAATAAAGGTATAGTTGTAATTTTCACCAAAAATCGAACACTGGGATTTTACGGAATTCTTGTCTATTACATGCTCACAAAGCTTATGGCTTTGGTTTCAATGCATTCCGACATCGTTTAGTTCCTCAAATAACCATTCGAAGTTTCGTTGGGGTATAGTTATAATTTTCACCAAAAATCGTACATTGGGATTTTGAGGTATTCTTGTCTATCACATGCTCACAAAGCTTATGGCTTTGGTTTCAATGCATTGCGACATCGTTTAGCGCCTCAAATCATCATTCGAAGTTTCGCATGGGGTAAAAAAAAAAAAAAAAATAGTTGTAATTTTCACCAAAAATCGTACATTGGGATTTTGAGGTATTCTTGTCTATCACAGGCTCACATAGCTTATGGATTTGGTTTCAATGCATTCCGACATCGTTTAGTGCCTTAAATCACTATTCGAAGTTTCGTAGGGGGTATAGTTGTAATTTTCACCAAAAATCATACATTGGGATTTTGAGGTATTCTTGTTTATCATATGCTCACAAAGCTTATGGCATTGGTTTCAATGCATTGCGGCTTCGTTTAGTGCCTCAAATCACCATTCAAATTTCGTAGGGGTATAGTTGTAATTTTCACCAAAAATCGTACATTGGGATTTTGAGGTATTTTTGTCTATCACATGCTCACAAAGATTTTGACTTTGGTTACAATGCATTCGACATCGTTTAGTGCCTCAAATCACGATTCGAAGTTTAATAAAGGTATAGTTGTAATTTTCACCAAAAATCGAACACTGGGATTTTACGGAATTCTTGTCTATCATATGCTCACAAAGCTTATGGCTTTGGTTTCAATGCATTGCGGCATCGTTTAGTGCCTCAAATCACCATTCGAAGTTTCGTAGGGGTATAGTTGTAATTTTCATCAAAAATCGTACATTGGGATTTTGAGGTATTCTTGTCTATCACATGCTCATAAAACTTATGGCTTTGTTTTCAATGCATTCCGACATCGTTTAGTACCTCAAATCAACATTCGAAGTTTCGTAGGGGCATAGTTGTAATTTTCACCGAAAATTGTACATTGGAATTTTGAGGTATTCTTGTCTATCACATGCTCACAAAGCTTATGGCTTTGGTTTAAGTGCATTCCGATATCGTTTAGTGCCTCAAATCACCATTCGATGTTTCTTAGGGGTATAGTTATAATTTTCACCAAAAATCGTACATTGGGATTTTGAGGTATTTTTGTCTATCACGTGCTCACAAAGCTTCCGACATCATTTAGAGCCTCAACATTCCGACATCATTTAGATGATTATTTGAATGGTTATTTGAGGTATTTTTGTCTATCACGTGCCTTTGGTTTCAATGCATTCCGACATCATTTAGAGCCTCAAATAACCATTCGAAGGGGGTATAGTTGTAATTTTCACCAAAAAATCGTATATTGGGATTTTGAGGTATTCTTGCCTATCATATGCTCACAAAGCTTATGGCTTTGGTTTCAATGCAATGCGGCATCGTTTAGTGCCTCAAATAACCATTCGAAGTTTCGTAGGGGTATAGTTGTAATTTTCACCAAAAATCGTACATTGGGATTTTGAGGTATTCTTGTCTATCACATGCTCACAAAGCTTATGGCTTTAGTTTCAATGCATTCCGACATCGTTTAGTGCCTCAAATCACCATTCGATATTTCGTAGGGGTATATTTGTAATTTTCACCAAAAATCGTACATTGGGATTTTGAGGTATTCTTGTCTATCACATGCTCACAAAGCTTATGGCTTTGGTTTCAATGCATTGCGGCTTCGTTTAGTGCCTCAAATCACCATTCAAATTTCGTAGGGGTATAGTTGTAATTTTCACCAAAAATCGTACATTGGGATTTTGAGGTATTTTTGTCTATCACATGCTCACAAAGCTTTTGACTTTGGTTACAATGCATTCCGACATCGTTTAGTACCTCAAATCACCATTCGAAGTTTCGTAGGGGTATAGTTATAATTTTCACCAAAAATCGTACATTGAGATTTTGAGGTATTCTTGTCTATCACATGCTCACAAAGCTTATGGCTTTGGTTTCAATGCATACCGACATCGTTTAATGCCTCAAATCACCATTCGAAGTTTCGTAGGCGTATATTTGTAATTTTCACCAAAAATGTACAATTTGATTTTTAGGTATTCTTGTCTATCACATGCTCTCAAAACTTATTGCTTTGGTTTTAATGCATTCCGTAATCATTTAGTGCCTCAAATCACCATTCGAAATTTCGTAGGGGTATAGTTGTAATTTTCACCAAAAATCGTACATTTGAATTTTGAGTTATTCTTGTCTATCACATGCTCACAAAGCTTACGGCTTTGGTTTTAATGCATTCCGACATCGTTTAGTGCCTCAAATCACTATTCGAAGTTTCGTAGGGGGTATAGTTGTAATTTTCACCAAAAATCGTACATTGGGATTTTGAAGTATTCTTGTCTATCACATGCTCACAAAGCTTATGGCTTTGGTTTCAATGCATTGCGGCATCGTTTAGTTCCTCAAATCACCATTCGAAGTTTCGTAGGTGTATAGTTGTAATTTTCACCAAAAATCGTACATTGGGATTTTGAGGTATTTTTGTCAATCACATGCTCACAAAGCTTTTGACTTTGGTTACAATGCATTCCGACATCGTTTAGTGCCTCAAATCACGATTCGAAGTTTAATAAAGGTATAGTTGTAATTTTCACCAAAAATCGTACACTGGGATTTTACGGAATTCTTGTCTATTACATGCTCACAAAGCTTATGGCTTTGGTTTCAATGCATTCCGACATCGTTTAGTGCCTCAAATAACCATTCGAAGTTTCGTTGGGGTATAGTTGTAATTTTCACCAAAAATCGTACATTGGGATTTTGAGGTATTCTTGTCTATCACATGCTCACAAAGCTTATGGCTTTGGTTTCAATGCATTGCGGTATCGTTTAGTTCCTCAAATCACCATTTGAAGTTTCGTAGGTGTATAGTTGTAATTTTCACCAAAAATCGTACATTGGGATTTTGAGGTATTTTTGTCAATCACATGCTCACAAAGCTTTTGACTTTGGTTACAATGCATTCCGACATCGTTTAGTGCCTCAAATCACGATTCGAAGTTTAATAAAGGTATAGTTGTAATTTTCACCAAAAATCGTACACTGAAATTTTACGGAATTCTTGTCTATTACATGCTCACAAAGCTTATGGCTTTGGTTTCAATGCATTCCGACATCGTTTAGTGCCTCAAATAACCATTTGAAGTTTCGTTGGGGTATAGTTGTAATTTTCACCAAAAATCGTACATTGGGATTTTGAGGTATTCTTGTCTATCACATGCTCACAAAGCTTATGGCTTTGGTTTCAATGCATTGCGACATCGTTTAGCGCCTCAAATCATCAATCGAAGTTTCGCATGGGGTATAGTTGTAATTTTCACCAAAAATCGTACATTGGGATTTTGAGGTATTCTTGTCTATCACATGCTCACATAGCTTATGGCTTTGGTTTCAATGCATTCCGACATCGTTTAGTGCCTCAAATCACCATTCGAAGTTTCGTAGGGGCATAGTTGTAATTTTCACCAAAAATCGTACATTGGGATTTTGAGGTATTCTTGTCTATCACATGCTCTCAAAGCATATGGCTTTGGTTTCAATGCATTCCGACATCGTTTAGTGCCTTAAATCACCATTCGAAGTTTCGTAGGGGGTATAGTTGTAATTTTCACA
This sequence comes from Verbascum thapsus, assembly GCA_963669365.1. Lineage (NCBI taxonomy): Eukaryota > Viridiplantae > Streptophyta > Magnoliopsida > Lamiales > Scrophulariaceae > Verbascum > Verbascum thapsus. The sequence continues at coordinate 8,976,410 of OY770115.1, forward strand.
AAAAATCATACATTGGGATTTTGAGGTATTTTTGTCTATCATATGCTCACAAAGCTTATGGCTTTGGTTTCAATGCATTGCGGCATCGTTTAGTTCCTCAAATCACCATTCGAAGTTTCGTAGGTGTATAGTTGTAATTTTCACCAAAAATCGTACATTGGGATTTTGAGGTATTTTTGTCAATCACATGCTCACAAAGCTTTTGACTTTGGTTACAATGCATTCCGACATCGTTTAGTGCCTCAAATCACGATTCGAAGTTTAATAAAGGTATAGTTGTAATTTTCACCAAAAATCGTACACTGGGATTTTACGGAATTCTTGTCTATTACATGCTCACAAAGCTTATGGCTTTGGTTTCAATGCATTCCGACATCGTTTAGTGCCTCAAATAACCATTCGAAGTTTCGTTGGGGTATAGTTGTAATTTTCACCAAAAATCGTACATTGGGATTTTGAGGTATTCTTGTCTATCACATGCTCACAAAGCTTATGGCTTTGGTTTCAATGCATTGCGGTATCGTTTAGTTCCTCAAATCACCATTTGAAGTTTCGTAGGTGTATAGTTGTAATTTTCACCAAAAATCGTACATTGGGATTTTGAGGTATTTTTGTCAATCACATGCTCACAAAGCTTTTGACTTTGGTTACAATGCATTCCGACATCGTTTAGTGCCTCAAATCACGATTCGAAGTTTAATAAAGGTATAGTTGTAATTTTCACCAAAAATCGTACACTGAAATTTTACGGAATTCTTGTCTATTACATGCTCACAAAGCTTATGGCTTTGGTTTCAATGCATTCCGACATCGTTTAGTGCCTCAAATAACCATTTGAAGTTTCGTTGGGGTATAGTTGTAATTTTCACCAAAAATCGTACATTGGGATTTTGAGGTATTCTTGTCTATCACATGCTCACAAAGCTTATGGCTTTGGTTTCAATGCATTGCGACATCGTTTAGCGCCTCAAATCATCAATCGAAGTTTCGCATGGGGTATAGTTGTAATTTTCACCAAAAATCGTACATTGGGATTTTGAGGTATTCTTGTCTATCACATGCTCACATAGCTTATGGCTTTGGTTTCAATGCATTCCGACATCGTTTAGTGCCTCAAATCACCATTCGAAGTTTCGTAGGGGCATAGTTGTAATTTTCACCAAAAATCGTACATTGGGATTTTGAGGTATTCTTGTCTATCACATGCTCTCAAAGCATATGGCTTTGGTTTCAATGCATTCCGACATCGTTTAGTGCCTTAAATCACCATTCGAAGTTTCGTAGGGGGTATAGTTGTAATTTTCACAAAAAATCATACATTGGGATTTTGAGGTATTTTTGTCTATCATATGCTCACAAAGCTTATGGCTTTGGTTTCAATGCATTGCGGCATCGTTTAGTGCCTCAAATCACCATTCGAAGTTTCGTAAGGGTTTAGTTGTAATTTTCATCAAAAATCGTACATTGTGATTTTGAGGTATTCTTGTCTATCACATGCTCACAAAACTTATGGCTTTGTTTTCAATGCATTCCCACATCGTTTAGTGCCTCAAATCACCATTCGAAGTTTCGTAGGGGCATAGTTGTAATTTTCACCAAAAATCGTACATTGGGATTTTGAGGTATTCTTGTCTATCACATGCTCTCAAAGCATATGGCTTTGGTTTCAATGCATTCCGACATCGTTTAGTGCCTCAAATCACCATTCGAAGTTTCGTAGGGGTATAGTTGTAATTTTTATCAAAAATCGTACATTGGGATTTTGAGGTATTCTTGTCTATCACATGCTCACAAAGCATATGTCTTTGGTTTCAATGCATTCCGACATCGTTTAGTGCCTCAAATAACCATTCGAAGTTTCGTAGGGGTATAGTTATAATTTTCACCAAAAATCGTACATTGAGATTTTGAGGTATTCTTGTCTATCACATGCTCACAAAGCTTATGGCTTTGGTTTCAATGCATTTCGACATCGTTTAGTGCCTCAAATCATCATTCGAAGTTTCGCATGGGGTATCGTTGTATTTTTCACTAAAAATCGTACATTGGAATTTTGAGGTATTCTTGTCTATCACAAGCTCACAAAGCTTATGGCGTTGGCTTCAATGCATACCGATATCGTTTAGTGCCTCAAATCACCATTCGAAGTTTCGTAGGGGTATATTTGTAATTTTCACCAAAAATGTACATTTGGATTTTTAGGTATTCTTGTCTATCACATGCTCACAAAACTTATTGCTTTGGTTTTAATGCATTCGTAATCGTTTAGTGCCTCAAATCACCATTCGAAATTTCGTAGGGGTATAATTGTAATTTTCACCAAAAATCGTACATTTGGATTTTGAGTTATTCTTGTCTATCACATGCTCACAAAGCTTACGGCTTTGGTTTTAATGCATTCCGACATCGTTTAGTGCCTCAAATCACTATTCGAAGTTTCGTAGGGGTATAGTTGTAATATTCACCAAAAATCGTACATTGGGATTTTGAAGTATTCTTGTCTATCACATGCTCACAAAGCTTATGGCTTTGGTTTCAATGCATTGCGGCATCGTTTAGTTCCTCAAATCACCATTCGAAGTTTCGTAGGTGTATAATTGTAATTTTCACCAAAAATCGTACATTGGGCTTTTGAGGTATTCTTGTCTATCACATGCTCACAAAATTTATGGCTTTGGTTTTAATGCATTCCGACATCGTTTAGTGCCTCAAATCACCATTCGAAGTTTCGTAGGGGTATAGTTGTAATTTTCACCAAAAATCGTACATTTGAATTTTGAGTTATTCTTGTCTATCACATGCTCACAAAGTTTATGGCTTTGGTTTCAATGCATTTAGACATCGTTTAGCGCCTTAAATCACCATTCGAAGTTTCGTAGGGGGTATAGTTGTAATTTTCACCAAAAATCGTACATTGGGATTTTGAGGTATTCTTGTCTATCACATGCTCACAAAGCTTATGGCTTTGGTTTCAATGCATTCCGACATCGTTTAGTGCCTTAAATCACCATTCGAAGTTTCGTAGGGGGTATAGTTGTAATTTTCACCAAAAATCGTATATTGGGATTTTGAGGTATTCTTGCCTATCATATGCTCACAAAGCTTATGGCTTTGGTTTCAATGCAATGCGGCATCGTTTTGTGCCTCAAATAACCATTCGAAGTTTCGTAGGGGTATAGTTGTAATTTTCACCAAAAATCGTACATTGGGATTTTGAGGTATTCTTGTCTATCACATGCTCACAAAGCATATGTCTTTGGTTTCAATGCATTCCGACATCGTTTAGTGCCTCAAATAACCATTCGAAGTTTCGTAGGGGTATAGTTATAATTTTCACCAAAAATCGTACATTGAGATTTTGAGGTATTCTTGTCTATCACATGCTCACAAAGCTTATGGCTTTGGTTTCAATGCATTTCGACATCGTTTAGTGCCTCAAATCATCATTCGAAGTTTCGCATGGGGTATCGTTGTATTTTTCACCAAAAATCGTACATTGAAATTTTGAGGTATTCTTGTCTATCACAAGCTCACAAAGCTTATGGCGTTGGCTTCAATGCATACCGATATCGTTTAGTGCCTCAAATCACCATTCGAAGTTTCGTAGGGGTATATTTGTAATTTTCACCAAAAATGTACATTTGGATTTTTAGGTATTCTTGTCTATCACATGCTCACAAAACTTATTGCTTTGGTTTTAATGCATTCCGTAATCGTTTAGTGCCTCAAATCACCATTCGAAAGTTCGTAGGGGTATAGTTGTAATTTTCACCAAAAATCGTACATTGGGATTTTGAGGTATTGTTGTCTATCACATGCTCACAAAGCTTATGGCTTTGGTTTCAATGCATTCCGACATCGTTTAGTGCCTTAAATCACCATTCGAAGTTTCGTAGGGTGTTTAGTTGTAATTTTCACCAAAAATCGTACATTGAGATTTTGAGGTATTCCTGTCTATCACATGCTCACAAAGCTTATGGCTTTGGTTTCAATGCATTCCGACATCGTTTAGTTCCTCAAATCACCATTCGAAGTTTCGTGGGTGTATAGTTGTAATTTTCACCAAAAATCGTACATTGGGCTTTTGAGGTATTCTTGTCTATCACATGCTCACAAAATTTATGGCTTTGGTTTTAATGCATTCCGACATCGTTTAGTGCCTCAAATCACCATTCGAAGTTTCGTAGGGGTATAGTTGTAATTTTCACCAAAAATCGTACATTTGAATTTTGAGTTATTCTTGTCTATCACATGCTCACAAAGTTTATGGCTTTGGTTTCAATGCATTTCGACATCGTTTAGCGCCTTAAATCACCATTCGAAGTTTCGTAGGGGGTATAGTTGTAATTTTCACCAAAAATCGTACATTGGGATTTTGAGGTATTCTTGTCTATCACATGCTCACAAAGCTTATGGCTTTGGTTTCAATGCATTCCGACATCGTTTAGTGCCTTAAATCACCATTCGAAGTTTCGTAGGGGGTATAGTTGTAATTTTCACCAAAAATCGTATATTGGGATTTTGAGGTATTCTTGCCTATCATATGCTCACAAAGCTTATGGCTTTGGTTTCAATGCAATGCGGCATCGTTTAGTGCCTCAAATAACCATTCGAAGTTTCGTAGGGGTATAGTTGTAATTTTCACCAAAAATCGTACATTGGGATTTTGAGGTATTCTTGTCTATCACATGCTCACAAAGCTTATGGCTTTAGTTTCAATGCATTCCGACATCGTTTAGTGCCTCAAATCACCATTCGATATTTCGTAGGGGTATAGTTGTAATTTTAACCAAAAATCTTACATTGGGATTTTGAGGTATTCTTGTCTATCACATGCTCACAAAGCTTATGGCTTTGGTTTCAATGCATTCCGACATCGTTTAGTGCCTCAAATCACCATTCGAAGTTTCGTAGGGGTATAGTTGTAATTTTCACCAAAAATTGTACATTGGGATTTTGTGGTATTCTTGTCTATGACATGCTCACAAAGCTTATAACTTTGGTTTCAATGCATTCCGACATCGTTTAGTGTCTCAAATCACCATTCGAAGTTTCGTAGGGGGTATAGTTGTAATTTTCACCAAAAATCGTACATTGAGATTTTGAGGTATTCTTGTCTATCACATGCTCACAAAGCTTATGGCTTTGATTTCAATGCATTCCGACATCGTTTAGTGCCTCAAATCACCATTCGATATTTCGTAGGGGTATAGTTGTAATTTTAACCAAAAATCTTACATTGGGATTTTGAGGTATTCTTGTCTATCACATGCTCACAAAGCTTATGGCTTTGGTTTCAATGCATTCCGACATCGTTTAGTGCCTCAAATCACCATTCGAAGTTTCGTAGGGGTATAGTTGTAATTTTCACCAAAAATTGTACATTGGGATTTTGTGGTATTCTTGTCTATGACATGCTCACAAAGCTTATAACTTTGGTTTCAATGCATTCCGACATCGTTTAGTGTCTCAAATCACCATTCGAAGTTTCGTAGGGGGTATAGTTGTAATTTTCACCAAAAATCGTACATTGAGATTTTGAGGTATTCTTGTCTATCACATGCTCACAAAGCTTATGGCTTTGGTTTCAATGCATTCCGACATCTTTTAGTGCCTCAAATCACCATTCGAAGTTTCGTAGGGGTATAGTTGTAATTTTCACCAAAAATCGTACATTGGAATTTTGAGGTATTCTTGTCTATCACATGCTCACAAAGCTTATGGCTTTGGTTTCAATGCAATCCGACATCGTTTAGTGCCTCAAATCACCATTCGAAGTTTCTTTGGGGTATAGTTGTAATTTTCACCAAAAATCGTACATTGGGATTTTGAGGTATTGTTGTCTATCACATGCTCACAAAGCTTATGGCTTTGGTTTCAATGCATTCCGACATCGTTTAGTGCCTTAAATCACCATTCGAAGTTTCGTAGGGGGTATAGTTGTAATTTTCACCAAAAATCGTATATTGGGATTTTGAGGTATTCTTGCCTATCATATGCTCACAAAGCTTATGGCTTTGGTTTCAATGCAATGCGGCATCGTTTAGTGCCTCAAATAACCATTCGAAGTTTCGTAGGGGTATAGTTGTAATTTTCACCAAAAATCGTACATTGGGATTTTGAGGTATTCTTGTCTATCACATGCTCACAAAGCTTATGGCTTTAGTTTCAATGCATTCCGACATCGTTTAGTGCCTCAAATCACCATTCGATATTTCGTAGGGGTATAGTTGTAATTTTCACCAAAAATCGTACATTGGGATTTTGAGGTATTCTTGTCTATCACATGCTCACAAAGCTTATGGCTTTGGTTTCAATGCATTCCGACATCGTTTAGTGCCTCAAATCACCATTCGAAGTTTCGTAGGGGTATAGTTGTAATTTTCACCAAAAATCGTACATTGGGATTTTATGGTATTCTTGTCTATGACATGCTCACAAAGCTTATAACTTTGATTTCAATGCATTCCGACATCGTTTAGTGTCTCAAATCACCATTCGAAGTTTCGTAGGAGGTATAGTTGTAATTTTCACCAAAAATCGTACATTGAGATTTTGAGGTATTCTTGTCTATCACATGCTCACAAAGCTTATGGCTTTGGTTTCAATGCATTCCGACATCTTTTAGTGCCTCAAATCACCATTCGAAGTTTCGTAGGGGTATAGTTGTAATTTTCACCAAAAATCGTACATTGGAATTTTGAGGTATTCTTGTCTATCACATGCTCACAAAGCTTATGGCTTTGGTTTCAACGCAATCCGACATCGTTTAGTGCCTCAAATCACCATTCGAAGTTTCTTTGGGGTATAGTTGTAATTTTCACCAAAAATCGTACATTGGGATTTTGAGGTATTGTTGTCTATCACATGCTCACAAAGCTTATGGCTTTGGTTTCAATGCATTCCGACATCGTTTAGTGCCTCAAATCACCATTCGAAGTTTCGTAAGGGTATAGTTGTAATTTTCACCAAAAATTGTACATTTGAATTTTTAGGTATTCTTGTCTATCACATGCTCACAAAGTTTATGGCTTTGGTTTAAATGCATTACGGCACCGTTTAGTGCCTCAAATCACCATTCGATCTTTCGTAGAGGTATAGTTGTAATTTTCACCAAAAATCGTAAATTAGAATTTTGAGGTATTCTTGTCTATCACATGCTCACAAAGCTTATGGCTTTAGTTTCAATGCATTCCGACATCGTTTAGTGCCTCAAATCACCATTCGAAGTTTCGTAGGGGTATAGTTGTAATTTTCAACAAAAATCGTACATTTGGATTTTGAGGTATTCTTGTCTATCACATGCTCACAAAGCTTATGGCTTTGGTTTCAATGCATTCCGACATCGTTTAGTGCCTCAAATCACCATTCGATGTTTCGTAGGGCTATAGTTGTAATTTTCACCAAAGAGCGTACATTGGGATTTTGAGGTATTCTTGTCTATCACATGCTCACAAAGCTTATGGCTTTGATTTCAATGCGTTCCGACATCGTTTAGTGCCCCAAATCACCATTCGAAGTTTCGTAAGGGTATAGTCTTAATTTTCACCAAAAATCGTACATTTGGATTTATAGGTATTCTTGTCTATCACATGCTCACAAAGTTTATGGCTTTGGTTTAAATGCATTCCGGCACAGTTTAGTGCCTCAAATCACCATTCGATGTTTCGTAGAGGTATAGTTGTAATTTTAACCAAAAATCGTAAATTGGGATTTTGAGGTATTCTTGTCTATCACATGCTCACAAAGCTTATGGCTTTGGTTTCAATGCATTCCGACATCGTTTAGTGCCTCAAATCACCATTCGAAGTTTCGTAGGGGTATAGTTGTAATTTTCACCAAAAATCGTATATTTGGATTTTGAGGTATTCTTGTCTATCACATGCTCACAAAGCTTATGGCTTTGGTTTCAACGCATTCCGACATCGTTTAGTGCATCAAATCACCATTCGAATTGTCGTAGGGGTATAGTAGTAATTTTCACCAAAAATTGTGCATTGGGATTTTGAGATATTCTTGTCTATCAAATGCTCACAAAGCTTATGGCTTTGGTTTCAATGCATTCCGACATCGTTTAGTGCCTCATATCACCATTCGAAGTTTTGTTGGGGTATAGTTGTAATTTTCACCAAATATCGTACATTGAGATTTTTGGGTATTCTTGTCTATCACATGCTCACAAAACTTATGGCTTTGGTTTCAATGCATTCCGACAACGTTTAGTGCCTCAAATCACCATTTGAAGTTTCGTAGGGGCATAGTTGTAATTTTCACCAAAAATCGTACATTGCGATTTTGAGGTATTCTTGTCTATCACATACTCACAAAGCTTATGGCTTTGGTTTCAACGCATTCCGGCATCGTCGTAATTTTCACTAAAAATCGTACATTGGGATTTTGAGGTATTATTGTCTATCACATGCTCATAAAGCTTATGGCTTTGGTTTCAAATCATTCCGACATCGTTTAGTGCCTCAAATCACCATTCGAAGTTTCGTATGGGTATAGTTGTAATTTTCACCAAAAATCGTACATTGGGATTTTGAGGTATTCTTGTCTATCACATGCTCACAAAGCTTATGGCTTTGGTTTCAATGCAATCCGACATCGTTTAGTGCCTCAAATCACCATTCGAAGTTTCTTTGGGGTATAGTTGTAATTTTCACCAAAAATCGTACATTGGGATTTTGAGGTATTGTTGTCTATCACATGCTCACAAAGCTTATGCCTTTGGTTTCAATGCATTCCGACATCGTTTAGTGCCTTAAATCACCATTCGAAGTTTCGTAGGGGGTTTAGTTGTAATTTTCACCAAAAATCGTACATTGAGATTTTGAGGTATTCTTGTCTATCACATGCTCACAAAGCTTATGGCTTTGGTTTCAATGCATTCCGACATCTTTTAGTGCCTCAAATCACCATTCGAAGTTTCGTAGGGGTATAGTTGTAATTTTCACCAAAAATCGTACATTGGAATTTTGAGGTATTCTTGTCTATCACATGCTCACAAAGCTTATGGCTTTGGTTTCAATGCATTCTGACATCGTTTAGTGCCTTAAATCACCATTCGAAGTTTCGTAGGGGGTATAGTTGTAATTTTCACCAAAAATCGTATATTGGGATTTTGAGGTATTCTTGCCTATCATATGCTCACAAAGCTTATGGCTTTGGTTTCAATGCAATGCGGCATCGTTTAGTGCCTCAAATAACCATTCGAAGTTTCGTAGGGGTATAGTTGTAATTTTCACCAAAAATCGTACATTGGGATTTTGAGGTATTCTTGTCTATCACATGCTCACAAAGCTTATGGCTTTAGTTTCAATGCATTCCGACATCGTTTAGTGCCTCAAATCACCATTCGATATTTCGTAGGGGTATAGTTGTAATTTTCACCAAAAATCGTACATTGGGATTTTGAGGTATTCTTGTCTATCACATGCTCACAAAGCTTATGGCTTTGGTTTCAATGCATTCCGACATCGTTTAGTGCCTCAAATCACCATTCGAAGTTTCGTAGAGGTATAGTTGTAATTTTCACCAAAAATCGTACATTGGGATTTTGTAGTATTCTTGTCTATGACATGCTCACAAAGCTTATGGCTTTGGTTTCAACGCAATCCGACATCGTTTAGTGCCTCAAATCACCATTCGATGTTTCTTTGGGGTATAGTTGTAATTTTCACCAAAAATCGTACATTGGGATTTTGAGGTATTGTTGTCTATCACATGCTCACAAAGCTTATGGCTTTGGTTTCAATGCATTCCGACATCGTTTAGTGCCTCAAATCACCATTCGAAGTTTCGTAGGGGGTATAGTTGTAATTTTCACCAAAAATCGTATATTGGGATTTTGAGGTATTCTTGCCTATCATATGCTCACAAAGCTTATGGCTTTGGTTTCAATGCAATGCGGCATCGTTTAGTGCCTCAAATAACCATTCGAAGTTTCGTAGGGGTATAGTTGTAATTTTCACCAAAAATCGTACATTGGGATTTTGAGGTATTCTTGTCTATCACATGCTCACAAAGCTTATGGATTTAGTTTCAATGCATTCCGACATCGTTTAGTGCCTCAAATCACCATTCGATATTTCGTAGGGGTATAGTTGTAATTTTCACCAAAAATCGTACATTGGGATTTTGAGGTATTCTTGTCTATCACATGCTCACAAAGCTTATGGCTTTGGTTTCAATGCATTCCGACATCGTTTAGTGCCTCAAATCACCATTCGAAGTTTCGTAGGGGTATAGTTGTAATTTTCACCAAAAATCGTACATTGGGATTTTGTGGTATTCTTGTCTATGACATGCTCACAAAGCTTATAACTGTGGTTTCAATGCATTCCGACATCGTTTAGTGTCTCAAATCACCATTCGAAGTTTCGTAGGAAGTATAGTTGTAATTTTCACCAAAAATCGTACATTGGGATTTTGAGGTATTGTTGTCTATCACATGCTCACAAAGCTTATGGCTTTGGTTTCAATGCATTCCGACATCGTTTAGTGCCTCAAATCACCATTCGAAGTTTCGTAAGGGTATAGTTGTAATTTTCACCAAAAATTGTACATTTGGATTTATAGGTATTCTTGTCTATCACATGCTCACAAAGTTTATGGCTTTGGTTTAAATGCATTACGGCACCGTTTAGTGCCTCAAATCACCATTCGATCTTTCGTAGAGGTATAGTTGTAATTTTCACCAAAAATCGTAAATTAGAATTTTGAGGTATTCTTGTCTATCACATGCTCACAAAGCTTATGGCTTTAGTTTCAATGCATTCCGACATCGTTTAGTGCCTCAAATCACCATTCGAAGTTTCGTAGGGGTATAGTTGTAATTTTCAACAAAAATCGTACATTTGGATTTTGAGGTATTCTTGTCTATCACATGCTCACAAAGCTTATGGCTTTGGTTTCAATGCATTCCGACATCGTTTAGTGCCTCAAATCACCATTCGATGTTTCGTAGGGCTATAGTTGTAATTTTCACCAAAGAGCGTACATTGGGATTTTGAGGTATTCTTGTCTATCACATGTTCACAAAGCTTATGGCTTTGATTTCAATGCGTTCCGACATCGTTTAGTGCCCCAAATCACCATTCGAAGTTTCGTAAGGGTATAGTCTTAATTTTCACCAAAAATCGTACATTTGGATTTATAGGTATTCTTGTCTATCACATGCTCACAAAGTTTATGGCTTTGGTTTAAATGCATTCCGGCACAGTTTAGTGCCTCAAATCACCATTCGATGTTTCGTAGAGGTATAGTTGTAATTTTAACCAAAAATCGTAAATTGGGATTTTGAGGTATTCTTGTCTATCACATGCTCACAAAGCTTATGGCTTTGGTTTCAATGCATTCCGACATCGTTTAGTGCCTCAAATCACCATTCGAAGTTTCGTAGGGGTATAGTTGTAATTTTCACCAAAAATCGTATATTTGGATTTTGAGGTATTCTTGTCTATCACATGCTCACAAAGCTTATGGCTTTGGTTTCAACGCATTCCGACATCGTTTAGTGCATCAAATCACCATTCGAATTGTCGTAGGGGTATAGTAGTAATTTTCACCAAAAATTGTGCATTGGGATTTTGAGATATTCTTGTCTATCACATGCTCACAAAGCTTATGGCTTTGGTTTCAATGCATTCCGACATCGTTTAGTGCCTCATATCACCATTCGAAGTTTTGTTGGGGTATAGTTGTAATTTTCACCAAATATCGTACATTGGGATTTTTGGGTATTCTTGTCTATCACATGCTCACAAAACTTATGGCTTTGGTTTCAATGCATTCCGACATCGTTTAGTGCCTCAAATCACCATTTGATGTTTCGTAGGGGCATAGTTGTAATTTTCACCAAAAATCGTACATTGCGATTTTGAGGTATTCTTGTCTATCACATACTCACAAAGCTTATGGCTTTGGTTTCAACGCATTCCGGCATCGTCGTAATTTTCACTAAAAATCGTACATTGGGATTTTGAGGTATTATTGTCTATCACATGCTCATAAAGCTTATGGCTTTGGTTTCAAATCATTCCGACATCGTTTAGTGCCTCAAATCTCCATTCGAAGTTTCGTATGGGTATAGTTGTAATTTTCACCAAAAATCGTACATTGGGATTTTGAGGTATTCTTGTCTATCACATGCTCACAAAGCTTATGGCTTTGGTTTCAATGCAATCCGACATCGTTTAGTGCCTCAAATCACCATTCGAAGTTTCTTTGGGGTATAGTTGTAATTTTCACCAAAAATCGTACATTGGGATTTTGAGGTATTGTTGTCTATCACATGCTCACAAAGCTTATGCCTTTGGTTTCAATGCATTCCGACATCGTTTAGTGCCTTAAATCACCATTCGAAGTTTCGTAGGGGGTTTAGTTGTAATTTTCACCAAAAATCGTACATTGAGATTTTGAGGTATTCTTATCTATCACATGCTCACAAAGCTTATGGCTTTGGTTTCAATGCATTCCGACATCTTTTAGTGCCTCAAATCACCATTCGAAGTTTCGTAGGGGTATAGTTGTAATTTTCACCAAAAATCGTACATTGGAATTTTGAGGTATTCTTGTCTATCACATGCTCACAAAGCTTATGGCTTTGGTTTCAATGCAATCCGACATCGTTTAGTGCCTCAAATCACCATTCGAAGTTTCTTTGGGGTATAGTTGTAATTTTCACCAAAAATCGTACATTGGGATTTTGAGGTATTGTTGTCTATCACATGCTCACAAAGCTTATGGCTTTGGTTTCAATGCATTCCGACATCGTTTAGTGCCTTAAATCACCATTCGAAGTTTCGTAGGGGGTATAGTTGTAATTTTCACCAAAAATCGTATATTGGGATTTTGAGGTATTCTTGCCTATCATATGCTCACAAAGCTTATGGCTTTGGTTTCAATGCAATGCGGCATCGTTTAGTGCCTCAAATAACCATTCGAAGTTTCGTAGGGGTATAGTTGTAATTTTCACCAAAAATCGTACATTGAGATTTTGAGGTATTCTTGTCTATCACATGCTCACAAAGCTTATGGCTTTAGTTTCAATGCATTCCGACATCGTTTAGTGCCTCAAATCACCATTCGATATTTCGTAGGGGTATAGTTGTAATTTTCACCAAAAATCGTACATTGGGATTTTGAGGTATTCTTGTCTATCACATGCTCACAAAGCTTATGGCTTTGGTTTCAATGCATTCCGACATCGTTTAGTGCCTCAAATCACCATTCGAAGTTTCGTAGGGGTATAGTTGTAATTTTCACCAAAAATCGTACATTGGGATTTTGTAGTATTCTTGTCTATGACATGCTCACAAAGCTTATGGCTTTGGTTTCAACGCAATCCGACATCGTTTAGTGCCTCAAATCACCATTCGAAGTTTCTTTGGGGTATAGTTGTAATTTTCACCAAAAATCGTACATTGGGATTTTGAGGTATTGTTGTCTATCACATGCTCACAAAGCTTATGGCTTTGGTTTCAATGCATTCCGACATCGTTTAGTGCCTTAAATCACCATTCGAAGTTTCGTAGGGGGTATAGTTGTAATTTTCACCAAAAATCGTATATTGGGATTTTGAGGTATTCTTGCCTATCATATGCTCACAAAGCTTATGGCTTTGGTTTCAATGCAATGCGGCATCGTTTAGTGCCTCAAATAACCATTCGAAGTTTCGTAGGGGTATAGTTGTAATTTTCACCAAAAATCGTACATTGGGATTTTGAGGTATTCTTGTCTATCACATGCTCACAAAGCTTATGGCTTTAGTTTCAATGCATTCCGACATCGTTTAGTGCCTCAAATCACCATTCGATATTTCGTAGGGGTATAGTTGTAATTTTCACCAAAAATCGTACATTGGGATTTTGAGGTATTCTTGTCTATCACATGCTCACAAACTTATGGCTTTGGTTTCAATGCATTCCGACATCGTTTAGTGCCTCAAATCACCATTCGAAGTTTCGTAGGGGTATAGTTGTAATTTTAACCAAAAATCGTACATTGGGATTTTGTGGTATTCTTGTCTATGACATGCTCACAAAGCTTATAACTGTGGTTTCAATGCATTCCGACATCGTTTAGTGTCTCAAATCACCATTCGAAGTTTCGTAGGAGGTATAGTTGTAATTTTCACCAAAAATCGTACATTGGAATTTTGAGGTATTGTTGTCTATCACATGCTCACAAAGCTTATGGCTTTGGTTTCAATGCATTCCGACATCGTTTAGTGCCTCAAATCACCATTCGAAGTTTCGTAAGGGTATAGTTGTAATTTTCACCAAAAATTGTACATTTAAATTTATAGGTATTCTTGTCTATCACATGCTCACAAAGTTTATGGCTTTGGTTTAAATGCATTACGGCACCGTTTAGTGCCTCAAATCACCATTCGATCTTTCGTAGAGGTATAGTTGTAATTTTCACCAAAAATCGTAAATTAGAATTTTGAGGTATTCTTGTCTATCACATGCTCACAAAGCTTATGGCTTTAGTTTCAATGCATTCCGACATCGTTTAGTGCCTCAAATCACCATTCGAAGTTTCGTAGGGGTATAGTTGTAATTTTCAACAAAAATCGTACATTTGGATTTTGAGGTATTCTTGTCTATCACATGCTCACAAAGCTTATGGCTTTGGTTTCAATGCATTCCGACATCGTTTAGTGCCTTAAATCACCATTCGAAGTTTCGTAGGGGGTATAGTTGTAATTTTCACCAAAAATCGTATATTGGGATTTTGAGGTATTCTTGCCTATCATATGCTCACAAAGCTTATGGCTTTGGTTTCAATGCAATGCGGCATCGTTTAGTGCCTCAAATAACCATTCGAAGTTTCGTAGGGGTATAGTTGTAATTTTCACCAAAAATCGTACATTGGGATTTTGAGGTATTCTTGTCTATCACATGCTCACAAAGCTTATGGCTTTAGTTTCAATGCATTCCGACATCGTTTAGTGCCTCAAATCACCATTCGATATTTCGTAGGGGTATAGTTGTAATTTTCACCAAAAATCGTACATTGGGATTTTGAGGTATTCTTGTCTATCACATGCTCACAAACTTATGGCTTTGGTTTCAATGCATTCCGACATCGTTTAGTGCCTCAAATCACCATTTGAAGTTTCGTAGGGGTATAGTTGTAATTTTCACCAAAAATCGTACATTGGGATTTTGTGGTATTCTTGTCTATGACATGCTCACAAAGCTTATAACTGTGGTTTCAATGCATTCCGACATCGTTTAGTGTCTCAAATCACCATTCGAAGTTTCGTAGGAGGTATAGTTGTAATTTTCACCAAAAATCGTACATTAGGATTTATAGGTATTCTTGTCTATCACATGCTCACAAAGTTTATGGCTTTGGTTTAAATGCATTCCGGCACAGTTTAGTGCCTCAAATCACCATTCGATGTTTCGTAGGGGTATAGTTGTAATTTTCACCAAAAATCGTACATTGGGATTTTGAGGTATTCTTGTATATCAGATGCTCACAAAGCTTATGGCTTTGGTTTTAATGCATTCCGACATCGTTTAGTGCCTCAAATCACCATTCGAAGTTTCGTAGGGGTATAGTTGTAATTTTCACCAAAAATCGTACATTGGAATTTTGAGGTATTCTTGTCTATCACATGCTCACAAAGCTTATGGCTTTGGTTTCAATGCATTCCGACATCGTTTAGTGCCTCAAATCACCATTCGATGTTTCGTAGGGCTATAGTTGTAATTTTCACCAAAGAGCGTACATTGGGATTTTGAGGTATTCTTGTCTATCACATGCTCACAAAGCTTATGGCTTTGATTTCAATGCGTTCCGACATCGTTTAGTGCCCCAAATCACCATTCGAAGTTTCGTAAGGGTATAGTCTTAATTTTCACCAAAAATCGTACATTTGGATTTATAGGTATTCTTGTCTATCACATGCTCACAAAGTTTATGGCTTTGGTTTAAATGCATTCCGGCACAGTTTAGTGCCTCAAATCACCATTCGATGTTTCGTAGAGGTATAGTTGTAATTTTAACCAAAAATCGTAAATTGGGATTTTGAGGTATTCTTGTCTATCACATGCTCACAAAGCTTATGGCTTTGGTTTCAATGCATTCCGACATCGTTTAGTGCCTCAAATCACCATTCGAAGTTTCGTAGGGGTATAGTTGTAATTTTCACCAAAAATCGTATATTTGGATTTTGAGGTATTCTTGTCTATCACATGCTCACAAAGCTTATGGCTTTGGTTTCAACGCATTCCGACATCGTTTAGTGCATCAAATCACCATTCGAATTGTCGTAGGGATATAGTAGTAATTTTCACCAAAAATTGTGCATTGGGATTTTGAGATATTCTTGTCTATCACATGCTCACAAAGCTTATGGCTTTGGTTTCAATGCATTCCGACATCGTTTAGTGCCTCATATCACCATTCGAAGTTTTGTTGGGGTATAGTTGTAATTTTCACCAAATATCGTACATTGGGATTTTTGGGTATTCTTGTCTATCACATGCTCACAAAACTTATGGCTTTGGTTTCAATGCATTCCGACATCGTTTAGTGCCTCAAATCACCATTTGAAGTTTCGTAGGGGCATAGTTGTAATTTTCACCAAAAATCGTACATTGCGATTTTGAGGTATTCTTGTCTATCACATACTCACAAAGCTTATGGCTTTGGTTTCAACGCATTCCGGCATCGTCGTAATTTTCACTAAAAATCGTACATTGGGATTTTGAGGTATTATTGTCTATCACATGCTCATAAAGCTTATGGCTTTGGTTTCAAATCATTCCGACATCGTTTAGAGCCTCAAATCACCATTCGAAGTTTCGTATGGGTATAGTTGTAATTTTCACCAAAAATCGTACATTGGGATTTTGAGGTATTCTTGTCTATCACATGCTCACAAAGCTTATGGCTTTGGTTTCAATGCAATCCGACATCGTTTAGTGCCTCAAATCACCATTCGAAGTTTCTTTGGGGTATAGTTGTAATTTTCACCAAAAATCGTACATTGGGATTTTGAGGTATTGTTGTCTATCACATGCTCACAAAGCTTATGCCTTTGGTTTCAATGCATTCCGACATCGTTTAGTGCCTTAAATCACCATTCGAAGTTTCGTAGGGGGTTTAGTTGTAATTTTCACCAAAAATCGTACATTGAGATTTTGAGGTATTCTTGTCTATCACATGCTCACAAAGCTTATGGCTTTGGTTTCAATGCATTCCGACATCTTTTAGTGCCTCAAATCACCATTCGAAGTTTCGTAGGGGTATAGTTGTAATTTTCACCAAAAATCGTACATTGGAATTTTGAGGTATTCTTGTCTATCACATGCTCACAAAGCTTATGGCTTTGGTTTCAATGCAATCCGACATCGTTTAGTGCCTCAAATCACCATTCGAAGTTTCTTTGGGGTATAGTTGTAATTTTCACCAAAAATCGTACATTGGGATTTTGAGGTATTGTTGTCTATCACATGCTCACAAAGCTTATGGCTTTGGTTTCAATGCATTCCGACATCGTTTAGTGCCTTAAATCACCATTCGAAGTTTCGTAGGGGGTATAGTTGTAATTTTCACCAAAAATCGTATATTGGGATTTTGAGGTATTCTTGCCTATCATATGCTCACAAAGCTTATGGCTTTGGTTTCAATGCAATGCGGCATCGTTTAGTGCCTCAAATAACCATTCGAAGTTTCGTAGGGGTATAGTTGTAATTTTCACCAAAAATCGTACATTGGGATTTTGAGGTATTCTTGTCTATCACATGCTCACAAAGCTTATGGCTTTAGTTTCAATGCATTCCGACATCGTTTAGTGCCTCAAATCACCATTCGATATTTCGTAGGGGTATAGTTGTAATTTTCACCAAAAATCGTACATTGGGATTTTGAGGTATTCTTGTCTATCACATGCTCACAAACTTATGGCTTTGGTTTCAATGCATTCCGACATCGTTTAGTGCCTCAAATCACCATTTGAAGTTTCGTAGGGGTATAGTTGTAATTTTCACCAAAAATCGTACATTGGGATTTTGTGGTATTCTTGTCTATGACATGCTCACAAAGCTTATAACTGTGGTTTCAATGCATTCCGACATCGTTTAGTGTCTCAAATCACCATTCGAAGTTTCGTAGGAGGTATAGTTGTAATTTTCACCAAAAATCGTACATTAGAATTTTGAGGTATTGTTGTCTATCACATGCTCACAAAGCTTATGGCTTTGGTTTCAATGCATTCCGACATCGTTTAGTGCCTCAAATCACCATTCGAAGTTTCGTAAGGGTATAGTTGTAATTTTCACCAAAAATTGTACATTTGGATTTATAGGTATTCTTGTCTATCACATGCTCACAAAGTTTATGGCTTTGGTTTAAATGCATTACGGCACCGTTTAGTGCCTCAAATCACCATTCGATCTTTCGTAGAGGTATAGTTGTAATTTTCACCAAAAATCATAAATTAGAATTTTGAGGTATTCTTGTCTATCACATGCTCACAAAGCTTATGGCTTTAGTTTCAATGCATTCCGACATCGTTTAGTGCCTCAAATCACCATTCGAAGTTTCGTAGGGGTATAGTTGTAATTTTCAACAAAAATCGTACATTTGGATTTTGATGTATTCTTGTCTATCACATGCTCACAAAGCTTATGGCTTTGGTTTCAATGCATTCCGACATCGTTTAGTGCCTCAAATCACCATTCGATGTTTCGTAGGGCTATAGTTGTAATTTTCACCAAAGAGCGTACATTGGGATTTTGAGGTATTCTTGTCTATCACATGCTCACAAAGCTTATGGCTTTGATTTCAATGCGTTCCGACATCGTTTAGTGCCCCAAATCACCATTCGAAGTTTCGTAAGGGTATAGTCTTAATTTTCACCAAAAATCGTACATTTGGATTTATAGGTATTCTTGTCTATCACATGCTCACAAAGTTTATGGCTTTGGTTTAAATGCATTCCGGCACAGTTTAGTGCCTCAAATCACCATTCGATGTTTCGTAGAGGTATAGTTGTAATTTTAACCAAAAATCGTAAATTGGGATTTTGAGGTATTCTTGTCTATCACATGCTCACAAAGCTTATGGCTTTGGTTTCAATGCATTCCGACATCGTTTAGTGCCTCAAATCACCATTCGAAGTTTCGTAGGGGTATAGTTGTAATTTTCACCAAAAATCGTATATTTGGATTTTGAGGTATTCTTGTCTATCACATGCTCACAAAGCTTATGGCTTTGGTTTCAACGCATTCCGACATCGTTTAGTGCATCAAATCACCATTCGAATTGTCGTAGGGGTATAGTAGTAATTTTCACCAAAAATTGTGCATTGGGATTTTGAGATATTCTTGTCTATCACATGCTCACAAAGCTTATGGCTTTGGTTTCAATGCATTCCGACATCGTTTAGTGCCTCATATCACCATTCGAAGTTTTGTTGGGGTATAGTTGTAATTTTCACCAAATATCGTACATTGGAATTTTTGGGTATTCTTGTCTATCACATGCTCACAAAACTTATGGCTTTGGTTTCAATGCATTCCGACATCGTTTAGTGCCTCAAATCACCATTTGAAGTTTCGTAGGGGCATAGTTGTAATTTTCACCAAAAATCGTACATTGCGATTTTGAGGTATTCTTGTCTATCACATACTCACAAAGCTTATGGCTTTGGTTTCAACGCATTCCGGCATCGTCGTAATTTTCACTAAAAATCGTACATTGGGATTTTGAGGTATTATTGTCTATCACATGCTCATAAAGCTTATGGCTTTGGTTTCAAATCATTCCGACATCGTTTAGAGCCTCAAATCACCATTCGAAGTTTCGTATGGGTATAGTTGTAATTTTCACCAAAAATCGTACATTGGGATTTTGAGGTATTCTTGTCTATCACATGCTCACAAAGCTTATGGCTTTGGTTTCAATGCAATCCGACATCGTTTAGTGCCTCAAATCACCATTCGAAGTTTCTTTGGGGTATAGTTGTAATTTTCACCAAAAATCGTACATTGGGATTTTGAGGTATTGTTGTCTATCACATGCTCACAAAGCTTATGCCTTTGGTTTCAATGCATTCCGACATCGTTTAGTGCCTTAAATCACCATTCGAAGTTTCGTAGGGGGTTTAGTTGTAATTTTCACCAAAAATCGTACATTGAGATTTTGAGGTATTCTTGTCTATCACATGCTCACAAAGCTTATGGCTTTGGTTTCAATGCATTCCGACATCTTTTAGTGCCTCAAATCACCATTCGAAGTTTCGTAGGGGTATAGTTGTAATTTTCACCAAAAATCGTACATTGGAATTTTGAGGTATTCTTGTCTATCACATGCTCACAAAGCTTATGGCTTTGGTTTCAATGCAATCCGACATCGTTTAGTGCCTCAAATCACCATTCGAAGTTTCTTTGGGGTATAGTTGTAATTTTCACCAAAAATCGTACATTGGGATTTTGAGGTATTGTTGTCTATCACATGCTCACAAAGCTTATGGCTTTGGTTTCAATGCATTCCGACATCGTTTAGTGCCTTAAATCACCATTCGAAGTTTCGTAGGGGGTATAGTTGTAATTTTCACCAAAAATCGTATATTGGGATTTTGAGGTATTCTTGCCTATCATATGCTCACAAAGCTTATGGCTTTGGTTTCAATGCAATGCGGCATCGTTTAGTGCCTCAAATAACCATTCGAAGTTTCGTAGGGGTATAGTTGTAATTTTCACCAAAAATCGTACATTGGGATTTTGAGGTATTCTTGTCTATCACATGCTCACAAAGCTTATGGCTTTAGTTTCAATGCATTCCGACATCGTTTAGTGCCTCAAATCACCATTCGATATTTCGTAGGGGTATAGTTGTAATTTTCACCAAAAATCGTACATTGGGATTTTGAGGTATTCTTGTCTATCACATGCTCACAAACTTATGGCTTTGGTTTCAATGCATTCCGACATCGTTTAGTGCCTCAAATCACCATTCGAAGTTTCGTAGGGGTATAGTTGTAATTTTCACCAAAAATCGTACATTGGGATTTTGTGGTATTCTTGTCTATGACATGCTCACAAAGCTTATAACTGTGGTTTCAATGCATTCCGACATCGTTTAGTGTCTCAAATCACCATTCGAAGTTTCGTAGGAGGTATAGTTGTAATTTTCACCAAAAATCGTACATTAGAATTTTGAGGTATTGTTGTCTATCACATGCTCACAAAGCTTATGGCTTTGGTTTCAATGCATTCCGACATCGTTTAGTGCCTCAAATCACCATTCGAAGTTTCGTAAGGGTATAGTTGTAATTTTCACCAAAAATTGTACATTTGGATTTATAGGTATTCTTGTCTATCACATGCTCACAAAGTTTATGGCTTTGGTTTAAATGCATTACGGCACCGTTTAGTGCCTCAAATCACCATTCGATCTTTCGTAGAGGTATAGTTGTAATTTTCACCAAAAATCGTAAATTAGAATTTTGAGGTATTCTTGTCTATCACATGCTCACAAAGCTTATGGCTTTAGTTTCAATGCATTCCGACATCGTTTAGTGCCTCAAATCACCATTCGAAGTTTCGTAGGGGTATAGTTGTAATTTTCAACAAAAATCGTACATTTGGATTTTGATGTATTCTTGTCTATCACATGCTCACAAAGCTTATGGCTTTGGTTTCAATGCATTCCGACATCGTTTAGTGCCTCAAATCACCATTCGATGTTTCGTAGGGCTATAGTTGTAATTTTCACCAAAGAGCGTACATTGGGATTTTGAGGTATTCTTGTCTATCACATGCTCACAAAGCTTATGGCTTTGATTTCAATGCGTTCCGACATCGTTTAGTGCCCCAAATCACCATTCGAAGTTTCGTAAGGGTATAGTCTTTATTTTCACCAAAAATCGTACATTTCGATTTATAGGTATTCTTGTCTATCACATGCTCACAAAGTTTATGGCTTTGGTTTAAATGCATTCCGGCACAGTTTAGTGCCTCAAATCACCATTCGATGTTTCGTAGAGGTATAGTTGTAATTTTAACCAAAAATCGTAAATTGGGATTTTGAGGTATTCTTGTCTATCACATGCTCACAAAGCTTATGGCTTTGGTTTCAATGCATTCCGACATCGTTTAGTGCCTCAAATCACCATTCGAAGTTTCGTAGGGGTATAGTTGTAATTTTCACCAAAAATCGTATATTTGGATTTTGAGGTATTCTTGTCTATCACATGCTCACAAAGCTTATGGCTTTGGTTTCAACGCATTCCGACATCGTTTAGTGCATCAAATCACAATTCGAATTGTCGTAGGGGTATAGTAGTAATTTTCACCAAAAAATGTGCATTGGGATTTTGAGATATTCTTGTCTATCACATGCTCACAAAGCTTATGGCTTTGGTTTCAATGCATTCCGACATCGTTTAGTGCCTCATATCACCATTCGAAGTTTTGTTGGGGTATAGTTGTAATTTTCACCAAATATCGTACATTGGGATTTTGTGGTATTCTTGTCTATGACATGCTCACAAAGCTTATAACTGTGGTTTCAATGCATTCCGACATCGTTTAGTGTCTCAAATCACCATTCGAAGTTTCGTAGGAGGTATAGTTGTAATTTTCACCAAAAATCGTACATTGGAATTTTGAGGTATTGTTGTCTATCACATGCTCACAAAGCTTATGGCTTTGGTTTCAATGCATTCCGACATCGTTTAGTGCCTTAAATCACCATTCGAAGTTTCGTAGGGGGTATAGTTGTAATTTTCACCAAAAATCGTATATTGGGATTTTGAGGTATTCTTGCCTATCATATGCTCACAAAGCTTATGGCTTTGGTTTCAATGCAATGCGGCATCGTTTAGTGCCTCAAATAACCATTCGAAGTTTCGTAGGGGTATAGTTGTAATTTTCACCAAAAATCGTACATTGGGATTTTGAGGTATTCTTGTCTATCACATGCTCACAAAGCTTATGGCTTTAGTTTCAATGCATTCCGACATCGTTTAGTGCCTCAAATCACCATTCGATATTTTGTAGGGGTATAGTTGTAATTTTCACCAAAAATCGTACATTGGGATTTTGAGGTATTCTTGTCTATCACATGCTCACAAACTTATGGCTTTGGTTTCAATGCATTCCGACATCGTTTAGTGCCTCAAATCACCATTCGAAGTTTCGTAGGGGTATAGTTGTAATTTTCACCAAAAATCGTACATTGGGATTTTGTGGTATTCTTGTCTATGACATGCTCACAAAGCTTATAACTGTGGTTTCAATGCATTCCGACATCGTTTAGTGTCTCAAATCACCATTCGAAGTTTCGTAGGAGGTATAGTTGTAATTTTCACCAAAAATCGTACATTAGAATTTTGAGGTATTGTTGTCTATCACATGCTCACAAAGCTTATGGCTTTGGTTTCAATGCATTCCGACATCGTTTAGTGCCTCAAATCACCATTCGAAGTTTCGTAAGGGTATAGTTGTAATTTTCACCAAAAATTGTACATTTGGATTTATAGGTATTCTTGTCTATCACATGCTCACAAAGTTTATGGCTTTGGTTTAAATGCATTACGGCACCGTTTAGTGCCTCAAATCACCATTCGATCTTTCGTAGAGGTATAGTTGTAATTTTCACCAAAAATCGTAAATTAGAATTTTGAGGTATTCTTGTCTATCACATGCTCACAAAGCTTATGGCTTTAGTTTCAATGCATTCCGACATCGTTTAGTGCCTCAAATCACCATTCGAAGTTTCGTAGGGGTATAGTTGTAATTTTCAACAAAAATCGTACATTTGGATTTTGATGTATTCTTGTCTATCACATGCTCACAAAGCTTATGGCTTTGGTTTCAATGCATTCCGACATCGTTTAGTGCCTCAAATCACCATTCGATGTTTCGTAGGGCTATAGTTGTAATTTTCACCAAAGAGCGTACATTGGGATTTTGAGGTATTCTTGTCTATCACATGCTCACAAAGCTTATGGCTTTGATTTCAATGCGTTCCGACATCGTTTAGTGCCCCAAATCACCATTCGAAGTTTCGTAAGGGTATAGTCTTTATTTTCACCAAAAATCGTACATTTCGATTTATAGGTATTCTTGTCTATCACATGCTCACAAAGTTTATGGCTTTGGTTTAAATGCATTCCGGCACAGTTTAGTGCCTCAAATCACCATTCGATGTTTCGAAGAGGTATAGTTGTAATTTTAACCAAAAATCGTAAATTGGGATTTTGAGGTATTCTTGTCTATCACATGCTCACAAAGCTTATGGCTTTGGTTTCAATGCATTCCGACATCGTTTAGTGCCTCAAATCACCATTCGAAGTTTCGTAGGGGTATAGTTGTAATTTTCACCAAAAATCGTATATTTGGATTTTGAGGTATTCTTGTCTATCACATGCTCACAAAGCTTATGGCTTTGGTTTCAACGCATTCCGACATCGTTTAGTGCATCAAATCACCATTCGAATTGTCGTAGGGGTATAGTAGTAATTTTCACCAAAAATTGTGCATTGGGATTTTGAGATATTCTTGTCTATCACATGCTCACAAAGCTTATGGCTTTGGTTTCAATGCATTCCGACATCGTTTAGTGCCTCATATCACCATTCGAAGTTTTGTTGGGGTATAGTTGTAATTTTCACCAAATATCGTACATTGGGATTTTGTGGTATTCTTGTCTATGACATGCTCACAAAGCTTATAACTGTGGTTTCAATGCATTCCGACATCGTTTAGTGTCTCAAATCACCATTCGAAGTTTCGTAGGAGGTATAGTTGTAATTTTCACCAAAAATCGTACATTGGAATTTTGAGGTATTGTTGTCTATCACATGCTCACAAAGCTTATGGCTTTGGTTTCAATGCATTCCGACATCGTTTAGTGCCTCAAATCACCATTCGAAGTTTCGTAAGGGTATAGTTGTAATTTTCACCAAAAATTGTACATTTGGATTTATAGGTATTCTTGTCTATCACATGCTCACAAAGTTTATGGCTTTGGTTTAAATGCATTACGGCACCGTTTAGTGCCTCAAATCACCATTCGATCTTTCGTAGAGGTATAGTTGTAATTTTCACCAAAAATCGTAAATTAGAATTTTGAGGTATTCTTGTCTATCACATGCTCACAAAGCTTATGGCTTTAGTTTCAATGCATTCCGACATCGTTTAGTGCCTCAAATCACCATTCGAAGTTTCGTAGGGGTATAGTTGTAATTTTCAACAAAAATCGTACATTTGGATTTTGAGGTATTCTTGTCTATCACATGCTCACAAAGCTTATGGCTTTGGTTTCAATGCATTCCGACATCGTTTAGTGCCTCAAATCACCATTCGATGTTTCGTAGGGCTATAGTTGTAATTTTCACCAAAGAGCGTACATTGGGATTTTGAGGTATTCTTGTCTATCACATGCTCACAAAGCTTATGGCTTTGATTTCAATGCGTTCCGACATCGTTTAGTGCCCCAAATCACCATTCGAAGTTTCGTAAGGGTATAGTCTTAATTTTCACCAAAAATCGTACATTTGGATTTATAGGTATTCTTGTCTATCACATGCTCACAAAGTTTATGGCTTTGGTTTAAATGCATTCCGGCACAGTTTAGTGCCTCAAATCACCATTCGATGTTTCGTAGAGGTATAGTTGTAATTTTAACCAAAAATCGTAAATTGGGATTTTGAGGTATTCTTGTCTATCACATGCTCACAAAGCTTATGGCTTTGGTTTCAATGCATTCCGACATCGTTTAGTGCCTCAAATCACCATTCGAAGTTTCGTAGGGGTATAGTTGTAATTTTCACCAAAAATCGTATATTTGGATTTTGAGGTATTCTTGTCTATCACATGCTCACAAAGCTTATGGCTTTGGTTTCAACGCATTCCGACATCGTTTAGTGCATCAAATCACCATTCGAATTGCGTAGGGGTATAGTAGTAATTTTCACCAAAAATTGTGCATTGGGATTTTGAGATATTCTTGTCTATCAAATGCTCACAAAGCTTATGGCTTTGGTTTCAATGCATTCCGACATCGTTTAGTGCCTCATATCACCATTCGAAGTTTTGTTGGGGTATAGTTGTAATTTTCACCAAATATCGTACATTGGGATTTTTGGGTATTCTTGTCTATCACATGCTCACAAAACTTATGGCTTTGGTTTCAATGCATTCCGACAACGTTTAGTGCCTCAAATCACCATTTGAAGTTTCGTAGGGGCATAGTTGTAATTTTCACCAAAAATCGTACATTGCGATTTTGAGGTATTCTTGTCTATCACATACTCACAAAGCTTATGGCTTTGGTTTCAACGCATTCCGGCATCGTCGTAATTTTCACTAAAAATCGTACATTGGGATTTTGAGGTATTATTGTCTATCACATGCTCATAAAGCTTATGGCTTTGGTTTCAAATCATTCCGACATCGTTTAGTGCCTCAAATCACCATTCGAAGTTTCGTAGGGGTATAGTTGTAATTTTCACCAAAAATCGTATATTTGGATTTTGAGGTATTCTTGTCTATCACATGCTCACAAAGCTTATGGCTTTGGTTTCAACGCATTCCGACATCGTTTAGTGCATCAAATCACCATTCGAATTGTCGTAGGGGTATAGTAGTAATTTTCACCAAAAATTGTGCATTGGGATTTTGAGATATTCTTGTCTATCACATGCTCACAAAGCTTATGGCTTTGGTTTCAATGCATTCCGACATCGTTTAGTGCCTCATATCACCATTCGAAGTTTTGTTGGGGTATAGTTGTAATTTTCACCAAATATCGTACATTGGGATTTTGTGGTATTCTTGTCTATGACATGCTCACAAAGCTTATAACTGTGGTTTCAATGCATTCCGACATCGTTTAGTGTCTCAAATCACCATTCGAAGTTTCGTAGGAGGTATAGTTGTAATTTTCACCAAAAATCGTACATTGGAATTTTGAGGTATTGTTGTCTATCACATGCTCACAAAGCTTATGGCTTTGGTTTCAATGCATTCCGACATCGTTTAGTGCCTCAAATCACCATTCGAAGTTTCGTAAGGGTATAGTTGTAATTTTCACCAAAAATTGTACATTTGGATTTATAGGTATTCTTGTCTATCACATGCTCACAAAGTTTATGGCTTTGGTTTAAATGCATTACGGCACCGTTTAGTGCCTCAAATCACCATTCGATCTTTCGTAGAGGTATAGTTGTAATTTTCACCAAAAATCGTAAATTAGAATTTTGAGGTATTCTTGTCTATCACATGCTCACAAAGCTTATGGCTTTAGTTTCAATGCATTCCGACATCGTTTAGTGCCTCAAATCACCATTCGAAGTTTCGTAGGGGTATAGTTGTAATTTTCAACAAAAATCGTACATTTGGATTTTGAGGTATTCTTGTCTATCACATGCTCACAAAGCTTATGGCTTTGGTTTCAATGCATTCCGACATCGTTTAGTGCCTCAAATCACCATTCGATGTTTCGTAGGGCTATAGTTGTAATTTTCACCAAAGAGCGTACATTGGGATTTTGAGGTATTCTTGTCTATCACATGCTCACAAAGCTTATGGCTTTGATTTCAATGCGTTCCGACATCGTTTAGTGCCCCAAATCACCATTCGAAGTTTCGTAAGGGTATAGTCTTAATTTTCACCAAAAATCGTACATTTGGATTTATAGGTATTCTTGTCTATCACATGCTCACAAAGTTTATGGCTTTGGTTTAAATGCATTCCGGCACAGTTTAGTGCCTCAAATCACCATTCGATGTTTCGTAGAGGTATAGTTGTAATTTTAACCAAAAATCGTAAATTGGGATTTTGAGGTATTCTTGTCTATCACATGCTCACAAAGCTTATGGCTTTGGTTTCAATGCATTCCGACATCGTTTAGTGCCTCAAATCACCATTCGAAGTTTCGTAGGGGTATAGTTGTAATTTTCACCAAAAATCGTATATTTGGATTTTGAGGTATTCTTGTCTATCACATGCTCACAAAGCTTATGGCTTTGGTTTCAACGCATTCCGACATCGTTTAGTGCATCAAATCACCATTCGAATTGCGTAGGGGTATAGTAGTAATTTTCACCAAAAATTGTGCATTGGGATTTTGAGATATTCTTGTCTATCAAATGCTCACAAAGCTTATGGCTTTGGTTTCAATGCATTCCGACATCGTTTAGTGCCTCATATCACCATTCGAAGTTTTGTTGGGGTATAGTTGTAATTTTCACCAAATATCGTACATTGGGATTTTTGGGTATTCTTGTCTATCACATGCTCACAAAACTTATGGCTTTGGTTTCAATGCATTCCGACAACGTTTAGTGCCTCAAATCACCATTTGAAGTTTCGTAGGGGCATAGTTGTAATTTTCACCAAAAATCGTACATTGCGATTTTGAGGTATTCTTGTCTATCACATACTCACAAAGCTTATGGCTTTGGTTTCAACGCATTCCGGCATCGTCGTAATTTTCACTAAAAATCGTACATTGGGATTTTGAGGTATTATTGTCTATCACATGCTCATAAAGCTTATGGCTTTGGTTTCAAATCATTCCGACATCGTTTAGTGCCTCAAATCACCATTCGAAGTTTCGTATGGGTATAGTTGTAATTTTCACCAAAAATCGTACATTGGGATTTTGAGGTATTCTTGTCTATCACATGCTCACAAAGCTTATGGCTTTGGTTTCAATGCAATCCGACATCGTTTAGTGCCTCAAATCACCATTCGAAGTTTCTTTGGGGTATAGTTGTAATTTTCACCAAAAATCGTACATTGGGATTTTGAGGTATTGTTGTCTATCACATGCTCACAAAGCTTATGCCTTTGGTTTCAATGCATTCCGACATCGTTTAGTGCCTTAAATCACCATTCGAAGTTTCGTAGGGGGTTTAGTTGTAATTTTCACCAAAAATCATACATTGAGATTTTGAGGTATTCTTGTCTATCACATGCTCACAAAGCTTATGGCTTTGGTTTCAATGCATTCCGACATCTTTTAGTGCCTCAAATCACCATTCGAAGTTTCGTAGGGGTATAGTTGTAATTTTCACCAAAAATCGTACATTGGAATTTTGAGGTATTCTTGTCTATCACATGCTCACAAAGCTTATGGCTTTGGTTTCAATGCAATCCGACATCGTTTAGTGCCTCAAATCACCATTCGAAGTTTCTTTGGGGTATAGTTGTAATTTTCACCAAAAATCGTACATTGGGATTTTGAGGTATTGTTGTCTATCACATGCTCACAAAGCTTATGGCTTTGGTTTCAATGCATTCCGACATCGTTTAGTGCCTTAAATCACCATTCGAAGTTTCGTAGGGGTATAGTTGTAATTTTCACCAAAAATCGTATATTGGGATTTTGAGGTATTCTTGCCTATCATATGCTCACAAAGCTTATGGCTTTGGTTTCAATGCAATGCGGCATCGTTTAGTGCCTCAAATAACCATTCGAAGTTTCGTAGGGGTATAGTTGTAATTTTCACCAAAAATCGTACATTGGGATTTTGAGGTATTCTTGTCTATCACATGCTCACAAAGCTTATGGCTTTAGTTTCAATGCATTCCGACATCGTTTAGTGCCTCAAATCACCATTCGATATTTCGTAGGGGTATAGTTGTAATTTTCACCAAAAATCGTACATTGGGATTTTGAGGTATTCTTGTCTATCACATGCTCACAAAGCTTATGGCTTTGGTTTCAATGCATTCCGACATCGTTTAGTGCCTCAAATCACCATTCGAAGTTTCGTAGGGGTATAGTTGTAATTTTCACCAAAAATCGTACATTGGGATTTTGTGGTATTCTTGTCTATGACATGCTCACAAAGCTTATAACTGTGGTTTCAATGCATTCCGACATCGTTTAGTGTCTCAAATCACCATTCGAAGTTTCGTAGGAGGTATAGTTGTAATTTTCACCAAAAATCGTACATTGAGATTTTGAGGTATTCTTGTCTATCACATGCTCACAAAGCTTATGGCTTTGGTTTCAATGCATTCCGACATCTTTTAGTGCCTTAAATCACCATTCGAAGTTTCGTAGGGGTATAGTTGTAATTTTCACCAAAAATCGTATATTGGAATTTTGAGGTATTCTTGCCTATCATATGCTCACAAAGCTTATGGCTTTGGTTTCAATGCAATGCGGCATCGTTTAGTGCCTCAAATAACCATTCGAAGTTTCGTAGGGGTATAGTTGTAATTTTCACCAAAAATCGTACATTGGGATTTTGAGGTATTCTTGTCTATCACATGCTCACAAAGCTTATGGCTTTAGTTTCAATGCATTCCGACATCGTTTAGTGCCTCAAATCACCATTCGATATTTCGTAGGGGTATAGTTGTAATTTTCACCAAAAATCGTACATTGGGATTTTGAGGTATTCTTGTCTATCACATGCTCACAAAGCTTATGGCTTTGGTTTCAATGCATTCCGACATCGTTTAGTGCCTCAAATCACCATTCGAAGTTTCGTAGGGGTATAGTTGTAATTTTCACCAAAAATCGTACATTGGGATTTTGTGGTATTCTTGTCTATGACATGCTCACAAAGCTTATAACTGTGGTTTCAATGCATTCCGACATCGTTTAGTGTCTCAAATCACCATTCGAAGTTTCGTAGGAGGTATAGTTGTAATTTTCACCAAAAATCGTACATTGAGATTTTGAGGTATTCTTGTCTATCACATGCTCACAAAGCTTATGGCTTTGGTTTCAATGCATTCCGACATCTTTTAGTGCCTCAAATCACCATTCGAAGTTTCGTAGGGGTATAGTTGTAATTTTCACCAAAAATCGTACATTGGAATTTTGAGGTATTCTTGTCTATCACATGCTCACAAAGCTTATGGCTTTGGTTTCAACGCAATCCGACATCGTTTAGTGCCTCAAATCACCATTCGAAGTTTCTTTGGGGTATAGTTGTAATTTTCACCAAAAATCGTACATTGGGATTTTGAGGTATTATTGTCTATCACATGCTCACAAAGCTTATGGCTTTGGTTTCAATGCATTCCGACATCGTTTAGTGCCTCAAATCACCATTCGAAGTTTCGTAAGGGTATAGTTGTAATTTTCACCAAAAATTGTACATTTGGATTTATAGGTATTCTTGTCTATCACATGCTCACAAAGTTTATGGCTTTGGTTTAAATGCATTCCGGCACCGTTTAGTGCCTCAAATCACCATTCGATCTTTCGTAGAGGTATAGTTGTAATTTTCACCAAAAATCGTAAATTAGAATTTTGAGGTATTCTTGTCTATCACATGCTCACAAAGCTTATGGCTTTAGTTTCAATGCATTCCGACATCGTTTAGTGCCTCAAATCACCATTCGAAGTTTCGTAGGGGTATAGTTGTAATTTTCACCAAAAATCGTACATTTGGATTTTGAGGTATTCTTGTCTATCACATGCTCACAAAGCTTATGGCTTTGGTTTCAATGCATTCCGACATCGTTTAGTGCCTCAAATCACCATTCGATGTTTCGTAGGGCTATAGTTGTAATTTTCACCAAAGAGCGTACATTGGGATTTTGAGGTATTCTTGTCTATCACATGCTCACAAAGCTTATGGCTTTGATTTCAATGCGTTCCGACATCGTTTAGTGCCCCAAATCACCATTCGAAGTTTCGTAAGGGTATAGTCTTAATTTTCACCAAAAATCGTACATTTGGATTTATAGGTATTCTTGTCTATCACATGCTCACAAAGTTTATGGCTTTGGTTTATATGCATTCCGGCACAGTTTAGTGCCTCAAATCACCATTCGATGTTTCGTAGAGGTATAGTTGTAATTTTAACCAAAAATCGTAAATTTGGATTTTGAGGTATTCTTGTCTATCACATGCTCACAAAGCTTATGGCTTTGGTTTCAACGCATTCCGACATCGTTTAGTGCATCAAATCACCATTCGAAGTGTCGTAGGGGTATAGTAGTAATTTTCACCAAAAATTGTGCATTGGGATTTTGAGATATTCTTGTCTATCACATGCTCACAAAGCTTATGGCTTTGGTTTCAATGCATTCCGACATCGTTTAGTGCCTCATATCACCATTCGAAGTTTCGTTGGGGTATAGTTGTAATTTTCACCAAATATCGTACATTGGGATTTTTGGGTATTCTTGTCTATCACATGCTCACAAAACTTATGGCTTTGGTTTCAATGCATTCCGACATCGTTTAGTGCCTCAAATCACCATTTGAAGTTTCGTAGGGGCATAGTTGTAATTTTCACCAAAAATCGTACATTGCGATTTTGAGGTATTCTTGTCTATCACATACTCACAAAGCTTATGGCTTTGGTTTCAACGCATTCCGGCATCGTCGTAATTTTAACCAAAAATCGTACATTGGGATTTTGAGGTATTATTGTCTATCACATGCTCATAAAGCTTATGGCTTTGGTTTCAAATCATTCCGACATCGTTTAGTGCCTCAAATCACCATTCGAAGTTTCGTATGTGTATAGTTGTATATTTCACCAAAAATCGTACATTGGGATTTTGAGGTATTCTTGTCTATCACATGCTCACAAAGCTTATGGCTTTGGTTTCAATGCAATCCGACATCGTTTAGTGCCTCAAATCACCATTCGAAGTTTCTTTGGGGTATAGTTGTAATTTTCACCAAAAATCGTACATTGAGATTTTGAGGTATTGTTGTCTATCACAAGCTCACAAAGCTTATGGCTTTGGTTTCAATGCATTCCGACATCGTTTAGTGCCTTAAATCACCATTCGAAGTTTCGTAGGGGGTTTAGTTGTAATTTTCACCAAAAATCGTACATTGAGATTTTGAGGTATTCTTGTCTATCACATGCTCACAAAGCTTATGGCTTTGGTTTCAATGCATTCCAACATCTATTAGTGCCTCAAATCACCATTCGAAGTTTCGTAGGGGTATAGTTGTAATTTTCACCAAAAATCGTACATTGGAATTTTGAGGTATTCTTGTCTATCACATGCTCACAAAGCTTATGGCTTTGGTTTCAATGCAATCCGACATCGTTTAGTGCCTCAAATCACCATTCGAAGTTTCTTTGGGGTATAGTTGTAATTTTCACCAAAAATCGTACATTGGGATTTTGAGGTATTGTTGTCTATCACATGCTCACAAAGCTTATGGCTTTGGTTTCAATGCATTCCGACATCGTTTAGTGCCTTAAATCACCATTCGATGTTTCGTAGGGGGTATAGTTGTAATTTTCACCAAAAATCGTATATTGGGATTTTGAGGTATTCTTGCCTATCATATGCTCACAAAGCTTATGGCTTTGGTTTCAATGCAATGCGGCATCGTTTAGTGCCTCAAATAACCATTCGAAGTTTCGTAGGGGTATAGTTGTAATTTTCACCAAAAATCGTACATTGGGATTTTGAGGTATTCTTGTCTATCACATGCTCACAAAGCTTATGGCTTTAGTTTCAATGCATTCCGACATCGTTTAGTGCCTCAAATCACCATTCGATATTTCGTAGGGGTATAGTTGTAATTTTCACCAAAAATCGTACATTGGAATTTTGAGGTATTCTTGTCTATCACATGCTCACAAAGCTTATGGCTTTGGTTTCAATGCATTCCGACATCGTTTAGTGCCTCAAATCACCATTCGAAGTTTCGTAGGGGTATAGTTGTAATTTTCACCAAAAATCGTACATTGGGATTTTGTGGTATTCTTGTCTATGACATGCTCACAAAGCTTATAACTTTGGTTTCAATGCATTCCGACATCGTTTAGTGTCTCAAATCACCATTCGAAGTTTCGTAGGAGGTATAGTTGTAATTTTCACCAAAAATCGTACATTGAGATTTTGAGGTATTCTTGTCTATCACATGCTCACAAAGCTTATGGCTTTGGTTTCAATGCATTCCGACATCTTTTAGTGCCTCAAATCACCATTCGAAGTTTCGTAGGGGTATAGTTGTAATTTTCACCAAAAATCGTACATTGGAATTTTGAGGTATTCTTGTCTATCACATGCTCACAAAGCTTATGGCTTTGGTTTCAACGCAATCCGACATCGTTTAGTGCCTCAAATCACCATTCGAAGTTTCTTTGGGGTATAGTTGTAATTTTCACCAAAAATCGTACATTGGGATTTTGAGGTATTGTTGTCTATCACATGCTCACAAAGCTTATGGCTTTGGTTTCAATGCATTCCGACATCGTTTAGTGCCTCAAATCACCATTCGAAGTTTCGTAAGGGTATAGTTGTAATTTTCACCAAAAATTGTACATTTGGATTTATAGGTATTCTTGTCTATCACATGCTCACAAAGTTTATGGCTTTGGTTTAAATGCATTCCGGCACCGTTTAGTGCCTCAAATCACCATTCGATCTTTCGTAGATGTATAGTTGTAATTTTCACCAAAAATCGTAAATTAGAATTTTGAGGTATTCTTGTCTATCACATGCTCACAAAGCTTATGGCTTTAGTTTCAATGCATTCCGACATCGTTTAGTGCCTCAAATCACCATTCGAAGTTTCGTAGGGGTATAGTTGTAATTTTCACCAAAAATCGTACATTTGGATTTTGAGGTATTCTTGTCTATCACATGCTCACAAAGCTTATGGCTTTGGTTTCAATGCATTCCGACATCGTTTAGTGCCTCAAATCACCATTCGATGTTTCGTAGGGCTATAGTTGTAATTTTCACCAAAGAGCGTACATTGGGATTTTGAGGTATTCTTGTCTATCACATGCTCACAAAGCTTATGGCTTTGATTTCAATGCATTCCGACATCGTTTAGTGCCCCAAATCACCATTCGAAGTTTAGTAAGGGTATAGTCTTAATTTTCACCAAAAATCGTACATTTGGATTTATAGGTATTCTTGTCTATCACATGCTCACAAAGTTTATGGCTTTGGTTTAAATGCATTCCGGCACAGTTTAGTGCCTCAAATCACCATTCGATGTTTCGTAGAGGTATAGTTGTAATTTTAACCAAAAATCGTAAATTGGGATTTTGAGGTATTCTTGTCTATCACATGCTCACAAAGCTTATGGCTTTGGTTTCAATGCATTCCGACATCGTTTAGTGCCTCAAATCACCATTCGAAGTTTCGTAGGGGTATAGTTGTAATTTTCACCAAAAATCGTATATTTGGATTTTGAGGTATTCTTGTCTATCACATGCTCCCAAAGCTTATGGCTTTGGTTTCAACACATTCCGACATCGTTTAGTGCCTCATATCACCATTCGATGTTTCGTAGGGCTATAGTTGTAATTTTCACCAAAGAGCGTACATTGGGATTTTGAGGTATTCTTGTCTATCACATGCTCACAAAGCTTATGGCTTTGATTTCAATGCATTCCGACATCGTTTAGTGCCCCAAATCACCATTCGAAGTTTAGTAAGGGTATAGTCTTAATTTTCACCAAAAATCGTACATTTGAATTTATAGGTATTCTTGTCTATCACATGCTCACAAAGTTTATGGCTTTGGTTTAAATGCATTCCGGCACAGTTTAGTGCCTCAAATCACCATTCGATGTTTCGTAGAGGTATAGTTGTAATTTTAACCAAAAATCGTAAATTGGGATTTTGAGGTATTCTTGTCTATCACATGCTCACAAAGCTTATGGCTTTGGTTTCAATGCATTCCGACATCGTTTAGTGCCTCAAATCACCATTCGAAGTTTCGTAGGGGTATAGTTGTAATTTTCACCAAAAATCGTAAATTGGGATTTTGAGGTATTCTTGTCTATCACATGCTCACAAAGTTTATGGCTTTGGTTTAAATGCATTCCGGCACAGTTTAGTGCCTCAAATCACCATTCGATGTTTCGTAGAGGTATAGTTGTAATTTTAACCAAAAATCGTAAATTGGGATTTTGAGGTATTCTTGTCTATCACATGCTCACAAAGCTTATGGCTTTGGTTTCAATGCATTCCGACATCGTTTAGTGCCTCAAATCACCATTCGAAGTTTCGTAGGGGTATAGTTGTAATTTTCACCAAAAATCGTATATTTGGATTTTGAGGTATTCTTGTCTATCACATGCTCCCAAAGCTTATGGCTTTGGTTTCAACACATTCCGACATCGTTTAGTGCCTCAAATCACCATTCGATGTTTCGTAGGGCTATAGTTGTAATTTTCACCAAAGAGCGTACATTGGGATTTTGAGGTATTCTTGTCTATCACATGCTCACAAAGCTTATGGCTTTGATTTCAATGCATTCCGACATCGTTTAGTGCCCCAAATCACCATTCGAAGTTTAGTAAGGGTATAGTCTTAATTTTCACCAAAAATCGTACATTTGGATTTATAGGTATTCTTGTCTATCACATGCTCACAAAGTTTATGGCTTTGGTTTAAATGCATTCCGGCACAGTTTAGTGCCTCAAATCACCATTCGATGTTTCGTAGAGGTATAGTTGTAATTTTAACCAAAAATCGTAAATTGGGATTTTGAGGTATTCTTGTCTATCACATGCTCACAAAGCTTATGGCTTTGGTTTCAATGCATTCCGACATCGTTTAGTGCCTCAAATCACCATTCAAAGTTTCGTTGGGGTATAGTTGTAATTTTCACCAAATATCGTACATTGGGATTTTTGGGTATTCTTGTCTATCACATGCTCACAAAACTTATGGCTTTGGTTTCAATGCATTCCGACATCGTTTAGTGCCTCAAATCACCATTTGAAGTTTCGTAGGGCATAGTTGTAATTTTCACCAAAAATCGTACATTGCGATTTTGAGGTATTCTTGTCTATCACATACTCACAAAGCTTATGGCTTTGGTTTCAACGCATTCCGGCATCGTCGTAATTTTCACCAAAAATCGTACATTGGGATTTTGAGGTATTATTGTCTATCACATGCTCATAAAGCTTATGGCTTTGGTTTCAAATCATTCCGACATCGTTTAGTGCCTCAAATCACCATTCGAAGTTTCGTATGGGTATAGTTGTAATTTTCACCAAAAATCGTACATTGGGATTTTGAGATATTCTTGTCTATCACATGCTCACAAAGCTTATGGCTTTGGTTTCAATGCATTCCGACATCGTTTAGTGCCTCGAATCACCATTCGAATTTTCGTAGGGGTATAGTTGTAATTTTCACCAAAAATCGTACATTGCGATTTTGAGATATTATTGTCTATCACATGCTCACAAAGCTTATGGCTTTGGTTTCAAATCATTCCGACATCGTTTAGTGCCTCAAATCACCATTCGAAGTTTCGTATGGGTATTGTTGTAATTTTCACCAAAAATCGTACATTGGGATTTTGAAGTATTCTTGTTTATCACATGCTCACAAAGCTTATGGTTTTGGTTTCAAAGCATTCCGACATCGTTTAGTGCCTCAAATCACCATTCGAAGTTTCGTAGGGGTATAGTTGTAATTTTCACCAAAAAGCGTACATTGCGATTTTGAGGTATTCTTGTCTATCACATGCTCACAAAGCTTACGGCTTTGGTTTCAATGCATTCCGACATCGTTTAGTGCCTCAAATCACCATTCGATGTTTCGTAGGGCTATAGTTGTAATTTTCACCAAAGAGCGTACATTGGGATTTTGAGGTATTCTTGTCTATCACATGCTCACAAAGCTTATGGCTTTGATTTCAATGCATTCCGACATCGTTTAGTGCCCCAAATCACCATTCGAAGTTTAGTAAGGGTATAGTCTTAATTTTCACCAAAAATCGTACATTTGGATTTATAGGTATTCTTGTCTATCACATGCTCACAAAGTTTATGGCTTTGGTTTAAATGCATTCCGGCACAGTTTAGTGCCTCAAATCACCATTCGATGTTTCGTAGAGGTATAGTTGTAATTTTAACCAAAAATCGTAAATTGGGATTTTGAGGTATTCTTGTCTATCACATGCTCACAAAGCTTATGGCTTTGGTTTCAATGCATTCCGACATCGTTTAGTGCCTCAAATCACCATTCGAAGTTTCGTAGGGGTATAGTTGTAATTTTCACCAAAAATCGTATATTTGGATTTTGAGGTATTCTTGTCTATCACATGCTCCCAAAGCTTATGGCTTTGGTTTCAACACATTCCGACATCGTTTAGTGCCTCATATCACCATTCGAAGTTTCGTTGGGGTATAGTTGTAATTTTCACCAAATATCGTACATTGGGATTTTTGGGTATTCTTGTCTATCACATGCTCACAAAACTTATGGCTTTGGTTTCAATGCATTCCGACATCGTTTAGTGCCTCAAATCACCATTTGAAGTTTCGTAGGGCATAGTTGTAATTTTCACCAAAAATCGTACATTGCGATTTTGAGGTATTCTTGTCTATCACATACTCACAAAGCTTATGGCTTTGGTTTCAACGCATTCCGGCATCGTCGTAATTTTCACCAAAAATCGTACATTGGGATTTTGAGGTATTATTGTCTATCACATGCTCATAAAGCTTATGGCTTTGGTTTCAAATCATTCCGACATCGTTTAGTGCCTCAAATCACCATTCGAAGTTTCGTATGGGTATAGTTGTAATTTTCACCAAAAATCGTACATTGGGATTTTGAGATATTCTTGTCTATCACATGCTCACAAAGCTTATGGCTTTGGTTTCAATGCATTCCGACATCGTTTAGTGCCTCGAATCACCATTCGAATTTTCGTAGGGGTATAGTTGTAATTTTCACCAAAAATCGTACATTGCGATTTTGAGATATTATTGTCTATCACATGCTCACAAAGCTTATGGCTTTGGTTTCAAATCATTCCGACATCGTTTAGTGCCTCAAATCACCATTCGAAGTTTCGTATGGGTATTGTTGTAATTTTCACCAAAAATCGTACATTGGGATTTTGAAGTATTCTTGTTTATCACATGCTCACAAAGCTTATGGTTTTGGTTTCAAAGCATTCCGACATCGTTTAGTGCCTCAAATCACCATTCGAAGTTTCGTAGGGGTGTATAGTTGTAATTTTCACCAAAAAGCGTACATTGCGATTTTGAGGTATTCTTGTCTATCACATGCTCACAAAGCTTATGGCATTGGTTTCAATGCATTCCGGCATCGTCGTAATTTTTACCAAAAATCATACATTGCGATTTTGAGGTATTCTTGTCTATCACATGCTCACAAAGCTTATGGCTTTGGTTTCAATGCATTCCGGCATCGTCGTAATTTTTACCAAAAATCATACATTGCGATTTTGAGGTATTCTTGTCTATCACATGCTCACAAAGCTTATGGCTTTGGTTTCAATGCATTCCGACATCATTTAGTGCCTCAAATCACCGTAATTTTCACCAAAAATCATACATTGAGATTTTGAGGTATTCTTGTCTATCACATGCTCACAAAGCTTATGGCTTTGGTTTAAATGCATTCCGACATCATTTAGTGCCTCAAATCACCATTCGAAATTTCGTAGGGGGTATAGTTGTAATTTTCACCAAAAATCGTACATTTGGATTTTGAGGTATTCTTGTCTATCACATGCTCACAAAGCTTATGGCTTTGGTTTCAATGCAATCCGACATCGTTTAGTGCCTCAAATCACCATTCGAAGTTTCTTTGGGGTATAGTTGTAATTTTCACCAAAAATCGTACATTGGGATTTTGAGGTATTGTTGTCTATCACATGCTCACAAAGCTTATGGCTTTGGTTTCAATGCATTCCGACATCGTTTAGTGCCTCAAATCACCATTCGAAATTTCGTAGGGGGTATAGTTTTAATTTTCACCAAAAATCGTACATTGCACTTTTGACGTATTCTTGTCTATCACGTGCTCACAAAGCTTATGGCTTTGGTTTCAATGCATACCGACATCGTTTAGTGCCTCAAATCACCATTCGAAATTTCTTAGGGATACAGTTGTAATTTTCACCAAAAATCGTACATTGCGATTTTGAGATATTCTTGTCTATCACATGCTCACAAAGCTTATGGCTTTGGTTTCAATGCATTCCGATATCGTTTAGTGCCTGAAATCACCATTAAAAGTTTCGCAGGGGGTATAGTGTAATTTTCACCAAAAATCGTACATTGCAATTTTGAGGTATTCTTGTCTATCATGCTCACAAAGCTTATGGCTTTGGTTTCAATGCATTCCGATATCGTTTAGTGCCTCAAATCACCATTCGAAATTTCTCAGGGGTATAGTTGTAATTTTCACCAAAAATCGTACATTTGGATTTATAGGTATTTTTGTCTATCACATGCTCACAAAGTTTATGGCTTTGGTTTCAATGCATTTCGGCCACGTTTAGTGCCTCAAATCACCATTCGAAGTTTCGTAGGGGTATAGTTGTAATTTTCACCAAAAATCGTACATTTGGATTGTGAGGTATTCTTGTCTATCACATGCTCACAAAGCTTATGGCTTTGGTTTCAATGCATTCCGACATCGTTTAGTGCATCAAATCACCATTCGCAGTTTCGTAGGGGTATAGTAGTAATTTTCAGCAAATATTGTACATTGGGATTTTGAGGTAGTCTTGTCTATCACATGCTCACAAAGCTTATGGCTTTGGTTTCAATGCATTCCGACATCGTTTAGTGCCTCAGATCACCATTCGAAGTTTCGTTTGGGTATAGTTCTAATTTTCACCAAAAATCGTACATTGGGATTTTTAGGTATTCTTGTCGATCACATGCTCACTAAACTTATGGCTTTGGTTTCAATGCATTCCGACATCGTTTAGTGCCTCAAATCACCATTCCAAGTTTCGTAGGGGTATAGTTGTAATTTTCACCAAAAATCGTATATTTGGATTTTGAGGTATTATTGTCTATCACATGCTCACAAAGCTTATGGCTTTGGTTTCAAATCATTCCGACATTGTTTAGTGCCTAAAATCACCATTCGAAGTTTCGTATGGGTATAGTTGTAATTTTCACCAAAAATCATACATTGGGATTTTGAGGTATTCTTGTCTATCACATGCTCACAAAGCTTATAGCTTTGGTTTAAATGCATTACGACATCGTTTAGTGCCTCAAATCACCATTCGAAATTTCGTAGGGGGTATAGTTGTAATTTTCACCAAAAAGCGTACATTGCGATTTTGAGGTATTCTTGTCTATCACATGCTCACAAAGCTAATGGCATTGGTTTCAATGCATTCCGGCATCGTCGTAATTTTTACCAAAAATCATACATTGCGATTTTGAGGTATTCTTGTCTATCACATGCTCACAAAGCTTATGGCTTTGGTTTCAATGCATTCCGGCATCGTCGTAATTTTCACCAAAAATCATACAATGAGATTTTGAGGAATTCTTGTCTATCACATGCTCACAAAGCTTATGGCTTTGGTTTCAATGCATTCCGACATCGTT
This sequence comes from Verbascum thapsus, assembly GCA_963669365.1. Taxonomy (NCBI): domain Eukaryota; kingdom Viridiplantae; phylum Streptophyta; class Magnoliopsida; order Lamiales; family Scrophulariaceae; genus Verbascum; species Verbascum thapsus. The sequence continues at coordinate 9,017,706 of OY770115.1, forward strand.
TAGTGCCTCAGATCACCATTCAAAGTTTCGTTGGGGTATAGTTGTAATTTTCACCAAAAATCGTACATTGAGAATTTTTTGTATTCTTGTCTATCACATGCTCACAAAACTTATGGCTTTGGTTTCAATGCATTTCGACATCGTTTAATGCCTCAAATCACCATTACAAGTTTCGTAGGGGTATAGTTGTAATTTTCACCAAAAATCGTACATTTGGATTTTGAGGTATTATTGTCTATCACATGCTCACAAAGCTTATGGCTTTGGTTTCAAATCATTCCGACATCGTTTAGTGCCTCAAATCACCATTCGAAGTTTCGTATGGGTATTGTTGTAATTTTCACCAAAAATCGTACATTGGGATTTTGAAGTATTCTTGTCTATCACATGCTCACAAAGCTTATGGTTTTGGTTTCAAAGCATTCCGACATCGTTTAGTGCCTCAAATCACCATTCGAAGTTTCGTAGGGGTATAGTTGTAATTTTCACCAAAAAGCGTACATTGCGATTTTGAGGTATTCTTGTCTATCACATGATCACAAAGCTTATGGCATTGGTTTCAATGCATTTCGGCATCGTCGTAATTTTTACCAAAAATCATACATTGCGATTTTGAGGTATTCTTGTCTATCACATGCTCACAAAGCTTATGGCTTTGGTTTCAATGCATTCTGGCATCGTCGTAATTTTCACCAAAAATCATACATTGGGATTTTGAGGTATTCTTGTCTATCACATGCTCACAAAGCTTATGGCTTTGGTTTAAATGCATTCCGACATCGTTTAGTGCCTCAAATCACCATTCGAATTTTCGTAGGGGGTATAGTTGTAATTTTCACCAAAAATAGTACATTTGGATTTTGAGGTATTCTTGTCTATCACATGCTCACAAAGCTTATGGCTTTGGTTTCAATGCAATCCGACATCGTTTAGTGCCTCTAATCACCATTCGAAGTTTCTTTGGGGTATAGTTGTAATTTTCACCAAAAATCGTACATTGGGATTTTGAGGTATTGTTGTCTATCACATGCTCACAAAACTTATGGCTTTGGGTTCAATACATTCCGACATCGTTTAGTGCCTCAAATCACCATTCGAAATTTCGTAGGGGGTATAGTTTTAATTTTCACCAAAAATCGTACATTGCAATTTTGAGGTATTCTTGTCTATCACGTGCTCACAAAGCTTATGGCTTTGGTTTCAATGCATTCCGACATCGTTTAGTGCCTCAAATCACCATTCGAAATTTCTTAGGGATACAGTTGTAATTTTCACCAAAAATCGTACATTGCGATTTTGAGATATTCTTGTCTATCACATGCTCACAAAGCTTACGGCTTTGATTTCAATGCATTCCGATATCGTTTAGTGCCTGAAATCACCATTCGAAGTTTCGCAGGGGGTATAGTTGTAATTTTCACCAAAAATCGTATAATTCAATTTTGAGGTATTCTTGTCTATCATGCTCACAAAGCTTATGGCTTTGGTTTCAATGCATTCCGACATCGTTTAGTGCCTCAAATCACCATTCGAAATTTCTCAGGGGTATAGTTGTAATTTTCACCAAAAATCGTACATTTGGATTTATAGGTATTCTTGTCTATCACATGCTCACAAAGTTTATGGCTTTGGTTTCAATGCATTCCGGCCACGTTTAGTGCCTCAAATCACCATTCGAAGTTTCGTAGGGGTATAGTTGTAATTTTCACCAAAAATCGTACATTTGGATTGTGAGGTATTCTTGTCTATCACATGCTCACAAAGCTTATGGCTTTGGTTTCAATGCATTCCGACATCGTTTAGTGCATCAAATCACCATTCGAAGTTTCGTAGGGGTATAGTAGTAATTTTCAGCAAAAATTGTACATTGGGATTTTGAGGTATTCTTGTCTATCACATGCTCACAAAGATTATGGCTTTGGTTTCAATGCATTCCGACATCGTTTAGTGCCTCAGATCACCATTCGAAGTTTCGTTGGGGTATAGTTCTAATTTTCACCAAAAATCGTACATTGGGAATTTTAGGTATTCTTGTCGATCACATGCTCACTAAACTTATGGCTTTGATTTCAATGCATTCCGACATCGTTTAGTGCCTCAAATCACCATTCCAAGTTTTGTAGGGGTATAGTTGTAATTTTCACCAAAAATCGTACATTTGGATTTTGAGGTATTATTGTCTATCACATGCTCACAAAGCTTATAGCTTTGGTTTCAAATCATTCCGACATCGTTTAGTGCCTAAAATCACCATTCGAAGTTTCGTATGGGTATAGTTGTAATTTTCACAAAAAATCATACATTGGGATTTTGAGGTATTCTTGTCTATCACATGCTCACAAAGCTTATGGCTTTGGTTTAAATGCATTACGACATCGTTTAGTGCCTCAAATCACCATTCGAAATTTCGTAGGGGGTATAGTTGTAATTTTCACCAAAAAGCGTACATTGCGATTTTGAGGTATTCTTGTCTATCACATGCTCACAAAGCTTATGGCATTGGTTTCAATGCATTCCGGCATCGTCGTAATTTTTACCAAAAATCATATATTGCGATTTTGAGGTATTCTTGTCTATCACATGCTCACAAAGCTTATGGCTTTGGTTTCAATGCATTCCGGCATCGTCGTAATTTTCACCAAAAATCATACATTGGGATTTTGAGGTATTCTTGTCTATCACATGCTCACGAAGCTTATGGCTTTGGTTTCAATGCATTCCGACATCGTTTAGTGCCTCAGATCACCATTCAAAGTTTCGTTGGGGTATAGTTGTAATTTTCACCAAAAATCGTACATTGAGAATTTTTTGTATTCTTGTCTATCACATGCTCACAAAACTTATGGCTTTGGTTTCAATGCATTTCGACATCGTTTAATGCCTCAAATCACCAATCCAAATTTCGTAGGGGGTATAGTTGTAATTTTCACCAAAAATCGTACATTGGGATTTTGAAGTATTCTTGTCTATCACATGCTCACAAAGCTTATGGTTTTGGTTTCAAAGCATTCCGACATCGTTTAGTGCCTCAAATCACCATTCGAAGTTTCGTAGGGGTATAGTTGTAATTTTCACCAAAAAGCGTACATTGCGATTTTGAGGTATTCTTGTCTATCACATGCTCACAAAGCTTATGGCATTGGTTTCAATGCATTCCGGCATCGTCGTAATTTTTACCAAAAATCATACATTGCGATTTTGAGGTATTCTTGTCTATCACATGCTCACAAAGCTTATGGCTTTGGTTTCAATGCATTCCGGCATCGTCGTAATTTTCACCAAAAATCATACATTGGGATTTTGAGGTATTCTTGTCTATCACATGCTCACAAAGCTTATGGCTTTGGTTTAAATGCATTCCGACATCGTTTAGTGCCTCAAATCACCATTCGAAATTTCGTAGGGGGTATAGTTGTAATTTTCACCAAAAATCGTACATTTGGATTTTGAGGTATTCTTGTCTATCACATGCTCACAAAGCTTATGGCTTTGGTTTCAATGCAATCCGACATCGTTTAGTGCCTCAAATCACCATTCGAAGTTTCTTTAGGGTATAGTTGTAATTTTCACCAAAAATCGTACATTGGGATTTTGAGGTATTGTTGTCTATCACATGCTCACAAAGCTTATGGCTTTGGTTTCAATGCATTCCGACATCGTTTAGTGCCTCAAATCACCATTCGAAATTTCGTAGGGGGTATAGTTTTAATTTTCACCAAAAATCGTACATTGCAATTTTGAGGTATTCTTGTCTATCACGTGCTCACAAAGCTTATGGCTTTGGTTTTAATGCATTCCGACATCGTTTAGTGCCTCAAATCACCATTCAAAATTTCATAGGGGTATAGTTGTAATTTTCACCAAAAATCGTACATTGCGATTTTGAGATATTCTTGTCTATCACATGCTCACAAAGCTTATGGCTTTGGTTTCAATGCATTCTGACATCGTTTAGTGCCTCAAATCACCATTCGAAGTTTCGCAGGGGGTATAGTTGTAATTTTCACCAAAAATCGTACATTGCAATTTTGAGGTATTCTTGTCTATCATGCTCACAAAGCTTATGGCTTTTGTTTCAATGCATTCCGACATCGTTTAGTGCCTCAAATCACCATTCGAAATTTCTAAGAGGTATAGTTGTAATTTTCACCAAAAATCGTACATTTGGATTTATAGGTATTCTTGTCTATCACATGCTCACAAAGTTTATGGCTTTGGTTTCAATGCATTCCGGCCACGTTTAGTGCCTCAAATCACCATTCGAAGTTTCGTAGGGGTATAGTTGTAATTTTCACCAAAAATCGTACATTTGGATTTTGAGGTATTCTTGTCTATCACATGCTCACAAAGCTTATGGCTTTGGTTTCAATGCATTTCGACATCGTTTAGTGCCTCAGATCACCATTCGAAGTTTCGTTGGGGTATAGTTCTAATTTTCACCAAAAATCGTACATTGGGATTTTTAGGTATTCTTGTCGATCACATGCTCACTAAACTTATGGCTTTGGTTTCAATGCATTCCGACATCGTTTAGTGCCTCAAATCACCATTCCAAGTTTCGTAGGGGTATAGTTGTAATTTTCACCAAAAATCGTACATTTGGATTTTGTGGTATTATTGTCTATCACATGCTCACAAAGCTTATGGCTTTGGTTTCAAATCATTCCGACATCGTTTAGTGCCTAAAATCACCATTCGAAGTTTCGTATGGGTATAGTTGTAATTTTCACCAAAAATCATACATTGGGATTTTGAGGTATTCTTGTGTATCACATGCTCACAAAGCTTATGGCTTTGGTTTAAATGCATTACGACATCGTTTAGTGCCTCAAATCACCATTCGAAATTTCGTAGGGGGTATAGTTGTAATTTTCACCAAAAAGCGTACATTGCGATTTTGAGGTATTCTTGTCTATCACATGCTCACAAAGCTTATGGCATTGGTTTCAATGCATTCCGGCATCGTCGTAATTTTTACCAAAAATCATACATTGCGATTTTGAGGTATTCTTGTATATCACATGCTCACAAAGCTTATGGCTTTGGTTTCAATGCATTCCGGCATCGTCGTAATTTTCACCAAAAATCATACATTGGGATTTTGAGGTATTCTTTTCTATCACATGCTCACAAAGCTTATGGCTTTGGTTTCAATGCATTCCGACATCGTTTAGTGCCTCAGATCACCATTCAAAGTTTCGCAGGGGTATAGTTGTAATTTTCACCAAAAATCGTACATTGAGAATTTTTTGTATTCTTGTCTATCACATGCTCACAAAACTTATGGCTTTGGTTTCAATGCATTTCGACATCGTTTAATGCCTCAAATCACCAATCCAAATTTCGTAGGGGTATAGTTGTAATTTTCACCAAAAATCGTACATTTGGATTTTGAGGTATTATTGTCTATCACATGCTCACAAAGCTTATGGCTTTGGTTTCAAATCATTCCGACATCGTTTAGTGCCTCAAATCACCATTCGAAGTTTCGTATGGGTATTGTTGTAATTTTCACCAAAAATCGTACATTGGGATTTTGAAGTATTCTTATCTATCACATGCTCACAAAGCTTATGGTTTTGGTTTCAAAGCATTCCGACATCGTTTAGTGCCTCAAATCACCATTCGAAGTTTCGTAGGGGTGTAGTTGTAATTTTCACCAAAAAGCGTACATTGCGATTTTGAGTTATTCTTGTCTATCACATGCTCACAAAGCTTATGGCATTGGTTTCAATGCATTTCGGCATCGTCGTAATTTTTACCAAAAATCATACATTGCGATTTTGAGGTATTCTTGTCTATCACATGCTCACAAAGTTTATGGCTTTGGTTTCAATGCATTCCGGCATCGTCGTAATTTTCACCAAAAATTATACATTGGGATTTTGAGGTATTCTTGTCTATCACATGTTCACAAAGCTTATGGCTTTGGATTAAATGCATTCCGACATCGTTTAGTGCCTCAAATCACCATTCGAAATTTCGTAGGGGGTATAGTTGTAATTTTCACCAAAAATCGTACATTTGGATTTTGAGGTATTCTTGTCTATCACATGCTCACAAAGCTTATGGCTTTGGTTTCAATGCAATCCGACATCGTTTAGTGCCTCAAATCACCATTCGAAGTTTCGTAGGGGTATAGTTGTAATTTTCACCAAAAATCGTACATTGGGATTTTAAGGTATTGTTGTCTATCACATGCTCACAAAGCTTATGGCTTTGGTTTCAATGCATTCCGACATCGTTTAGTGCCTCAAATCACCATTCGAAATTTCGTAGGGGGTAGTATAGTTTTAATTTTCACCAAAAATCGTACATTGCAATTTTGATGTATTCTTGTCTATCACGTGCTCACAAAGCTTATAGCTTTGGTTTCAATGCATTCCGACATCGTTTAGTGCCTCAAATCACCATTCGAAATTTCATAGGGGTATAGTTGTAATTTTCACCAAAAATCGTACATTGCGATTTTGAGATATTCTTGTCAATCACATGCTCACAAAGCTTATGGCTTTGGTTTCAATGCATTCCGACATCGTTTAGTGCCTCAAATCAGCATTCGAAGTTTCGCAGGGGGTATAGTTGTAATTTTCACCAAAAATCGTACATTGCAATTTTGAGGTATTCTTGTCTATCATGCTCACAAAGCTTATGGCTTTGGTTTCAATGCATTCCGACATCGTTTAGTGCCTCAAATCACCATTCGAAATTTCTCAGGGGTATAGTTGTAATTTTCACCAAAAATCGTACATTTGGATTTATAGGTATTCTTGTCTATCACATGCTCACAAAGTTTATGGCTTTGGTTTCAATGCATTCCGGCCACGTTTAGTGCCTCAAATCACCATTCGAAGTTTCGTAGGGGTATAGTTGTAATTTTCACCAAAAATCGTACATTTGGATTTTGAGGTATTCTTGTCTATCACATGCTCACAAAGCTTATGGCTTTGGTTTCAATGCATTCTGACATCGTTTAGTGCATCAAATCACCATTCGAAGTTTCGTAGGGGTATAGTAGTAATTTTCAGCAAAAATTGTACATTGGGATTTTGAGGTATTCTTGTCTATCACATGCTCACAAAGCTTATGGCTTTGGTTCAATGCATTCCGACATCGTTTAGTGCCTCAGATCACCATTCGAAGTTTCGTTGGGGTATAGTTCTAATTTTCACCAAAAATCGTACATTGGGATTTTTAGGTATTCTTGTCGATCACATGCTCACTAAACTTATGGCTTTGGTTTCAATGCATTCCGACATCGTTTAGTGCCTCAAATCACCATTCGAAGTTTCGTAGGGGTATAGTTGTAATTTTCACCAAAAATCGTACATTTGGATTTTGAGGTATTCTTGTCTATCACATGCTCACAAAGCTTATGGCTTTGGTTTCAATGCATTCCGACATCGTTTAGTGCCTCAAATCACCATTCGAAGTTTCGTACGGGTATAGTTGTAATTTTCACCAAAAATTGTATATTGAGATTTTGAGGTATTCTTGTCTATCACATGCTCACAAAGCTTATGGCTTTGGTTTCAATGCATTTCAACATCGTTTAGTGCCTCAAATCACCATTCGATGTTTCGTAGGGGTATAGTTGTAATTTTCACCAAAAATCGTACATTGCGATTTTGAGGTATTCTTGTCTATCACATGCTCACAAAGCTTATGGCTTTGGTTTCAATGCATTTCGACATCGTTTAGTGCCTCAGATCACCATTCGAAGTTTCGTTGGGGTATAGTTCTAATTTTCACCAAAAATCGTACATTGGGATTTTTAGGTATTCTTGTCGATCACATGCTCACTAAACTTATGGCTTTGGTTTCAATGCATTCCGACATCGTTTAGTGCCTCAAATCACCATTCCAAGTTTCGTAGGGGTATAGTTGTAATTTTCACCAAAAATCGTACATTTGGATTTTGTGGTATTATTGTCTATCACATGCTCACAAAGCTTATGGCTTTGGTTTCAAATCATTCCGACATCGTTTAGTGCCTAAAATCACCATTCGAAGTTTCGTATGGGTATAGTTGTAATTTTCACCAAAAATCATACATTGGGATTTTGAGGTATTCTTGTGTATCACATGCTCACAAAGCTTATGGCTTTGGTTTAAATGCATTACGACATCGTTTAGTGCCTCAAATCACCATTCGAAATTTCGTAGGGGGTATAGTTGTAATTTTCACCAAAAAGCGTACATTGCGATTTTGAGGTATTCTTGTCTATCACATGCTCACAAAGCTTATGGCATTGGTTTCAATGCATTCCGGCATCGTCGTAATTTTTACCAAAAATCATACATTGCGATTTTGAGGTATTCTTGTCTATCACATGCTCACAAAGCTTATGGCTTTGGTTTCAATGCATTCCGGCATCGTCGTAATTTTCACCAAAAATCATACATTGGGATTTTGAGGTATTCTTTTCTATCACATGCTCACAAAGCTTATGGCTTTGGTTTCAATGCATTCCGACATCGTTTAGTGCCTCAGATCACCATTCAAAGTTTCGCAGGGGTATAGTTGTAATTTTCACCAAAAATCGTACATTGAGAATTTTTTGTATTCTTGTCTATCACATGCTCACAAAACTTATGGCTTTGGTTTCAATGCATTTCGACATCGTTTAATGCCTCAAATCACCAATCCAAATTTCGTAGGGGTATAGCTGTAATTTTCACCAAAAATCGTACATTTGGATTTTGAGGTATTATTGTCTATCACATGCTCACAAAGCTTATGGCTTTGGTTTCAAATCATTCCGACATCGTTTAGTGCCTCAAATCACCATTCGAAGTTTCGTATGGGTATTGTTGTAATTTTCACCAAAAATCGTACATTGGGATTTTGAAGTATTCTTATCTATCACATGCTCACAAAGCTTATGGTTTTGGTTTCAAAGCATTCCGACATCGTTTAGTGCCTCAAATCACCATTCGAAGTTTCGTAGGGGTGTAGTTGTAATTTTCACCAAAAAGCGTACATTGCGATTTTGAGTTATTCTTGTCTATCACATGCTCACAAAGCTTATGGCATTGGTTTCAATGCATTTCGGCATCGTCGTAATTTTTACCAAAAATCATACATTGCGATTTTGAGGTATTCTTGTCTATCACATGCTCACAAAGTTTATGGCTTTGGTTTCAATGCATTCCGGCATCGTCGTAATTTTCACCAAAAATTATACATTGGGATTTTGAGGTATTCTTGTCTATCACATGCTCACAAAGCTTATGGCTTTGGATTAAATGCATTCCGACATCGTTTAGTGCCTCAAATCACCATTCGAAATTTCGTAGGGGGTATAGTTGTAATTTTCACCAAAAATCGTACATTTGGATTTTGAGGTATTCTTGTCTATCACATGCTCACAAAGCTTATGGCTTTGGTTTCAATGCAATCCGACATCGTTTAGTGCCTCAAATCACCATTCGAAGTTTCTTTGGGGTATAGTTGTAATTTTCACCAAAAATCGTACATTGGGATTTTAAGGTATTGTTGTCTATCACATGCTCACAAAGCTTATGGCTTTGGTTTCAATGCATTCCGACATCGTTTAGTGCCTCAAATCACCATTCGAAATTTCGTAGGGGGTAGTATAGTTTTAATTTTCACCAAAAATCGTACATTGCAATTTTGATGTATTCTTGTCTATCACGTGCTCACAAAGCTTATAGCTTTGGTTTCAATGCATTCCGACATCGTTTAGTGCCTCAAATCACCATTCGAAATTTCATAGGGGTATAGTTGTAATTTTCACCAAAAATCGTACATTGCGATTTTGAGATATTCTTGTCAATCACATGCTCACAAAGCTTATGGCTTTGGTTTCAATGCATTCCGACATCGTTTAGTGCCTCAAATCAGCATTCGAAGTTTCGCAGGGGGTATAGTTGTAATTTTCACCAAAAATCGTACATTGCAATTTTGAGGTATTCTTGTCTATCATGCTCACAAAGCTTATGGCTTTGGTTTCAATGCATTCCGACATCGTTTAGTGCCTCAAATCACCATTCGAAATTTCTCAGGGGTATAGTTGTAATTTTCACCAAAAATCGTACATTTGGATTTATAGGTATTCTTGTCTATCACATGCTCACAAAGTTTATGGCTTTGGTTTCAATGCATTCCGGCCACGTTTAGTGCCTCAAATCACCATTCGAAGTTTCGTAGGGGTATAGTTGTAATTTTCACCAAAAATCGTACATTTGGATTTTGAGGTATTCTTGTCTATCACATGCTCACAAAGCTTATGGCTTTGGTTTCAATGCATTCTGACATCGTTTAGTGCATCAAATCACCATTCGAAGTTTCGTAGGGGTATAGTAGTAATTTTCAGCAAAAATTGTACATTGGGATTTTGAGGTATTCTTGTCTATCACATGCTCACAAAGCTTATGGCTTTGGTTCAATGCATTCCGACATCGTTTAGTGCCTCAGATCACCATTCGAAGTTTCGTTGGGGTATAGTTCTAATTTTCACCAAAAATCGTACATTGGGATTTTTAGGTATTCTTGTCGATCACATGCTCACTAAACTTATGGCTTTGGTTTCAATGCATTCCGACATCGTTTAGTGCCTCAAATCACCATTCGAAGTTTCGTAGGGGTATAGTTGTAATTTTCACCAAAAATCGTACATTTGGATTTTGAAGTATTCTTGTCTATCACATGCTCACAAAGCTTATGGCTTTGGTTTCAATGCATTCCGACATCGTTTAGTGCCTCAAATCACCATTCGAAGTTTCGTACGGGTATAGTTGTAATTTTCACCAAAAATTGTATATTGAGATTTTGAGGTATTCTTGTCTATCACATGCTCACAAAGCTTATGGCTTTGGTTTCAATGCATTTCAACATCGTTTAGTGCCTCAAATCACCATTCGATGTTTCGTAGGGGTATAGTTGTAATTTTCACCAAAAATCGTACATTGCGATTTTGAGGTATTCTTGTCTATCACATGCTCACAAAGCTTATGGCTTTGGTTTCAATGCATTCTGACATCGTTTAATGCCTCAAATCACCATTCAAAATTTCGTAGGGGGTATAGTTGTAATTTTCACCAAAAATCGTACATTTGAATTTTGAGGTATTCTTGTCTGTCACATTCTCACAATGCTTATGGCTTTGGTTTCAATGCATTCCGACATCGTTTAGTGCCTCAAATCACCATTCGAAATTTCGTAGGAGTAGTTGTAATTTTCACCAAAAATCATACATTTTGATTTTGAGGTATTCTTGTCTATCACATGCTCACAAAGCTTATGGTTTTGGTTTCAATGCATTCCGACATCGTTTAGTTCCTCAAATCACCATTCGAAGTTTCGCAGGGGGTATAGTTGTAATTTTCACCAAAAATCGTACATTGCGATTTTAAGGTATTCTTGTCTATCACATGCTCACAAAGCTTATGGCTTTGGTTTCAATGCATTCCGACATCGTTTAGTGCCTCAAATCACCATTCGAAGTTTCGTAGGGTATAGTTGTAATTTTCACCAAAAATCATACATTGGGATTTTGAGGTATTCTTGTCTATCACATTCTCACAAAGCTTATGGCTTTGGTTTCAATGCATTCCGACATCGTTTTGTGTCTCAAATCACCATTCGAAGTTTCATAGGGGTGTATAGTTATAATTTTCACCAAAAATCGTACATTGGGATTTTTAGGTATTCTTGTCTATCACATGCTCACAAAGCTTATGGCTTTGGTTTCAATGCATTCCGACATTGTTTAGTGCCTCAAATCACCATTCGAAGTTTCGCAGGGGGTATAGTTGTAATTTTCACCAAAAATCGTACATTTGGATTTTGAGGTATTCTTGTCTATCACATGCTCACAAAGCTTATGGCTTTGGTTTCAATGCATTCCGACATCGTTTAGTGCATCAAATCACCATTCGAAGTTTCGTAGGGGTATAGTAGTAATTTTCAGCAAAAATTGTACATTGGGATTTTGAGGTATTCTTGTCTATCACATGCTCACAAAGCTTATGGCTTTTGTTTCAATGCATTCCGACATCGTTTAGTGCCTCAGATCACCATTCGAAGTTTCGTTGGGGTATAGTTCTAATTTTCACCAAAAATCGTACATTGGGATTTTTAGGTATTCTTGTCGATCACATGCTCACTAAACTTATGGCTTTGGTTTCAATGCATTCCGACATCGTTTAGTGCCTCAAATCACCATTCCAAGTTTCGTAGGGGTATAGTTGTAATTTTCACCAAAAATCGTACATTTGGATTTTGAGGTATTATTGTCTATCACATGCTCACAAAGCTTATGGCTTTGGTTTCAAATCATTCCGACATCGTTTAGTGCCTAAAATCACCATTCGAAGTTTCGTATGGGTATAGTTGTAATTTTCACCAAAAATTGTACATTGTGATTTTGAGGTATTCTTGTCTATCACATGCTCACAAAGCTTATGGCTTTTGTTTCAATGCATTCCGACATCGTTTAGTGCCTCAAATCACCATTCAAAGTTTCGTAGGGGTATAGTTGTAATTTTCACCAAAATCGTACATTGGGATTTTTAGGTATTCTTATCTATCACATGCTCACAAAACTTATGGCATTGATTTCAATGCATTCCGACATCGTTTAGTGCCTCAAATCACCATTCGAAGTTTCGTAGGGGTATAGTTGTAATTTTCACCAAAAATCGTACATTTGGATTTTGAGGTATTCTTGTCTATCACATGCTCACAAAGCTTATGGCTTTGGTTTCAATGCATTCCGACATCGTTTAGTGCCTCAAATCACCATTCGAAGTTTCGTACGGGTATAGTTGTAATTTTCACCAAAAATTGTATATTGAGATTTTGAGGTATTCTTGTCTATCACATGCTCACAAAGCTTATGGCTTTGGTTTCAATGCATTTCAACATCGTTTAGTGCCTCAAATCACCATTCGATGTTTCGTAGGGGTATAGTTGTAATTTTCACCAAAAATCGTACATTGCGATTTTGAGGTATTCTTGTCTATCACATGCTCACAAAGCTTATGGCTTTGGTTTCAATGCATTCTGACATCGTTTAATGCCTCAAATCACCATTCAAAATTTCGTAGGGGGTATAGTTGTAATTTTCACCAAAAATCGTACATTTGAATTTTGAGGTATTCTTGTCTATCACATTCTCACAATGCTTATGGCTTTGGTTTCAATGCATTCCGACATCGTTTAGTGCCTCAAATCACCATTCGAAATTTCGTAGGGGTAGTTGTAATTTTCACCAAAAATCATACATTCAGATTTTGAGGTATTCTTGTCTATCACATGCTCACAAAGCTTATGGTTTTGGTTTCAATGCATTCCGACATCGTTTAGTGCCTCAAATCACCATTCGAAGTTTCGCAGGGGGTATAGTTGTAATTTTCACCAAAAATCGTACATTGCGATTTTGAGGTATTCTTGTCTATCACATGCTCACAAAGCTTATGGCTTTGGTTTCAATGCATTCCGACATCGTTTAGTGCCTCAAATCACCATTCGAAGTTTCGTAGGGTATAGTTGTAATTTTCACCAAAAATCGTACATTGGGATTTTGAGGTATTCTTGTCTATCACATTCTCACAAAGCTTATGGCTTTGGTTTCAATGCATTCCGACATCGTTTTGTGTCTCAAATCACCATTCGAAGTTTCGTAGGGGTATAGTTATAATTTTCACCAAAAATCGTACATTGGGATTTTTAGGTATTCTTGTCTATCACATGCTCACAAAGCTTATGGCTTTGGTTTCAATGCATTCCGACATTGTTTAGTGCCTCAAATCACCATTCGAAGTTTCGCAGGGGGTATAGTTGTAATTTTCACCAAAAATCGTACATTGGGATTTTGAGGTATTCTTGTCTATCACATGCTCACAAAGCTTATGGCTTTGGTTTCAATACATTCCGACATCATTTAGTGCCTCAAATCATCATTCGAAGTTTCGTAGGAGGTATAGTTGTAATTTTGACCAAAAATCGTACATTGGGATTAGGGGTGGAAATAGGCCGAGCCGAGCTGGGCCTACTTTAAAAATGATAGGCCTGAGCCTGGCCTATTACCCGTCATAGGCTTATTTTTAAGGCCTGGCCTAGCCTTTTTAAAGGCCTTATAAGGCCTGAAAGCCTATTTAAAAGCCTATTTTATATAAAGACCTATGAACACCAACTAGCCTATTTTATATAAAGGCCTATGACAAATATTATGAAGCATGAGTGTATAAAAAAAATTAACAATGTGAAGATTAGCAATAATCGAAGAGATACAAATTACATGTTTAGGAGTCAAATATTTGTCCCAACTCAAAATTAAAATACTATATGTCCAAGGGTTAAAAATGTAAAATACTATATAAACAGGCCGGCCTGACGGGCCTGATAGGCTTTTCTGTAAGCCTAAGCCTGACTTATTTAACTAAATAGGCTTTATAAAAAGCTTGAGCCTGGCCTTTTTATTAAATGGGCTAGGCCGAGCTAGGCCTTAAATAGACCGAGTCGTAGGCCCCTGTCGGACGGCCTGGCCTATTCCCACCCCTAATTGGGATTTTGAGGTATTCTTGTCTATCACATGCTTACAAAGCTTATGGCTTTGGTTTCAATGCTTCTGTTTGAAGAAAGTAACTGTGCATCTCAATCAATGCATTGGAATTCACAGCGAAATGATGTCCCCCACCATCAGAATTAATTGAAACGTCATGTCTCATTTAAATTCATTCTTGGAAATCTTTTTGTGATCTTATTCTCTTCTCTTTCCTCATGACCGTATATCCTTTTTTTCTCTATAAATATGACATTGAAGAAGCATAGTTCATTCTATTTCAAACCCATGTTGTGGCTCTCTGCAAATAATTTTCTCATACTTTATACTTTTTAAAGCGCGGCTTCATGAATTCTTGGGTCTTCTTTCATAACCCAGGGAAAATACCACCAATGTTTTCTCTTGAGAATCAGTCAAAAATGTTAGTCATCCAGGCTAATGTTAAAGATAAATCATTTCAAATCTCTACTGACACTATTCTGAAGCTTTTCATCTTTTTCTCAGAAACTTCAAATAGTTCTCACATTCATCATCTCTGATGAAAGATGAATTGGTGGGGTGTGCGCTCTATGGAAGCAAGCATGACCCTCTCCACCTGTCCGAAGGAGTCGATGAAGAACCAGTATCCTACCTTATGTTAAAAATACATATGAGTACTGAAATCAAACGCTGGCACCCTACCATGTTTGATAATCTTGGGTAGGTGATAAAACTATACTACTTAAATAAGGTAGTCCAAGTTTTTTATGCCCAAAAGATTTTTCCTTGGCAGAAACACTGTGTTTTGATGATGCCAAGAAGAGAGGAGAAATGGAAAAGAAAGACAAAAAAGGAAAGGAACAATCCTTTGTCAGATCAAGATCGGATCAAGACAAAGAGAAGTTCCCTTCACCAACTTACTTACTTTTTCATTTAAGAAGTCAAGATGAAAGAGAAATGGAATCAATTTCCTCTTTTGGCTCTTCTTCTTTGTTTCTTCCTGTTTAGTTTTAGGTTTTTGTATGCTCCTTGTATCTCAAATAGAATATGTTGTGTTCTTACTTGTAAGATCTTCTAATGAGAATAAATGTTTTTTTGCCAAAGCATCTGTGTATTCAAGCGATACAAACTATAAATGCTGGACTTTAACGAATGCTAACAACTAACAACTAACTCTGGTAACTTTTCTAACTATCATCTAACTGTTATAATCATATCTCTTTATCGTTGACTTATAATTATTTTTCTGTGGTCTTTGCTCTTAAAATTATAAAAGAGCTTTTCCTTTCCAAAATGTTGAATGGTCTTGATATCATCAAAAATGAGGAAGTTGTTAAGAATTTCTTTGTTAGAAGTTTTGAGATGACAAGATAGGCTTTAATATTAGACCTCTGGAAATGTAAGTTTGTTTTTCATAGAATATCATGTATCAAGCGTAGGATGTTTATCGAGTTGTAACTTTTAGAATATGTGCTTTTTGTTTGTCCTTTGTTTTGTGAGTCTTAATGCATGTAGCATTAGTAGAACTCTGAGTGAGTCCATTAATGTGAAGAGGTTGAAGAATCGGCAAGCACGAGCGACAATCAAAAGATCTTCCGTAATATCAAGTATCTCAAGCAACATCGTTTTACGAGAGAAATCTATCTATATTCATGACAGCACTGAGCTACTCGATAGCTTCCATCATAAGCAATTGGATATTAGATGTCATTTCAAAGCATTTAATGTTCAACGGGTATTTATTTAAATGCATTTAATCCTTATCAAAGGCATTTAATGCATATACTGCTTATGGAATACGGAGTGCACGAAGCGCATTGCATGTCAACATAAGACAATTGTCGTAGTCTGACAAATTGTAGCAACATATCTGGGGTTCACCAGCCCATCTAACCTTTCTGAGTGAGAAATTTACATGCGCGTCTGAATGGCTCACAGATCTAACGAATGGTCCTAACAGATCTTATATAAGGTCTTAATGGATCTATTTAGGGCTCTGCGTATAAATAGAACTTCAAAGAGCTTTTTTGAAGAGAAGAAATTTCACGAGCTTAAATAGTATATCCTAAGCAGAAATAGACTCTCGATTCGAATAATTTTTCAGAAAGCCTCATATCCACTCCTATTCTTAGAAAAAACTTTAAACTCTTATGTTGAAATTCACCCTCAGAAAATCAAATCTCGAGCGTCCACTCCAAATTTATTTCTCTATCTCTTTTCAAAAGAACCAAATCGAAGAGAATATCAACTAAGTTGTTTGATTTATCCAAAACAAACAAATTCATTTATGTGTGAAATTCTCCATCCTCTCTTACAAACTGAGTGTGAGGAAAGTTGTAGGATATTTGCACTATTTTTTAGTGAAAGTTTAGTGTTTTGGGAGCAGACGCTTGTGTAGCTAAGGAGCTCAAGATGTTTTAGTTTTGTACATTGTATTAAAGAAGACTCTGTGTGAATTTTCAGATTCAATATAGTGAATTCTTTCGTGATATCGAAGAAGAAGGACGTAGTTGGTATTATACCACCCAACGAACTTTGCAAACTGTCTCTTTTACTTATTGCTTTATTTTGTCCTTTATTGCACATCATTTTAAATCTAGCAATTAAGTAGAGATTATTTATTGCGTAAAAGAGTTAGTAGAATTTTGCTACACACTTATTAATTGTGTGTCTGTTCAACATATACCTTAGCCAAAGACAAAATACTTTTCCGCTGTGCACTTAACTATGAATCTAAGTTTAGATCACTACATCACTTTGTAGTCTTCATAATTGGTTCTAAGTTAAATCTCTCTTTCTCAGTCCCTGTGCTCAAGTTCTTATCAGTTCATTACTGTTAAACGAAAAAGAAAAGAAGAACTTACATTTAATCGAAAAAGTTACAAAAAGAATTAAGGTCTATTCAACTCCCCCTTCTAGACCCTTGATCAAACCACTTGGGACCAATAATAACATCATTGTATTTTTGTTTGCTATTTATTGATAGGAGATTCATATATATAAAGTGTACATTGACCATAATTTTAATAAATATTTCCCTACTAACTCTTGTGATTTAGTTTCATAAATATGTTTGATAAACTATACATTTTTCAAAAAAAAACTGTTGAAAAATTATAATTAGTTGAATGACTAAGTTAATAAAGGAGTAAATATCAATATACTCAAACTCCTAAATAAACTACTTAAAATAAACTAAGGTATTAAATATTCAAAATTAAACATTAATTTAACTAAGTTAATACTTACGAAATAAATCATAAGTCATGATCTCGTAAAGTAATTCAAGTATATAGATAATTCCTTATTTTATAGTACCGTACATTGAAAATTTAAATAATAATTTAATTGAGTAATATTGATTGAGATGATTGTTAACGTGTATTTTGTGCACGTTTTATGTGTTTTACGTAGCGTCATTTGTTATGTTTTTATTCTCTATCTCATGTTTTTGTGCTTATATTGAAACGATTAGGTGTTTGCATAGAGAAGAGATGAAAAAGTGCTAAAACGGGCTTAAAAAGACTTGAATTGGTTGGAGGCAAAAATATGACAGCAGAAAGTTTGTTCATTTTAGGCGTGATCACGCTTAACTCTCGAAAACTTTCTGCCCGGGAACACACAAATCCGCTAAAGTTGACTTTGACCGCTAGGGTTGACTTTGACTGCTGGAATAAAGAGAAAACAGCTGGAATTATGATTCCTAGTTTTTAGGAATTATTTCCTTTTATTTTATTTCCTTTTTTTAAACAATCCTAGATTAGGTAGGATTCTTAAAATCCTATTCTAATTTGTTTCCTTATCGAGATAGGACTCTTTGAGGGTTTAAATAAGTGGAATTTTATTCCACATCTCTCTCTCGATTACTATTCACGCTTTTGCTTTAGCTCTGGATTTCGAATTCTCCAACTTTTGTAGACGATTCTCGATTATGTGTTGCTAAACACATAATTCTAGTCGAAGGTTTTGAGGTTTGATTTCTTTTAATTTCGTGAGATTGCTTGTGCTTTTATCTTCATTGTTCTTTAAGTATTCACTCTTTCCCCGTGAATTGTTGACAATATATCATAATCGATTGATTAATCTGGCCAATTAGTTAATCATTAGGATTATATTTCGCTAATTAGGAACCAAATCCGTAATTGTTTGGCAAACCCTAATAATTGTAGCAATTAACGACGTTGATTATGGACAAGTTTTCGATTAGTCGTTATGGGAATTAGTGATCCGGTTTAAATAATCCGAGTTTGCGTGTTTATTGATCGGAATTAGTGTTTTTCTAGATATCTAATGCTATCGATAAATTAAATCCTGAGAGTTTGTTTAGGGTTGTTTAATCGATAAGGGCAATAATTAAAGAGTTTGTTTTGATTATCGAAACCATAAGGAAAAACGAGGTCGTCAGAGTTTGTTGACGACTATAGCTAATTTATTTAAGAACATTAAACTATTTTATTTGCAATCGATGATCGAATAATAGAAGTCGATACCGAAATATCCGGAGACTAGAATCTCTCATCTCATTGATTTCGAAATTTATCTTTTTGCTTGCTATTTAATTTTCGTCTTTTGAATTGTTTTAGTTAATTAAATCCAAATCCCGCATTTCAATCGATATTAGTAATATAGGAATTGAATCTACACCTTTCCCTGAGGATCGACCCTACTTATCGCTAATTACAAATTATTTTGAGTAGGTAATTTATTTTTGTTGGATTCGACACCCACCAAATTTTGGCGCCGTTGCCGGGGAACAGTGTTAATAGATTTATTTCCTGTGCTACTGATAATTTTTCTGTTTTGTTTAAGTTTTTGTATGCCTAGGACCTTCCGTGGAAGTGAATTCGAATACGATCCCGAGATCGAAAAGAGAGCTCGCCGCTTACGTAAGGAAACAAAGCAACGAAAACAGCCCATTCCGCACTGTTCATCACTCGGAGAAAATTCAACGCTGGAACATACGGATTCTTCTAGCGATTCAAAAGAAAGATTCGAACACATGGCTAACGATGGACCCGTTAACGCAGCGCCTGCTAACGGTGCAAATGCCAATGGCAACGAAACGACTCTGAAGGATATGGCCATGCCAAATCCAAATCAACAACCTCTTTGCATACCATTCCCTAATCTTGAGGTAGACTTTGAATTAAAATTTGGATTCATTCACTTATTACCTATTTTTCGTGGTTTTGCAGGAGACGACCCGCATAAGCATTTGAAAGGATTTCATTTGGTTTGCTCGACTATGAAACCGAAAGATGTGAGCGAAGATCAAATCAAACTGAGAGCCTTCCCGTTTTCTTTAGCCGACAAAGCTAGGGATTGGCTCTACTTTCTCCCTTCGGGCTCGATCAATACATGGAACGAGATGGAACAACTGTTCCTGGAAAGATTTTTTCCAGCATCTCGAGTGGCTAATATTAGGAAAGAGATTTGTGGAGTTTGACAGTTTACAGGCGAAACTCTGTACGAGTACTGGGAACGTTTCAAGCAATTGGTTGAAAGTTGTCCACAACATCAGATTCCTAAGCAGCTTCTTATCCAGTATTTCTACGAAGGACTCACGATTATGGATAGAAACATAATTGATGCCGCGAGTGGTGGTGCACAGATCTACAAGACTCTGATTGAAGCAAGAAATCTGATTTCAAATATGGCTTCCAACTCTCAACAATTCAGTCTCCGACAAGATCATGCACCGAAAGAGGTGAAAGAAGCGAATGAGGTAAACATGTCATTATTTAATCAACGTTTAAATGATTTGACATCTATGGTGCAAAAATTGGTTCTAGGAAACTCTCAACAGGTTAACGCATGCGGAATATGTTCTGGAATTGGCCATTTGGCCGAGATGTGCCCTACTACAAAAAATCAAAATTTCGAACAAGCCAACGCGGCTGGTTTTCCGGGACCCGCACAGCGAAAATACGATCCTTTTTCGAATACATACAACCCTGGATGGAGAGATCACCCGAACTTGAGTTATGCGCCACGACCTCCTTACCAAAGGCCTCAAGCACCCCAGTTTCCTCAACAAACCCAATCCTCAGGTATGTCTGTTGAAGATATGATTAAAGCATTGACCGCTAACACTCAACAATTTCAACAGGAAAGCCAAAATGCCATCAAGAGTTTGGAAAAGCAGATGGGTCAAATGGCTACCACTATGAATGAGTTGATATCCCAGAATTCAAGCAAACTACCGTCTCAAGTCATCGTGAATCCAAGAGAGAATGTAAGTGCCATTACTTTGAGGAGCGGAAAAGAATTGAAAGAACCCGAACGGACCTCAAAGCACGAAGAGGAGAAGGAGTTGGTAAAGAAAGAAAAAGAGCCTACCATGAAGAAACCAACATTCGTGATACCACCACCTTTTCCGGGCCGATTTGCCAAAGCAAAGAAAGAAGAACAAGAGAAAGAGATTCTCGAAACATTCCGAAAGGTCGAGGTAAACATCCCACTTCTCGATGCCATTAAGCAAGTACCTCGTTATGCTAAATTCCTTAAAGAATTGTGCACGACTAAGAGAAAGCTTATAGGCAACGAGAAGATACATGTAGGAGAAAATGTATCTGCTGTGCTTCAAAAGAAATTACCTCCAAAGTGTAAAGATCCGGGTATGTTCACGATTCCTTGTAGGATAGGGAATATACGAATTGAAAAAGCCATGCTAGACTTAGGAGCTTCCATTAATGTCATGCCACGTTCAATTTATGAATCACTGAATATAGAAAAGTTAAAAGAAACCGGTGTTGTTATACAATTAGCTGATAGGTCTCATGCTTATCCTGATGGTGTTCTCGAGGACATCTTATTTCAAGTTAACGATCTAGTCTTCCCCGCTGATTTTTATGTAGTTGACATGGGTTATGATGAGTCTAGTAATTTTGCTCCTATCTTGCTTGGTAGACCATTCATGAAAACGTCTAGAACCATAATTAATGTACATGATGGGACTCTCACCATGGAATTTGATGGACAAATTATAAAATTTAACATATACGATTCCATGAAGCACCCTCCTGACTATCATTCTGTTTTTGGTATAGATGTTATTGACCCTTTGATGCAGACTATGTTCGAACCCGAGAATGGTAATCCATTACAAGTAGCATCGACCACAACCGACTTTGAGAAGAGGAAAAATGAGCTCGAAATCAGTGAAGAACTAGAGGACACAAAAATAGCACCGAAGTTGAAAATCCAAGAGTTAGAGAAAATTCATAACGAAACAAACGAGAATTCGAAGATCTACAAGAATGAAACGGAGCCTTTTCGAGATAAGACGATCTCAAGAAAGAACTTAATCATAGGTCAAAAAGTTATTCTTGCCCATTCTCGCTTCAAGTTATTTCTGGGTAAGCCACGTTCCCGTTGGATTGGACCATTTATTATCATTGACATTTTTTCATCTGGTGCAGTTTATATTCAAAATCCAACCATACGAAAGATTCTCAAGGTGTATAGACATCGTTTGAAACCGTTTTGTGAAGGATCTCAAAAATACGATGTCGAAACAACGGAATTGAAACCTACAAACCATGCTACATAACTTTGTAGCATCGTCTAGCCGAAGACGTTAAAGAATGGCGCTTCTTGGGAGGCAACCCATGCTCGTTTTTAATTTTCGGTTGCTTTGTTTCTTTTTGCCTTGTTTTTAATTTCCGAGCAGAAAGTTTGTGAATTTTAAGCGTGATCACCTTAAGATTTGAAAACGTTCTATTTTGTAGAACATAAAGTTTTTGAAAATTAAGCGCGATCACGCCTAAAATAGACAAACTTTCTGCCTCATTTCCCCTTTCCGTGTTTTTGATTTCTTTAAAAAAAAAATAAAATCCGAAAAATCAAAAACAAAACAAAACAATTTTTTCTTCACCATACACTTCCTCTCCTCAACCCTAACATCCATCCTCACCTTGCTTCATTTCTTGTTACAGCTTCCATTGTCGGTCGCCATGACGCCGCAACCATCATCACGCTCGACACCCTCATCTCCGACAAACCACCACTAGCTCTCGCCTTCGCCCTCATCCAGTGACTACTCCACCGTCGACTACTGCTATGGTCACCATTGCTCATGTGCTTCCAGCCTATCGCTCCTTCACCTTCAACCACCACTGTTGCAGCCCATCTCGACGCAATTGAAGCCACCTTGGCATCACGACCGAGTGATGCCCTAGGGGAGTCACCCTTTCATTGCTCTTTTATTATCACGCATTGTCTGTGCTTACATATTTTTTATACATTGAGGGCAATGTACTGTCTAAGTGTGGGGGGGTGACTTCTTTTGCGATTGCACGTTTAAGCTTTGTTTATTTTTAGTACGTCATTTTTTTGAATGAATAGTATAGTCTTTTGTGGCTTCTGATTGAACTAGTTAGGATTGAACATTTTGACCATGGGTTGATTGTAGCCTCTAGCCATGTGAAAGTTTTTGCTAGCATAACAATCGAACGAGAACGATAGGATTGCATGTATTAGTACGACTAATCCCTACCATGTGAGTTTTTGAGCCTTTTATTTTGTCGATCATACATGACATTTTCTTTCCTTCTTGTGTGTTTGTCTTGCGTGTTTTTGTATATGCTAGAACTTGCTTTGAACCATGTCAAGACTACATGATTTTGTGCACATTTGAATATGATAAAGGCACTTAGGATTTACCCACTTAGCCAAATAAACCTACTTTTTATTTTTTTTCCCTAGTTGACTCACTTTGAGCTTTTGGCCTATTTTTTGTTTGAAAACCCGAACTTCGAGCTTTTACCGTTTTTTTATATCTCTATGTTTTTACCCGTCTGAAAAATGAGTTGAGCATCGAGATGGTATTTGTTTGGGAATTCAAATTCAAAGGAATGATGTGTATCGAATAAAGTGTGGGGAAACTTTTGAAAGAATATAAAAGGTACCTACCAAAAAAAAAAAAGAAGAAAAAAAAAATGTGAAAAAGAAAAGAAAAGAAAAATAAAAAAAAAAAGAGTAAAAGAGGGTTAGATCGAGAAAGAAACGAAAAAAGGAATGAATGATGATGAATGGAGTTTGAGAACGAATGAAAAGAGGTACTTGGGTCCTTATTGTCTTATTTACCCAACGTTGACTTGATGCTCTACGAGTTAATCGGACTTAGCCTTCATTATCCTCTTTATTCCTACCCCGAGCCCTAGCCCCATTACAACCTTGAATAAAAGACCTTTTGATTCTTTTGTGCACATTTTCGATAGTAGTGGCGATTTTGGTGTATAAGCAAGCCTATGGGATTACATTGACATGTTAAGACTTGAGCGAAACACGTTAAACCTTATACACGAGTGTTGGGGAGGATTGTGAGAATAGTCGTCTGATATCATGCATTCTTGTTTTTCGAGTGAAATCATCGTGTTGGTTTTAATCTAATGTGGTACTGAGGTCTTCGATTATTCGCATGCGTCATCTTGTCATTCTTGATTTTTGTTCTTCGGTCCATGATTTTCTATGCTTATTTGATTTGGTGTTGGAATTTTTGTTGACTTTTGCGATGCTTGAACTTAAACATTGCCCGAGATGTGCAATAGCATAAGTGTGGGGGTATTTGTTAACGTGTATTTTGTGCACGTTTTATGTGTTTTACGTAGCGTCATTTGTTATGTTTTTATTCTCTATCTCATATTTTTGTGCTTATATTGAAACGATTAGGTGTTTGCGTAGAGAAGAGATGAAAAGGTGCTAAAACGGGCTTAAAAAGACTTGAAGTGGTTGGAGGCAAAAATATGACAGCAGAAAGTTTGTTCATTTTAGGCGTGATCACGCTTAACTCTCGAAAACTTTCTGCCCGGGAACACACAAATCCGCTAAAGTTGACTTTGACCGCTGGGGTTGACTTTGACTGCTGGAATAAAGAGAAAACAGCTGGAATTATGATTCCTAGTTTTTAGTAATTATTTCCTTTTATTTTATTTCCTTTTTTTGAACAATCCTAGTTTAGGTAGGATTCTTAAAATCCTATTCTAATTTGTTTCCTTATCGAGATAGGACTCTTTGAGGGTTTAAATAAGTGGAATTCTATTCCACATCTCTCTCTCGATTACTATTCACGTTTTTGCTTTAGCTCTGGATTTCGAATTCTCCAACTTTTGTAGACGATTCTCGATTATGTGTTGCTAAACACATAATTCTAGTCGAAGGTTTTGAGGTTTGATTTCTTTTAATTTCGTGAGATTGCTTGTGCTTTTATCTTCATTGTTCTGTAAGTATTCACTCTTTCCCCGTGAATTGTTGACAATATATCATAATCGATTGATTAATCTGGCCAATTAGTTAATCATTAGGATTATATTTTGCTAATTAGGAACCAAATCCGTAATTGTTTGGCAAACCCTAATAATTGTAGCAATTAACGAAGTTGATTATGGACAAGTTTTCGATTAGTCGTTATGGGAATTAGTGATCCGGTTTAAATAATCCGAGTTTGCGTGTTTATTGATCGGAATTAGTGTTTTTCTAGATATCTAATGCTATCGATAAATTAAATCCTGAGAGTTTGTTTAGGGTTGTTTAATCGATAAGGGCAATAATTAAAGAGTTTGTTTTGATTATCGAAACCATAAGGAAAAACGAGGTCGTCAGAGTTTGTTGACGACTATAGCTAATTTATTTAAGAACATTGAACTATTTTATTTGCAATCGATGATCGAATAATAGAAGTCGATACCGAAATATCCGGAGACTAGAATCTCTCATCTCATTGATTTCGAAATTTATCTTTTTGCTTGCTATTTAATTTGCGTCTTTTGAATTGGTTTAGTTAATTAAATCCAAATCCCCCATTTCAATCGATATTAGTAATATAGGAATTGAATCTACACCTTTCCCTGAGGATCGACCCTACTTATCGCTAATTACAAATTATTTTGAGTAGGTAATTTATTTTTGTTGGATTCGACACCCACCAATGATGGATTAAATTAATTAATATTTATAAAATGCCGTAGAACATAGAAGGTGTTTTGACAATGTGATCTAAAAAATATTTAAAACATGTCCTGAAATAGAAAGTGTGTAGAATAATTGATAATCAAATATTTCATGACATGCTTTTGAGATTTAACAATTACTTAACAAAGAATTTTTTTTTTATATTTTCTTATTTATTAATTGTTTGGACAAAAGAAATTGTTACCTAATATTGTAAAAAAATTGTGTAATTTACATGTTTAAACTAACTATTTTTAATTAATATTTAGTATGTATATGTAATTTTACCGTAGAGTTCTTGTGTAATAGATACATATTTTTATTGTGGATATAAACAACTTATTTCATTATTTCACATTTTATTGTAGAGTTCTAGTGTAATTATACATCTTATTTCGATATATATATATATATATATATATATATATATATGTATATAAAACTTATTTTTATTAGTTATTATTTATTATTGGACTTTTTGCCTTTTAAAATTAAAATATATAAGGACATATTAGTTAGATCAAAATTTCAAAGAAATACCCATATTTTTTTATAATAGAATAGAATAGAAAGAAAGAAATAGATAATAGATAATGAAATAATTATTATTTGAAAGAAGAAACTCCTACTCAAGGGGATAGAGAGAGGAAAGGAAATCAAACAATCATCAAAGTCCGTTTTCCGCTATTTCGGCAATGTTGAAAAAAATGAACCATTCATATTTCACAAACCAATACTACCCTTTTTCTCTTAATTTTATGCTCATCAAACATATACCCTAAATGAAAATATACATTTTAATGACAAAAACTCATGTTCATTTGATCCATTCATCCCTATAGCATAGAATCCAGACTGTAAGGAGATGTTGATAATTCAGGATTAATGGATGAGAAGTTAGAGAGTGAATCCCTGGTATTATCAAGTGATGATGGAATAATAATATCAGGGATGGAAAACCAGGTTTCAGGTATTCCATACAAATTAATTACTACATTTTATGTTGAGAAGAAAATGAACATAATTCAATTCTATATGTAATATAGAAATGGAATTGATGAATGAAAGATTTGGTAAGCTGCTGTTGGGAGAGGACATGTCAGGTGGTGGGAAGGGTGTTTCTTCTGCTTTGGCCCTGTCAAACGCCATAACCAATCTTGCTGGTATCATATTAATCTTTTTCATTCATAATCCATGTATGTATGTATGTATGTATGGAATAGGCCTCGTTCATCACAAAATCAAATCTACACATGTAACATGCAGCTTCAGTTTTTGGCGAACAACGGAAGCTAGAGCCAATGTCGCCGGAGAGGAAGGCAAGGTGGAAAAGAGAAATCGAGTGGCTGTTGTCAGTGACGGATCACATAGTTGAGTTTGTTCCTTGTCAACAGGATGGAACAAACATGGAGGTATTAAATTTAGTTATTAGTTAGTAGTCTTATTAAATATCTCTATTTGATCTCCTCAATAATAACATTAACAGATAATGGTGACGCAACAAAGGAGAGACCTTGTGTTGAACATTCCAGCCTTATGCAAGCTTGATGGAATGCTCCTTGTATGATCATATTTGACTGACACCTCCTCCTTAGTTAGTTTTTTGAATGAATTATATTATATTATATTATATAATGGTGTAATTTGTTCATGACAATGAAGCTGCAGGGGGTGTTGGATAATTTCATAGGGCAGCACGAATTCTGGTACGAAAAAGGAATTGAAGAAAATGAAAAATGGTGGCTACCGAGTGTGAAGGTTCCACCAAACGGACTGTCGGAAGAATCACGACAGTTTTTAGAAAAGCAAAAGGAATCAGTAAATCAAGTACTCAAAGCAGCAATGGCCATCAATGCTCAAATACTCTCAGATATGGACATCCCTCAACACTACATTCAATCCCTTCCAAAGGTACACCTACCTATTATATATGGCATTGAATAGAGTCTATTGTTTCCTAACAACAAATGGTAAGTGGAATTGAATGGTGCAGAATGGTAGAGGTAGCTTGGGAGATTCAATGTATAGAAGCATTAGTGATGAGTTGTTTGATCCTCAACAATTCCTCCTCCTCCTGGAGTTATCAACAAAGGAGATGGAGGATCTTAAGAACAGAATAGAGGCATGTATTGTGATATGGAAAAGGAAATTAATGCAGCAGGGAAAATCATCATCATCACGACGAGAGGTTTTGGAAGAAAGAGCAGAGTCCATATTACTCCTAATCAAACAAAAATACCCAGGACTCCCACAATCCTCACTCGACATAACCAAAATAGAATACAACAAAGACGTGGGATTGTCTATCCTGGAGAGCTATTCCAGGGTATTGGAAACCTTGGCCAACACTGTAATGTCCCGCATACAGGATATACTTTATGCACACTCACTCTCTCAAGATCCATCACTCACATTGACATGGAACTCCACCCCTTCACCCACATTAAGCAGCCCTGCTCCTGAAGATCAAGATCAAGATGAAGATGAAGATGAAGAGACGTTGATGAGTTCAACCAAGAATCATCTTGTTGCTATCAACTTCTTGTATTTGGATAGGCTTGAAATGAGTGGTTTTTCAAGTCCAGCTGCTCGCCATTGAACTTACAAAACACTTGTATTGGCAAACACAATATTATACGAATTTGATATGTATATTTATTTGTAAATTGTAATGAGAAAATGTTATACGAATTTGATTCCTCGAATCAATAATATTAAATGGCATCAAGTATATATGTAGCCTAGCCATAATTAGCTAGCTAGCGTATAAGACATGGAGAAGGAGACACATCAACTTCTTGACCATGGGCATTACTACAGTTTGCAACGACGTCGTTTCCAAGTTTAATTGACCTCAAGTGTATTGATTCCATTGATATTCCAAAACATGGTACAAATTTACTGCAGTTAAGATTAATAGCAATCTTTGTATTGGATGTGCCTGATAATTCCTTGTAAACCACATTGCTTATTTGAACTCCACTTTCCTTCATCAACAAATCCCAAAATTATTATTTAAATACAGACCAACTCCCTCATTTATTGTGTAATTTCCAAAAATTTCTTTACTTTTTAATAATTATATAGAATCCCTTTCATACACGGCATTTCTTTCATTACTTTATCGTGTATTATGTAAAAAAATAGAATTTTATTGGTAAACCTACAGATAAACTCCCAGAGGGGGTGTCGTAATTTTGTAAAAATGCATGAAATTTTTTATAATTACACAATAAATAAGGGTTGTTCAAAATTTTTCCTAAATATAATTAATGTCTTACCAGCTCTTCGCATGCGTTTCTGACAAAGCAGTAATTTTGGTCGATGATTATGGGATTCTTCACATTATTGAATTTTAGATTATGAAACTTAACATCGCGAACGTATCCTTTTCCAACCTTTTGCAAGTAAAGTATATATTAGAAAATGAAATCACACACTCATATATATATATATATATATATATATATATATATATTGGAAAAATTACAAATTTAGTTTTCTAGAATATTGGAAAATAGTATCCTTGTCTCAATTTTTATAAACTCGCCACTGTAGTTCCACGAGATACATTTATTTACAAATTTGGTTTCAACGGTTAAATACTTGATGGAGTTTCATGGGTATACTCCACATGCCTTTGACCTTATTATTAAACACGTGCCGAATCACAACTAAACTAAAACTTTTTTAAAAAAATGCATTAGATTTAAAAACAAATCTAAATAAATAACTAAAAATTCATATTCAAAAAAGTCTTTGTAATATTTTAACAGTAGCAAATAATTTTGATTAGTTATTTGTATATAATTGTTTAAGTTATTGTTGTAACATGGTTTGATTATAAAAAATTAGTGTAATATACATAATTTTTTGTTTTAATTATTTAGTCATCAAA
Organism: Verbascum thapsus; assembly: GCA_963669365.1. Lineage (NCBI taxonomy): Eukaryota > Viridiplantae > Streptophyta > Magnoliopsida > Lamiales > Scrophulariaceae > Verbascum > Verbascum thapsus. The sequence continues at coordinate 9,047,064 of OY770115.1, forward strand.
TATCAATACATTGCATCCTTAGATTAATATATATTAATGTAAAATAACAAAATTTACTCGTGTTTCGTATTTTGCATAGACTTTTTTCTCTTTCTCTGTCATTCTTTCTATTAAAGTAGATAATATATAGTATCTATTTATATAATTATTTCCGAACTTAGAATATAGTTCTTCATGAGATAGTATAAAGGTGAAATTTTGCAAACATTAATTATGGATCTTTTATAAATTTGAACATAGAGAACATTATATAAAGAAATCACACCTTAGTTATTTCTATGATTTTCATTTCATGTACACTTTTGTATTTGTAAGTTATTTTAATGACTTCAAGATACGCTAATTTCTAATATAAGATGAAAAATAATTTTTGGATGAATATTAGTTTTAACTTATGCATCCTTATAAACATAAACTAAGAGAGTTTAAGTATAAGACAACAATATTTCCAAAATACATGTGGCACGTTTATGTTTTTAGTATGGAATATTACACTTTACATACTTCATCATAATTACTTCTTTTTCTTCCCATAAGAGTTGCCAAGATAAGATTTTATTCCATAAAATGAGGCATTAGTTAAATCTTATTAAAAATGACCAATCATTGTAAAATATTAGACAAAATTTATAATTATAAATCTTAATTAAAACTCAAATGTTGTTAAAATAACATATAAAATTATGATGAAATTAGTCATATATTAAATATGATGAGTAAACTTCTTTTATTATTCATTTTTCTTTCACTTCATCTCTAACACCTACCTTATACCTAAAAATTATAAGTGTAAGGACTCAATCATATCCTCTATTACAACTTCTCATATATAAATAGGTTTAATAAGGACACTATCTAAACAATCTTAAAAAAATGTGTGGATCTAACTTTTTTTCTTTGATTACATAATTTCCTACTATTAAAAGTTTTTTCCTGAATAAATCTTAATCAGGCTATATTTTGGATATGTCTAAGCACAATGTTTTGATCTATTTAAATATAAATTAACTATTAAAAAGAATCTAAATACTTTTCTTAAATTTTCATGTATATGATCATGAATCTAATATATTTATCACGCAAATTTATCACTTATACATACAAATGAATTTATTTCTTATGCATGTCTATGAATATTGTTAAAATATTAAATGTAGACAACGTAGTATCCTAACTCAAGTATTTTGTTTTTTAATTTTCTTCACTTATTTACGTTTGTTATCTATTTCAATAAGTATCTTTAAGCACATGCGAACTTGTAGTAATATACATAATAATAATCCATTTGAGTGCTATATATAGCTTTGACTTATATCTTTATATTTAAATATCTGAGCATACAAAAAAAATTCAAATGACTAAAAAATATATATTAATATTTTTAAAATAGAATTATACGTCTTTAACATCTAATATAATATTGCATTTGTCATACTTTTTATCTTTATTTCATTTATGTATATTTTAAAATAAAATTTATTTTTTTCTATAAACTTTTTACCTCAAAACTACTCATTAAAATATTATACAACACTAATAATGATAACCAAAATGAAACAAACTAAATATTTTTATATTTTGATATTAATCTCATCGAATATTTTATTCTTTTGTCAAAATATTATACCTTTAAAATTGGGATAACATGGATGTTATCTTAGACAAGAGAGCTTTTGTCTTAATGTTTTTCAACTTATATCCACCAATTTTACAATATCTTTTTTTTTCTCATATGTAGTTAAACTTTCAAAACCTTACCAAAAATATTGTATACTTTCTATTAGTTCAACATGCTTATATGGATATTTTTAAATTAATTATACAAAATATACCACATTGTCACTAAAGTTATATGACTTTATTTTTAAGCACTTCTTTTTCGCATTTGTTATTCATTCTATTACATTTGAATTTCTATCTATAAAATTATTTATCCAATTTCATATGTATATTCTAATCTTAACTATGTATCATTTTAATGTCCGTAACAAAAAACTTATTAAATATTTGTGCAAGAAAATAATTCATCAGATTTGTATAACATAAACTATTCTTTAATATGGAATGCGACAATTCATATGTCTCACTCAAAGTTACTAGCTCAAAGTAATAATCTAATAATAATAATAATAGTCAATAAAATTATGAATTTGAAGTTATTATTAATTTTTTTATTAAACTTATGTTTAAGATCATATATCACGCGTCAACATAAACTTACATTATGTGCTACTTAATTACTTGTTTAAAATCACATAATTAGCATTACTTTATTAGTATGATCTTTATAGACTGTGAATATGGTTAATTCATTAGAAAGTAAATATTAAAAAAAAGTATAACAAACTTAAAGAAGTTCATACTTCTTAAAATTCGATATTTGAATTCAAGTGATAATTGAAATCTTTCCAAGAGTATTGGTAAAGATCATGTGTACTAATGATATTTGATAAATTTACAAATTTATATTTAAGATGATTCGTCAATTGGGTCATACAGTGGATAAAGAAAATTGGTGGACAAATTTTGCAAAATTGGGAGATTAATAATAATATTTAATAGTATCCAACCACTAATAGGTTTCTAATAATATCCAACTACTAATAGGTTTCTATTTTCTTCTATATGTTAATTAATAAATAGTGTCCTACTATTATGTGGCTTTTTTATTAATAATATTTAGTTAAATAGCTTCCAACTATTAAAAGTACTTTAATTGTATGGAAGCTTTTTTTCACATAGAAGAGAACAATTTTGTTATTCATCACTTATAAAGAAGGGGATTTTCTCTCACATTTTTTTATTGAATTATGAAATTTTTTGATTTAATATCTTTAAACATTTGGTGTATGAAACAAAAACGTACCTGCCATGTTTTGATCCGAGCTCCGTTTGAGGTTCCACTGAAGACAACATCAATTACACGAATCATCTCTACTTGTACAACGTTCCCTCCTCTTCCTAGGCTTCCAATGCTAAATATATATAAACATTTATTTATGAGCTTCGAAACATTTTTAGATTAAATTAGCTATTAGGGTTTATTAATTGTCATATGTCATATCATGTGTAAATACTCTTATCATTAGGGTTTGAAAAGGGAATAATATTCCTATATATCATTTTTTGACTTGTGCATCGATCGCATTCACCGGGGAAACTATTGGCACGCCCTCTAACATTTATTCTTTTGCATGTCGTGAAAGAACACTGGAAAACCATTAAACAACATAAAGACTGCAAATGTTTTATAATTATTAAAGAGATGCTTGTTGCAATTAATTTTAACGAACTTGTAAATCATTTTTGGTCACATCTTGCTAATAACTAAAGACAGTTTTCATGCACTTTTGATGATTCGAACTACAAATACAAAAACAATCATTATATGTTTGCAAGTTGTTTTTAAAATTGAAATATGCTTTATCCAATGGACTAGTTACGTAGTATTGAAGGAAAAATAAAAGGATGAACTTAATTAGAACCTGATACCATGACCAGGTCCACATTCAACATGCCGTACTTCAATATTATAAATGCGATCTCCAATGGAAATGCAATCATCACCTGCATAAACTGAGAATTGTGATCGAGATGGTAATTTAATTTATGAAAAATTACAATATTAACAGACATGAATATCCTAGTATGAAATTAGAGAGTCCGAACCGGTGCCTATTTTAGAATTGGAAAGGAAGACATTATGAGATGATTCGATGTGAATGCCATCGGTGTTTGGGCTATTTTCCGGGGATTGGATTATTAAATTCTCCATGTTGAAGCTATTGCATCCCTTCACTAGTATGTGTGTTTGAGCACTATTTATTACTTCCAAATTGCTAAAACCGCTCTCATTGCACCAAATAAATTTCAATGCCTGCGAAACGTTATTGGATAATTACATTCACATTCCCTTATTTATTGTGTAATTATCAAAACTTCCCGATGCACTCCCTTTAAGGGGTGAAAATGTAATATATTATGCTGATACGGAGTGAAATATAATTATAAACTGACAAAAAAATGAGATTGTATTGATAGGAGGTGTTAAGGTAATTTATCGAAAATTAGAGGAATTTTAGTAATTACATGATAAATAAGAGGTTGTGAGTGTAACTATTCCTAACTAATACATAATAGGTACTTACAGTTGGAGCCAATGTCGTGCATCCCCTCTGAAACTCAAAATTGCAGAAAATAATTTTAGAAATAATAATTAAAAATAGCACAAGTACAAATATGAAATAATAAATTTAGAACTAACATTACAGTTACGTTTTTGTATGATAATTAATTAAGTTTTATTGGTAGTGGTACCAGTTGCGGATGGTATTTACATGATTGATCCCACCAGGGCTTGCCCTGTCCATCAACCAACCCAAAACCGTTGACATATAGCCCATTCACATTCATAAATCCCAACCATTCACTTGCATTTCTCCCATTCCATACACTAGCTGATCCTGGGGCCATAATTATCCCTGCAATCTAACATAAACCTAGATCAAACTTAATTAATTAAAATAAATATTGCAGTAATTGTAAAATGATTCTAATTAGTTTACCAGGAAAATTATTCTTGGTGGGTGGCATGGGCCATGAAAAGTAATGGGATTCAATAAAAATGTTCTCCCGGGTGGAATGTATACTGTTGAAGATTGAATGTGCAGGGCAGTGCATGCAGCATTCCATGCCTCCAGGAATGCCTAAACATATAATATTATATTATTCAATAAATATAGAAAAGAAGAAATAATTTAATCAATAAACTAGCATTACTTGTGAATCATCTGTTTGGCCATCACCCTTGGCTCCATAATCCATCACACTCAAAATATTATTGTAAGCATGGTTCAAAGAAGCCAAACCCAAAATCAATACCAATAATCCAAATACGTCCTGAAAACCAATTTATTATTCAAATAAAAACTTAACTGTTTAGAAATCAATGGAAAATTAATTACAAAATCTCACCATTGCAATGTGAAACTACTGCTCACAACCCTAATTACCACATTCAAAAAGATTAAATTATTGTACCTGCATAACAAATGACCATATATGTATATATCAAACGCTATGATATATCAAATTATGCTTATAATTATTTACGTTAATCAGAATTAATTTTTCATGCTTATAAACAAGTTGGTGAAAGTAATATATAAATTTCAAACAATTACATATGAAAAGTTTGCAGTTTTTCGTGCAAGCCATCTATTCATAAATTAAAGGTACTACTTGTAATCCCGAGACATCTAATATTATTTTCTTTTCTACTTTATCTTCAGTTTTTAAATCTTTATTTCTTTATCAATATACATTAATATTCATTTCCACAACTTTGATCACCTTTATGTAAATGTGAACACTTTAGTGTGTGAAGATGATTATGGCAATCAATGATCGTCTTTGTATCTCACCTGAGTTTTTATTGCTAGATACATGGTACGCCATTTCTTATTCTATTTCATTTGTACATGATGTTTCTATTCAAAAGTGATAATAGTAGGCAAACTCGTATTCGTGGGTCATACTGACTTGGGTCGTTGTGCACGACCCACTTACAGAAATTTAAGGATATTTACACAAAGACTCCAAATTAAGGAATAGCTATTTACAAAACACTACTAAACTTGCGTCATATTTAGGAATCGGGGCAAATCAATGTACAACCCGGATGATCTGATACACTTATCTAGGGACACGTGTACGATGTTCCATATGTAAGTCAACCATCCGTATAGCATGTCAATCCTATAAATAGTGCTCATTAAAGACAGAAGGGGGACTTTTGGGCTGAATGAACAGTACATCCGTACTCTATTCTACGATATAAGATCTGATAGTACGATTCCATTTCTATTACCGAGATAAGCAACCTCGTTGATGACCATATATAACATATTGAACTACGTTTAGACTTGATCCTAGAGAAAGGTACGTAGGTAGCTCAGTGAACCTAGGTGCAGTCTATATACTTTCTACAAGCAATTTTGGTCCAACACGAGACTCGGCTTGATTTGGTTTGAATCGTATTTTACGAGCAAAATCAGGTGGCGCCATCTGTGAAAAACTACTTAAAGATCGCTAAAACTATGAATACTGCTGCAATGGAAAACCAAGAGACAAGTATGGAAGAAACACCACTGGCAAGGAGTGTGAGGATTGGATCGAGCAATATGATTACATTGACTCAGGAAGAACTGGATCGTAGGGTCCAACTCCAAGTAGAGGAAATGTAATGAGTTCAAGCAGAAAAAGCACCTATGGTGCCTCGGAGATTGTTTGAGGAAGAGCTTAATCAGGAGAAAGACACTGCAAGGACAATGGAGAACAATCTACCTCTCAGAATAACAAAAGAAGCTCCGAGGAGAGTGAGGAACATTATGGCTCTGATGGCTCGTAACGTACCTTTTTTCTGAAGAAATCATGACGGAGTTGCCAGATAAGAAATTTTTTATGCCATATCTACCCAAGTACGATGGTACCGTAGATCCTACCCCACATATAAACTCTTTTGAATGTTTAATGTCTTTTCAGGATCAATCGAATGTAGTGAATGCCAAGATATTTGTATCGATGCTGATTGGACGACCAACAGAATGGTTTACGAGCCAAAGCATGGGCTCGATTTTCTCGTATACCAAGCTAATCAAGAAGTTCGAGAATCACTTTGCTAGTGACAAAAGAACCAAAAAATCAATATCAATCATAATGGGCTTGAAACAAGAACCGAAGAAAAGTCTGAGGGAATTCATTCATTATTTCAACAAAGAAGTCTTAGACTTCCCGGAGCTAAACCATGAGTTGATGGTGGGAGTACTTCTACTTAGGTCTAAAAGTTGGGCCATTTGCCAACACGATAGCTCGAAATGCACCAAAATCCCACGAGGATATGATGGAACTACCAACAGAATATATCAACCAAGAAAAAATGAACGAACTAAAAAGTACTGAAAGTAACTACCCTACAAACTATTTGTGCAGAGATAGAAGGGATGAATACTATGAAAGTTCTGAGAAACGACCCGCATAGGGATCGAAATGATGATAGAAACGAGCAACAGGGTCTTAGACCCCACAAAAATCGTGAACGAGTATCGAAATACAATCACTACACTTCTCTCAATGCAACTAGAAAAAACAAGCTTTAATGGCAATCCAACACTCACGACATTCAGAACATAGTTCGGCCTAAACCATTACGACATACCACCAAGAAAAATTTGCAGAAATACTGTAAATTTCATCGAGCGAGGAGACACGATACTGAGGAATGCTTTCAACTGAAAGATGAGATTGAAAGGCTCATAAAAGAGAGCTTCCTGCGTGATTTTGTGGAACATAAGTTATCTGATACACGGCGTGAAGAACAACCCAGGAGTCGTTCGATAGAGAGAAGAACTCATCATAAACGAGGAAGGAATGACATGCCTAATCAAAACAATCAGGCTGATATGAATCGAAGGGAGCCAATGGACCATCGTAAAAATGAGGCTAGAAATTAGCCACACAGAGGAAACATATACATGATATACGACGGACTTGACAAGTGCAAGAAAGAACAAATTGCGTGAAATGCGGAGAGTCGTAGAAAAGGGCATCGGGAGGTTATGTCCATGACTCGGAGAGATGAGGCCATTATGTTTACTGATGAAGACCTAGAAGGTATGATGATGCCGCGCAACCAATGGTAATTACGATGGATGTAGCGAATTATACAATCCACAAGGTCCTCATTGACACTGGAAGCTCAGCAGACATCATTTTCTGGGATGTACTGCAGAAAATGGAGCTCGACACCGTAGATTTGAAACCAGTGAATACCCCCTTGATGGGATTTACAGGATCGCAAATAATACCAAAAAGATCCATCGAATTGGACGTCTCGTTCAGAACTACTTCGAAAAGAAAAACGATGCGAGTAACCTTTTTAGTGGTTGACACTCCATTTGCTTATAACATGATAGTCGGACGACCCATGTTGAACAAATTTGAAGCCATTGTATCAACTCTGCATTTGAAAATAAAATTCAAAACGAGGAATGAAATTGGAGAGATGAAGGCAAATTAATTGGAGGTTCGACAGTGCTATACGACCTCCTTAGAAATAAGGAATTTGAAGAGAAAAAAGAAAACTCCCGAGATCAATGTCGTTGGTATAGCGACATCAGAGTTAATACCAAAAATTGATATGGAAGAAAGACAATAGATAGAGGCGAAGAAGACAAGGAAAGATAGGGGAAAGTACAAACCTAAAATGCCGGACACATCCATCAAACCAACAGAAAATAAAATCGTACAACTCTTCCATGATGACCCACAAAAGGTCAGGAAAATTGATGGGGAATTAAGCCCAGAGGTCGAAGAGCAACTCGTACAATTTTTCGTAACAATGCTGGTATCTTCGCTTGGACAACTACGAATTTCCGAGGTATTGATCCGAGTATAATTAAGAATCGACTGGATGTGGACCCAAATGCGAAGCCTGTGCGACAGAAACAATTGACTTTTGGTCCAGAAAAGAACGCCATCATGCCAAGGTGAACAAACTACTAGATGTAGGATATATTAATGAAATTCAGTTTACTGAATAGTTGGCGAATGTTGTATTAGTTCCAAAAACTGATGGAAAGTGGCGTATGTGTACTGATTTCATTGATTTAAATAAAGTTTGTTCTCGTAACCCTTATCTCTTGCCTCCTATAGATTTACTCGTAGATTCTACAGCTGAGTGTGCATTACTTAGTATGATAGATGCCTTTCAAGGCTTTACTTAGATAATGATGGCAAAAGAGGATCGTGAAAAAATATCATTCGTAACTACCAAGGGCATATACTGCTATAACGTCATGCTATTTGGGTTAAGAAACTCGGGAGCAACTTATCAGCGCTGCGTAAATACGATGTTTGAAAAAGAAATTGGCCACCCAATAGAAGTTTATATCGACGATATTCTTGTAAAAAGAACAAAAGAAGATGATCACTTAAAACATTTAAAACAAGCATTTTACATAATGAACAAATACAGTATGAAACTGAATCCAACACCAATGTACCTTCGGAGTATGAGGAGGGAAGTTCCTAGGATACCTCGTAACGGAATGAGGTATCGAGGCTAACCCTGAAAAAATAGAAGCAATATTACAAATGAAAACTCCAAAATATGTGAAGGATGTTCAGAAATTGACGGGGCAAATGGCAAGTCTAAATCGCTTTATATCAAAATCGGCTGATAATGGGCTTAAATTTTTCAAGATACTACATAATATGAAGAATTCCAATGGAATGATGAATGTGACAAAGCCTTCAAAGATTTAAAAGCGTATCTAATGTCTCCTCCGCCTTTGTTGATAAAACGAATACCCAACGAACCACTCTTTTTATACTTGGTTGTTTCCAACGCAGCCATCAGTGTGGTATTGGTTCAAGATGATAAGGGGGACCATCGGCCTGTCTATTATGTCAGTAAATTGATGCAAGGTGCGGAGTTAAAATATATGAACATTGAGAAATGAGAATTATCTCTCATCATAACAGTCCGTAAGTTACGACCTTACTTCCATTCACACCACATGGTCGTCTTGATTGACCAACCATTAAGGTAGGTTCTGGCAAAACTAGATATCTCGGGTCGGATGATCAAATGGGCTATAGAATTGGGGGAATTCAACATCGAATATAATCTTCGGACAGCAATTAAAGCCCAAGCAATCACAAATTTTTTGGTGGAGATGGCGATAAATATTGTTACGACCATAGAAACCACTGCACAAAAGGCTTGTGCATGTTAATGGATAGTCAATGGCACAACGAGGGGGTGTAGGAGTTTGGTTGCAACACCTACATGTGAAAACTGGAGTTCACAATAAAATTGGACTTCGACGTTACGAGTAAGGAAGCAGAATACGAGGCTCTAATCACTGGATTAAAATTAACCCTGTCCCTGAAAGTTGCCACCTAACTATTTTTACTGAGTCACAACTCATTGCAAAACAGGTCGGGCGTACATATGAAACTAGGAAGAAAACCATGGAGCAGTATTGGGCAAAAGTTTGTGACCTATTACAACAGTTTGAGAAGGCATAAATCTTACAAATTTCGAGGGAAGAAAATGAACGGGCAGATGCACTGGCAAAATTTGGCAATCAAGCAATTGGTGTAAGAAGTCGGCAAATAACGATCCTAGTTGCCAATAAAATGGAAATTATGCCGAAAACCATTCTCGCATCAGTGTCTAATAGTGAAGATTGGAAAATTCCCATCATACAATATCTCGTATCCGAAGAACTTCCCAAAGATAAAACCGAAGCAAAGCGAATCCAACGAAGAGCATTATGATTTGTTATGATGAATGATGAATTGTACAAAAACTCTATCTCGGGAGTCCTATTACGATGCCTTTCCCCCAGAAGACGCAGATTACGTCATGAAAGAAATTCACGAGGGAAGTTGCGATAATCACTCAACTGGTCGGTAGTTAGCTTAGAAAATTCTATGAGAAGGTTATTTTTTGCCAACGATGGTCCACGATGCGATAGCTTTTGCACGGCAATGCAAGGAGTGCCAATTGCATTCGAATACGATTCATGAACCGGGGGTCCCAATGTAAGCAATTAAAATTACTTATTCATTTGATCAATGGGAGATTGACATCCTAGGTTCAAAATGACTAAAAACTATCATATTCAAATTTGCCATGTATAGTTTTCATCGTATCATATATACGAGTAGACTTTAACGTTGATTTAATTTTGAACGTAGGACCATTCCCACCAACTCAAGGACAGAAAAAGTTTATCATCGTAGCGTTGAACACTTTACGAAGTGGATTAAAGCCGAAGCAATGGCCCAAATAACTGAAAGCGTAGTCATAGACTTTATTTGGAAAAATATCATCTGTCGATTAGGGTGAGCTGCTTTTGTCGCTCCATATTGTCAACTTTGAGCTTGTTAAGGTCCTCTTGCAGTTTTATAGCCTTCAGCTTTTCAGTATTGAGATCAACTTCGTACTTTTTAGGTTCCTCCTGACTCGTAAGTAGCTCAGCAGCCACACTATCCTTGTAGTCTTTTAACTTCTTTTCAAGTTCCACACACTCGTTTTTATAGTGTGAGCAAGTCATCGACAGTTGGTGGATGCATAAATTCATCTACAATAGAAAGATACGAGTCAATATTTAGAATACGAATTTAAAAATACTGGTTAATATTACTTTGACGTATCCGACATGAAAATGAGGCAGCTTCTTTTTCAATCCATGGATGGGCGTGTTTTAGAAGCATTGTCTTATCTCGAGGTAGCATGAAATGGTTGTATAACTCCATTGCAAGATCACCAGTCTTATCAAGAAGTATGCTTCTCTCCTAATAGACACGAGGCTGGAAATTCATAGGTGTGCAGTCATTATCCAAGCGTGGCCGTTCGCTGATATTCAACTACATAAAATTGGCAACGACCAATGACTCGAGCTTGTTCAGGATCTCTGTCATACCTGCTTCTTCGCTCGTATCATACGAGCCTGGGCCAGGGGCCATAAAAGTTCGCCCTGCGGAAGAAAAGGCCACCGCTAAATTATCAACAATAGACGCTTTTGGACTCATGGGAGAGGTCCAGTTGGTGGATCCCTACGAGGGGCAGCTATAGCGGGACTGGAAGCAGTGGTAGCCCAAGGACGGATTATAGGTGTAGTGACAACATCTCAGCCACTACTCATAATCTGAGGATCATCGGCTTCAATTATTCTTATTCCTCGGGCATTTGATCGAAGTGGTTGAGTGGGACCGCTCCTTGCTGCCTCAGATTGAGCAGGACCTCTCCGGGATGCCTCGGAAGCCTTCCTCATGCGAGCACTACGAGAAACCATTACTACAAGAAACAGATCTGTAAGATACGAGTTATATGTTGAAGCATACAGTAGATACGATAAAAGTAGTCTACCTATGTGAAGCACGGGTTCGACATCAGCGGCGCTTATTCCATATGCTCGTAACATAGGTTCGGACACTAGATCGTTACTATAATACCAATTTAATAAATCTCTAAGTTCGTTTTCAGGAATAGTGGGTGGACCGACTCTTAACCTAGTAGGGATGTTTAGGTTTCATTTACGAGACACTCCCCAAGGTGCCTCGTTTTAAAAATATTTATCCTTCCACGCCACGTAGGAATCTTTGGGAGATGCCTGTACCCGAACCCTTATATGGAGATAGATAGTATAAACCCAACTCAGAGATCAATTTACACCGATTTATACACAAACGTTTATTAAAGTTTTGAATATTAGGTTCGAAGTTATGGACACGCATACGCACAATAAAATATACGAGGTGGCGTAAGAGTTTGGCAACAATTGTGAAGGACAAAGTCGAAGATGGTTTAATATGTCTATAATGGCAGGATGAAGTGGAAATCGAAGACCCGTCATTAGATGAGCTATATCGAATGTATGATAACTGGGGGAGGTGTATGGATACGATCTGTAGACCCTGGATTTAAAAATTGGAACTCCGGAGGAATATGATACTTCTTTACAATTTGATATATACGACCCTCACTTATAGTCGATCAAATATTTAACCATCTAATACTTTCATTCCCCTGAAGCATAGCTGAAAATAAATCACGATTTACATCATCCCTCCCCCTCTAGATCAATAAAGGTAATGATGCAGAAGTACTATCAGAAGACCTACTGCTTGAGTCACTAGACTCCGACGACTGAGCGATAGAAATGGAGTTTGCACTACCTTCTAGACGATCTATTTCTACAGATCCTACGACATCTATGGTCTTGTCTTACCCCTCATAGTCCATGATTATGAAAAGTAAAGAAGGGAAAAGGGGATATAACAAATAGTTAGGTCATAGACGATCCACGGTTCACCTTGTAAGCCAAAATACGAATCTCCTTCGCTGTGAAAACGAGTCTGACTAACAAATGCAATATATTTCGAATAAAGTTAAAATATTTACAAAATCGAGGTATTTATACTCACAATAAACCTCCAAAAGCAACAGCTACGATCATCTAACGGTCCATAGAGCCAGACGCTTCATATATCAACATGGGTCCCACACACGCGTCATAATTATCATGGCGTGTATTATGAGAAATCTGACAAAACAATTATGGCTTCATTGATAACTCAAATATGATAATCTTATCAATAAAGTGGGGGACTTAATGATATAGTAGGCAAACTCGTATTCGAGGGTCGTACTGACTTGGGTCGTTGTGCACGACACACTTACAAAAATTTAAGGATATTTACACAAAGACCCCCAATTAAGGAATAGTTATTAAAAAAAAAACTACTAAACTCGCGTGTTATTTAGGAATCGGGTCAAATCAATGTATAACTTGGATGATTTGATACACTTATCTAGGGACACGTGTACATCGTTCCATATGTAAGTCAACCATCCGTACAGCATGTCAATTCTATTACAATTCTATAAATAATGCTCATTAAAGATAGGAGGAGGACTTTTGGGCTAAATGAACAGTACATTCGTACTCTATTCTATGATATAATCTGATAGTACAAACTCATTTCTATTACCGAGCTAAAAAACCTCGTTGATGATCATATATTTTAACATATTGAACTACGTTTAGACTTGATCATAAAGGTACGTAGGCAGCTCAGTGAACCTGAGTGCAGTCTATATACTTTTACGAGCCATTTTGGTCCAACACGAGACTCGGCTTGATTTGGTTTGAACCGTATTTTACCAACTAAATAAAAAAGAATCTAAAATATAAAATAATATTGATTATATACATATGTGATGCATGAGTGAAACGGAGTACAAAATCATACAATTTTTTATCAGGAATTGTGTATTATGGAAATTCGTGTGAAAATGATAGTTGTTTGTTTATGTTTTTAAAGATAGGGTAAAAGTTGTAAAATATGTCAATCAATAGTGATAGGTTGATAGATGATGTATAAAATAATTGTGTTAGTTGTATATATAATGATTATGCGAATAAAAAATAAAGAAATATAAATAAAAAATTATGAAGTATGAAAGATAAAGTGAAACAATGATTGATTTGATTGGTAAATGTGTGAAAGGTTGTATAGATAATTGATAGTTAGTTATATAGGAGATTGGAAAGTATAGTTTAAAAAAATGAGAATTTGGATGAGAATTTGGTGTTTTAAATTTATTTTGAATTTTATGTTTTAAAAAGTTGAAAATTGACTTTGAAAAAACAAACAAACAAGGCCTTACTTTCACGGGAACAATATGATTTTAAATTTTGACCAGAATGCTAAAACTTCGGATTTTTTAAGATATTGAAGAGACACCCCTTTTTAGCTATTTTGCATAATGTTCATTATATTTGTCAAAACTCAAAATATTAGTAAATTAGGCCCCAATTGGATGGAAACTTATATCCCCAAAAAAGTGTTTTAGAGAAAAAATTTTCGAAAAATTCATTTGTTTGGCATGTCATAAGAATTTTCTTATAAAAAATCTCCCAAAATCATAAATAATTTGAATTTTTTTCCCAAAGAATTGAGGAAAATTGAATTTTACTATTTATGATTTGATCGTTAATACCATCAATTAAAATGGTTTTTCCCTCTATTTTCTAAAGCCAGATAATAAATTAATTACATATTCTAATGCAAAATAATGTCATGTTTAAAATAAAATCCATTGTGACTATTTTTCGACGTCTAAATCAAAGAGTTTGACTAAAAATATTTAATATAAAGTATAATTAAATATCAACATGAAAAAATTCTCGCAACAAAAAACATATCACATCAACCACAATCATTACCTTTTTTCTCTTAAAAAATTAATCTAAACTCAATTTTCAAATCTCATTTCTTATCTTTCAAATAATATTTTCTCATTTTTATCATGAAAAAAAATTCTTTAAGACTGATATAACTCGTAAAATGCTTACGGGCCAAATCAAGCCGAGGCTCGAATAAGACCAATGAGGGTCGTAGATAGGATATAGACTGCACTCAGACGTACTGAGCTACCTACGTACCTTTCTAATAGGATCAAGTCTAAACGTAGTTCAAAGTTGTGATTAAGGTCATATACGAGGTTCTTAACTCGGTTTATAGAATAGTGGGAACGTACTGTCAGATCGTACTAGGTACTCTCGAGGTACTGTTCAGTGAATCCAAAGTCCTTTTTCTAATATTAAATGGCACTATTTATATGCACAGTACCCAATGTACGGACGACTGCGGGATTGGCGGGATGGTTTACACGTGTCCCCAGAATGTACGTACCAGATTGCCCGGGTTAGGGCTACACTGGGTTTGACCCGATAAAAACATGCGGGTTAGGTAGTGTAATGCAAATAAGCACAATCAGATTAGGGGCCTTTAGGTAAATAGGCCCAAGATTACACTAGGGTCGTATGGACCTATACGAGGTTCGGATCGTACGGTCATATTGCTGGGTCGTATGGACCCATACGAGGTTATGCTATATCATTAAGTCCCCCAATTTATGGATTAATTACATGTAATTAATCCATCAATTAATGTCTTATCAGAATTAGAAGGCGTAATGATTATTACTGCGGTGATGTGTCTGGCTCTTCAATTGATGCTCCGTTGGAATGTCGACACGTGTCCTGTCATACGGACCATCCAGGGACTTGCGCCGTCGGATCTTTATCAGTCAAATTGATCTCGTTCGCTCGTTTTGGCGGTTCTTTTTGTATAAATAGGCCCATCTTTGGAATTATTCACATCATTTGTTAAGCACTCATACTCGTATTGCTAGCCTCGTTTCCAGAGCAGATAAATTCCCGGAGCGTCGTATTTCCATTTCCTTCCATTCAAATTCCGGTACACTCTCTCTCTTTCTTACTTCGTATTTGTCATGGATGGTGAAGAGATAGTAGATGTCCTAGGTGTGAGTGATAATTCAATTTCGAATTCCGATTCTGATGATTCGAGTTCGAGTGATGAATCAACTAGCGTAACAGCTAGTGCAACAGCTTCGCTGGATCCATCAGATTTTGTGGATCTAGAGGGCGATGACGAAGTAAATAGGAATTTATTCTCCGAGTCTCTAGAAAATCAGGGTAGAGTTAAATGGTTAGATATACAATCTTCAGTCAGTATAGGTCGTATTCAACAAACTCGTAATAAGTTTCATATCCCCGAAAACTTTAATACTTTGATTCCCGGTTCTTTTGATCGTATTCATACTCCACCGCGCAATTACCGAACCTTCCATATAGCACATTTTATGGCTGGTCTAAGGCTTCCTTTGCACCCCGCCATCGTAAATATTTTAAACCATCTCCGTTTGTGTCCTTCTCAGCTACTCCCAAACTCGTATCGCCACCTTATTTATTTCATCGTATTGATGCAAACTCGTAATACTGAACCAAACATTCAAAATTTTAACAAATTCCTTCACTTAAACCGATGCAAATCAACATCCGAATTAGGTTTTTACTATCTCACTCCCCAGAAAGGGTTTCGAGTTCAGGCAAATCCTAAAGATTCTTATGGCGCCTGGAAAGATAAGTATTTTTATTTGGCTATGCCTGACGAGGCACCTTGGGGAGTGCTTCGTAAGTGGAATTTGACAGTCCCTACGAGACTCAGGGTCGGTCCTCCAACAATTTCGGAGGAGGAGATAAGGAATATTTTAGAATGGTACTATAGTACTGATTTGATATCCGAATCTGTACTCCGAGCCTGCGGACTTAGTGCTGCAGATGTGGAACCCGTTTCTGATCTAGGTAGAAAATTGATCGTTTTTTACGAGTCTTTGTCTTTATGCTATTTGTTATCATATATTTATATTAATTGTGTTTTTGCGCAGCTATGGCTTCACGCATGGCTCAAATGGCTAAAGAGCGCGGGGGTGCTGCCAGAACAAGAGCCCCTCCTCCATCAGCTCCTGCTACGAGGAATAGAAGTACTGCTGCACCTCGTACCTCGACGCTTGGTTCGTCGACTGAGTCGACGCGTCGTGCCGAAGCTAACGTATCAACTGCGAGGTTACAGAAGCGCCCTCGTAGTGATGCTGGTGCCTCAACTTCGGCCGCTCCGAGTGTGAGAGTAGAAGTGACTCAGGCAGAAACCTTTGATGCCGCTGAAGAGGCCCGGTTGAGAGAATTATTGAACAAGATGGAAGCTCTGTCCCTAGAGGATTATACGGAACTGAAGATAGATGAACGTCCTCCTATCAGTAATGATGCCATACCGCTAAGTTTGCATCCTCGTGTATACGAGGATAGCAGCGTTATGTCGGATCCTACCGGTAGCACTGCGATGGAGTTATATAGCAATTTCTTGTTACCTCGTGACAAGATGATGCTATTGGAGCGTGCACATCCAGTGGTCGAAAAACTGGGAGCCTCGCATCTGAATCAGGTATGCTCGTAGAGTTTATGTTATTTATGTTATGTGTTTCCTGTGAATTTATTTTAACCTTACGATCTCAGGTGGGTCTTTGCATGCACCAACTATCCCTGTCCAATTCTCAATATAAGAAGGAGAACGATGAGCTGATTAAAAAGGTGGAGGATATCTCGGGTAGATACGAGGCCAAACTTGTTGAGATGGCTCAAGAGTTAAAAAAGATTAAAGCAAACGATCTAGAGCATCAGAAACAGCTTATCATCGCCCAAAAGTGTCTCGCGGGTGAAAAGAAAAAATCCTACGACACTGGGTTCTCGAATGGACAGAAGCAGGAGATGGCGTTGAATGCGGTTACGAGGAATAGAGCGGTCAGGGATTTCTTGAACTCGACCCGTTTTAATCGATTGATGATGGCTAAGGCAATGGATGATCACCTCGATGGTTACTACAAGGCCGTAGATTATATGAAGAAGGATGGCTTGTTAAATCAAGACTTCGATGTTGATCAGTTCGTCGACCTCCATGCCTACGAGGATCTTCTTCGACCCTCTATGACTCCGGATGAAGTTCTACCTTACAAGGATTTCCCTGAATTTGATGAGGTCGTGGCGATGGTGCTTCAAGAACGACAAGATGCAATACTTGCCCATGGCAGCAGGCCATTTATGCAGGCCTTGGAAGCTACCGTCGATAGGGGGAATGCTACGAATGAGGATGCACCAAATCCAGAAGGGGTCGAGGAGAGAGTTTATCCTGCTCCGCTGACAATATCCGAGATCATGGAGGATCGCATACAAACCCCACCTCAAATCCCTGCCAAGGTACCTGCTGAAATGCCTGTCTCCGAACCTGTAGGGTCCGAAGTGGAGCCATCAAATAAGACTAGTGTTGAGTAGGGCTAGAGACGGCAGTATTATTGTAATTTTTGCTTTTATGCATGAATTTTAATTTTGATTGTATGGGATGTTTATGCTGCACTTTCTTTTGATTAGTTAAGAATGAATGAGTCAGTTGTCCTTATAAGTGTTGAACTTTTAGAGTCGTATATATTCTGCACGTTGTTTCGAATGATATTGGCTTCGTGCCCCGTATTTAATTTGAAAGTAAAGAGGATAACAGTTAATAAATTCATAAAGATCTTCTCAAGGAATTAATAAACGATCTTGATTATAATCTTACGCATAAAAGCGTCGTAAATTGTTTACATTCCATGGTCGGGGTAATTCTTTTCCCTCCATATCTTGTAATCTGTAAGTCATTTGCTTCGTGACTTTGATAATTTTGAACGGTCCTTCCCAGTTAGGTTCGAGCTTCTTTACGGTTCGTGATACTTCGATCTTCTTCAATACTAGATCACCGACTTGAAAAGTGCGTAGGTTGACTCCTTTGTTGTAAGCTCGAATCATCGTATTTTTGTGCCTCAAAATGTTGGCATACGCCCGATTTCGCACTTCTTCGATCATGTCTAATTCGGATTGTCTCTGCTCCAGATTAAGATCAGGATCGTATGAGCTCACTCTATCTGTCGTAACTTCGATTTCAGCGGGTATCACTGCTTCTGATCCGTATACGAGGCAGTAAGGTGTCTCTCCTGTGGACGACCTCGGAGTTGTGCGGTAGGCCCATAGGACTCCAGGAAGTTCATCCGCCCATCTCCCTCGTTCCCCATCAATACGAGTCTTCAGGTGTTGTAGGATAATTCGATTTATCACTTCCGTGAGACCGTTTGCTTGTGGGTGTCCTACCGACGTGAAATGCTGATTGATCTTTAATTCCTTGCACCAGTTAATCATATCTTTTCCATTGAATTGAGTGCCGTTATCAGATATCAAGATTCTAGGAATGCCAAACCTGCATATGATATTTTTCCACATAGTTAAGCAGCGTTCATTCGACGATGGGTGTCATTGCCTCTGTTTTATCAGATATTAATATTTGAGGAATAGCAAACCTGCATATGATATTTTTCCATATAAAATCAATTACGGCTCGTTCAGTTATTCGTGCCACAGCTTCTGCTTCCACCCATTTCGTAAAATGTTCGACTGCTACGATAATAAATTTCTTCTGCCCCTATGCTGGTGGGAAGGGACCTGCAATAATATATGCATCGTGTTTTAAAGGACTTATTCACAAGGTCGTAGGAAGAAATTATACATGAGGAATGCGTAGAACCTAGGATGTCGATGCCCCATTGATCGAATGGATAGGCAAATTTTATTGCTTCCATCGGGGTTCCTGGTTTATGAATCGTATTTGAATGCAATTGACATTCTTTACAACGACGGGAGAATTGGGTGGCATCTTCGATTATCGTAGGCCAGTAAAATCCTTGTCGTAGAATTTTCTGAGCTAAAGCTCGTCCCGCGGAGTGATTTCCACAGCTCCCTTCGTGGATTTCCCGCATTATAGCTTTTACCTCGTCTTGAGATAAGTATCGTAGTAAAATCCCCGTAATTGATCTCTTGTATAACTCGTTGTCCTTCGTAGTGAAGCGAGTTGAACGGTGTTGAAGTCGTTTAGCGTCCGTTTTATCCTCGGGGAGCTCCCCGGAAGTTAGGTATCGAAAAATAGGCAATCTCCAATCATCAGGATGTTCGAGTATTGGGGTTGCAATTGGCTTATCAATGATCTCAGCTTCGTTTGATACCAATATGGTAATTGTTCGGCTTTTTATGCCAACAGATTGATTTCCGAACTTGGCTAACGCATCAGCTCTTTCATTTTTTTCTCGCGGTATTTGTAAAAGTTCAACCTGTGTGAAGGATTTCATTAATTCTTGGACTTTCGCCAAATATTTGCTCATCGACTTTTCCCGAGCCTCGTATGTACCCCCGATTTGTTTTGCAACCAACTGCGAGTCTGTAAATGCATGTAAATGAGTCACACCTAAGGAAGATGCTAATTTAAGTCCGGCAATTAATGCTTCGTATTCTGCCTCATTATTTGTCACATCGAAATCCAGTTTGATTGCGAATTCCATGTCTTCACCCGTGGGGGATTGAATCCAAATTCCCACACCGCCGCGTTTAGCCATTGACGAGCCATCAACATGTAATAACCAAGGCTTAGATGGGGCGGGTTCTTCTACGACGCTGTTAATTGCCATTTCTGAAAGAAAATCGGCAATGGCTTGCGCTTTGATTGCAGTACGAGGTTTATATTCTATGCTGAATTCTCCCAGTTCGATTGCCCATTTTATCATACGACCCGATACATCTGGTTTGGACAATACTTGCTTTAATGGTTGATTTGTTATTACGATAATGTGATGAGCATGGAAGTAAGGCCGCAGTTTCCGAGCTGTGGTGATCAATGCTAAGCCCCATTTCTCTATTGTCGTATAATTCAGCTCTGCCCCTTGCATTAATTTGCTAACATAGTATATCGGACGATGATCTCCGTCCTGATCCCGTACGAGTACGGCACTGATAGCTACTTCTGAAACACCCAAATATAGAAGAAGAGACTCGTTAGGGATGGGTTTTGTCAAGAGGGGCGGTGACATCAGATATTGCTTTAAATTCGGAAAAGCTATGTCACATTCGTTTGTCCATTGAAAGTGCTTCATGTTGCGCAAAATTTTAAAGAAATGGAGACCTTTGTCCGCTGATTTAGATATGAATCGATTTAGGCTAGCCATACGACCCGTTAACCTTTGTACATCTTTGACAGTTTTTCGTGTTGGCATTTTTAAAATTGCTTCGATTTTTTCGGGGTTGGCTTCGATACCTCGTTCTGTTACGAGGTAGCCTAGAAATTTTCCCCCACGTACCCCGAAAGTACATTTGGACGGGTTAAGTTTCATACCATATTGATTCATAATTTGAAACGCTCGTTTTAAGTGTTTTAAATGATCTTGCTCTTTTGTACTTTTTACGAGCATATCATCAATATAGACTTCCATTGTATGACCGATTTCTTTTTCGAACATTGTATTTACGAGCTTTTGATAAGTTGCTCCGGAATTTCTTAGGCCGAAGGGCATTACGTTATAGCAATATACGCCCTTGGCAGTTATAAAGGATGTTTTTTCACGATCTTCTTTTGCCATCATTATTTGATTGAAGCCTTGAAAGGCGTCCATCATACTGAGCAGTGCGCATTCAGCAGTGGAATCAACGAGTAAATCTCTACGAGGCAAGGGATAAGGGTCACGAGGACAAACTTTGTTTAAATCAGTAAAGTCGGTACACATACGCCACTTTCCATCTTTTTTTGGAACGACTACAACATTTGCTAGCCAATCAGTAAATTGAATTTCATTAATATAACCTACATCTAGCAGCTTTTTCACTTCTGCTTCGATGATAGCGTTTCTCTCTGGGCCGAAATTCCTCCTCTTCTGCCTAACTGGTTTAGCAGTCGGGTCGATGTTCAGACGATGCTCAATAATCTCGGGGTCAGTGCCCTTAAAGTCTGCAGCTGTCCATGCAAAAATATCAGCATTGGCTCGTAGAAAATTTACGAGCTTTTCCTCCGTTTTTGGGTCTAATTCTCCACCAATCTTCGTGGTTTTCTCAGGGTCGTTCATGAAGAGTTGAACAGTTTTGTGCTCAGTTGGCTTCACCGAGGTATCTGGTGACTCAGGCTTGTACTTTCCCCTATCTTTCTTTTTCTTCTCAGCTTCCCTCCACTCTTTCTCTTCCATATCGATTTTTGAGATCAATTCTGTCGCGGCAAACTCAATGACATTGATCTCGGGAGTTTCTCTCACTTTTTTCACATTCCTTGGATCCAAAGAGGTCGTATAACATTGACGAGCCTCTAGTTGGTTTCCTCTCATTTCTCCGACCCCGTGGTTCGTCTGAAATTTCATTTTCAGATGGAGCGTTGAAACAACAGCTTCGAATTTGTTCAGCATCGGCCGCCCAACGATCATATTGTAGGCAAAAGGTGCATCTACGACCAAGAAAACTATTCTCATCATCTTTCTTTTTGGGGCAGTCCCAAGAGAAACATCCAACTCGATTGAGCCCTTTGGCATTATGTGCGATCCTCCAAATCCGATCAAGGGGGTATTGACAGGTCGCAGATCTACTGAATGTAGTCCCATTTTCTCCAATACAGCCCAAAAGATAATATCCGCTGAACTCCCCGTATCCACTAACACCTTATGGATGGCATAGTTGGCTACATCCATCGTGATGACCATGGGATCATTGTGTGGCATCATCATTCCCTCAAAATCTTTATCAGTGAAAGTGATAGGCTCGCTTTGCCGAGACAAGGCCATGACTTCAAGGGAACCCTGCCTACGAGTTTCAGTTCGGATTTCCCTAAGTCTCTTTTTCCTCGCACTGGATGAGTCTCCGCCATCCAATCCTCCAGATATAACAAAGATATTACCCCGGAATGGTTGATTTCCTGGTTCAGGTCGTTGCTCGCTCCTTCCACGAGGACGCTCACTTGCTTCTCGCCGACGATCATTGCGGCCATATCTGTCATTTCTATAGTCGTTAGTGTGTCTTTCCCTTTCTCTGTGATCTTTTCTTTCTCGCGAACGGCTCCTGGGTCATTCATGCTCTCGTTGATGCTCATACTGCCTTGCCTCAATAACTTTTTGTTCTACGAAGTCGCATAGAAATCCTTCTCGAATCAGCCGCTCAATTTCATCTTTCAGTTGAAAGCAATCTTCAGTATCGTGACCTCGCTCTTTGTGAAATTCACAGTAATGTTCCAATCCGTTCCTGGCCACATGTCTCAGTGGTCTAGGTCGGACAATTTTTTCTGCGTGCCTCGAATTTTGTATAGCATACAGAGCCTGTCGCCTCGTCGCGTTCAGGGGTGTATAGTGCTCGTATTTCGATATGCGCTCACGCTTCTTGTGGGATTTATGATCCTAACGATCATTTTTATCCTCATTTTTACCCTTTCGTGGGTCGTATGAATCGTACTTTTTAGCATCCTCGGAGTTTCCCTCCCTTCTATCCCTGTGCGGATAGTTCGTAGGGAGTTCACTCTTGGTGCTTTTTAGTTTGTTCATTTCCTCTTGATTGATATATTCTGTTGCCAACTCCATCATTTCCTCGTGGGATTTCGGGATTTTTCGCGCAATAGCGTCGGCGAATGGTCCTGCGAGTAAGCCTCGAAGCAGAATCGTAACCATCAGATCGTGGTTTAAATCTAGGAAATCTAGTATCTCTTGATTGAAGCGATGCATAAAAGCTCGCAAACTCTCGGTGGAGCTCTGTTTTAAACCCATAATCATGGATATAGATTTTTTTGCTCGTTTGTTACTGGCGAAATGATTCTCAAATTTTCGGATCAGCTGAGGGTACGAGACGATGGACCCTCTGTATTGGCTCGTAAACCAGTCTTGGGCTCGCCCAATTAGGGTCGAGACAAATATTCTTGCGTTGACAGCGTCTGACTGATCCTGAAAAGACATTAACAGTTCAAAAGATGTTACATGAGGTATGGGGTCCCCAGTACCATCGTATTTTGGAAGATTAGGCATCGTAAAATTTTTATCTGGCAGTTCCATCATTATCTCATCTGAGAATGGTGCGTTTCGAGCCATGAGAGCAGTAACATTTTTGACTCGTCTGGGAGCGTCGTCAGCAATTTCCACCGGAGCTTGTGTTCGGCTGCCACTTCCAAATTCTTTCTCAGGATTGGGCTCGTCAACGAACAGTCTTCGAGGTGCGATTGGAGCCTTCTCAGCACGTGCTCTCAGCATCTCTTCCAATTGCAACTGGACTCTACGATCCAGCTCTTCCTGAGTTAAAGTGATCAATGTACTAGATCCAATTCCGCCAACATTTCTGGCTAAGGGAGTTTCTTCGTTTGGGTTATTGTCTTGATTGTCCATAGCATTGGTTGAGTTCATGTTTTCAACGATCTTCAAGTAGTTTCCCACAGACGGCGCCACCTGATATAACTCGTAAAATGCTTACGGGCCAAATCAAGCCGAGGCTCGAATAAGACCAATGAGGGTCGTAGAATGGATATAGAATGCACTCAGACGTACTGAGCTACCTACGTACCTTTCTAATATGATCAAGTCTAAACGTAGTTCAAAGTTGTGATTAAGGTCATATACGAGGTTCTTAACTCGGTTTATAGAATAGTGGGAACGTACTGTCAGATCGTACTAGGTACTCTCGAGGTACTGTTCAGTGAATCCAAAGTCCTTTTTTCTAATATTAAATGGCACTATTTATAGGCACAGTACCCAATGACGGACGACTGCGGGATTTGCGGGATGGTTTACACGTGTCCCCAGAATGTACGTACCAAATTGTCCGGGTTAGGGCTACACTGGGTTTGACCCGATAAAAACACGCGGGTTAGGTAGTGTAATGCAAATAAGCACAATCAGATTAAGGGCCTTTAGGTAAATAGGCCCAAGATTACACTAGGGTCGTATGGACCTATACGAGGTTCGGATCGTACGGTCATATTGCTGGGTCGTATGGACCCATACGAGGTTATGCTATATCAATGACGAATATTATTAAATGCTACCGAGATTTTAAACTAAAATTTAAAATTTAACAAAATTTGAAATGCTATTAAATATTTTGGATTTAAATATCTATGTTTTATTATGATAGGTTAAAGATTGGCTTTGAAAATCATGTTCTTTATTTGGGAATAAATAAGACTTATGAATTTTGAAAGCTCGGTCGGAGAGACATCTCACACTGGTGAAAAATGAGTATTGATCTAAGTCGAAATAAACGAGCTAGGTCAAGCCGAGCCACTAAGTACGACCCAGCCGTAAGATAGATTATAGACTGCACTCGGGGTTCGACCCAAGCTGCCTACGTACCTTTCTTAAGGATCAAGTCTAACGTAGTTCAAATATAATAATGAGGTTCGTAATGATAGCTCGGTAGTAGAGAGGATAAGTACTAGCAAATCTCCCCCTTTTTCAATGAACAATGCAGCTATTTATAGGAGATCCACCTTGTACGGATGATACAGATGTACGAACATGTGTCGTACACGTGTCCTTGATGTACGGTCGGGATATGTCGGGTTCTTTTTGTACTTGACCCGTATAATAAAAACACGCGGGTCTTATAGTGTTTTGCAATTAGTTGGATAGTAAGGACCCTGACTGTAAATTAAGCCATATGGGTCTTAAGCTATATGTGTCGTATGTTCATATGGGTCTTAAGCCATATGGGTTGTATGTCCATATGGGTCTTAAGTCATATGGGTCGTATGTCCATATGGGTCTTAATCCATATGGGTCGTATGTTCATATGGATTGTGGGACTATGCCTATACGGCCCACTTTGTTCATGTTATGGTTTTATCTGCCATGTTTATTAGTATGGTCCTGGGTCGTAGGATCCTTTTGTGATACGATCCATTCTTATCTATATCATCTACTCCCCCAATTTATAATTATAAAGTCGTAGATTGTATAATTATAAAATCAGTAATAAATAGCTCTCATAATCTTGGAACTCGTACCATCATGGGATCATGACAGGGTCGTAGTTCATGACTTGAATGGCTCGTGGGTCCATTTCGGTCATAGGCCCACTTGGGTCGTAAACCCAGATGGGTTGTAGGTCTTTGCATTATGGAGTCCACTTCGTTGTGCTCCTTAACATAGCTATGGGTCGTCGACTACAAGGGCCGTAATTGTGGATGTTTTGTATTTTACGACCCATTCCGTCTATATTAAAAATGTTAACTACGCGTGTAATTTTTATATTTCTGAAAACGACGGGATCGTTCATGGTCCTTTCTGGACCCCGACTCCTCATACCGAGTATCTAATCCTCCCTTTTCGATCCCTGTGTGGGTCGTTCGTAGGGGGCTTCTTGTATTTTTCAAATTTTCTCCCTTACGACCCCTGTATGGGTCGTTTCGTAGGGGGCTTCTTGTATTTTTCAAATTTCCTCCCTTACGACCCCTGTATGGGTCGTTTCGTAGGGGGCTTCTTGTATTTTTCAACTTTCTTCCCTTACGACCCCTATATGGGTCGTTTCGTAGGGGGTTCTTGTATTTTTCAAATTTTCTCCCTTACGACCCCTGTATGGGTCGTTTCGTAGGGGGTTCTTGTATTTTTCAAATTTCCTCCCTTACGACCCCTGTATGGGTCGTTTCGTAGGGGGTTTCTTGTATTTTTCAAATTTCCTCCCTTACGACCCCTGTATGGGTCGTTTCGTAGGGGGTTCTTGTATTTTTCAAATTTCCTCCCTTACGACTCCTGTATGGGTCGTTTCGTAGGGGGTTCTTGTATTTTTTAAATTTCCTCCCTTACGACCCCTGTATGGGTCGTTTCGTAGGGGGTTCTTGTATTTTTCAAATTTCCTCCCTTACGACCCCTGTATGGGTCGTTTCGTAGGGGGTTCTTGTATTTTTCAACTTTCTTCCCTTACGACCCCTGTATGGGTCGTTTCGTAGGGGGCTTTTTGTATTTTTCAACTTTCCTCCCTTACGACCCCTGTATGGGTCGTTTCGTAGGGGGCTTCTTATATTTTTCAACTTTCCTCCCTTACGACCCCTCTATGGGTCGTTTCGTAGGGGGCTTCTCCTATTTTTCAACTTTCCTCCCTTACGATCCCTGTATGGGTCGTTTCGTAGGGGGTTTCTCCTATTTTTCAACTTTCCTCCCTTACGACCCCTGTATGGGTCGTTTCGTAGGGGGCTTCTTGTATTTTTCAACTTTCCTCCCTTACGACCCCTGTATGGGTCGTTTCGTAGGGGGCTTCTTATATTTTTCAACTTTCCTCCCTTACGACCCCTCTATGGGTCGTTCGTAGGGAGCTTCTTATATTTTTCAACTTTCCTCCCTTACGACCCCTGTATGGGTCGTTCGTAGGGGGCTTTTTGTCTCTTGGCTTTTCATTGTTCGTTATAAATATTTCAGCGATTTGCTAGTAGTTTTCCACAGACGGCGCCACCTGATCTAAGTCGAAATAAACGAGCTAGGTCAAGCCGAGCCACTAAGTACGACCCAGCCGTAAGATAGATTATAGACTGCACTCGGGGTTCGACCCAAGCTGCCTACGTACCTTTCTTAAGGATCAAGTCTAACGTAGTTCAAATATAATAATGAGGTTCGTAATGATAGCTCGGTAGTAGAGAGGATAAGTACTAGCAAATCTCCCCCTTTCCCAATGAACAATGCAGCTATTTATAGGAGATCCACCTTGTACGGATGATACAGATGTACGAACATGTGTCGTACACGTGTCCTTGATGTACGGTCGGGATATGTCGGGTTCTTTTTGTACTTGACCCGTATAATAAAAACACGCGGGTCTTGTAGTGTTTTGCAATTAGTTGGCTAGTAAGGACCCTGACTGTAAATTAAGCCATATGGGTCTTAAGCTATATGTGTCGTATGTTCATATGGGTCTTAAGCCATATGGGTTGTATGTCCATATGGGTCTTAAGTCATATGGGTCGTATGTCCATATGGGTCTTAATCCATATGGGTCGTATGTTCATATGGATCGTGGGACTATGCCTATACGGCCCACTTTGTTCATGTTATGGTTTTATCTGCCATGTTTATTAGTATGGTCCTGGGTCGTAGGATCCTTTTGTGATACGATCCATTCTTATCTATATCAAGTATGATCCTGGTAATCTGAATTATATATTTTATCGAACTTGTATTTGTTTGATTCAGTGAAGTTTTAATATTACTTTACTACCAAATATTTATTTTACATTTCCACAACATCTTATAATAATAATAATAATAATAATAATAATGGGGGCAACCCCTGGTAGAGTTGGTAAGGGCATTTGAACTTGTGACTTAGGTCATGGGTTCGAATCCCATTGTGGGAATGCTTAATTGCCTTCTCTACCATGAGCCTGTCAGCTATGGGCAACCTAGGCTGGTTTACCTCTCTTGTGTGGTTTGCAGGCTATTGCACAAGAGCGGGGTTTACCCAGTGCGCACCTAACGGTAGCGGTAATAATAATAATAATAATAATAATAATAATAATAATAATAATAATAATAATAATAATAATAATAATAATAATAATAATAATAATAATAATAATAATAATAATAATAATAATAATAATAATAATAATAATAATAATAATAATAATAATAATAATAATAATAATAATAATAATAATAATAATAATAATAATAATAATAATAATAATAATAATAATAATAATAATAATAATAATAATAATAATAATAATAATAATAATAATAATAATAATAATAATAATAATAATAATAATAATAATAATAATAATAATAATAATAATAATAATAATAATAATAATAATAATAATAATAATAATAATAATAATAATAATAATAATAATAATAATAATAATAATAATAATAATAATAATAATAATAATAATAATAATAATAATAATAATAATAATAATAATAATAATAATAATAATAATAATAATAATAATAATAATAATAATAATAATAATAATAATAATAATAATAATAATAATAATAATAATAATAATAAAATTCGCTATACATTATATATATAATACTTAGTGTGAAAAATACATAAATGTGTTAATTCAATATACTCAAAGTTTCATTTAAAGTCTCTATTTATCTTACAGATTTCCATAATATTATTATTCCTGATTGAAATCGAAGCAACAGATATTCACAATATTCTCACTAAAATTTAATATTTATTTTCTAAATTTATATCTGTACCAATTCTTACTACTTTGGTCAACTTATACATAATCTAAGGTGGTGGCACTACTTATTGTCTTAATTTGGCTCAATATCGGACATTTTAACCAAATTTTAGATTTTTGAAGGACACAAAAACATATAACTTTGAATTCAGTTTTATAGAATGTCTATCGAAATTTTAATTGAACCCGAAAAATGTCATCGAAACTTTAAATTTTACTGAGATTTGAAAATAATATTAAATTATTTTATAGAATATTCACATAAATTTTGATTAAAACCTAACTTATTATCGAAATCCAAAATTTTGCAAAATTTTAAATTAGTCCACACCTGATAACCTTCACCCCATCATACACGTGCATCTTTCTACCTAAATCCCAGAAGAAAAATAATTTTGTATTATATTAACAAATCGTATCATATTCTCCCCGTCATGTGTTAGTTATACTATTTAATAAGACTCACTATACATATATTACATAGTGAATATTACTGATATAATGGATAGTCATAGTAATTAAAATTAGCCAAACTTTTATTTTAAGGTCTTAATATCATTATAAATTTTCATATTTTTTTAGATTAAAATTTGATATCCTGAAAATCTTTATTGAATTTTTCATAAATTTCTCTCTTTCCCATTTCTTTTTCTATGTACTTTTTTCTTAAACCTCAATTAGCAAAGAAAATTCATTGCATCATGTGGACCATTCACTCCTACACAAGGCTTCTATCTTGACTTTGTTCCTTGTTCTTTTTTAATGACAACACTTTGTTAAAATTTTAAACGCACAATCTTAGAATATATTATGATATTTTCATTAATTTCCTATAAAACTTTTTTACAATTATATGTTCATGTATTTATATTTATTCATTAGAGTTTATTCTGTTTTTCCTTTTTTTTTTTTATATAAATGACAATATATGCTTAATTAAATTTTAAATTTCTACTTCGTGTATATTATATTGGAGGATGTGATATGGTGTATGATGAAATTAATATGATCAGTCAAGTAGGGTCTTAAGTCAAGTTGGCCCAATCTTACAGGCTAAAGTGCTAAATTAATTGACAGCCCAACTGTTAAAGATAAAAGTGCTATTTGTTTATAAGTTGTTTTTTTTTTCTTCTAGCACTTTATCTGTTACTTAACCAACGGCTATTTCCCACATGTATAAAAGGGGATTTCTTTTGTTATCTTCTTTAAGTGAATCATTCTGTACATTCTGATCAATGAATAAAATTACTTTTCACTTCTTCAATTCTCTAATTCTTTACATGGCACCAAAGCCATTTTTTTGAGATCTGAAGATGTTCTTTGTTCCTTTCGTCATATCATATGCTTGATTTTCTCATCTTTTCTTCAATTTTCGATTGTGTCTATTTTCTCGACCTGATATTGTGTTCCTGGGAACCCTACTTCCGCGCCATTCTTTAACTTGGGGCTTTTTTCAAGCACATCAATGGAAGATTCTACACGATCGATTACACAAGGTGAGAGTTCCGGTTCAAAGTCGACTACTCCTATACATATTCATGATCCGTTATACCTCCATCCTTCGGATACACCAAATCTTGATTTGGTGACAGAAACTTTAAAAGGAGTTGATAACTACAAAGTATGGAGTAGAGAGATGTTAATCGCTTTAGAAGCAAAAAATAAGGTTGGATTCATTACTGGTAGCTGTATTCAACCTGATGAAGGATCGGATTTGATTCCTCATTGGAAGCGGTGCAATGCACTGGTTAAATATTGGATAAATCGATCAATCTCACGAGATCTGGTTCACGGTGTTGTATAGACCGAGTCTGCTGCAGAGATATGGCATGATCTAAAGGAGCGATTTGATAGAGTGAATGGAGCAAGATTATACTCTTTATATAGAGAAATCAACAAAATCACCCAAGGGAGTAAAACTGTGATAGAATATTATTCAATTCTACGGCATCTTTGGGATGAGTACGAGTCTTTAGTTCCTGCTCCATCCATGGTTGTGACAAAGGAGTATGTAGATTATACTACTCAGCTCAAGATGATGCAATTTCTCATGGGGTTAAATGAGTGTTACAACCACCTACGGTCTCAGATTCTAATAATGTCTCCACTGCCAACACATAATCAAGTTTATTCTATCATCAATAATGATGAGGCACAGAGGGGCTTAAGTACTCCAAGAACAGATCCATCAATTGCACTCATGTCCATAACTGGAAACAATAGTATTGCTAAATCAGAGATGTTTTGTGACACTTGCAACATAGAAGGACATACCAGGGATAGGTGCTTCAAACTGATTGGCTATCCTCCCCAATGGAATAAAGGAGGAAGGATAGGTGGACGCAGAGGAAGAGGCAATGGTGGAAGAGTTATTTATGGTGGCAGATCAAAGTTTACAGACCAGGCTAAGACTGTAGAGGACACATCAATCTCATCTACCAATTCTGGCCACATCAATAATAGCAACAATGATGCAATACCTGCTGCATTTACTCCTCAACAGATCAATCAGCTCATGAAATTGATTGAAGAAGGAGCACAATCCAATAAGGGACCCACAGCCAATGCTGCAGGTATATTTTTTTTAAATAACACCTCTGTATCCTCTCATACACACCATAACATACACACATGGATCATAGACACAGGTGCATGTCAACACATGTTAGGACAGACTAATACTCTTAGTCAAGATTTTGTTCCCTGCACTAATACCAATAATGTTAAGTTGACTAATGGTAGTATATGTCATGTTACACATATTGGTAAAGTTGATATAGGTGCAAGCCTTATTATGAAAGATGTTCTATATGTTCCAGAGTTTAAACATAATTTACTTTCTGTTTCAAAACTTACCTGTGACAATGATCTCTGTATGAATTTTTATTCCAAATAGTGTGTTATACAGGACACCTGCAGTGGCAAGATGAAGGGGATTGGTAAGTTGGTGAATGGACTCTACTATCTTCTACCAATTCCCAATAATCAATCCCTTTCCACTGGTGTTGCCAACAATACATGTAGTCATATTTCTGCTAATAAACTTCATACCTCTGTTGTGAATAAAAAGGCCAACTTGTGGACATATGCCATATAATAGATTCAAATTTCTTCCTAACTTGAATATTCATATTGATGATCATTCTCTATACTGTGATATATGTCCCCTGGCCAAACAACCCAGAGTTGTTTTTCCTATTAAAAATGATCATACCACTAAGATTTTTGAATTTATTCACATTGATGTTTGGGGTCCTTATAGAGAACCAACTTATAACTAAGAGCCTTACTTCTTGACTATTGTTGATGACTATTCTAGGGTTGTTTGGGTGTTCTTAATGAAGTATAAATCAGAAGTTGTGGAAATTTTAAAGAATTTCTTATTGTATGTTGATACACAGTTTTCTTCCAAAGTTAAAATGGTAATTACTGACAATGCTTGGGAGTTTTTTTAGCCAAGAATGTAATTCTTTATTCCTATCCAGAGGCATAATCCATCAGAGTACTTGTGTTTATACCCCACAACAAAATGGGGTTGTAGAGAGAAAACATAGGCATATTCTTAATGTGGCTAGATCTTTAATGTTTTCTTCTCATATTCCTTTGAAATTTTGGGGTGAATGTGTTATTACAGTAGTGTATCTTATAAATAGAACCCCCACACCTCTTTTGAATGGTAAAACACCTTATTTTGTTCTTAATGGGAAAGACCCCTTCTGTGAACATCTAAGAGTTTTTGGATGTTTGTGTTTTGCCAAGGTTCTACCACATAGATCAATTTAAACATAGATCAAAGCCTTGTGTTTTTGTTGGATACTCACCTTCTCAAAAGGGATATAAACTTCTGGATTTGGTTAACAAAGAATTTCTTGTGTCCAAAGATGTTCAATTTTATGAAGACAATTTTCCTTTTGCCTTAGGAAGTAACAATTCTGTTCCCCCAAGTTTTCCTACTAGTGATATGAATTTGTATTATGAAGAGTTTGTTTCACCTTACACTACACCAGATTCTGTTTCACCCTTTCAGTTGTATGCTCCTAGACCTGTTGAGCAGTCTAATATTAATGATGAGGAAACCAGGGAAACTAATGACAAAAATGTTATTGATGAAAATGTTATACAGAGAGATGATGTTTTAATAAGGAGATCCACTAGAAATACAAAACCGCCATCTTGGTATAAGGACTATGTGATACCTTTTGATACAAATTCTAATTTGGCTTGCAGTACCAATCATCCTTTATCCAAGTACATGCAGTACACTCACATATCTCCTACATATAAAGCTTTCTTATCTGCTATATCTGATACATACATACCTCAAACTTTCAATGAAGCAAAAGAAAATAAGCACTGGCAGCAAGCTATGCAAAAGAAATAGATGCTTTAGAACTTAACAAGAATTGAATTTTATGTGACTTACCTGTTGGAAAGAAGGCTATAGGATGTAGGTGGGTCTATAACATAAAGTATAAGGGTCTATAACATAAAGTATAATTCAGATGGTACCATAGAGAGACATAAGGCTAGATTAGTAGCCAAAGGTTATACTCAAATGGAAGGAATAGATTATAAGGAAACTTTCTCTCTTGTTGCAAAGCATGTTACTGTTAGAGTTCTTATTTCTTTAGCTGCTATGCACCATTGGCCAATTTGACAAATGGATGTTACTAATACTTTTTTGCATGGAGATCTTAATGAAGAAGTGTATATGACCATTCCACTAGGTTTTGCTATGACAGGTAAGCAAGATAAACAGCCAACACAGGTATGTAAGCTTCTAAAATCTCTATTTGCTTTGAAACAAGCTTCAAGGCAGTGGAATATGAAATTTTCTGAAGCTATGACTAGACATGGATTCATTCAATCAAAAAATGATTACTCTTTGTTTGTTAAAAAACAAGGTAAAAGTATGGTTTGTTTATTGGTTTATGTGGATGATATTCTTATAACAGGGAATGATAAAAAACTTATGAATGATTGTAAAAGATTCTTGAATGAAACCTTTTACATGAAAGATTTGGGGTAATTGAAATATTTCTTGGGGATTGAAATTGCAAGGAATAAAACTAGTATCTGTATGAACCAGAGAAAATACACCTTAGAACTGTTGGGGGAAGCAGGCATGCTTGGTTGTAAAGCTTTAACTGTCCCTATTGAGCAAAATGTTAAGTTCACAAATCAAAGTGACATTTCTGATGATCCTATGATTTCCAACGTATCTGAGTATCAAAAGATTGTTGGTAAGCTTATCTATCTTTGTTTAACCCGGCCTGATATTAGCTATGCTGTGCAGATGTTGAGTCAATTCATGCACAGCCCAAGGAAGAGTCATTTAGAGGCCATGTATACGGTTTTAAGATACTTAAAAGGTAAATCAGGATTGGTGTTGTTTATGCCTGCTACATCTAACTTTCAGCTGTCTGTTTTTTGTGATTCCGACTGGGCTTCTTGCCCAATGACAAGAAGGTCTTTAACTGGATATGCAGTCAAGTTTGGAGATTCATTGGTATCATGGAAGGTTAAAAAACAGCACACTATGTCAAGGAGCTCTGCTGAAGCAGAGTACAGGGCAATTGGACATACTACTTGGGAAGTTTTATGGCTGCTGAGTTTGTTGAAAGATTTTCAGATTAATGTTCAGCTACCTGTGCCTATATTTACAGATAGTAAATCAGCCATTCAACTGGCGGCTAACCCAGTTTTTTATGAGCGTTCTAAACATATAGAAGTGGATTGTCAGTTTGTTCGGAACAAAATTCAACAAGGTGTTATTGAAACCAAGTTCATTCCTTCCACTGAACAACCTGCAGACCTTCTAACTAAGGCTTTAGGGAAGCAGCAGTTTGAGTTTCTCTTACGCAAACTTGGTGTTTTTAATTTGTATGACACCAAGTTTGAGGGGGGTGTTAAAGATATAAGTGTTATTTGTTTATAAGTTGTTTTTTTTTCTTCTAGCACTTTATCTGTTAGTTAACCAACGGCTAGTCCCCACATGTATAAAA
Source organism: Verbascum thapsus (assembly GCA_963669365.1). NCBI lineage: Eukaryota > Viridiplantae > Streptophyta > Magnoliopsida > Lamiales > Scrophulariaceae > Verbascum > Verbascum thapsus. Next base: position 9,082,070 of record OY770115.1, read on the forward strand.
GGGGATTTCTTTTGTTATCTTCTTTAAGTGAATCATTCTGTACATTCATATTATCTTGATCAATGAGTAAAATTACTTTTCACTTCTTCAATTCTCTAATTCTTTACACCAACATCTATTTATGTGGTTCAATTAAATTCACCTAAATGGAAAGAGCAAAAATTAATATTTAGTGACAAATGTTAAGTGATAAAGTCCAAAATTATCATTATATATACATGATATTATTTTTTGCTTCGTTATAATAATAACTTTTAATGACAGCAAGTCTTTTTAAATTGTCAATATTTTAACAAGACATGCCTAGTAAGAAAAATCAATAATGATTACATTTGTTGTCTTTAAATTATTCGATCATCAATTGTTATAAGCTACTATAACTTATATGTTATTTTTATCACTATTAAATTTTGTGAAATTACTGTTCTAAAAAATACAAAATCGTGGTTCTGAGTGTCTGTCGAGTATTTTACAAATAAAAAAAACCTCATAGTCATAGAAAAAATGCAATTAATCACTACATTACAAAGCTAAAAGAATCTAGTGTTATGTCCATTTTGCCCCTTGTACTTCTAGGAGGGTAGTACGGCATTTGAATGTTGTGGTTTTGGTCAAGGGTTCGATTCCTATTGAAGGAATATCTATTTGCTTTCTTTATTGTGAGTCTGTCAGCTATGGACAACCTAGGCTGGTTTACCTCTCTTGTGTAGTTTGCAGACTATTATACAAAAGCGGGGTTTATTCAGTGCGCACCTAACAATAGCGGCGGTCGGTTTCCCCCGTCATTTAAAAAAAAACCTCATTGTACAGTCAAAATCACACCCCTCATTTGCTCAAAATCATCAACCACATATATTGATGGAAAAAATACACTTAATATATGTACAAATACATATTCAGTTTCAACCCATGTATTATAATTTCTAGTACATTGTCCCATTATAAATTAAGTTGCAGTATATTTTTTTACCCCATAATTGATTTAATTCTAATAAAAACAGTAAAATATTATTGTTTGCTAAATTTAAAATATTCCCATATAAACTTTTTCACTATTGTACGTTTCAAACACTATACTAATACTTAAATGTTTATTTTAAATAACTATTGATAATTGATGCTTTTCATTGTTAATGTAATATATTGTTTTAGTAAAACAATTTTTTTAATTATAAGTGTAATATTACTTATTAAAATAATGTGATAAATCTATTTATATGACCTTTTCATTATATAGCATTTAACACTTATATATTAGCCATTTTTGACATTATAGATAAAGGGCATTTGTCCCTTACTAGTTAGGATATTATGTTTGTAGGGGTATTTGAATTTTGAAGTGCTTTCCAGTAATTGTGGGGGGTATTTGAAGGTTTGTAGTACAGGAGTGTTTGATATGCCTTCTCTAAAGCACAAAGGGCAAAATGAACTTAAGACTAAGATGTATGATATTAAGAATCCTAGTTTAAGTTGGTGTACAAGTAACCCATGTTTTTATTATTGAATACTCTACATGTTACTTCGAAATTGCTAAATACCCTTTTTGTACGAAAAATAGGCAAACAAACACAATAAATCCTGCATAAAACACCATTCTGAAAACCCCTCCGTCAATAACTAATTGAGTTTATTTAATGAAGTATGGGGTTTCGCATAGAGTTAAATAAAATATGGAGTTTCTTTTACCTATTTTTTAATAAGTGTATATAGCAATTTCAAAATAACATGGGATATTCTGTCAGAAACCCAAGTAACTCTTAATAGACCCGAGTAACTCATCAGTGCAATCTCAACACAAAAAACTGAAGAATAATATGATGCAAAAATAGAGTATATATGATGATTGTCTGCTAAATATTCATAAAACCACGACAAGCTTGAAAGCAAAATATATAACGAAATAAGAGTGGATCGATAATCTTACTGTTAACTGTTAAGTGATGTGATAAATCCAGAGGATTGAAACAACTTCCATTCCATGTGACATGAAGGCTGGCCTCTTTTTGAAGAACCACATTTGTACATAACATTAAGAGGCTAGGCTAGCTTGTGATCCAAATAAGACACTTCTCAAGTTTCAAGGTAGGCAGGCTTTATTTGTTTGTATCTCCTTAATTTTGTGAAATATTTGTATAGACAGGTTCGGGCCGGGTGTTCAATCTCAAATGAACAAGTCGTGTTAATAGATAATCAGAGAACTAATACATATTTACTCATAAAAATATTGGTTATTTAGTAAATAATATGAGTTGCTAAATAATACATTTCTAATTTTCAGATAATGCTCAATAGATGAAATAGTGTTAGTGATATATTTTATTCTTGAAGAAATTTTTCTCATCGCGATTTTTTTTTTCAATTTTAGTGGCATGTATCAGTATTTTGGACTATGTAAAATATAATCGTTCATATCTTTATGAAAACCACGTAAAAGAAATGTGAACAAAGAGACCTATTTTGATGTACTTCAGATTAAGAAAATAAGATAATATTTTTTATGTGGTTAATTAGCTTATGTTCACTTTCTACTCTAGATTTTTTTTTTAACTGTATGATGATTATCAAATATTACAGGAATATATATATATATATATATATATATATATATGTAAGGCCTTATGAAGAAATAATATTGAATTAGGAAAACCAAAAATCTGTCAAAACAATCCAAAATCTCGTATTTTCACATTCTTCTTGGATAACAAGTGGATTGACCGCTAATGAAGCTACACATCATTACCTATTTTATTTTCTCTCCTTTAGGTACCTATTTTATTTTCTCTCCTTTGATCATAACCTCTAATCAATCTTCAGAATCCATCATTCTCTAATTGAAAAATGTATGTTTCCATCTTCAGTTCCATTTATTTTGTGTGAAATTTATATATTTTTATATTTAATGAATATAAACTATAAGTTATAATAATATATATATATATATAATCAAACTTGTACCCTTTGGATTGATTTCGGTGGGAAAGCAAATGGGCCAAAAAGCAAAAAGGAGATTATTTAAAAAAGGTCCATACCGGATTCCAACGCGTAGTAGAGGTGTAAAGCTTCAAATCCAATACCACTAAGCTAAATCACAAAAGCGATGAAAATAAAATAAAGGTCCACAAATAAACATTAACCAATAATTTAAAATTCTAATCCAACCCCAATCAATGAGTAAATATTAAATTAAATTAAGAAGCCATATAGGAAAATTTTTGTTGTACTTTTATTATAGATATATATCTATATTACATTGTCCGTAAGTTTACGTTGAATTGAAAATTGAAATACAAAATGGAAGCTCTAATAATGGTAATATTAGTGATAAATATGATGTTATTGGGTGTATTAGGGCAAGGTGAACTGAAAACAGGCTTCTATTCTTCTTCATGTCCAAAAGCAGAGTCCATAGTAAGATCCACAGTGGAGGCCCATTTCAATAAAGATCCTACCCTGCTTGCTGCCTTGCTTCGCCTCCATTTCCATGATTGTTTTGTTCAGGTAAATACCCCAAAAAAAAAAAAATCATCTTATTTTAATTAATGTTTTTTTTTAGTACATTTTTACATTCGAAAATAGGGTAGTTGATATATATATATATATATATATATATATATGGTAGTTATGCATGATGGATATTAATTAGTGTATTTTGATTGACTAACAGGGGTGCGATGGTTCAGTATTGATTGATGCAGCTTCTAGTGAAAGAAAAGCATTTCCAAATTTGGGGTTGAGAGGATTTGAAGTAATTGATGATGCTAAATCACAGCTCGAGTCTTTGTGCCCTGCTACAGTCTCTTGTGCTGATATTTTAGCTTTGGCTGCTCGTGATGCTGTTGATTTCGTAATTACATTTTTATTTTCCTAAATATATATTATTGTTAGGTTATAATATTATATCTAGGGGTGTACATAAACCCGCTCAATCCGCCCGAATCGCTCAAACCGACCAAACCCGCCCGCAAACCGTCGGTTTTAAAATTTTAAAAAATAGTGGCGGTTTGATATTCTTGCCACCCGCCACTTCCCGGTCGGGTGGTGGATTTAGAATTTGCAACCCGCCTAAACCGCAACCCGACCGCTAGTTATATATAATGCATACAAATTATATTATAAGGATTAACAACAAGCTTTTTAAAACAATATATATATATATATTTTTTCTAGCAACGATAATGTTATTCATATTTATATTATATATTTTACTTTTATTTGGTAAAATAAATTCAATATTTTGTTCGAACACTTATTTGTATTCTACTTTAACAAAGTTTTATCTTCGCAACCAAGAAAATATGTTATACATACTTATTATTAAATTTTTATGAGATTTTAGTTTGTAATAATATTAAAATATTTACTCATTATAAATTATGATTATTTGAATATTATTTATAACACCACTTGATTTTCTTTATCCACCAACTCACTTTTTAAATTAAATTTACAAGGAGCAATATATTTTTCATAGTGAAATAGTAACTAGTTAAACGACAAAAAATTGGAAAGACATAAAACCGCCAATCTGCCCGCCAAATTCATTAACCCGACCGAACCGAACCGCGCAGTTTGAAAAGATAATTGTATAATTTTGAGTTGCTATTTTGTCCACCCGCTCGTGTCGGGTCGGGTTGATTTTTTACTTTAAAACCGCCCGAACCCGACCGCGTACACCCCTAATTATATCTGTCATCTAACTTACCCTTAATCTTGTGGGTAATTATATATATATATATATATTTATTCTTCAACATGAATTTGAGTTAGGAATTAAATAGCTCTTATTTATAAACTCTTATAAAGTAATTGAAACTTTTCAGCTAATTAATTGTATGTTAAATAAATCAGAGTGGAGGTCCAAGTTGGGGAGTTCCAACGGGAAGAAGAGATGGTAGAATTTCATTATCATCTCAAGTCAACAGCTTACCAAGCCCACTAGATTCTGTTGACATCCAGAAACGCAAGTTTGCAGCCAAAGGCCTTGATGACCATGATCTTGTCACACTTGTTGGTAATATTCAATATTAATAGACTGGCTTGTGTAAATATTGCCATAAACATAATTCTAAGAAATATCTTAAAATAAAGTTTTATATCTAAATAACCCATATTAATAATTATTTTGCAATGCACAAAACTCATTAAATTGCCAACTTTTTAATCAAAAAAAAAACCCAACATTTAACATTAAAAAATATATGAACTAATTGCATCTAGTTTTTTTAGATTAATAATTCATAAATAGTACTATTGCATATTAAATAATCTATTTTTAAATTTCATATATATAATTGCTATTAATTATGATACTATGCTTTTATTTTTTAGGTTTTGTAAATCTTTTTAAAGATCAAAAATGATATTTTCAGATAATCAACATGTTAAAATTAAAAATAAATCATGCGAAGTATTTAGTTTTAAAAAATAAAATTCTTTGAAAATTTTGAAATGAAAAGATTTTGAAAAAGTAAATGGATTGGTCAATTCATAACTTAAGCCGTTAAGAAAATGTTTATGCTTTTGTTGGATTTTGGTCAGAATTCTGGCCTAATTGTGTTTGATTTTACACAAATTTGGGCCATAAATCAAATTCATATTTAATAACAACAACAAAAAATAAAACAATTTGACCTTAAAATATAATTTATTTATTTTCCAATTAATATAAAATCTAACAGGTAAATATATATGGTTACTGATAGCATCATCTAAACACTTCCAACATGTTAGATGTTACAACTGAAAAATTATCATGCAATACAATAATTATAAATTATGTCTACTTTTTATCCAAATGTTTTGAAATTCAACCCGGTTATCGAATCGAAAAATTTATCGGGTCATTGGTTCAACCGTCGGATCAACACCAGTCGAATAAGTGATGTCATAATTATGCAATAAATATTAAATAAAATACTAATATTTATTATAAAATTCTAAAACATAAAAAGTGGGTTTTTTCCTATATTCAAAATCCTTTTTAGTTCATATATTTATGTCAAAATTATGAAAAAAATTGAGATTGTTTTTAATAAACAAACAAAATTATGTTCAAGTGATACAATTTTCAAATTCATGGAACAAAAATCAAATGTACATCACAAATGACATAATTGCTACATCATTATATAATAATCCAACAATTTTGAAGAAAAAAAATTTAAAAATTTTAATAATTTACAAACCAACAAATACTAAAACGAAAACGACTAAAGTTTTACAAATAATATATTTTGATTTGATTTGTTCGAAAGAAAGATTTTCTTGAGAACTTTTTTTTTAATCATGTTGGATGAGCAAAATAATAGAATGAGATTTGAGAGGGTTGGTGATTTTTTTGGAAAAAAATTAAGTTTCAAACTTGAATTTTGGTATTTATAAAAATCGAACGGTTCGATTGACCCGTGACCGGTTTTATCGGGTCACCGGTTCGACCGGTGGGTCGAACGGTTTTGGGGCAAATTGATCGGGTTTGAGCCAAAAACGGATTTATGAGTCTGACCGGCTCGTTTTAATTAAGGACCAGTTTTGATTCAAACCGATTGAACCGACCGGTCCGAATTGAGTTTCAAAACATTGCATTTATCACTGTTAACAATTATCATCACACTCGTTTTGATCATTTTGATGATAGAAAGACTCATTTATGATTCCATGACTAAATTTGTATGGTATAGACATACATATATAGTAGTACAATGATTAGGGTGTAGCATGATAATGCAATAAACATCTAAATAAATATTATAATATTATCTCTATAAATTACGGTTCATTAACTTTATGATTCATATATATCTTCAAGTACCAACACCAACTTTATTCAAAATAAACCACTATTTATTTACATATAAAAATATGTAATAAGTTACATTAATTTATATATTAATACAAATTTATGATACATAAAAACATTTATTATACTATTACATATATATATATATATATATATTCATTTATATAACCATCTCACAATCTTAATATTATTTTATAGCTTTCAATCATTAGTTACTCATAAAGATTTTAATAATTTGACTGCTACAATAGCAATAACATATGTTCTATTTAAAAACAAAACCAAACTACTTCATAAAAAATAAAATCACCATCAACTAACTCTTAAAACAAAATTAAACATAATCTAATCTCATCAAATATATACATGTCTAAAAGACATTCTCACCAAATACCCAACCAAAAAAAAATCTATAACTCAAGAGTAATTCGTTCTAAAAAATTGTTGATAACTTTTAAGATTTTCAAAAAAAAAATTATAGAATGAAAGTTTATAAAATCGAATTATATTTTCATGAATCTTTTGGTGCACATTAAAGAGATACCTTTATATAATAACTTAATTTGTCTTACTTAAACAATATTAACATGAATTTTTTTAATGTTCAAAATAGTGTTTTTGATTATAGATACGTATGGTGTTTTATGTCGTATTTCATTTTCATTTCTTAATAACAACAACATATATATGAGTCATATACATTATTTATTTTGGGATTGTAGGAGCACATACTATAGGGCAGACAAATTGTGTTTTCTTTAGATATCGTCTCTACAATTTCACGACAACTGGAAATGCCGATCCAAGCATAAACCAAGCATTCCTGACAAAGTTACAGTCCCTTTGTCCCAAAAACGGGGATGGTTCTAAAAGGGTTGGTTTGGACAGCGATAGTGAGTTGAAATTCGACGTAAATTTCTTCAAGAATTTAAGAGATGGGAAGGGAATTCTTGAGTCGGACCAAAGGCTTTGGGGTGACTCCAACACACGTAGAATTGTCGATAACTATGGAGGAAGCATAAGAGGGTTACTTGGATTTCGGTTTAATTTTGAGTTCCCAAAAGCTATGATCAAAATGAGTAGCATTGATGTTAAGAGTGGTACACAGGGGGAGATAAGGAAGTTATGTTACAAGTTCAACTAATGATATAATTAATCTTCATAGATGATTATGGGTTCTACGTCCTAAAATTATTATTTGCTACTATATCAAGGATTAACCCAAATAAAAACATAAATATCTCGAAGTAGTATTTCAATGGACTCCAAAAATATATTTCTTTTTTTTTATGACAAGGGAACCCGCAGCCGCTACCGTTAGGTGCGCACTGGGTAAACCCCGCTCTTGTGCAATAGACACACAAGAGAGGTAAACCAGCCTAGGTTGCCCATAGCTGACAGGCTCACAGTAGAGAAGGCAATAGGCATTCCCACAGTGGGATTCGAACCCGTGACCTAGGCCACAAGTTCAAATGCCCTTACCAACTCTACCAGGGGTTGCCCCCTTCCAAAAATATATTTCTAATTTATGGAAAAGCACGTTTTTTTTTTTTTTGTAATCAAGTAATAGCTCAAAGGTAATAGATGCAATTTCCATACACACAGATATATATATATATATATATATATATATATATAAACAACACACTGTAAAGTGATCAACGTCCACAGTAAAATAAATTATGAAATTATTATTCATCAATATCTATTTGCTCACGAAATGTTTTAAAAACATGGTGCATTTTACAGCTAGTTACTTTGTAGTATTGAGTAATAAAGGGTTTGTTTCCTCTTCTTTTCCTTTTTGTTTTCTTTTAAAAGATTAGAAGTATTTCTATGGTTAGATCCGCGAAGATCGCGAAGAGATTCCCTCCTAAAATGACGTTTTCTCTTTTAGGAGGACAAATAATTATTTAGACACATATGTTAACGTAGGTTAAGAATTGGTCAATTGCATTAAAAAGTCATGTAGTAAGAATCCGTAAAAGCTAAGTGGACATGTGATGCATGTGCAAAAACAAAATTCAAAAAGAAGACTTTTAAATTGAAATTAATTGTGAATAGTCAATGCGAAAAATATCCCATTCCGATTCCGCTACCGGATTAACGCCGGCGTAGACAACCAAAAAAAAAAAAAAAAGGAAACCCCTGGCCAACAACGTCGTTTTGCAGAGAAAGGAAAAAGTGAAGGGAACCAAAAGGACGCCGTTTTGGAATCGGGAAGAAAAAAAAAAAAAAAAAGGAAAATGCGGGGGTGCAATCAGCTGCTTCGTGCAACCTAGCAACGAAAAAGAGCTGTTGCGGCTCTTATATATATGTACAGTAACTAAGTGGTCAAATAAATTATATGAAAATTGCATTGAAAGTTATTATAATATTTTATTGTATGCAATGGGAAAATGAGGTATGTATCACAAGGGTTTAAATTGATAAGCCACAATTAGTTAACGGTGCTTTAAGCCACTATAATAAAACAAAATATAAATTGATGAATTATATTTAAGATAATGACTTGAAAAGTAAGAGAAACGTTGAGCATGAAAATAGTGTTAATGTAATGATCATATTGCTTGCATATTGTTGTCGAGCATGAAAATGGTGTTGATATAAAGATCATATTGTTTGCATATTGTCATTGTTAGCATTTAATTGTTATTTTTAGAGAGTATATATTTTTAAAAAGTGCACGTGCACAGGATGAAAAGAGAAGATAAAATAAAAAATAAAGCGCTATAGAAAAATTATATGTTACTAGTAGAGACTCTAGATCATTAATCATGTGTAATCTATATGTTGTGAGTATATGTGGACTAGCGTTCCAAGATTCATCATCAAAGGGATGGGCGAAGCCCATAAGGGAGTCAACTTCGGAAATAACCCAATATGTGTAATGGAGACCCTTCGAATACGGTTCAATGGGAAGAATAATATGTGTTATGTGGTTTGGAATTTATTAGAACGTAGTGGATCAATCTTGGCAAATAGGTACTGTTGAAAATCTGATATAGGAACCAAAAAGAGGGAAGAAATCTTATTGAATGTTCGTAGGGAAAAATGGAAAAGTTACATCTCAGATAATAAGGTCGTTGGCTATTTATAACTAACTCAACCTTCTATGTGCTTATACATCCTGCTTACCCACTTATACATTAAAACAATCAATCCTAAATGTTAGATACTAGATAACACATCCATATCTCAATACTCCCCCACTCAAGATTGATGTCCAAACAAATCAAAGACATCAAGCTTGGAATGTAAATATTCAAACTGCATTTTGCTTAATGTTTTGGTTAACAAATTTGTAGGTTTCTCAAGTGATGATATGTATTAAGTTTTCACCAAAAATTCGTTGATGTTGTCTCTGATAAAATGACAATTTATCTCTATATGCTTGGATCTTCCATGGTACACCGGATTAGCTGCTAACTGTAATGCTGATTTGCTATCTGAGTAAACTATAATTGGAAGCTTTATGTCAACTTGTAGCTCCTAAAGCACTACAAGAACCCATAGTATTGCACAAGTAGTTGTCCCTACCCTGTACTCAGCTTCTGCTCAACTTGTTAAACTTCTTGAGACTGTATTATGCTTCTTTGCTTTCCATGATATATACCAAAGAGCTTCCAAACTTCAAGGAATATCCTGTCTAACAAATTTCCTGCACATAGGACATGAGGCCAAGTCTGAATCACAAAAAGCGGTCAATCTAAAGTTAGCATGAGATGACATTAACAGCCTTTTGGCCTAGTTTACCTTTCAGATATCTGAAAACTTTCCTTAGGGTATCAAAATATGACTGCCTTGGACTGTGCATGAATTGATTCCAGACTTGCACAAAATACGCTAAATCAAGCCTATATCAACTTCCTCACTATCTTTTGATACCCTGATATGTTGGAAAAGATAGGATTAGGATCGATGTATCCAAACTAGTCAGCTTAGTATTTGGTTTCATAGGAATGTTTAAAGGCTTATAATCCTATATCAATTAATAATTCTAGAGCACATTTTCTTTGATTCATATAAATCTCATTATTGGATCTAGCTATTTCAATACCTAGAAAGCACTGTAAGTACCCCTAGGTCTTTCATAAGAAAATTCTGATTCAAAAATTGCTTGCATTTAGAAAGCATATCCCCATTGTTAGCAGTGATGAGGATATCATCTACATAAACAAGTAAAATGACATCGCCCTGGATTTAACAAACAGTGAATAATTATTCTCAGATTGGTTAATCCATATGCTATAATTGCACAAGTAAACTTATGGTTCCATTGCCTAGATGCTTCCTTGAAACCATTCAAAGATTTAAAAGTTTTACATACCGGAGATAGTTGTTGTATACCTGTTTTTACCTGGAACTTGAAGGCCAGGAGGCAAATAAGATAAATTCATATATACTTCCTCGTATAAATCTCCTTGTAGAAAAATATTTGTAACATCCATCTGGTCGATGGCCATTCATTCATTGCTGCAAGTGAAGTTACCAATCTAATAGTGACATGTTTAGCAATAGGAGATAAAGTTTTTTTTTAATCAATCTCCTCTTCCTGAGTATAGCGTATAGCCCTTAGTCACTAATCTTTTTCTTATACATATCTATACTTCCATCTAATTTATACTTACTGGCATACACCCATCTACAACCTATAGGCTTTTATTTGATGGTAAGGAAATTAATTCCCATGTTTTGTTATCAGCAAGAGCTTGAAGTTCAATATCCATTGCATTTTGCCATTTCTTTTTCTTGTTTAGCCTCATAACAGTTAGCAGGGGTTTTTATAGCAGACATAGCACATAGATAAACATAATAGGGAGAACTTATTCTACCATAATTAATATATTTAGATAAAGGATGAGAAGTAGAACATGTTTGGTTTGCATATGAGGTAAAGGGAGAAAATTAGTCATACATCCAATAAGGAACTTTTGGAATTTTGTCTCATCTTCTTAAGGGTACAACAACATCTGGATGACCATTGTTAGTAGTATTACCATCTGATTCAGATTCCTCAATATTATCATTCATAGTAATAGAAGGTAAGGAAGTGGTGTATAATATTCAGATGTATAAATTACTACAAAATCATCATAGTATTGTTTATTATTATGAGCAGGAAATTGTTTCCTTAGGTGATCATTATTACTCATGGAAAAAGGGAAAACATGTTCATAGAATTGGACATCCCTTGAAATCACAAAAATATTGGTAGTTAGATCCAGAACTTTATACCCCTTTCGTGTTAAGGAATATCCCATAAAAACACAAGCTTCGGATTTGTGTTGGAACTTATCTAGTTGTGGTAAAATTTTCTCAAAACATAAGCATCCAAAGACCCTAAGATGTGAATAAGTAAGATCTTTCTTATGTAAGATTGATAAAGGTGTTTTACCATGCAAGATAGGTATAGATGTCCTATTCATGAGTTATACAACAATTAACACACACTTACCCAAAACCTCATAGGCACACGTGACTGAAAATCCAGTGATTTAGCAATTTCCAAGATGTGCCTATGCTTCCTTTCAAAAACACCATTCTGTTGTGGTGTGTGTACACATAACTATTTTGGTGAATAATGCTTAGAGATTCAAAGAGAGTAATGCATTCTTTGCTAAAGAAATCTTAGGCATTATATGTTCTTACTTGCTTAACGCCTTAACCTTAATAGAGAATTGAGTCTGAACATATATCATAAATTTGAACATCAGATTTATACTTCATGAGAAATACCCAAGTAGTTCTAGAATAGTCATTCACAATAGTTAAAAAATATTTTTCGTGGTTATATGTATGTTCCTTATAGGGTCCCCAAACATCTATATGTAAAAGATCAAAAATATGGTTAACCTTGTCAATTTTATTGGGAAAAGCATATCTAGGATGCTTGACCAAGGAACAGATGTCTCAATAGGTATGCTCATCATCTGATTTATATCCAGATCATCTAAGTAATTAAATTTGCCAAAAGACATGTGGCCAAAACATTTATGCCATAGGATGGCCTTATTGCCAACATCAGTACTACATTGTTTGGAAATAGGAACAATATCAAAATATGGAAGTTGTTTTTGACTAATACAAAGCAAGGAGTCAATAGGGAATGATTCGAGGTAGTACAATTCATTTTGCAGTCTATCAATCCCTTTGATCATGTCATTCCATACGCCCTGAATTAAGCAAAAATTCGAAAAAATTGAGAATCATGTTGTTATCATTAGTTAGTTTAGAAATTAAATTATTCCTGAATTCTGGAATATAAAGTATATCTCTAAGGGTTAATTTTGGTCCAAGAAGAATCACACATATATGAATGACTTTACTGGTTTCTCCATTGAATAGTTTAACATTGGTATTATTTGTGAAAATCAGAATTAGCAAAGGTGTTATTATCAATCATGTGTTGATTTGCTCCAATACCAAGAATCCAACTATCAAGGTTATCCTTATTTAAATAGTTCCTACCAGCGTTGGGAAACATACCTGATGCTTTTGTTACCAAGAAGTATTAGCTAAAGCACATGTGTGATCACCATTATTTGCACTATTGCAAATCAACTGCATAAGTTGATTATATTATTGAGTGGTAAGAGTAGTAAGAGTAGGTAATTGAGACATATTTGAATCAAAGTATACTAGGGCAGGCATTTGTACTAGTCCTGCATTCCAATTTCCTTGGGGCACGGAGACTTGATAACTCTGATTAGAGTATCCTCTTCTAGTATTTTCATAATTAGGGGATAGCCTTTCAGTTTAAAACAATAGTATATCATGTATAATTGCATTGCTCGCAAACTATAACAGGTTTTCATTAATCATTGGATTATGAGTCATAAATGCAATAGAAGAATCAGTAGTCACAGGCTGATAGCTAAGATTTCTTTGAGCCTCCTTGATGGGTCCCCAATTATGAATAGGGTACTTCCGTAATTTAATAAGATAATTGATATAAGGGCAAGATTAATACGTTGCTATAGTGGGCAACCCTATGGGTCCCGAGCCAACAGCCCAGTAAGACGAGCCCATAGCCCAATGAAGATCGTTATATATACCACCTTAGTTAGTTAAATGGATCATTATGTGGTTTGCATTCCAAAAATTATAATTATTCAATACTCTCTGAATCTACAAGATCGAGGAGTACAATATCTAAGAACTATGTAGAGGCTTGATCCTACCAAAGTAGGTACGTAGGCAACTCGAAGTCACTGAGCGCAGCCCATAATCCCTCAAAACACTACTGGTCTGTCGTGAGCAGGGTTAGATCCCATCCCCACTGTCACGCTCCCGGACCGGTGCCCGAGAACGATGACCCTTTTCTTTCGTAGATGTAATGGTTTTCTGAAATAATAAAAATACATCTTTTGAAATAAAACAAACCCTTTTTCTTTTACAAGCAAACCCTGTACATAAACATAAGTTTGTTTACAAAACCATAACAGAGCGGCTATTTAAACAAAATCAGAGTTCTTGAGCTACAAACGCTCGAAACATGGCATATGAACATAGCTATGTCTGACCGCTCGGGATCCTTGGGCAACCTTCACCTATGCACACTAATCATCACCTGCATCATAAGAATCTAATGAGCTAATGGCTCAGTAAGAAGAAGCTGAATTATAACAATATATCACGTAGCACATAAGACAATCAATAATGCATAGTTCATTTAAAATATTATCTTTTTCTTCTTGGGTACCCCGAAGTATGGTATTCGACTGATGATGATAGGCGTCTGTTTTCGGAACTTGTTCGTAAATGGCCATAAAAGAGAAGCATCGCGGGAGTTCTCATACCGACCTTTCGGCCGATGATATTAGCCGCTAGCTCCATCATATATCGTGGCTTTATCTATCTTGGCTTTTACACCTCAAGGTATTCACCACCCTCTGTTGGGTCCGCCGGTCCCACCCGCATCCCGTGCCTACCCGACCGCCAATCAAATACCACACCTCTCTTTCGAAATCATTTTCTTTCCATATGTGCCAATATAATGCAACATAATCACATTTATTTCAATTTTTCACATCAAATAACATTCATTTTCATTATCACATATAATAAATCGTAAATCATCAACATTTAATACAATCGGCACATAATACATTCATTTTCAAACAATTCACATAAATAATCATAAAAATGCATATTATTGATTCTTATGATACGTCAAGAAAAACTTCTACTTACCTTAAGTACTTAGCACCGAAATTGATAATTGTGACGCTACCGCAAGCTACTTATAGTGTTAGTTGTTTATTAACCTGTAAAACGATATATATATATATACGATACCTAAATACGATTTTCGACTAATATTCTAAATTCACCGATTAAATTTAAGATACTATCGATAAAATACTTACTTGTAACGTGTATGTCGATTCGCCTAGCTGGTTATACGCTCTACTATTATTTTCCTAATTTTTCCTAAATTTTCTTCTCTATTTTTATTTCTCTTTTCTTCTTCTTCCCTATTTCTTTATGTTTTGCTCTGACTATACATATATGTATATATAAGCTAAAGCTAAGACCATACATATATATCTAAACTAAAGATGAGTCGGTTTTGAAAAAGTTGTAAGCTTAGTGTCAAATTGGATGACTAATGTAGGAAAGTTGTTTGCTTAGTGTCAATTGGTGACTAATATATATATATATATATATATATAGATAATGTTGATCAAAGTTGGGGCGGCTAAGTAAGGTGGCAAGTGAAGTGACTTAATTATATATATATATATATATATATATTATTATATTCTTATAATTATTTGCAGCTGCTAGCTTATTACGTGTTATACATTCGTAAGTTATATTTTCTACGTGTCATGTATTTAAACTAATCGGGACATACCGGTAACACGTAAGTGACGCGTAGCGTGTAAAATATATTTACCCAATAATTAATCGGAGGGTTTAGTGTACCGTATTCGATCAAAACTCTAAAGTTAAGCGTGCTCGTACGAGAGCAATAACAGGATGGGTGACCTTCTGGGAAGCAGCTCAATTTTCCATTCGTTAATTAATTCATGATAAGTGCTAGACGTCATGCCTACTTAATCTAACTCATTAATTGTCTAAACGTCGTGCCTGCTTAATTGTCAAATCTGCTTAACTAATAGGGAATGCTAATTAAATGCATTATCAATGCACATATTACATAAGTATCACATAAGCATTTTCGTAAAATCATGCTTTTATCATATAATTACCAAATAGTCATATTCATGCAGTCACGTCATTCATATGTTATTGAGATTTGAATAGAGATTGAAGGAAAATATTTCCATGTATTGAATGAATGATTAATCTGTTTACAAGATGAGAGCCGGGCTCTATTTATACACAAGGATGAATAAAGGCCTAACAATCTAACTACCCTTATAACTAATTTTCCCTCCATTATGAGCTGTATATACTTGTACCACAGAAGCATTAACAGCTTGTATATTCTCATGTTTATACTCTCCCTCAAGTTGTGGATTTTGATAAAGATTAAAAACACCAAGCTTGCACACTAAATCAGTGAATTGGCTTTTCCACAACGCTTTAGTCAAAACATCCGCTAGTTGTTCGTTTGTTCATACAAAAGAGGTTTTGATAGCACCCTCTAATATTTTCTCTCTAACGAAGTGGCAATCGAGTTCAATATGTTTTGTCCTTTCATGGAACACCGGATTGGAAGAGATATAGATAGCAGATTGATTATTACAATTCAACACAGCAGGCTTTAAACAGTTGACTCCCAAATCTTGAAACAATCGTTGAATCCAAACAATCTCACATGCCGTCGTAGCCATGGACCTATATTCTGCTTCAGCACTACTCCTGGAGACTGTCTTCTGTTTCTTTGATTTCCAGGAAATTAATGAGTCTCCTAATTTGATACAGAAACCGGTTATGGACTTCCTACTCATGGGACATGTGGCCCAATCCGAATCTGAGAACGCCTCAAGTTTAAGCTCACTGTTTGCTGATAAAAAAATTCCCATTCCGGCTGTACCTTTTATGTACCGTAACACCCTCCTAGCAGCTTCCATGTGAGAAATTTTTGGACAATGCATAAATTGACTCAATGTTTGAACTGCAAAACAGATGTCAGGCCTCGTAATACTTAGGTAGATCAACTTTCCAACCAATCTCTGATAAGATGACTTATCAGAGAGAATAGGATCAGAAGGTTGTTCTCCTTTGCTTTTATCAAATTCAACCGAAGTTAATTTGTAATTAGGATCAAGGGGAACAGTAACAGGTTTACAACCTGTCATACCACACTCTTTTAAAAGATCCAAGGCATATTTCCTTTGATTTAGAACAATACCCTTTTGAGATCTAGCTACCTCTATTCCAAGAAAGTAAACCAACTTCCCTAGATCTTTCATATAAAACTTCTTACTCAAAAAGTATTTTAGCTCCTGAATAAGTTTGGGACAACTACCAGTGATAAGAATATCGTCAACATATACAAGTAAAATCACAATATCCTTACCATATTTCTTTGTGAAGAGGGAGTAATCATTTAAAGATTGTGAATAACCTGCTTCTTTCATGGCCCCTGAAAACTTGTTGTTCCACTGCCTTGGTGCCTGCTTCAAGCCATATAGACTTTTAAGTAGTCTACATACCTTGAACTCCCCCTGATTACTTAAACCTGGAGGCATTGACATATAGACCTCTTCATAAAGATCACCCTGCAGGAAAGCATTAGTAACATCCACTTGATAAAGAGGCCAATCCTTGATAGTTGCTAAAGCAATGACAGCCCTTACAGACACCATTTTAGCTATGGGTGAAAAAGTTTCCGTGTAATCCAAACCCTCCTTTTGAGTATAGCCCTTAGCCACTAGCTTAGCTTTGAATCTTTCTACACTACCATCTGACTTGTACTTGATTTTGAAAACCCACTTACAACCTATAGGTGTTTTACCCTTAGGAAGATCCGTCACAGTCCAAGTTTGATTAAGTTCTAGGGCTTGAAGTTCTTGTGCCATGGCTTGTTGCCATCTAATATCCTTAATAGCCTCATTGTAGGATTGTGGTTCTTGTTCTTTAGAGATAGAAACCAGAAAGGATTCATATGAGGGTGACACTTTATGATAAGAAATGCAATCTGTAATGGAGTGTGCAGTAGAATAATTCGTGTGAGATGGAATGGAAGGGCACACATAATCAGTTGTCCATGTAGGTGGTTTAGACTCTCTCGTGGACCTTCTAAGGGCTTGAGGGCTGGAAATTATAGGGCTTGAACTATCAACAGGAGGTTCACTGAAATCTAAACCACTGTTAGTGTCATCATTAGTTTGAAATGAGAAATCAACATCAATGTCACTGAAATCACTTTGTTCTCCTAATATATGATGAGAAGAGGAAGAATTATTAGATATAGAGAAAGGAAACATGTCTTCATGGAATATGATGTCTCTAGAAAATTGAAACATTCCTATTTGTATGTCCATTACCTTGTAAGCCTTTTGAGTAATAGAGTAACCAAGAAAAACACATGGCTTAGACCTAGGCATAAACTTATCATGTTGAGGCAGGATTTTTACAAAACATAAGCACCCAAACACTTTTAAATGAGATAAGTCAGGAGCATGGTTATAGAGTAAATGATACGGGGTGTCTCCTTGTAATAAAGATGTTGGGGTTCGATTAATAAGATAAGTGGCAGTGAGCACACAATCCCCCCAAAATTTGATAGGTGTACTAGATTGAAACATAATAGCTCTAGCAACATTCAATAAGTGTCTATGTTTCCTTTCTACTGTGCCATTTTGTTGAGGAGAATAACTAACCGAGGTTTGATGCAAAATACCTAAAGATTTGAAAAGAATTTTTGCTTCATTTGACATAAATTCTTGTCCACGGTCAGTTCTTATTTTTTGAATATTTTTGTGAAATTGAGTGGATATGAACTTAAAGAAATCCTTAATCAAAGTTAAGCATCGGATTTATATTTTAACAAAAACGTCCAGGTGAACTTAGAGAAATCGTCCACTACAGTTAGGAAGAATCTCTCATTGTTATAAGTAGGAGACTTATACAGACCCCATATATCAAAGTGAACAAGTTCAAAAATTTGACAAGAAAAAGTAGTTCTTTTATTGGGGAATGGTGTCCTTGAGTGTTTAGCCATAGGACATATAGTACAAATTTGTTGAGTATTACACAGAGAAGACCCAATTCAAGGGAGTAAGCTAAGCCTAGGAAAAGAGATATGGCCCATTCTAAGGTGCCAAAGTTTTGTTATATTATTGTGAGCAGCTTGAGATGCTATAGTATTCCCTATCTTAGCAGGTCTTTGAACAAGGTAATAGAGGCCATTGATTTCTTTACCAATCCTCTTTTTGTCTCCATTCCGAGGGTCCTGAAGAACACACATGTTAGGGTAAAAAATGGCTATGCACTTATTTTCCCTTACGAACTTTGATATGGACAAGAGATTAAACTTAAACTCGGGCACATGAAGTACCGATTTCAAACATAATTGTGAGTCAAGAAAAATATCTCCCATGTTTTTTACGCAGACAATCTTACCGTTAGGTAAAGAGACAGAAGTGTCCGAATGCATGATGGATTGAGGAGCAAATAAAGAAGAGTCACATGTCATGTGATCATTTGCTCCTGTATCCAGTATCCATGCATTTTGTAACACATCTGACTGAAAAAGGTTGTTACCTGCCATAGTAGAAGCGGAATTAGAGGAGTTGGTGGTAGGGATTGAGTGATGCGTATCAGGTTGATTTTCTCCCCCTAACAGCTGCAATATTTGTTGGTATTGTGCAGGTGTAAACACTGGTGCCGACTGAACAGCTTGAGAGTTTGTAGGTTCTTGGCGAGTATGATGTGGGTGCTCCCCAAGGATTGAGTTATTGTGACCATTTCCTTCGTTACTAGTCATGTTTGCCGAGGAAGGATTGTATGAGGGTCTAGTGGAGTTGTTTCCTCCTCTTCGGCCTCTCCCTTTAGAAAAATAATTGGGGGGATAGCCGTGTATCTTAAAACAATTGTCCCTCGTATGCCCGTTTATTTCACATTTATCACAGTAAAGTGAACTTTTCTTGACAGCTTGGTTGTTGGAATTTCCCTTTGAAGGGTAGGAATTTCCAGAATTCCTATTGTTCCCTTGAGTAAAAAAGGCTTGCGATGTATCGTTACTGGCTGGACTCACCCATAGGCCTCGCTGTTTTTCCTCATTTTGAATCATCGAGCACGCTTGAGAATGCGTTGGTAAAGGGATCATCATTAATATTTGAGAGCGTACTGCGCTGAAGGAGTCGTTCAACCCCATCAAGAATTGCATCATTTTTAGGGTTTGTGTATGTTCCATGTATTCTTTTGAGAATACAGTGGTTGTGAATGGAATGATTGAGTCGTATTCATCCCACAATTTTTTGAGTTTTGAATAATAGCTCGACACTGAATTCGAGCCTTGACTGATAGTACTGATTTGTCGAAACAAGGCGAACATCTCGGCTCAATTTGTTTGATCGAACCTTTCCTTCAAATCACTCCACACCGATGAAGCGAGATCCGTATAAACCACACCGCTTAATAGTTCGCTACTGATGACATTGTGTATCCAAGAAAGTACAAGGGCATTACATCTTTTCCATTGGGGATACAAGGCATCAGATTTGTCAGGCGGGGTGTACGAACCATCGATCAAAACGAATTTATTCTTGCCTTCCAGGGCGACTATCATTTGACGGCTCCACACTTTGTAATTTTCTGTTCCCTTTAGAGGTTCAGACACGAGGATGATGTGCGGTGAATCCGATGGATGAAGGTAGAGAGGATCATGGAAACTGATAGCAGTTTCTGATTTTGCACTGTCTTGTGTTTTAGACTCCATCAAGAATGTAGAGAGAAGGAGGTTGAATGGAATTCTGCAGATTTTCGGATGAAGATATGAAGAAACAAGAAACAGGGAGGAAGGAGATATGAAGATATATAGAACTTAGGCTCTTGATACCATATTGAGATTTGAATAGAGATTGAAGGAAAATATTTCCATGTATTGAATGAATGATTAATCTGTTTACAAGATGAGAGCCGGGCTCTATTTATACACAAGGATGAATAAAGGCCTAACAATCTAACTACCCTTATAACTAATTTTCCCTCCATTATGAGCTGTATATACTTGTACCACAGAAGCA
Organism: Verbascum thapsus; assembly: GCA_963669365.1. Classification (NCBI taxonomy): domain Eukaryota; kingdom Viridiplantae; phylum Streptophyta; class Magnoliopsida; order Lamiales; family Scrophulariaceae; genus Verbascum; species Verbascum thapsus. The sequence continues at coordinate 9,103,037 of OY770115.1, forward strand.
TTAATAGCTTGTATATTCTCATGTTTATATTGTAAATCAATAAATGCTAACTGTATGATATGCTTATTGTTGGCCGGGTGTGAGATCATTGGGCATTACACCCACGTGCTATTCACGTGACATATATTTGATCCCCCATCATTCCTCATTATTGACTAGGAAGTAAACTTGATTATGTGTAGGCAGGGGTGACATCATAAGAATATGAAATTTTATGTTGCTATAGCACTCATTCAATCCATGAGGAACTGCATCATTATTAATTAATTATAAAAATCAATGTATTCATTATTGACATGAACAAATGGTGAAGGAACTAAATCGTGTTCATCCCTTAGACATCTAATTGCAGAATAATATTCGATAATATTTTGAGTGTCTTGTGTAATTGTATTAACTTTTCTATACAAGGAGTAGAACCTAGCACCATTTACACAATCAAATCGTTCTTTAAGATGTTTCCATATCATGTAGGCAAAATCAGTATATACCACTACATGTATAGATTTATAGAAATTGACATGTGGATCCAAAAATTCACCATTGCATCGCATCTTTTCCAGTGTGGTAACAGTAGATCTCCTTCTTTTGGTGTTTTGGATGTTTCGTTAATGATTTTGATTTATTTCTTCGCCTTTATATCCACAATCATCTCTTTTCTACATACATTGTAGTTATAACTGCCTTTCAAAATTTCTATAACCAAATCAAGGCTTCGTGTATGTGAGGGGTGCGGATCTTGGAAGTTTATTGATACTGCCATTGATGGGGAGCTTTCAGTTGGTTCGGATTTTGTCAAATCTTGAGCACCCGTATGCTTCGTCATTGGAAAAAAAGGAAAAGCACGCACATGGAAGAGAGAAAGATAACCGGATCAAAAAAATACCAATCCACCATAGTTTTGGTGCCATGTTGAAAATCAGAGATAGAATTCAAAAGAGGAAAGAAATCTTATTGAATGTTGTTAAAGAAAAAATAGAAAAGTTACATTTCATATTATTATGTTGTTGGCTACTTATAACTAACTCAACCATCTATCTGCTTGTACATCCTACTTACCCACTTATACGTACATTGCAACAATCAATCTTAACCCTTAGGTAAAAGATAACACATCCATATCTCAATATGTACTATTCGAATTATTATATCTATTTTGATCAAATGGTTTTTTTTTGGTTACATCACATGGTTTATTTGGATAGACCGAAACTAAGCAAAGCATGAGGGGATTCGATTTAATAGCATAAGGGTTTGGCTTAGAATTGAACAATTACGTCTTTTGTATAAACTAGAAAGTATCACGTGTGTTGCACGTGAATAACACATGTGAATTTTCAATAATTTGATAAAATAAAATAACCATCATAGTTTCAATTTAAAATATTATTATTGTTGAATGTCAATTGTAGGAATTGCCATCATCATTCATACCTAACATTAATTTATAAAAATAAACCTCAATCCACAAATTATTAAACGACTTAAAATCTTACGAAAAATTAGTTATTGCGAAAAATTGTACCCTAAATAAAGAATTTAAAAAGACATTGTAAAAGTAAATTTAGATGACCGCTTTTACACTGTAGTTGAGAAGAAAACATTGATCTCGTCTATTTGTTTTTTAAATATTTTTCTTGATTTTTCTAACATTACTTACGGAAGTCTTTGTTGTTGGTTTTTTTGGCTGAAGTTGGCTATTATCTCATCATCTTCAAGGACATTTTTATTCTTTTTAGGTTGTCCGGTGGCCTTTCTCTTATTTACAGTTTGGATCTAGTCATCTTTTGTGATAATTAATTAATCTTTGGGCTCTTTCTTTAGAGTTTTAGTTGCTTTGGTTCCCTTATTTGTTGGACGATAATTTCTTTTTGTTGTCTTATTTGATGATATTTTGTCTTTCGGTTTCTTTTTGCCGTTGATTGCATTGGTAATGATTGATATGATCCATTTTTCAACTCAACATTTTTGTCTAGTTTGAATAAGAATTTGTATGTTTTAGTTTCAATTGCTTCCAAGTCTTCGATGCATTTTGATATGTCTTTATGCAAATAAAATTTAAATAGCAATAAGGTATTTATTTATCTTGTTACATTTTTCTAAAAAATATTTACAGTCAATTACATATCACATATTTTGATTTAATATATTTGGAGATTGAACAACCTATATAAACGATAACAGCTTCATCAAATACTTAGTTCAACTTCTTGAGCTTGTTCAATCAATTTTGTCCATCGGTTCTAGTGCTCCTGACTCCATCATTGGTTGTAACCTATAGTCACAATATAGATCACAATTTTAAGGAAGATTGCTAATATTGCTTGAATTGAGGTCAAATTGATGTAGTATGGTTATAACTAAAATACTTACCAAAGTTTTAATTCATTTGACGTAATGCAAGTTGGAATTACAATTAAGTTGATATTGTTGTTGTCTTTAATTGCACTTGTCCTACGATAAAGTAAAATTATTATAAAACTATGTATCCTGTAACTAAGAATATTAATTTGTGATTGAATTGAAAATTGTACTATTATAAAGATTTCTTTTGAGATTGAAAACGTAAGAATCGATTTTTCAGTTACTATTTTATGCAACCATTTGACCTTCATTAAGTGCCACGTCATCCCAAAGATCGATTATTATTGTTTGAAATCTGCGAATAACTTTGTTAATATTTGAAAAATAATAGTATTTACCATGTACTTCGTAGTGAAAAGTTTAGTAGACATACTCACTATTCATAATTATTAATTACTATTTCTCTTTTATACCCAATAGAATTGTATATTCTCTTGTAATGCAAATAATTTTTCACTCTATTTAGATATCCAACAATGTCGGAAAAAAAAAGGAATTACGCAAAAAAGGAGTTATGCAAAAAAGGAAGTTATGCAAAAAAGGAGCTATATATTGGACATTCACAACATTATTTCAATATTTATTTGAAAATTATTTTAAAAAGATTGTTTGATCTTTAGACTATAAATAAGAATGGTGTGAATAAATAAGGTTATCACATACAATTGAGTTACTTTTATAAAAGAAAAAAATTCAAGAACGTGACCCAATTGTTGTTTCTTGTCAGTACCACTAATAACATTTTTGAATTCAATAAATTGATGTGCAATCTGGTTTTGTTCAGGCCTTCTCGAGCTTCAAAGATAGTCGTGTTAGATTGAATATTGATGGACCTTCATAAAGTTTTTATTATCTCATTCACAGTTGTGTTTATTATGAAGTAAGTTTTGTTCGATATTAACATTTCCCTGAAATCGTGGACCGAATTGCCAAGTGTAATGAATATATTTTTTGTTCCATGAATATAGATATGTTAAGAAAATGATATTGATTATTGAGTTTCAGATTAGTTGTTATAGTCGTACTTCCTCGTCCGCCACTATTACTTTTCTTAGCGGTTCCGCACTCAGATTAGTTGTTATAGATGAATCTCCTCTGCCAGTATTACTTTTCTTAGCGGTTTCGCACTCTTTTTAATTGAATGGATTGATTGTCTAAGAACCATCACTTTTATTGTTCCTAATCTTTCTCGTTTCTGTAGAGTCGATTGGGATGCAGAATAATCAAGTTGAGACTTCATTGTTTACTTGCTATAGATAGTTAAAAAAATAAAACCATTATTTCAAGCATTACATATTAAGCACAAACAAAGAAATATATATACATATATAATATATATAAGAGCCAAACATAAAATTAATGCCTAGACATTAAAATAATTACTTGGGTTTTAATCAGATGAATATTCATGTTTCTATCGAGTTTTAAACTCTAGACTCAAAGTCTCAAAGGAACATATAATACCAAAAAACTAGATCTAATATTATTATGAAAAACTTAAATTAGAGATTTTAGCTAGTGAACATTACTGGTCAAGCATGCAAAATCGGCAGATAACATAGATCGGAATGGCCAACTTAATTTTACTACATATAGAGTTGAAAAGAAAAAAAAACTACTGAATATTCTATTTCTAATAAAACATTTTTTGAGGTTTATTAACATAACAAAATGAGTTTGATCGTATTTTCAATAAATTTAAAACACGATTCTATTAATAAAAATAATAAATAATGTGTATGTAAAAAAAGAATTGAGATGAAGTTAGACTGAAGTTTCATAATCTAAATAAATATAAATATTTTATTCAATTCGAATAATTTCTTCCACTATCCTAATTACATAGCACGAATATAAGGGTAATATTTGTCCTCAAAATATAATAATTAGCATATAAGATTGTTTACATAAAGACATTCTTCTTAACACACATGTACTTATCCTTCATTTCATATAATTAAAAAACACAGTGCGCGTCCGAAAGTGTAGCGGCTGCGGGTTTTTCCCGTCATAAAAAAAAAAACCGAATGGACCAATTCAAGTTTTGTTTCTCGTTTGCAGAAACAAACACTAATGTGACATATAAAAAAAATATTAAAATAGTAATATTAAAGATTATGAAGAATTAATTGTTGGAAATTAAGTTCCAGAAAAATCTTTAGCTTTGTTTGTTTATGTTTTCATGTCCCACTTTTAAGATTTTAAATCCAAAATTCATAATAAACTTAGTACACCAAATTCTCATCTAAATTTACTTTTTCTCAACTCTAACTTTTCAATCTACTATATAACTACATATCAATCATATATACATCATTTCACACATTCAACAATCAAATCATTTATTATAATAATTATTTCTCTTTCTCTTTCATACTTTACAATTAATATTTTATTTTTTTAATTCACATAGTCATTATATATACAAATATAATAATCATTCCACACATCATCTATCAACCTATCAATATTAATTTGATACATTTACAACTTTCAACAAATTTTAAAAAACATAAACAAACACCACTATTTTCACACGAATTTTGTTAGTATGCAATTCCCGAAAAAATTTAATTTTTTTTATTTAAAAACATAAACAAACAAAACCTTAATATTCTAGAAATATGTGAATGTTGTATGAAGTGGTAGTGGTTGATTGTGAGATATTATATACAATATTTTATTGTATAAATATTTATAAGCATCCTCAGTAAAATATAAAATATCGGTAAACTTGTTCTTCAAAGAATTGATGGTTTAGTAATTGTAAAAGCTATCACTGTAACTACTGGTAACTAATAATATATTAACAACAAAAAAAATATATATATAAAAGCCTAATATAAAATTCATACCTGGATAGTAAAATAACTACTTGAACATTGTTTTCTTGCTATACGGTATGAATATTTCTATAATCTTGTGGTGGAAGAATATATTTCTACTCTATTATAGCAAGGAAGTGGTTACTTTTTGCTTAATACTAATTCTATAGAATTATGAAATTTTTTTAATTAGTAATTATAATTTAATTTTGAATTTTGAATTAATTTTATTGTAAAGAAAAAATTTGATTGGATGCACAATAACCACTTCCCTTGCTCTTTTCAACTTCTATCAACTCCCTTATCTCAACTTCCGTGTAATCTCATTACTCATCTTCCCATTTCAAATTCAAAATATTATATAACCACTACCATCCCACTTTTGTAGTATTTTCTAATTTTAAATTTGAAAGTTGAAACTATCAGCATAAAAAAATAGAGAGATTGGGAGTAAAGGCATGGAAACTGAAGCCGACAACGTAAGTGTACATTAATGAGTAATTTTAAAAAAAGTAGAAAATCACAAGATTAGTTGATGTTATTCATACTAATGTTTTTTTGGGTTTTGAATTTTTGATGGTATTATTGTTTTTTTTTTCAGCTGTACCTCTTCATCTTCACTTTTCGACTCTGCGTTTCTCATTGGATTTCTTTCTTTTTCTTTTTGGGCAGATAAATATTGGCGGAAAATCAGTTGGTCGAAGCACCCACTGTCATTGTCTCATATTTATAATCTATTAAATGTTTGAATCCATTTCTCACGTAATACAAAACAACATGCATATGAGTTAGTTTCAACATTTTTTATTCATACCATAAGCTCTTCTTTGATTTTTTTTTACAAATTATTTACCTGTAATCTCAATATAATCACATATTTTGTGTTTTGAAGATCACAATTTAAAGTCTCATTAATTTTGTGAAAGAATCAAGCGTGGCGTGAAGCTATGCCAAATTGCTATAATTGGGATAACTGACTTCACACAATTTATTGCAATTTATAATTCCAATTCTCATTGCAAATTTAGAAGTCAATATGTATGTGTGATTTATTTTTGTTCTTTTATGGTAATAAATATATTCTCTTTGGTCATGCTTTACCCTACTACTAAAGATGTCTAAATCACTATTTCAATGATCAAGAATGATGAAACTAACTAATACACCTGTTGGATGCAGAGGACATATGTTATAGACAATTTTAGGGAACATTTAATTTTGTATATGATTTAACCACGAAAGATTTATTTTGTTAAACAATTCGGTTTCTTCTGATTTTTATATGGAATATTGCAAAGAAGAATTGTTGGATGTCATAAATTTAAAAATAATGCCATTCTTTGTTACTGTTGATTAAACAATATTACAGTTTTTATGTTATTTTCATTGTTTTTGCTGGAAAAAAATTGACAATCCGAATGTATGTGCATTCTAAAAAACTTTGTATACATGGGATTGCTTAGTGTGATAAAATTGTTTGATATTCATAAATTTTGATTAATGCCATTCTCCGTAGGTATGGATACATCTGATGTATGTGATAATTTAGAATTGTTACAATATCTTTATACAAATTTAGCAGTGTTCATTCTGAAATATGTAATGTCATATACTATGGTTTGATTACAGATGTAGATCACGTTTGAATATTATGTTTTTTATTTAGCTTCCATTCCTTGAATGCTTTTCTATTTATCAGATTTTTGGAAATTAGAGTAATTGCAAATCTAATGACAAATCTATCATCACATACTGTGGACGAGGGACAAACTTTGGATGACTAAATAAGATCTATTAGTTTTATGACAGGGTTTTGCAAGGCCAAATATCTGTTGCACAGTCAATTGTATTTTGCATTGATTGGTCTGAAAGTGTTTACATCTTCTAGATGGATTACATTTCCTACATACAAAAAATGTAGGTAATAATATAGTTTTTCATGTATTTTCTCACCACAATTTCTAAATTTTAAACATGTACAGTAATTTCATATTATCCAAAGTTATTTAAACGGATATAATTTACATATTACATTATAGTTTATTCTCAATCTTTGGCAGGATAAGCTTTGGAAAGGATGACTATATTCTCTACAGCTTCACAATGTCTGCTTAAATTTTTTGAGACATTTATAATTTTACTATATAATTTTTTAAATAATGATAATATGTTTTTGTTAGTTTCAGCCTTTAGGTCTCGATGCCCAATATTAGCAATAATATTGTATTTCATTATTTCGGCATTTACAATTCACATCTCAATTTTGTAATAAAAGAATACAATCCATCTAGTTTTTTAAAATTCATATAATTTTTTGTAATGCATTTTTTATTAAACTTTGGCCGTGCGTAGGGGTGAAAATGAGTCGAGTCGAGCCGAACGCATAAGTGTTCAAGCTTGTTTGAATTATAATCGAGCTTTAAAAATTATATTTGAATTTGGTTTGATTGTTCATCGAACCGAGCTCAAACGAGCTTTAATCGAGTCGATTATGAGTCGAGCTCGAGTAGTTTGAATATTTTGTACATATTTTTGTTAATCGAGTCAAGCTTTAAAATTTATCGAACAGAAAAAGTTATTCAAGCTTGGTTTGGTAAAATGTCAAATCGAGCTTGAACTGAGCTTTTAGCGATTGAGCTCGAATTGAGTATCGAATATCGAGTAAAATTTTCACCCTTAGCCATGCGTAGCACGAGTTACCCACTAGTTCATATATATATAAGAGATGAAATCATATAACTAACTAATCTCACAGAAAACTGTGAGATTAGTAATAGACAGATGCCCATTTACCGGGTGTTCAGTTGCTTTTAAATTTTGTAAAAAATATACTTCAAAATCTTATATTCATTATTCACCAATAAAACACAAAAAAAGAATCCCATTATAAAGAAACTCTTCTATATTCATTATTGATTGAAATCAAAAGTTTTATTATAACTCAATTTCTTGTTCAAGATTCTTGAAGATTTGGAGAACTTCACTATTGGAATAGTTTAATTCGATAAATTGTTAAAATTAGTAGCTTTTAAATATATAATATATCTTCAATTGGTACTTATAGAAATTAATATATTTTTCAAATATTAAATAAAGAATATGATTATATTTTGCTAAAATTATAGTATTATTAATTAACATCAATGCAGGATAAATAAAGTACATTGATAATATAGTTCAACTCAAAAATACGTATAGTATTAGCTAGATCCGAATTCCATACAAGGAACAAAAAAAATTCAATTATAAATATGTAGATGAATATAATCACTCAAACATTTGAGTATTTCTTTTCGGCCATGTATAATTTAAAAACATAAAATTCAATCTCAGCATTTAATTCTTGAAAGAAACACTATAAATTATTAATATCTGATTTTGAATAAAAATAATAAAACAATAACAGCAAGTTTGTCGGTTGTTTCCAGCCACAATTTGTGGCTGGAGATGGTCTGTAAGGTTAAAAAACCTTACAGACTGTCATTTAGTCTTTTTCCTTAAGTTATTTATATTGTATTAAGATTCTATTTACTAAATAATTTATTCCATGAATAACATACGTCGATTACAAATTTTATGTGTAAAAAACGTTGGCTTACTATTTTTGCAGTGTAAGTAGAACAAAAATTGGAAATAAACAGAAGAATAATTGAAAATTTAGAGAAAATCTTTCATACACATGATTTAAACTTCATAATGGATATCTGAAGGGGCCTAATCATCCGTTTGGACTTTGAGTCCTAATTGGTTGTATCCAAAAATTTATAGTTATTGACATTTGATGGAGTCTGATTATGTATATAAGTTGGAGTCCTAATTGATCGTGTTTCCTACGTTTATTAGTAATAAGGGTAAATATGTCTTTTCACATAGGACGAAATAATTTTATTATTCACACATTTATATAAGGGATTGATTTAGCTCGTAAAATATATATGGGCCAAATCAAGCCGAGGCTCGTATTGGACCAGGAAGGGTCGTAGAATGATATAGACTGCACTCAGGTTCATTGAGCTACCTACGTACCTTTCTTTTAGAATCAAAGTCTAAACGTAGTTCAATATATTAAGTATGGTCATATACAAGGTTCTTAACTCGGTAATAGAGAAGGGAACGTACTGTCAGATCGTACTAATTTATACGGATGTACTGTTCAATTGGTCAAAAGTCCTATGCACATCATTAATGAGGACTATTTATAGGATTAGCCATGATGTATGGATGGGTTAGTGACATGTGGGCTGCCGTACACGTGTCCTTTGATGAGTGTACCAGATTATCTGGGTTGAGGATATGGGTGACCCGGTTCTCAGATAACACGCAGGTTAAGTAGTGTTTTGCAAATTAATATCTTTTAATTAGGGATCGTTATGCAAATACCCTGAAATAATCATGTTCATGGTCGTATCCGTACGAGGTTATTCTCTACGAGGTTATTCTCTATATCATTAAATCCCCCATTAATGGATTAATAATGTAATTTAATGCATTAATTATTGTTTTATTAGGACGCAGTCCCGCAATGATTATTACTGTGGCATGTTAGGCCCCTAGATCTACGCACCATAATTATTTCGACACGTGTCATGTCATTCGAAACGTCTGACCTTGTGATCCATTGGATGATTGCCAGTCAAGCAATCTTGCTTGTTGCTTTTGGTGGTTTTATCTGAGTATAAATAGGTTCACCTTCAAAATTATTTTCACCACTCTCAGATAATTTTTCACTTCTCTTGCTAGACTCGAATTCACAGCAAGGTTAATTTGGAGATTCGTACTTCATCCTACGAGGTTAATTGTTTCAGCATCTTCACTTAACTATTTGGTATACCCTTTCTCCTTTCTTTACTTTTATAATTATGGATCGTGAGGGGTCAGATGAGAGCATCGATATTATAGGGTCGGTCGAGATAGATGATCTAGATGCTAGTTTAGATTCTGGATCTTCGGAATCTAGCGAGTCCACTAGTAGGTTACGAACAGGTGCTACAGCCCCATTAGACCCTATAGATTTAGAGGGAGATGACGAAGTGAATCGTGACCTATTTTCTGATAGTATCGAAGAGAGAGTTAGAGTTAAGTGGTTAAATATACGATCCTCGATTAGCGAGGGTCGTATACATCAGATATCCTCAAAATATCATGTTCCAGCCAACTTTGGGGCTTTGGTTCCTAGGTCTTTAGACCGTATACATACTCCTCCCCCAATTATCGTACATTTCATATAGCTCATCTAATGGTAGGGTTATGATTTCCTCTTCACCCTGCCACTGTCAATATTTTAAATCATCTTCGTCTTTGCCCTTCTCAACTATTGCCCAACTCATATTGTCACCTTATTTATTTCGTAGTGCTCATGCGAGTGCATAATTCCGAACATAACATCCAAAATTTTAACAAATTCCTGTATGTAAACCGATGCAAATCAAACTCGGACTTAGGTTTCTATTATCTTACCCCACAGAAAGGGTTCCGAGTGCAGGCCACTCCAAAAGATTCCTACGGGGCTTGAAAAGATAAGTATTTCTACCTTGCAATGCCCGACGAAGCACCTTGGGGAGTGCTTCGTAAGTGGAACCTTATTGTTCCTACGAGGTTAAGAGTGGGTTCCCCGATCATACCTGGGAGCGAGATTAAAAGTATTCTAGAATGGTATTATAGCACTGAGTTGATATCCGAGTCCACGCTTTGAGCTTGCGGGCTTAGTGCTGCTGATGTCGAACCTGTTTCTGATATAGGTAGAACATTACTTATTCTCTTCATATGTTAACTATATGCCTCGTTCCTTATATATGTTTGATTTTCCTGTTACAGCTATGTCGGCTTGTGCGGCTAAAATGAGGAAGATTAATCAGGCTCGCAGGGCTCCCACTCAGCCTCAACGACCTACCTCTCACGGGATTCGGATTTTCGAACCTGCTAATCCTCCAGCAGCAAGTAGCGGTCGAGATGTCAGAACTCCGGCGTCGGCCCTTGCCGCTACGAGTCCGGCAACACAAGCTCCTCCTACTTCTCATAGGGCCCCACCTTCTGAATAGTCCAGGGCTCAAAAACACTCCCGAGTCGACCGTGCCAATATAGCTTCTTCCTCGTCTGGTCCGAGATTCATGGCTCTGGGTCCGGGATCTTATGATACGATCAAAGAGGCTGGAATAAAGGAGATCCTTAATCAGTTGGAGGCTCTGTCGTTATCTGACTTCATGGAGCTGAATATCAATGAGAAATATCAATGAGAGACCTCCCATCAACAATGACCTTACTCCCCTGAATCTTCAGTCTCGAGTCTACGAGGAAAGTAGTGTTCTACTCGACCTTACTGGCAACACCGCTATGGAATTATTGAATCATTTCATGCTTCCTCGCGACAAAATGATCCTTCTCAAACACGCCCATCCGTGGATTGAGAAAGAGGTTGGGCGCTTGTCAAGCCAGGTATACTAGTACTCGTTGTTTTTTTAATTATTATACCTCATCATGTTGAAGTATATTCTGACTCGTCCATCATTGTTCAGCTGAATCTATGTATCCATCAACTCTTCCTCACTTGTTCACATTATAAGAACGAGTGTACTATGTTGGAGACAAAGTTGAAGGATTACAGGGACGGGGTGGAAGCTGAGTTGATCCCGAGCTGGGATGATGTAAAAAAGGGCGAGGAGGGATTGAAGAAGGCAGAGGCCGACTTGAATACTGCACAACTGAAACTCGTTCAAATGCAGAGGAGCTGAAGAAGTTAAAATCGGAGGATCTGGAGCATTAGAAGCAGTTGTTTCTGGCTCGTAGCCGCTTGGAAGCTGAAAAGAAGAGTTCGTATGAGCTTGGGATAGCCGATGGGACAAAGAATTATATGATGTCTCCTGAATTTCAGGCTCAATTGAAGGAATAGGTTCTGATGGCTCGTAATATTGCTATTAGGGACTTCCTGAAGTCAACCCATGTCACACCCCCAGACCATAACATTACGAAAGAAAACCATAACATTTACGAAAGAAAAGGGTCATCGTTCCCGAGGCCCGGTCTGGGGTGTGACAACCCAACTCGACGAGCTTATGATGGGCAAAGCCTTGAACGACCATTTAGATGGTTTTTGTAAGGCCTTGGATTTTCCGTAGAAAGATGGCATTCTTCCCTCGGATTTCTATATTGAGGGTTACGTGGCTGAGAACCGGGACAAAGATACGATCCGACCTTCATTGACTCTTGACGAGGTCGAGGAATTTACTGACTTTCCCGAATTTTAGAGCATTATCGAGGCCATGCAGGTGGAGAAACAGCAGGCCGCGGAGGCCGCACGAACCAAAGCTAGCTCGGAGTTTATGCAGGAGTTGGAATCTACCATCGATCGGGGTCAAGCACCGGATGGTACGACCACCGGAAATGCTCCCGAAATTGAGAAAGTTCTCGTGCAGCAAGGTTTAACCTATCCCGCTCCGATATTAACCGTCGTGCCATCAGAGGATGAGATGTTTGCTAAGGTTCCTGCCTCATAGGAGTCGTAATTTTGATGACATTTTAAAGTTGTAATATTTTGGATTCCATACAATGAACTAGCATTTGTTTTTTGTTGGAGTACTTATTTTTGTTTCAAACAATGTAATATTTTTGTTGGAGTACTTATCTTGGTTCGTACTTTTGTATTATTTCTATAGTTCATTCAATTTGTGAGTCTATCATATCAATGTAGACAACATTCACTAAAATAGGGTTGAGCAAAATACTAATTAATACGACCTTAAGCATAGAATTTCGTAAATTGTTCACATTCCATGGTCGGGGAAAATTCTTCCCATTTAGATCTTGTAGCCTATAAGTCATATGCTTTGTGACTTTAGTGATCTTGTATGGTCCTTTTCAGTTGGCTTCAAGCTTTTTCACAGTCTTGGAAACTGCAACCTTTTTCAAGACCAAGCCTCCAACTTGAAAAGTTCGGAGGTTGACTTTTTGTTATAAGCTCGTATCATGGTACTCTTTTGTCGTAGAATTTTTGCATAATCTCGATCTCTTACTTCCTCTACCACATCTAGCTCGCACTCCCTTTGCTCTATGTTGAGCTTAGGATCGTAGGACGCGACCTTGTCATCATTCCAACCTCCGTTGTGATCACAGCTTTAGATCCATATACGAGGCAAAAAGGGGTCTCTCCCGTAGATGACCGAGGGGTTGTTCGATAAGCCCATAATATCCCGGGTAATTCTTCCGCCTATCGTCCTTGATCACCGTCCACCATCGTTTTTATATGCTGCAATAGGATACGATTAGCTACTTCAGTAAGTCCATTTGCTTGAGGATGTCCTAACGAAGTAAAGTGTTGGTTAATTTTCAACTCCTTGACCCAACTCGTGATATGCTTTTCATTGAACTGTGTGCCATTGTCGGAAATCAGTGTTCCTGGAATACTGAACCTACAGATAATGTTCTTCCAAATAAAATCTATCATCACATTTTCTTGTGATTCGTGCTACATCTTCGACTTCAATCCATTTAGTGAAATATTCCACTGCTACGATGATAAATCTCTTCTGCCCTTGGGTCGGTAGAAATGGTCCTGCATATTAAATAATTTAACTTTAGAATAGTTCGTACAATATTATTTTTGTATTATGTAGTTTAATAGCGCTAAACCTAGGATATCAATTCCCCATTGTTCAAATGGATCTGTGATTTTCATCGCTTCCATTGGGGTTCCTGGTTTGTAGATCGTATTTAAGTACAATTGGCGCTCCTTGCATCGTCGGGAAAAGTCGGCTGCATTTTTTACCATTGTAGGCCAAAAGTAACCATGTCCTAGGATTTTTTGGGCTAGTGAACGCCCAGCCGAGTGATTTTCGCAACTTCCCTCGTGGACTTCTTTCATGACGTAGCTCGCTTCCTCTGGAGAAAGACATCGTAATAAGATTCCAGAAACAGATTGTTTGTACAGCTCATAATTTGTTATAACGAACCGCAATGATCTATGCTGGATCCTTTTAGCTTCGATCTTATCTTGTGGAAGTTCCTCGGATATAAGGTATCGTATGATCGGAGCTCTCCAATCATCAATATCGTCGAGCAATGGTGCCATAATAGCATTTTCTGTTATTTCTGCCTCGTTTGCAATTAGTATCGTTATTTTCCGACTCTTAATATTGATCGCTTGGTTTTTGAATTTCGCCAATGCATCAGCTCTCTCATTCTCCTCCCCTGGAACTTGTAAAAGTTCTACTTTGACAAATTTTTTCATTAATTCCTGAACCTTTGTCAAATACGAGTCGATGATTTTCGATTCGTATTTCTCGCAACCTCTTCTTCCTAGCGCTCGACGAATCCCCTCCTTCGAGTCCCCCGGATATCATGTATATATTTTCTCTATGAGGAAGATTTCCAGTTTCATTAGTACGATGGTCTGCTGTCTCCATGCGATTCTCATTATTGCATCATTCATTCCGCCGTATCCGTCATTCATGTCATCCCTCTCATTTCTCCCACGCTCATGGTGTGCTTGTCTTTCTAACGATCGACTCCTGTGTCGGTCTCAATTTCTTGCATCAGTCAATTTTTATTCCACAAAGTCACGCCAAAAACCCTCTCGTATAAGCCTCTCGATCTCATCCTTTAACTAAAACCAAACCTCAGTGTCGTGACCCCTCTCTCGATGAAATTCACAGTATTTGTGCAGGCTTTTCTTTGTCACATGTCGTAGTGGCTTTGGTCGGATTATTTGTTCTAAGTGTCGTGATTGCTGAATGGCCATTAAGGCTTGTTTTCTCGTAGCATTGAAGGGAGGGGTGTAATGTTCGTATTTTAACACTCGTTCTCGATGTTTGTATGACTTATGATCCTGGCGATCATTTTTGTCGTCATTTCGACCCATGCGCGGGTCGTTTTTTAGAAATTTCTCAGTACTTTCATAGTATTCATCACTTCTATCCCTGCGTGGATAGTTTGTAGGGTAGTTACTATCAGTACTTTTTAGTTCGTTCATTTCTTCTTGGTTGATATACTCTTCAGCGAGTTCCATCATATCCTCGTGGGATGTTGAAGCCTTACGAGCTATACCGTTGGCAAATGTCCCAACTTTCAAACCTCGTAGGAGTATGCCCACCATCAGTTCGTTGTTTAGCTCAGAAAAATCTAAGACCTCCTGGTTGAAACGGTGGATGAATTCTCTCAAAGTTTCTTTCGGTTGTTGTTTCAGTCCCATTATCATAGATATGGATTTCTTTGTTTTCTTGTTGCTCACGAAGTGGTTCTTGAATTTTCTAATAAGCTGGGGGTACGATACGATGGAACCCATAGTCTGGCTCGTGAACCATTCCTGGGCTCTGCTCGTCAAAGTCGATACAAAGATCATTGCATTAACAGCATCTGATTGATCCTGAAAAGACATTAACAATTCAAAGGAAGTTACATGGGGTATTGGGTCCCCGGTACCATCGCATTTTGGTAAGTTTGGCATCGTAAAGTTCTTATCTGGTAATTCCATCATGATTTCTTTAGAGAAAGGTGCATTGCGCGCCATCAGAGCTGTCACATTCCTGACTCTTCTTGAAGCCTCATCAATCTTTCCTCGGGGGTGATTCGTCTCAGTTCTCACAGTATCCTTCTCTCGATTATGCTCATCCTCGAATAGTCTTCGAGGCACAATAGGAGCCTTTTCGGCTCGTGCTCGTAGCATTTCCTCAACTTGTAACTGGACCTTACAGTCTAACTCATCCTGAGTTAATGTGATCATGTTGCTTGAAAAGGGTGTTTCTTTCATGCTCGTTTCTTGGTTATCCATTGCAGCAGTAGAGTTCATGATTTCAACTAAAGGTGTTTCTTTCATGCTCGTTTCTTGGTTATCCATTGCAGCAGTAGAGTTCATGATTTCAACGATCTTCAAGTAGTTTCTCGCAACGGCGCCACCTGATTTAGCTCGTAAAATATATATGGGCCAAATCAAGCCGAGGCTCGTATTGGACTAGGAAAGGGTCGTAGAACGGATATAGACCGCACTCAGGTTCTACCTACGTACTTTTCTTTTAGGATCAAGTCTAAACGTAGTTCAATATTATTAAGTATGGTCATATACGAGGTTTTTAACTCAATAATATAGAGAAGGGAACATACTGTCAGATCGTACTAATTTATACGAATGTACTGTTCAATTGGTCAAAAGTCCTGTGCACATCATTAATGAGGACTATTTATAAGATTAGCCATGTTGTACGGCTGAGTTAGTGACATGTGGGCTGCCGTACACGTGTCCTTTGATGAGTGTACCAGATTATCTGGGTTGAGGATATGGGTAACCCGGTTCTCAGATAACACGCGGGTTAAGTAGTATTTTGCAAATAAGTATCTTTTAATTAGGGATCTTTATGCAAATACCCTGAAATAATCATGTTCAAGATCGTATGCGTACGAGGTTATTCTCTATATGAGGATAGATAGATAGATATGGGATTATTTCAGCCAATTCATTTAAAGGGCACGAGCTCGTTGCATCACTATTAAGTCTTTTTTATAGCTTTCCTAGTTTAAGGTTTGTTTTCCAGGGAGGTAGTACTCCTAATTTAATTACTTTATAAGATGCATCTATGAGGAAGTTAATATTCTTTATTTTATTTTAAATTGGAATAAAAAAGGAGGGAGAGGCTCGAAAGCACCCTCCTTTATTTTATTAATTCTCTACTATTCAATAGTAATGTGTAAGAAGAAAGTATGAAAATAAAAAACATGGAGTAATAAATTCTATAATTTTTTAATTAATCTTGGTATTAAAGAAGTGGTCATAATTTTAAAATTTCCGTATTTTATTAAAGAAGTGGTGATAATTTTAAAAATAGAACTAAAATAAGTGTTGCGTATTGTTTGAACTTCTAAGTAAAAAAACATAAGAAAAATTAAAGATATATTATGTTAATTCACAATATTGCATCAATATCATAATTTTAGAATTGTGACTCGGTGTGTGTATAGATATCCATGAGAAGTAAATATATCAGTTGCTGGGTTTGGAATCACTTTACCAAATAAAATTAATTTATTCAATTGTTGTATACTTGTATTGTTTAAAAATTAAGATCATCAAACAATATATATACAACAACACCACATCCTATAGCGGTCCATGCTGAATATTTAATGAAACATTGTGAAGAGTACACATGTGTATTGTTCTAAATTTAGAATTTTAACCTATTGTAAAACGAATAAACTAAATAAAAGAAAGTATATGACTAAAATATATCTAATAATTTGTACATCAAAATATATACACGTTGCATGGTGAGTATCAGGGAAACTACTGTATACCCAAGGAGTGCTAAAGATACAAAATGATTAAACATATGGAGTTAAGAACTGTTTGCAACCTTAATGCTAAAGCTTACCCCTCAGAATTGGTTTTAGACCATGAGAATTATCTGCAGCAGGAAATAATTCATTGCCTTAAAGAGAGTTTACCGTCTTGGTATCTATTGTATGCCTATGTCCCAATGATCCCTGAAACTAAAGAAAATCACAAAAGAATAGGAAAATCAGTTATATATGTACAAAATTATTAGTCGAAGAAAAGTTTCAAGAATTACATGCATGCACAAAAAATGATTTGTCTTCAATATTGTCAAGTTGCAAGGAATTTGTAAGCAAGAACAAAATTATATATTCTTAAAAATATGAGTTTTCTAGGATATTGATAATTCACTGGAATTTAGGAACAATTTTAGGAATAAATACATATTATTGACTCAGTGGAATCAATACATAATTTAGGGAAATGCAATAAATCACTGATGACTATTGTATTCCATAATTATCATAATTATACATGGAAATAAATTCAAATATCCAATTACATAATGAAATATTCAATGATATTTCGAAAATCACACGTTTTCCATATAAAGACCCAAAAATCACAAAAAATATTTAACAGAGTTAAATCCAACTTTTGAAAAATGGTTAGCTGCATCCATAAATATTAAGCTCTTTGAATATATAACTAATAAAAGCAATTAAATTCTAAATATTAGGATTTGAATTTGATTTAAGCACCCCTTTTGAATAATATATTCTAAATATTAGTCTTTTGGAAATTATACGTTTTCAATAAAGAAAATCAATAATCATGAAAATCTTTTACTTTACTTAAATATTGCAGTCAACTGTAATTAAACATTTTGTATATTCAGTTTCTAAATTATAAAAACTACTAAGTATAAAATAAGTTATATTTGGTAAGGTTTGACAATCTAGTAAAAGAGAATTTTAAATCTAACTAACCAATTAGAAAATTTTGATATATAAAAAAAACTAAAAATTACCAAAAAAAATATAGATAGCAAAGTGAATTCCACACCACTTTACTATAATCTAACTAACCCGTGCTATGCACGGTCTATATTAATTTAAATATGATTTATA
The DNA here is from genome assembly GCA_963669365.1 of Verbascum thapsus. Lineage (NCBI taxonomy): Eukaryota > Viridiplantae > Streptophyta > Magnoliopsida > Lamiales > Scrophulariaceae > Verbascum > Verbascum thapsus. The sequence goes on from OY770115.1 coordinate 9,121,612, forward strand.
AAAATAATTTTTTTTTATTTTGCAAGATTATAATGTGTAATTATTTTTATTTGAGAATAAAATTAAAAACCCTTTTCGTATACATAATAATGCAAACTAAATACAATTGTAATAAAGCTAATTGTACTTCAAGACCCATTTCCTAAACACCAAATTAAGAAAATGCCAATTTATTAAATTTTTTAAAAGAGTAGGAATTTAAATTTGAGAAGAATCAATAATTCTCTTTGATTAGCTTAAATTAAGGAATTTATTAGTATAATAATTTGATCTTGTTTTCTTTCTTCCTTAATCTAAAAAACTTAAAGATGAAATTGTCCTCACATGAATGAAAGTTTTTAGATTTTGCTTGATTTACTCAAATTAGGCAAGTTACAAAATTGTTTTAATATATTCAAAGTTACTTGTTTTCTAAATTTAAAGGTCAACTCAACAAATAAATCAGATTTGTTCAATGCAATTAAAGGAATTCACAATCACGTTGCACTATTGATTAACTTAACTTATGGAACTTATAATTCAAATAATTTTATTTTGTTTGTGAAATCATTTATTTAGTAAAAATGAGTGAAATTCTTAAAAAAGAACTGGAAAAGGTTAGATTTTTTTTTTTTTGATGACAAGGGAACCCGCAGCCGCTACCGTTAGGTGCGCACTGGGTAAACCCCGCTCTTGTGTAATAGCCTGCAAACCACACAAGAGAGGTAAACCAGCCTAGGTTGCCCATAGCTGACAGGCTCACAGTAGAGAAGGCAATTAGGCATTCCCTCATTAGGATTCGAACCCGTGACCTAGGCCACAACATTCACATGCCCTTACCAACTCTACCGGGGGTTGCCCCCGAAAAGGCTAGATTTTGTTTTGGTGGATTTAAAATACAAAAGTTACTAAAAATATTTAAATAATTCTACAACTGTCGAATTTTTCAAATTCGAAAATTAAGTCAACCAATAAGAAATTATAATTAAATTCAAAATTCTCTACTACGTTTGAAAAATGCTTTTGTTGTGAAAAATATATGGGATTTTGAAAATTTTAAAGATGATTATTAATAATGTCATGTTGAATTTGATTAGCTGGGATTTGAATTTGATAATATGTTTATGTGATAAGAATGAATAAATCATAAGATTGAATGTTGGTTTCTTGAGTTTGAAAGATTTAAGAATTAAAAGACATCCCATAATTATTATCGATCATGAATACTGAATATGTTATTTCTCTTTTCATCAATATATTATGTGAATCAACTAACAATTTATTTCAAATTTTTAAGTTTAATAGTAAATCAAATCAACCAATATAACTTTTGTTACGGTTGAAAAATTCAAAATTACCAAAAAAGAGAGATCGTTTTATTATCCCAAGAATTCATTTTACCAAAAATTACCAAAATTTTTGATAAAAAAATATAATTTGATAACTCTCTAAAAATTCTAATCTTAACAAATATTATTTCATATGTATTTTATTTTTTTCATTTTACAAAAAATATAAAAAAAATTAGACTTGAAGAACTTTGAAATACAGATAAAAATTCATTATATTTAGATTTTCGTATTTCATAGAGGTATTATTGAAATAAAAAGAGAATAAGTAAGGGTGTGGGTATTATTGAAATAAAAACAAAATCTGTTATGTATTTCAAAATATCACCGTCACAAGCATTGTAAAGATTTTATGCTAAATTTAAAAAATTTAGGAACTAAAAGAATTATTACCCCTATATATAATCATATATTGGTTTATATTTTTAAATATTTAGAAGCACTCACCTTTCAAATATAACTACATTTTGGTTTGAAATCTTAATTTATTTGATATATTTTAATGTGTTACACAATTTAATGTGAAAAAAATTTATAAGACAGAATGCTAACTCCATAGCCATGATAACCTAAAATTTGAAAGCACGTGATCTAATAATAAGAGATTTTTCAAGTAGTACTACATTATAATGATGGTCATTTAAATTTCTTATTTATTATACAAAAGTTTTTTAAATTTTTTTTATTAAGAATTGAACCAAATAATAAAGAAATTGCTTTTGAAAACTATGTCAAGGTATGATGAGTCAACTTGTAACATAAAGTTATTGAACTTAAATTATGATCATCGGATAAAAAACATCGTGAGATAACTTTGAATAAAAATAAAGTACCATATATAAAATATTTTCAACATGATAATGCAAAATTTCTTAGCCTTCTTTAAAAATACTTTATTATCATTAAAGAAATGATTGATGTGACTTGATATAGTGAAAATTATTGGCAAATTAAATATGTTGAAACAACAACAAAAAAAATACTCTGGGATCGTGGATTAAATGACAATAAAAAAGAAAAATAGTTTGTTACATACGGCTAAAAAATCTTAGAATCTCAAGCATTTGCCCATACACCTAAGAAGACTCTGCATCACTTAAAAACTAACAACTTAGCGAAACAATCATTTCTATATATAATTAAAATAATTAAAATTAATTTCTACAGAAACTATTAGAACATTATCAAATCCATTTGAAAACAAAAACTCAAATTAAATGAGAATTGAAGAGAGAGTAATGATAGAACTGAGATAAATTAAAGTATTAAGAAATGTCGTGTACATTTTTCAAAAATCGTTGCTCTTCAACTATGCAGCATAAGTCATTTAATTTTTTGAGAACTTCCTGCAACTAAAAATTTATAAAAATAATTACATGGGAATTGAAAGCAAGACGAATATTGAAAAAAAATAGAATCATTAAAAGATTAAGAAAAGTAACCATAACCATGCGACAATACAAATACCATAAATGAAAACTTCGATTTAAGTTATATCTCACACAATTTGTGATAATCATAATAATATCACAAAAAAGAAATATTGTACATATCTCTACCTATCTACAAAGGAGTAGAGAATTGAAAAATTGTTCAATAGTGTTAAATTGGATAAAATCATGCAATCTACCCTTTACCAGACCATTCAATTCAGTCAATAAATAATGGAAAAAAGAAAAAAGTCTAATGCAAATATTCTGAGAGAAGGTTATGGAGAAAGAATGCATCATTTTTATCTTTATATAAGGGTAAATCTTGAAAATTAATATGAGAAAAAATGGCATAAATTAGGGGCGGAAAACATAAATTTTCTTTAAATTTAATATTGAAAACAATATAAACGGAAAGTTTCATTGGCACTAATAGTGGGATTGAGCAATTGAATTTGGCAATGGTATTAATTCTTTAATTAGCTACAGTGATTTTGTTAAAGTATTTTAGTATATACGGAAAAGTTTCCTCCTTTTTAATTGTTCTAATTGAATATAAATCAAATTTTCTTAAAGTATTTTAGTATATACGGAAAGTTTCCTCCTTTTTAATTGTCCTAATTGAATATAGATACAAACTATAAGTTTAAATTTCAAATTTTAAACATATATTTCACCATAAATATTGATCCAACCAATGATAATTTTTCTATTCATTAAAAAAATTCAAAATTCTTGGAAAATTAGGATTAAGATTTAAGTCAAAATTAGCAAGGTGGTCAATGGACCGCTTTGCTATAATATAGATAATAGATAATAAATAATAGGGCAAAGTGCACTTCACCCCCTAAAAAAATTTGTATTTTGCACTTTCCCCCCTAAAAATACAAAAAAGAGACATTGCCCCCTAAAAATTTGATATATGCATTACTTTGCCCCAATTACTATTTTCCAGCTAAATTTAATCGGAAATCATTGAAATGATTTTTCCGTCAAGAACATTATCGTCTTTATCATTTATCCGTGATTCTATCACATATCCGGATTTGGGCCCAAAATCGTTGTGCTTCTCTAATATATCATCTTAGGGTTGCAAAATACTTACCATGATCTCATCATGCATTTGATGTGAGTTCCTATTCTGATAAGCTTTTTCTACCATTCTTTATATGCAAGATGATATCATGGTGAAAATTTTGCAGCTCTAAGATGATATGTTAGAGAGGTACTATGATTTTGGCTCAAATTCATGCATGTGAGAGAATCACAAAAAAATAGTAAAGATGGTAATGCTCTTAACGGAAAAATCATTTAAATGATTTCCGATCACAATTTGGCCGGAAAATAGTAATTGGGGCAAAGTGATGCATATATCAAATTTTTAGGGGGCAATGTCTCTTTTTTGTGTTTTTAGGGGGGAAAGAGCAAAATACAATTTTTTTGAGGGGTGAAGTGCACTTTGTCCTAAATAATAAATAATAGATAGGTTGAAACGACGACCTAGAACTCAGCGTACGGCGGAAACCCACACCCTTCCCACGTGGGTCCCACGTGACCCGGTCTTCACTCTTCTCATCACAATTTAATACAAATTGAAACAAACCTTCTATCCTTCCATGGAAGAATATACTCTGGTACTAAATATAATATTACCTATTATAGCGGAAAAACACATCACCCAAAACACAAGTTACGGTTCCCCATTACCTGTTCAATTCTGAAAACATATATATAATCCTTGTATCTATGTCTTCACCTTCTGCTGGTCTCGAAGAGTCGAACCGCTATTATTGCTATTGCCTTTGACATATTTCTTCAATACTCTATATCTTGTTTGCTTGCACTCAGTTGATATCTTCATTTTTTAGCAAACAAGTCTCTATCACTCTTTCATCACCAATGGCTTCTATAACAGCCTTCTCGCAATCCCAACTTCTCTTCAAGAAACCTCAGTTTATACTCTTGAAAAAGCCCCAATTTCAATTTTCATCGCTGCCCATTTCGAGTTTTTCACATAAGAAAACCAGGATGGTGGTGGTTTCAGCAAGTACCACAGCAGCTGAGAATAAGCCTAAGAAGAGGTACCCAGGTGAGGCCAAAGGGTTTATTGAGGAAATGAGATTTGTGGCTATGAAATTGCACACTAAGGATCAAGCTAAGGAAGGTGAAAAGGAGCCTCAAGGTCAACCTATGGCTAAATGGAACCCTACTATTGAAGGGTATTTAAAGTTCTTGGTTGATAGTAAATTGGTTTATGATACTCTTGAAAGGATTGTGGAGAAAGCTTCGTTCCCTGATTGTGAGTATAGATACTTGATTTTCTGTTGTTTATAATTTATGTTATTTGCTTATTTGATTGAAATTTTGGTGATGTTTGAGAAGTTGGGATATGGATATTGGATTTGAGTATGGACTTGTTTTCTTTTCCTTTTTTGTGTTGGTTTGACCAATTTTGAGTGACTTAATATCCAAAGAATTTTCATTCTGCTGATGCTTGAGATGTTAGTTGAAATTAAGTTTTGGATGTTGCAGATGCAGAGTTCAGGAAGACAGGGTTAGAGAGATCAGAAAGTCTTGAAAAAGACCTTGAATGGTTTAAGGAGCAAGGTCATGTGATTCCAGAACCATCTTCTCCTGGTTCTAATTATGCTCACTACCTTGAGGAGTTATCAGAAAAAGATCCTCAGGCATTTATTTGCCATTTCTATAACACATATTTTGCTCACACAGCTGGTGGCAGGATGATAGGGAAAAAGGTACTCTTCTTTCCTTTCATATTTTGCGTGCTTTCAGTAAATCCAAATTATTTGCCCTTGTTTGGTTCATTTTCACTTTCCCTCATTGTCAGTTGTGTTTTCATTTATCACTTGTATTCATGTAAAAATGAAAATGTTTTTGGATTAAAAGTAAGAATCTTGGTTTTATAGGATTGAAAATGGTATTTTAATGTCATCTAGAACAAATTTGTTTGTCAACTTACAACTTAAAAGAGTCCAAAGCTATTCATCCAAACGCATTTTCATTTTTCACACAATACCAATACAAATTTTAGAACTCATTTCCAACATTGGATGTGAGATTTGGAAAAGAAAACAATACCATACAAGTCCGTAGATTGTTCGAAATCCCTTTAGGATGTGTTTAGATTGAGTGATTTGGATTTGGAGGGGATTTGTAGGAAGGATTTGAAATGACACCTAGAATGGAGTCATTTGAAATCCACCGTGGTTTTGGAGAAAATGGCTCAAAGTGAATGTCGAGTGATTTGAAATCCATTATAACTTGAATACATCCAAACGAAGTTCATGGATTTGTTGACGAATTTGAAATCATAGATTTCAAATCCTTCAATCCAAACACGCCCTTGGTGAATGTGATTTTGATTCCTTTTAATCTCCAGGGTTAATGATTTGATCTTTTCTTTTACTTTAGAACTTAATAAGCTACTTAATTAAGTTCACTGCAGAAACCATTAAAAAGAGATCAACTTTGGTTGTATCTTATAAATCATCTGACAACATGTTACTTTATGACCAACGAGCTTTGCTGTTTCGTAGCTTCACATCTTTTGATCAAAAAAAAATGTGTAGTAACATGTGTATGGGGGCTAATGGGTTCTTTAGAGCTCACCCAGATGATATGTTATGTGTGTATAGTGAGTGATGGGAGAAAGGGTACAGGGTTCAACCTTGGTGTTGTATTTGCCAATTAGTTGAGGTTTTCAGGGGTCGTTTAGTGATGATGGTTACATACTTACATTCCTTGATTTGAGAAGTTGATTTGCTAATAAATGATACTCCACCCCGAATGGTTGTCCAATTTGACACGGAAAGTAAATTTTGGATGTAATTCTTCCAGAATAACCTTACTTTATAAACAATAAATACAAAAAAAAAAAATATAGTATCAGATGTTATAAAACACAAGTCACCTAAAATCTTCCATATTTAAAAGAGAAAAAAATTCTTTATAGCTACATAATTACTTCTTAAATTATGGAAATGAATTATTTTGAAAATATAACGCCAAATATTAAAGAAAAAGGGAATTCCGATGCAATTTGAAGCATGATTCATATTTGAATTTTAGATATTTAACTTGTAGTCTATGTACAAGGCTTATGTGCTACTTAGGAAGACTATATTATGAAAATAATAAATAATTTATGTGTGGCTTAATTATATTTTTGGAGCACATGATAGACACTCAACTGAAAAATGCTTTCTTTTTAGAGTTTGGGTACTTTGGGACAAACAAAAATAGTATAGTAGACACCTTTTGTAAGATAGAAGGAATAAATTCTTATATAATTGACAAAATAATAAGTGGATTGAGCATAGGTCGGTAAGATGTTAACAAGAGCCTTACATGTTAACCCTTTGGGCTTTGAGTATGAGTTTAGACCCAAACTTTAAGGTATGAAAAAGGCCTACTTAAACAGGTCTAGTTAGTGACTTGTTAGTCGTTTCAATTGTCGTTATAGTGGTTACCTAGTATTGCAGCAGGGCTTAAAGCAATATGACCAGTCAAATAAATTGAATAGTCATGCATTAGTTGACCACTTACAAGAGTTAATAGTAAGATTAACATCATCCACTTTACTTTATGGGTGATATGAGTTACAGAAATTCCTTGTCATCTGGAAAATCAGATTGCATGTTATGGACATTGTTTTCAGTATGTTTGAGCATAACTGTGTATTATTCTAACCAGAAGTTGATGCATAAAAGCTTGATATGTTCTCATTTCAGGAAAGAAATCTGCTTTTTTTTTTTTATAGTGTGGTTTATATAAAGCTACAAAGAGGGTATATGTAATATGCTATCTTAGCAGTTTTGTTTTATTTTGCTTCACTATCTTTATCATTTACTGTTTTTCCTTTTTTTTACTATTTCTGTCAAGTTTTTGCCAAAAGTCCATTTCGTCCCGCTTTGGACTTGTGCTAAGAGATCACATCTTAGAACAAATGGTTTAAGTTTTTGTGCATGTTGGAATCTCTTACAAAAATAAAGGCAATTTGACGTGGTTCCATTTATTTTCCTGAAAGGTTGCTGAGAAGATCCTTAATGGTAAGGAATTGGAGTTTTACAAATGGGATGGTGACCTATCCCAACTATTGCAGAATGTGCGAGAAAAGCTAAACCGAGTTGCTGAAGTAAGCTTCTGATGTTATTATACGTCTTTTTTGTTGTTGGTAAAAGATAATTAATTAATGTTTTTGGTTTTGTATGTAGAGCTGGACGAGAGAGGAGAAGAATCATTGCCTGGAAGAAACGGAGAAATCATTCAAGTTCTCAGGGGAGATTCTTCGTTTGATATTGTCCTAAGATATACACATTGTCAATATTCCATCATTTCAATTCTCAACTACTTCTTGTGTTCTTGTACTGCATAATTATCTATATATCCAACTGTTTACATCTCAAGAATGTTTTAACAATCTAGTTACTGGCCACTGCCCAATGCTTCGTCTTCCCTGCTATGAATCTGTTGAAAGTGAAATCGGCTCTAAGCGAAAAGTGCATGTATCTTTTAAAAGATGTTACCTTACTTGTTTCCTTTAATCTCAATCAATCCTTTCCGAATTGATTTCATAACTCCATTAGATTAAAGTTTCTTACAAGTCCCATGATGTGTTATCCAATGTCTCGTGCCTACTTGGGCATGTTCCCATGTCAGACGAACAAAGTTTTCAGATTAATTGTTTTAGGTGGTATTTAATAGTGTGTGATTTATACGTAGAAAAATGATTTGATCGCGAATTAGGCCCAGAATGTTGTCGAAGGGGATGAACTAGGCTTACCTTCGCCTTTACAAAAACGAAAAACAGATGCAGAATCAAGTGACAAAGCATAATTAGAGTTGGATGTGGACCATGTTTGTGCCGCCAAAGAATTCATTGGTTGTGAAAACTCCAATCGAGCACTCAGGAGATCAAAAAGATTTTGCCATGGATCAAACTCCAGTTACTCCAAAATTACCTTAGAGAGTGCAAAATAAAACTTTTTTAGGAAATCACATTTTGTTTTCAAATGATCATGCAATCCAACTATAGCTAAACACTTGGTGTTATGAAATAAAGTTGCCGGTTGTTTACAAAACAACCCATGTATTTTAGATTAATACATATTGATTTATTCAAGAAATCGTGTATTAGTTATTCATACTCGTATAACAAGCTGCCTAAATAGCTCTTATGGGATCAAGTCTAACATAGTTCTAGTATATATTTGATTAGAATCGCAATCTTACAGCTCGTTTGAGTAGGTCAACAACCGTCCCCACTAATGAGCAATAAATGAAATATTTATAGGTTTCTAAATCACTATTCATGACTTGACATTTGGTTCCATAGCATTCTGTCGTCATTAGGGGTGGCAAGTTAGACCCAAAACCATGAGTCCAACCCGACCCAATTAGTTTTGGGTTTGTATGGATCTTAAAAAAAAGAATTATGGTTCCAATTGGTTTTGTATTTATTGGATTTTCAAGACCTTGGTTTCTTATGGTTTTTGATTGGGGTCCAAATTGGTTTCAATTTTTTTTTTTTTTTTTTTTCGGTTAAACAAATTGGTTTCAATAATGGGCCTATTTTGGTTCCTAAATGGATCCAATTAAAAAAAGAGAGAAATAATTCTCCCTTTTTTCTTTCTTAAACCCAATTGGTTTTTTTTATTTAAAATTTCACTTGTAGAGAATATGTGATTGCTTAAGAACTAAACTCATACTTGTTTTAGTCATTTGAACTTATACTTTAAATAAATTTTTATAATAAGATCAAAAAATTATTTTATATTATTTTTAGTCATTTGAACTTATACTTTAAATAAATTTTTATAATAAGATCAAAAAAAATTTATATTATTTTTAGTCATTTGAGCTTTTTTATTTTTTAATATATATTATATTTTTATTATTATATTAATAAATATATATTAAATAATTAATAAATATATATTAAATAAATAAAAATATTTGGCTCGGCTCGAGTACGGACTCGAGCTCTCGAGCTCGAATCCATGCTCGCGAGCTCGAGTCCGAGCTCGAAAATTTTGGGCTCGAGCTCGCGAGCTTGGGCTCGGCTCGAGCTCGAATCATGCTCACGAGCTCGAGTCCGAGCTCAAAAATTTTGGGCTCGGCTTGAGTTCGGGCTCGAGCTCACGAGTTTGGGCTCGGCTCGAGCTCGAATCCATGCTCACGAGCTCGAGTCCGAGCTCGAAAATCTTGGGCTCGGCTCGAGTTCGGGCTCGAGCTCGAACCCATGCTCACGAGCTCGAGTTCGAGCTCGGAAATTTTGAGCTCGACGAGTTCGAAAAAAATGTTAAGCTCGGCTCGTTTACACCTCTATTCTGAACCGACTAACTTTCAAATAGTAACATAAATTATAACTTAGCATCAATTAATATATCTTTAATTTCTGTAACCGAAAAAAAATATTATATTTTTAATTTTTGTAACCGAAAAAAAAAATTATATCTTTAATTTCTCTACATTAATTTTTTCGTTATAAATTAAAATACATTAGTTAATTATATATTTTACATATAAATTATTACATTAGTATACTATGATTGAAATTTTTATAAGAAAATTATAAAAATATAATGTAATACGTTAGTTAGTTAGTGAACAAGAAAAAAAATTGTTTGCATTACAGTAAAAACTCTATAAATTAATACTCATAGGACCATGAAAATTTATTAATTAAAAGAGTTATTAATTAATCGATAAATTAATAATTATTAATTTATATATTAATTAATATTTTATTAATTTATAATGAAATACTCAATTTACACATACCTTTCAAACTTCCACTTAATTATTGTACAATGTTTCACGTATAATCAGATGAAGGGTCCAATTTGAAAGAGCCTTTCAATCTTCCACCTTATTATGCTTCTTGTGTTAAATATATCACTTTATGGATATTAAAAAATATTTTCTATATAAATATAAGGACAAAATATGCTAACATAAACAAATCAAACACAAAATGGCTTCCCCTCTTAAAGGTGTGAAAAAAACAACAATGATCGACGAGATTCGAAGAGCATTATGCAAACACAACAAGGATAATCCAAGTATCACATTGAATAATTTTTTGTTGAGTTATGAGAAAACAACATCAGAAATTCTTACAATGATAAGGAAAATTAGAGACGAGATTCAAGGTGAAATTGATTTTAACAAAAAAACAAAAGACAATTGAGTCATTTTTTCAAGAAATCTTCATAAATTATTCATATAATTTGTAGTATATAAGGAATTATTAATTTATATTTTATATGGGGTCTATAGAAATTATTAAAAATATATTATTTTATAATTTTAGTGAATTATTAATTTAGCACCCTATCCCCGAGTCGGGACCGGCCAAAAATATTATCTTAGAGAGTTTATTAAATAATCGAGTATTAATTTATCGAGTTTCTACTGTATATGGGATTAGTTGGTGAATAAGAAAAAAAGATTAGTGATTAGTATACAAATGTTTGCATTATGTTGGATCCATAAGTCACCAACTCACTAATTGGGTTTATTATGGTTCTATAATGGTTCTTTTTGTATAAGAACCATTTGGAACCAATCAAAACCAATAAGGACCCAATTCATATTGAAAAGACATTTTGGTTTCTTGTTGGTTCCAACTTATCTTTTTTACAAACCCAATTGGACCCAACCCAAATCCAATCCGATCCACCCATTTGCCACCCCTAGTCGTCATGTCCATGGTCCACGTATCGGTTTAGTTATCCGGGTTAGGTCATGGTAATACCGTGACTTGCTGTGGGGCGACCCGACTTGGATATATAAATATCATTTTATATCATACTGTCTCGTATGACCACCTCGTATATATCAACTCGACTCGTACTTGGGCCTCGTATGTGTTATAATTAGGTATTTAAACAATTTATTCACTTCGTGTCGTGTCCTATTTGTGCTCGAATTTACTCCATATCATTTAGTCCCCAGATCGTAATACTGCCTCGATTATCAAAATTATGGCAAACTTCGATCTATATTCAACTGATTTGTCCCGTTCCGTACATTTACTAATGTATAATTGCCTTTCCCTTTCTTGGTATTGTTACTGAACGTATACGTATAAGTATTTCACGTATTTATACGTATTTTTATTGTCGTAATCACCAACCAATGTAAACCGCTGAAGCTCGATGGTCGTTCTATCTCGACCATTTATTTTGAACTCCTATCTTGATCTGGACCGTCACTTTTCCCGCCTGATTTGTATATATATATATGACAAATTTGTCTTTTTCCTCATTCATAATTTTAGCTTCAAAGAGAGAGAATTTCTGCTTCCCAAGTTCACTGCGTCTCGTTGGCATTCGAGGTGCTTCAACACGTATCTATACACTTTCGTTTCCATCAATTAGGTATCGTCTTCCTTTCACTTATTCTCTTTGTTTTTTTCTCCTCCATTTCTCTGTCTTTTTATTTATTTTCTCTACGAGCCGCTCCACGCGACTATATTCTTCGATCCGATGTCTGAGTCTCCCATTCCCAGCCTCGGTAGTCTAGATATCCCTTCCCTAGAGTCATTAGGTCGCCTTGGTCCCGAAATAGATGCCTATTCTGAGCCGTCTTCTATCCGGCCTGATTCAAGTAGCGAGTCTAGCGCTGTTTCTGCCTACATTTCTGAATCGGACTACGAGTTCGATTATACATATCTAGCGCACGAGGCTAATCAAGTTACCTCATAAAGAGACGACCCTGAGTATGACTTCCTCCCAATCGACGTTCACCCCTGGGTTGATTGTTGTTCAACGATCAACGATGATAGTCTTGACTTCATTCGTCAGCAATATTACATTCCTGAGGATTTCAACCTCATAGCCCCGATGGAGGATGAGCGTATACATATACGTCCTTATGGGTATAGGACATTTCACATTGCACACCTTGCTTGCGGAGTACGATTCCCCCTTCATCCCGTAATCCGCATGATTCTGCATCGTTTGGAACTGTGCCCTACCCTATTGCTCCCTAACTCGTATCGTCACCTCAACAGTTTTATTATCCTAATGAAAGCTTGGAAACAAGAACCAAACTTCACAAACTTTTATCACATGTTTTGCATCTGTAAGTCAGGTTCAGGGGATAAGGGTTTCTTCTATCTGTCAACTCGAAACTAAAGGATGTGAGTCCTTAGTTCATCCCCATCGTCTCATGGGTGGTGGAAGAACAAATTCATCTTCGTCGTGTATCCCGACATTACCAGTTGGGGTGTGCCTCGAAGGTGGAGGTTGAATCTTCCTCATCTCGAGGACGTAGGTAATCCATCGTGGGGTCTTGACTTTATCAATAGGCACTTCCGATGGTACTACGACCCCAACATCCTATTTGCCGAAGCGGTACTAGTTTGATGCGGAATTAGTTTTGCCCCCGAGAAAGTTGGTGAGTCATGTCGTACAGGATTTAACTTATGTCGTTTATTACTTGATTCTTCTTTCATTGCATTGTACTGATACTATATCACTCTTATTTGCATGTATGGCAGAACATAGTGCTCGTATGAAGAGAGCAATCGAGAAGAAGATGGGTGCATCTCGTCGTCCTGGGGGCGCTAGAAGCTCATCCGGTGCTCCTCGGCCGACACGAGGTGGAAAGGATCCTCAAACCAAACCTCAAGGCTCAGCTGCACAGACAAGGCCCACTGCCCCAACTACACGTACGAGGCCTATGACAGCCATTTCAAGAATCCAAACCCGACCCCTCTGCAACGTGTCGGGGTAAGTCTCGAAGGGCCCAGTCGGCAACCGACACCAACCGTCCAACTGTCAGACGAGTCCAGCGGGCACGAATCTGCCCTACGGGAACGTCAGAAGAAGTTCCGACATGATCGCCCGACTATCTCTAGAGTCGAACCGGTGGTACTTCCCATTCTCCCGTCTCTGGCCTCGACATCGTCAATCAGTGCGAGGCTTATCTTCTATGTGATCAACTACAATACTTGGAGACGAGGAACGCCAGATAGCTCGTACGGATCGCCCTATGTTCATCCCTGATTGGAGAATCTACTCGGATAGCTCGATTTTGTCTTCGAATGGAATCATAGTAGCCCCCGAGGTGATGAGGAATGCCCAGCTTCCTGCTGACTAGGCCCAGTTCGTCAGCATTACTACCCCCGACCTCGAGGACATCATCCACGAAGGTCTAGCCAAGGTAATTATCTTATACGACCCAGTCCATTCATTTTATCTAGTGCTTTCTGTTTTTTTTTACGGGTCAAAAATTTTCATTGTCCAGGTTTCGTTGGCCGCACATGTGATGTCACTCACCACCTCTTTTCTCCGCCACGAGAACACTAAAATCAAGAAATCATATGACTAGTACCGGGCTCGTCTCAACCAAGAACTCGAAGAGGCTCGTAATGCCAACGCAGAAGTCGAAGAAGCTCGCAAACTAAAAGCTCAACCTAAAGCTTTAATAAAAGAGAAGGAGCAACTTGCACTTCGGATGGCTGAATTAGAGCTGGCTTTTTCCAACCTGAAGACTGATTCCCTTGAGAAAGAAGAGGAGTTCGAGACGATGAAGGGAGACTTCGAGGCATGCAAGACAGATTTGGCGGCGTGCAAGGCTGAGCTCGTAGCAGTGAAGGCCGAAGCTGCAAAGAGTTACGAGGATGGCAAGATAGATGGCAAAGATGTCTTCCTTATGTTAGCCTAGGGGTGTCAGTGGGTGGGTCTGGGGACCCGCCCACTCCTAGACCCAAACCCAATAGTTTGGGTCTGGGTATGTAGCTAAACCCAGACCCTTTGGGTTCGACGCTTGGGTCTGTATGATAATTTGGGCATGTCTGGGTCTGGACCCAATACTTTGGGTCCAGACTTAGACCCAATAATTTTGTTGTTCTTGTTTGGGCCTTTTATTATTTGGTTATTTATTTTTTATTTGGCCTTTTATTTATTTTTTTCTTTTGAAATGTGTATAGGCCTTTTATTATTTATTTCTTGTTTGGGCCTTTTATTTATTTTTTCTTTTGAAATGTGTTTGACTTTTTTTTTGTTTGGGCCTTTTTATTTAATTTACATAGCTTTGGACAACCCATTTCGAATTAATCTTTATAACTAAAATTTTATTAAAATAATCATGCTATGAAAATTGCATAAGATAAATCTCTAGCGTAAATCATTTTTAGTTACCTAACCATAACAATTTGAATATTCCAATCAACATACTTCAAAATTCAAATAAACTGATAAGTATTTAACTAAAATAAATATGTAGCCAACAACAAACTCCAAATATAAAAACTTATAACTAATTTTCACACTTTTAATTTCACAAAATCCACATAAAAGATCACAACAAGCTCTCTACTTGAGCTTCAGGTGCTTCCATATCACGTGCAACTGCATAATAGAAATCATGTTATGAAAAGTTAATTTAAATAAATTTAAAATGACTAAATGATCAAATTTAATAGATTCTTACCCGTTTTACCAGTTAACTTGATCCAGTCGTTGGCTATACCGATGCCTCTACCACATCTGAATGCAAACAAGCACGAGATTTATCAATGATGCATCCCCCTATACTAAATGTTGCCTCTGATGCAACAGTAGTAGCTGGTACAGCTAAAACATCCCGTGCTATCTTTGCCAAAATCGGTAGTCTAGGACTATTAATTTTTCACCAGTCTAAGATATTAAAGTTCTCTACATTAGGAAAACTAACCTCTTCTAAATAAGTATCCAACTCGGATTTGGGAATAACTGAAGCACTTGACTCATTCAATAATTTATTTAGTGGAGTGTTTAACTCCGAGTTTGAGCTACTCGAAATAGTTGATCGAGTTACTGAAGCGGCCAAGCTACCCCAATAAGCAATGAACAAGTCCATTAAAGTTTTTTGGACCGTTTCTATATGCGATTCGACATCTGCACTACATATCATTTTGTAGAAAAACTCCACCAGTTTCATTTTAAGCCGAGGGTCAAAAACCACTGCAACTGCTAGTACCAAACAACATGTATCCCAATATTTATCAAACTTATGTTTCATGGGATCACACATCATCTTTAAAACCTCATGCTCACTGTTTTTCCACTCAACCATTTTCAGATTAATTGAACAAATATCAGGAAAGAACACATTAGAAGTTGGATATTTACTACCGCTGAAGTGATGAGTAGCTCCGTAAAAAGTTTTCAAACACTCGTGCACTATTTTCGCCACTTCCCACTCCGACTAAGAAGGATTGAACTTATAATTATCATCTATGTTCTGTAGACGACAAAATGCTTCTTTAAGAGGTAAAGCCGTCTCAAGTAACAAATAAGTAGAATTCCATCGGTTAGGCACATCCATTGCGACTTTTCTCTTACCCTCTAAGTTACGTTGATGTAGTAAGGTGTCAAACTTTTGATTCGCTGAAGGGGTCAAGTTCAAATACTTACTGTTTCACGAATTTTCTGAATAAGTCCTCTAATCGGACTAAGACCGTCTTGCACAATTAAATTTAAAATATGTGCACTACACCTCACGTGTAGCAACTCCTCATTCAAAGGAATTATTGATTCAGTAACAAGTCAATCTCTCAATTTTTTCATCATAGAATTGATAGCTGAGGCATTATCGACAACAACAGAAAAAATCTTTTTATCCAAATTCCATTCTGTAACCATTTTTTTCATAAATTTGAATAAAGTATCACCATCATGAGGATATGAAATATTTTTAAATGAAAGAGTTTTTTTCTGTAATTCCCACTCATCATCAAAAAGTGAACAGTCAAGCAACAATATGCTACACCAGAATGATCTGAAATCCAAAGGTCTGTAGTCAAAGATACTTTGCATGCAAGACTGTCTAATAAACATCAATGACATACTTTGAACTTTAATCTTTTCCTCTTCATAAACATCAATGACATCTTTTAGAATAGTGTTCCTACAAGGAAGCTGAAAATGTGAATTCAAACTATGAAAGAAATCTTCGAAAAGTTCATGTTCACCTATGTTAAAGGAATACTTGTGCTTTATGCAAGCCTTCACCAATTTCTTTCTACTTTTCATTTGATCGAACCTAAAATCTGTTCTGGGACTCTCACCTACTAAATTAGTGTTTGGCTTGTAAATAGGACATGTTCTTGCTAAGTGTTTCTTTAAGTGACTTGTCCCGGTGTCACCACTAAAAATCTTGAGACAATGATTACATCTATAGCGCGTATAATATTATCTGTACCTTTGATTTTCATGAAGTGATCCCAAACAATTGAAGCTTTTCTTTTCATACTGCGAGTCTCAATAATAGTTTCCTCAAGACCAACAACATCACGGGCTTGGCTAGACTCACTATAGGATGTCGACATGTCAAACCTGTGAAAGAAAAAACAAAATGATATCGGTTAG
This sequence comes from Verbascum thapsus, assembly GCA_963669365.1. Classification (NCBI taxonomy): domain Eukaryota; kingdom Viridiplantae; phylum Streptophyta; class Magnoliopsida; order Lamiales; family Scrophulariaceae; genus Verbascum; species Verbascum thapsus. The sequence goes on from OY770115.1 coordinate 9,138,754, forward strand.
TCTAAATTTAATAACTTTATAAACCAAATATATCAAAATCTCATCATCTGCAGATTCACATCACTTAAGTACATAATAATGGGTTAATGTTTGCATGCCAAGGAATCTATAACTTAAACCACATTGTATTTGTTCACATGCCAAGGAAGCACAAATTTGCATATTTGCCTCTTAAACCACCTAAAATATTTTCATTTGCATTAGCATTGCATTTTCCCCTTCTAATGCAATGTGGATAGCATAGAATAATCTATCACTTGAATGTGAAAGTAATTTGAATAGATGTCAATTTACCAAATATCAATCACACTTTTGTTCATTGTAAAGCTTAAACAATATCCCATCACACACATTTTGTTTAGAGATAAACCAGAGTCCAACCAAAAGAGACAAAGTAACTCTATTTTTCTTTGGGATAATTATATCCACCTCCTCTCTACAATGTCGTAACTAACAAAAATCCCCTCAACCTTTCATAATTACTCGGACCTCTTCTGTCACAACTTTTTCATAACACGGGCACCCCCTGTCCTTTTCTTAGGTCAGCTTTTTGCTGATGTCAGCAAAAAACTTTTGTATTTTTCCTATTTTATCTCTAATGACATCATCAATTGATGACGTCATCCTCTTGCCAATGATGTCAGATTTTGATTGACGAAAATACCCTCAATGGGTGTAAATTTAATTTTTTTTTGAACCCTTACATGACCGTTATAGGGGTTGTGTTTGTTATTGTTTGATCATTTGAGGGGTTGCAAATGTAATATTTTCCCTAATGAATATTGTACAAGGAACTATCAGAAGAAGAAGTTAACTATTAACTTGTAACACTATTTATTTGCTAATTATTCAACAAAGCAAAATCAAATTAAATTTCATTAATGAAATACCAAATTAAATTTCAAACAATTACTCAAAACTACATATTCACTAAATTATCAAAATGTTAAGGAGATCACTTGTAGTCCCTCCATGCTGCAGTAGCACCACCACAATTGAATCTCCAGCTTTGCACAGTTTCTTCACCTTAGCTTCTTCCACACCTAAACCCACTGCTTCGTTCCAACTCGTTGCATCGGGACTCAATACCATCGAAACCACGCCCGTAATATCATCTGCATCTTTCATCCACACTTAGTTTACCCTGCAAGAATTGCAGATATAGCACACGACGCTAGGATCGTTGCTCCAAGTATTGCAATCTGGATTCGTCATGGATGATTGTGGGGTTCGAGTCCAGTTTGTTGGGGTGACGTACTTTGTTGGGGTGACGTATTGGAAGTTGCAGTCACTTGATGGTTTGCAGCAACCAGACTGTTGAAACAAAACAAGATTGCAGTTCAATTTGAATTGTAAGTTGGGGATGAAAAGAAAACGACAAGAGATGCGCAATGACTTCTTTCAGGTTGCATTAACTAAGAATTTGCCTTTCAATGAACGATATTAATCCCATAGTAACTTTAAGATTTTCCATAATGATCTATTATTATGATTTTGAAATCCTTAAGCCACAAATTTGTATAATCTAAACGACAATCATAAATTATTAATTACATTCAAGAGAAACAAAAGAAGAGCGATGAAAAATTCTACACCAACAAGAAGTGAAAATTCGATTAAAAAATTGATCGAAAAATTTGCCAAATTGAAGAAAAATTACGAAATGATTTGTTACCTTGAGAGTATCTGAAGGATCAAAGAACGATGGATTAGGCGTAATAGAATCGGAGAAGAAACCAAGCTCGTTGCCAGAGTGGATGTTGTTGCTGTTGAAGCAATTGCAGCGGTGGCGACCGTTGTGATTGTTTCTCGTTTGATAATTAGAAAATTCACAAAATTTCACAAAATCATCAAAGCTGAAATTATTTACTCGTAAATCTTCTCTCTCTATAAAAAAAATGAATTTCTATTGATTTTTTACAGTTTTTCGTGAAGAATGTGACGGTGATGAGAAAGACGGAATTATCAAAATCTGCTCTGGAGATTGCAGAGAACGACGGAATCGAGAGTATGTGCTCAAGAAAATCATTCGTGGTGTACTCCTCCAGCAGGTGCTTCGGCGGTACGCTGAAAATTTATAGATTTACGTCCAGAGGGTTAGGGTTTGGGTTAGAGAAAATGTTTAAAGGTTAGAGTTTTGTGTGGAAAGTGGGGAATGAATTCATTTGCACCCTATTCATTTGAGTAAAGGGTATTTCGGTATTTCACAATTTGTTTTGTTTTTTATTTTTTTTCCCTCAGAAATGTAGGGGCAAATTGGACTTTTTACCTTCTCGAGCAGGAAAAATGATGGGCAACGCTCGTCAGGGGAGGTATCTATAATTATGAAAGATTGAGGGGATTTTTTGTAGTTACGACATGATAAACCTCATTTTTACGCAATTTTCATCATTCATTCGACATGTTTATTATATACTTTCATCATATTTTTATCTCGCAAATGCGTTTAATGTCACTTTTGAGTGCCGTAGGGATTTTCTATGTTGTGAAAGGAAAATACAAAGTGTAAGCTAAAATCGAGAACAAGTTGATTGAAAATTTGCAACTACACGGCGTACAGGCGCCTTTATAAACGGCGTACGTGCGACGAAACACACGGCGTACGTACGCCGTGTTAAATCGCGCTCAAACAACGAAGACAGAGATTTTAGAGCGACTCGCGTACGTACGCCAAATAACGCAGCGTACAAGCGCCGTTTAAGGCGGCGTACAAGCGTCGTTCAAAGCGGCGTACAAGCGCGCAACATTCTGATTCAATACGCGCGAAGCCCATGACCGGCCCAATTTCGGATTTATGTTCTAGATTAGGTATAAATACCCCCTCCAAACATTGTATTAGGGCTCGACTTTTATTTTCTTGAATTGAGTTGTAAGATTGGGGATCGAGAGACGAGATTCAAGATTTTTGTAGACAATTTTATTCGACAACGGGTTTTATCGAAATTATTTTCTTTAATCTCTTTTAATTCTTGTCGTTTTATCATGTTTACATTATTAATTGTTTATCGTGCTTTCGTATCTATGGAGTAATTCATATTATTCTGGAACCGGGACTAGCCCGATAATGTGTTATCGATATAGATTATAGAACCGTTGATATTACTTCGCGCATGCTTATGATTCGAATTCTTGATTATTAATGCTTGTGAATTTGCTGGCCACTTATTTGCATGTTCATAGATATTATGTGAAAATTCTAAAAGGTGACATCTATATCGGAACCCTAGAATTCAAACCTAGGATCCTAAATCACGAAAGTAGTTTTAGGTCTTGTGAGGAATCGATACACTATCATAGAGATTAATGAATCTGAGTTTAGTCTAATCATCACGAAAGTAGTTGATTAATTATCTTGGGTAATTTGTTATACTTCGACAGAAGATAGTAAGTACAATTGGATAGTGTCCTTCATAAGTAGCGATAGTAGTTTCATTGGTAATATAATTGAGTCGATAATGTTTATCGTGGTGAACCCTGAGTCCGGAATTTCTAATCATATATAACTTAAATCAATTTTCTTGCTTTCTGTTTAGTTTTCTTTACAATTTATCTCGTGCTTTTGATTAGGCTTAGATTACTGATAAGTGATAGATTAGTACTTGATTATTCGGTCTTCGTGGGAACGATATCTTTTGTACTGCACCGAAGCCGTGCGCTTGCGGTTTAGGCACATCAAGTTTTTGGCGCCGTTGCCGGGGACTTGAATAGTCAATATTAGTTTTTATCAGATTCTAGTGAGACTAAGCCATTTTACTTTATTTTTAGTTTTTAATTTTTACTTTTCTGTCTTATTTCAGATTTTCGATTTTTCCTTGTATGCGAAGTAAGCTCGATTTCGAACCTGATCCAGAAATCGAGCAAACTTTTCGTGCTAGGAGAAGACAACAAAAACTGCAACAAGCTCAGCTGAAACAAATAACGATGGCTGAAGAGAATGTGAATGTAAACGTCAACGCAAACGCTAACGCGAATGCAAACCCGGCTGCAAATGCGAATGCGAACGCAAATGCGAGATGTCTCAAGCATTTTGCAGCGCCGAATGCGCAGACACTTCACTCTAGCATCGTCAGGCCTACTGCAGAGGCCAACAATTTCGAGCTCAAGCCATCCCTTCTGCAAATGGTTCAGCAGAATCAGTTTGGGGGTGCACCTACTGAAGAGCCGAATCTCCACTTGTCAATGTTCTTAGAGTACTGTGACACTCTAAAACTGAACGGGGTTTCCCAGGATGCCATCAGACTGAGATTATTTCCGTTCTCACTGAGAGACAAGGCGAGAGCTTGGCTACATTCCTTACCGACCGGTTCTATCAGAACATGGGATCAACTGATGCAGTGCTTCTTAGCGAGATACTTTCCCCCGAGCAAGACTGCACAACTAAGGAATCAAATCACTACTTTTGCTCAACGGGATGGTGAATCGCTATACGAAGCTTGGGAACGATTCAAGGATCTTCTACGACTGTGCCCACATCATGGACTAGAGAAGTGGCTCATTGTTCACACTTTCTACAATGAACTGATTTATACCACGAGGATGTCAGTCGATGCAGCAGCTGGAGGAGCTTTAATGAATAAGGGTATAGACGAGGCTTATGACTTAATCGAAGATATGGCATTGAACCACTACCAGTGGTCAAGCGAAAGATCGACTCCACAGAAAACGCCAGGTAAGTACGATATTGATGCCATTACTTTACTTTCTGCACAAGTAGAGGCTATGTCTAAGAAACTTGATTCTATGAATATGCATGTTAACTCTGTTACTACCCCACCCCCTATGTGTGAAATATGTGGTACAGTTGGTCATATTGCCTTAGAGTGTCAATTTGCTAGTATACCAACCGATCCCTCTATAGAGCAAGCCAATTATGTGAACAACTTCAACCAAAAGAACGACCCATTTTCAAACACTTTTAACTCTGGTTGGAGGAATCACCCAAATTTTTCATACAAGCCGACTCAAAACGCAGCCCCACAATCTAATTTTAGGCCACCACCGGGATTTCAACAAAAACCTTACAATCCTGTTCCACCACAGAAATCGAACCTAGAGTCACTTCTCGAGAGTTTCGTAGTAGCCCAGACTAAGCAAAACGAGGTAGTAAATGATGCAATTAAGCAACTAGCAACTAAGGTCGATTCTTTAGCAACCCATAACAAAATGCTAGAAACTCAAATTGCACAACAAGCTAGTAACTCGAATAGGACTTCTGGTTCTTTTCCTGGTCAACCCGAGATAAATCCTAAGGAACATTGTAAGGCAATTACTTTAAGGAGTAGTACTAATTATGAAGGTCCTAAGATGCCTACTGAGACGAGTCAAACTGAGTTAACTGATAAGATCGAAAAAGTGTCTAAACCTGACAACTCGAAAGCCGAAACGAATGATCAATCTGAGCCTGTTTATATACCTCCACCACCATATGAACCACCCGTACCTTTTCCTCAAAGATTAGCTAAGGCAAAACTCGATAAACAGTTTGGAAAATTTTTAGAAGTTTTGAAAAAACTTTATATTAATATTCCGTTCACTGATGCACTTGCACAGATGCCATCATATGCTAAATTTTGAAGGAAATTCTTTCTAACAAACGAAAACTTGAGGATTACGAAACCGTGGCTTTAACTGAAGAGTGTAGTGCATTAATTCAAAATAAATTGCCTCCTAAGATTAAAGACCCCGGTAGTTTTTCGATTCCATGTGTGATAGGTAACGTGAGTTTTGATCATGCTTTGTGTGACCTTGGTGCTAGCGTTAGCCTTATGCCTCTTTCTGTTTCACGTAAGTTAGAAATGGGTGAGTTAAAACCTACCACAATTACTCTGCAATTAGCTGATAGATCTGTGAAGTATCCGGTAGGTATGTTGGAGGATGTACCGATTAGAGTAGGAAAATTTTTTATTCCTGCTGATTTTGTTGTTCTAGAGATGGAGGAGGATTCTCAAATCCCCATCATACTTGGTAGACCGTTCTTAGCCACAGCTGGTGCTATTATAGATGTTAAGAACGGTAGGCTATCATTGAAAGTCGGGGACGAGAAGGTTGAATTTAATTTAGCTAAAACTGTTGCTTACCCTTCTTTTGAGAATTCTTGTTGTAGAGTTGATCAGGTGGACCGGCTAGTTCAAGACAAGCTCATGAAATATCATTGCAGTGATCCATTAGAAGCTTGTTTAGTGAACAACGGTACAACGGAAGATGAAGACGAAGCTATTGCTGATATTGCTCGTCGTCTCGAGGGAAATCCACCGGTTCCAGTCAATGCCATTAGAGTAAAGGAGTTGAGCAAGGATCCGAAAGAAAGTAAAGAATCCAACTCGATACCCCAGGTAGAACTAAAACCACTTCCCTCGACACTCAGGTATGAATTTCTTGGCCCTAATTCTATGTATCCTGTGATCGTGAATGCTGATTTGAGTAAGGAAGAAATCGATAAATTGCTTAGAGTCCTTAGATCACATCAAAAAGTCATAGGCTATACCATAGATGACTTAAAAGGGATTAATCCATCGTTTTGCATGCATAAAATTTTGATGAAAGATGATTTTAAACCTTCTAGGGAACATCAACGTAGATTAAATCCTACTATGCAGGATGTAGTTAGGAAAGAAGTTTTAAAATTGCTAGATGCTGGAATTATTTATCCTATCTCTGATAGTAAATGGGTAAGTCCAGTACAAGTAGTCCCTAAGAAAGGAGGAGTGACTGTGGTGAAAAACGAGAAAAATGAATTAATTCCTACTAGGACAGTCACCGAGTGGAGAATGTGTATAGACTATAGGAAGTTGAACACGGCAACACGAAAAGATCACTTTCCCCTTCTTTTTATTGATCAAGTGCTTGAGAGGTTATCTAACCATTCATATTTCTGTTATTTAGATGGTTATTCGGGATTTTATCAGATTCCTATCCACCCTAATGATCAAGAAAAAACCACGTTCACATGTCCCTATGGCACTTATGCTTTTAGGAGAATGCCTTTTGGTTTGTGTAATGCGCCTGCTACTTTTCAACGTTGTATGATGGCTATATTTTCTGATTTGATTGAGAATGTTATGGAGGTTTTTATGGATGACTTTTCTGTATATGGCACCACTTTCGATATTTGTCTGTCTAATCTTTCTCGAGTGTTGCAGAGATGTGGAGAAGTTAATCTTGTGTTAAATTGGGAAAAATGCCATTTTATGGTTAGGGAAGGTATTGTGTTAGGACACCTCGTATCTGAACGAGGAATTGAAGTTGATCGAGCAAAGCTGGAAATAATCGAGAAGTTGCCACCACCTACCTGTGTGAAAGACGATCGGAGTTTCTTGGGCCACGCCGGTTTTTACCGGCGATTCATTAAGGATTTTTCTAAAATTACTAAGCCCTTAACTCATTTACTTGCTAAAGACGTTCCTTTCGACTTTGATAATGATTGTTCTGATGCTTTTCGCAGGTTGAAAGAAGCGTTGATCACAGCACCAATAGTTCAACCGCCGGACTGGAATTTGCCATTCGAGATTATGTGCGATGCAAGCGATTTCGCTATTGGGGCAGTATTGGGTCAAAGAAGGGATAAAAAGATGCATGTTATTTATTATGCTAGTAGGACGCTAGACGAAGCTCAAATGAATTATGCTACCACCGAGAAAGAATTATTAGCGGTAGTGTTCGCTTTCGACAAATTTCGTTCCTATTTGGTTGGTTACAAGGTTATCGTCTATACAGACCACTCCGCGATTCGGTATCTATTGAGTAAAAAAGACGCAAAGCCGAGACTTATCAGATGGATACTACTATTGCAAGAGTTCGATCTTGAGATCCGAGACAAAAAGGGGATAGAAAATACCGTAGCCGATCATCTATCTAGGCTTAAAGAAGATGAGAACAAAGAGACATTACCGATAGATGACTCGTTCCCCGATGATCACCTTTATGCAGTGACTGGGATAGATGCACCGTGGTACGCTGACTATGTCAACTATTTAGCTTGTAAGATCCTACCACCCGATTTTAGTTATCAGCAAAAGAAGAAGTTTTTCACTGATCTTAAACACTATTACTGGGATGAGCCTCTTCTTTTCAAGCACTGTACAGACGGGGTATATAGGAGATGCATACCGGAAGATGAGATGGTAAGTGTCATGACTCATTGTCATAGTTCACCATATGGGGGTCATGCTAGTAAATCCAAGACGGTAGCGAAGATTCTTCAATCTGGATTTTATTGGCCTACTTTGTTCAAAGACGTTCAAGATTTTGTTAGTGCATGCGACAGTTGTCAAAGAACGGGAAATATATCGAGGCGTAACGAGATGCCTATGAATACAATTCTGGAAGTTGAAATTTTTGATGTTTGGGGAATTGAGTTTATGGGACCATTTCCGTCTTCGTGTGGCAACAAATTTATACTTGTGGCGGTGGATTATGTTTCGAAATGGGTCAAGGCGATTGCCTCGCCGACAAATGACTCGAGAGTGGTGACCCGATTGTTTAAAAAGGTTATTTTCCCCAGATTCGGCGTTCCAAGAGTAGTGATAAGTGATGGAGGTACACATTTTACGGAACGCCAATTCGAAGCTTTACTTACCAAGTACGGGGTTACACATAAAGTTGCTACACCATACCATCCCCAAACTAGTGGGCAAGTAGAAGTTTCGAATAGAGAGATTAAGGTAATCCTCGAAAAGACTGTATCAAAATCGAGAAAGGATTGGTCTCTCAAGCTAGACGACGCATTATGGGCTTATCGCACCGCTTTCAAAACCCCGATAGGTACGACACCTTTTCGTCTCATTTATGGCAAATCTTGCCACTTACCGGTAGAACTCGAGCATAAGGCGTATTGGGCCGTTAAAGCTCTAAACTTCGATCTTAAAGATGCGGGCGAGCGGAGAATGTTACAATTACATGAGCTTGACGAGTTAAGATTAGATGCATATGAGAATGCGCGAATATACAAGGAGCGAACTAAGAGGTGGCACGACAAACAGATTCACAGACGAGAATTCAAGAAGGGTGATCTCGTTTTATTATTCAATTCACGTCTGAGACTGTTTCCGGGCAAATTACGATCAAGGTGGTCGGGACCATTTGTAGTTGAAACAGCATATCCATTCGGGGCTGTCGATATTTGGAGCGAAGGAACGGGAATTTTCAAAGTTAATGGACAAAGATTTAAGCATTACATTGCGGGCGAACCGATCGAAAAAGCTATCACGTCGAGCCTTCGCGATGCTCGATCAAACCCAATGAATTAAGCATGGTAACGTCGAGCTAACGACGTAAAACAAGCGCTTTTTGGGAGGCAACCCAAATGTATCCTTTACGTTTGTTTTCTTTTCGTTTGTGTTTCTCTTTCCTTTTGTTTTCTTTTGTTTCATGCTTTTTCTTTTATTTTTCGAGTTTTGTACGGCGTACGTACGCAATGTTAATTGGCGTACAATCAATGGATACAGGGAGTTTTCACGAGTTCGCGTACGTACGCCGAAATACACGGAGTACGTACGCCGTGTAAATCGGCGTACAATCAACGGGATCAGAGATTTTTTAAGGCTTTCGCGTACGTACGCGAAAATAAACGGCGTACGTACGCCGTAATACGCTGAGTACGTACGCAGCGTAAAATGGCGTACGTACGCGTGTTCGGAGTTACGGTTTTAAAACATATTTTTCACTCTTTTACACATTCAAACACGAATTTTCTCTCCAAACCCCCGCTTTCTCATCACTCTTCTCGATTTTTCTTTCCAACAGCTCGAGATATCAACGAATTACAATCAACTACAAGAATTCAAGCACGAAATCGTCATTGGGGTAAGGATAGCTAAAACCCTACTTAGAAGTTTCAATTTGGGCGTGAAATTAGGGTTGTGAAGAATTAGGGTTTCAAATTGGGGATTTTCTTCAATTTCGAAATTAAGGTTGGAATTTGGTTCACATTGAAGAATAATTGGAATAATTAGCGTGTTTTTGAAGTACATTAGTGATATTAAACCTAGTTGCGACGGATTGATTAGTGCATTGTCGTTTGAAAACTATTGAATTAGGGGTTTTGTGATTTTGAGCTTGAATTGGTCCAAAAATTGGGGAATTATATTTGTTTGACTTGCTTTAATTCTGAAAATACTTGAATTGTGACCGAAATTGTGGTTGAATTGGTTGAAGTTGAGGTTGTTTGAATTGGGGAACTTTTGCCTTGGTTTGCTTGAATTGTGGTTGCATTTGGCTCGGTTATTTTTGGTTGGTATTGAATTTGTCGAGGACTTGGTCATTGAAAATCAAGTGTTACTCCGCCGAAATTTACAAAAATGGTTAGGACAAAGAATACGTCTAAGGGTAAGGGTAAAGCTCCGGTGAGCTCTTCTCGAAATCAACTCGAGGAACGGGTCAATGATAGGACTACTAGATTCGAAACACCGGAAACCGAGATGACTTGGCGACGTCTGATGTCGCACGCATTCTTAAAGGAACGACCCATTCTATTCACCAAACCCAAATCAGTACGGACCATAGCCACCGCCTACGATTGGAAAGGGTTCTCGAACATACTACCCAAGATAAATGTCACTTGGGTTCAGGAATTTTATGCAAATTGTGTCGAACACGAGAAATTATACGGACCGCATAGGCACCGTCCCACAGTCGAGGTTCGGGGTGTCGAGGTCCACTTTGATACACATAACATACAACATGTACTCCAATTGCCAAATGTCGAAGGCCCGAGCGAATATTCAGAATTGTTAAAAGACACCACCCCACAATTCAAGTCCGAGATCACAAAAACAGTGGCGACTGAAGAGACACAATGGATTAGGCAGGGATCCACACTTAACCGAACTGAACTAAACCCGGTAGCGTCATTTTGGTACGAGTTCATACGCTACCGGTTAATGCCCACGACGAACCGTTCTGAAGTAACACGCGCACGGGCTACTCTCATATATGCTATACTTAATAGGAAAGTCATCGACGAGACTAGAATCATACGAGAGAGCCTTTTTGAAGCTATCGAACGTTTAACCGCCGAAATGAGACATGACTCGGGGAGACGGAAGAATCCCTTGCTTTTCCCGGCACTTATACATGCACTCTGCGCAGACAGTGACGTCCCAGAGTTACCCGATGATATCTTTGAGAACGCCGGCGAGGACCTCGGCTATGATGATATCTTACGAGCCCCTCCGCAGAAACGAGCACGACAACTCGAGCCTTCTGATTTACCACAGACAGATGTAGGAACAAGCTCGAGCGCTCCAGCGCCTCCGCAAGCAGATCCATACTATGACCTACTCGTTCAAATTCAAAAAGACATCGCCGGGATTAATACTCGGATGGGCACAATGCAGTCCGACATAAATGCGATTCGAGATTGGCAGCGCCAAGAAGACCTCAGACGTAACCCCATCCCCACCAACCCCACTGCCACCGACCCGGTCGACGATTTTATAGCCGGCATGGATTTTGAGAATGAACAAACAGACCACCCCGACGATGCCGCCTAGAGACCATCGACCGCCTTTCGCCTCACTTGGGTTTTTCTTATCCTTTTTCTTTTTCTTTTCTTTTTTTTTTATGTTTTTTGTTTCGTGTTTTAGGTTTCTCGTTTTCCTTTCGTTTTTCTGTTTTTATGTTTCTATGTTTTTAGACTTTCGGATGGAATGTAACGCAATCGATGAATAATCCAACAGTCTATTTCTATTCGCTAGTTCCCGTGTTTTGTTTCTCTACAGTCCTTTTGATACCATACCCAACCAAATCAGAACATTCGTCTCGACGCTTCACAAGGTTACGTCCCTTTTTACTTTTACGCATGCATACATACATACGTTCATCACATTAGGGACAATGTGCGGTTCAAGTTTGGGGGTCGTTTACGGGAACATAACACTTATAATAGCTTTATCTTTGTGATCATCTTACAACGATTTGACTCTGTGATATGAAAGCCCGACTTTTTAATACATATAACGCATGAACTTTTCTGTCGGTGATATCATCTGCTTAGTTACATTTTTCTGGTTAGTCACTAATACGTAGTAGTCCACGGCATAGGAGTTGAGTGGATCACCCGTTTTCGAAACACATAGGTAGTGGCCTCCAAGTCTACCAACTTAGAACGTCTTCTGGCACAAAAAAAAAAAATATTAGAAACGATAAATGCTACTTATAGAATCGCTCTGTATGGATTAGTTCGTTTTGTGACCTTTGACACTTGAGTGATTAAGTCCGAAGGAGTCTCTTAAAACTTAACGCCCTATGGCTATCTAGCTTGGGAGTCGTTGACCCAAAACTCGATAACGGGTGTCATAGAAAGTCTAAGGGAACGAACATTGCACAATCCTGTCAAGAATGAAATCGCTTGTACAGTTGACTTATGCTAAAAGCTCAATATTGTGAACCAGTTAGACCCTAATATCTGTTAGACCAGTTGGTAGGGATGGGCGCCACTCGAATTTTGTTAGAAACGCCACTCGACTATAATGCTTAAAGATGGCTTTATTCAGTGCTTTCTAGAAGCTTGTTTAACTCTGTGGTGTGATGTAACCAATGATTACGCGAATGCATGATCTTTTTCAAAAAAAATGTCGGGTCATTAGTTCACGTCGATTTTTGTACGATTGTATCACATTTCGATTTAGCAAAGATTCATTGATTTTGTGATTTTGTGGGTATATCATCTGCAAACCCTCACGAGACTATAACTCGTCCTTTTTGGGTAACAAAAAGGTTTAAAGGCTTGTTGCACATGCTAAGTGCAATCGTGTACTCTACGAAAATGAGTTTATCTTTAGTTTTTAGTTTTTGTTTTTGTTTCTTTATTTTACCGTTTGTTCGAGGACGAACAAAAGCAAGTTTGGGGGGGTTGATAAACCTCATTTTTACGCAATTTTCATCATTCATTCGACACGTTTATTATATACTTTCATCATATTTTTATCCCGCAAATGCGTTTAATGTCACTTTTGAGTGCCGTAGGGATTTTCTATGTTGTGAAAGGAAAATACAAAGTGTAAGCTAAAATCGAGAACAAGTTGATTGAAAATTTGCAACTACACGGCGTACAGGCGCCTTTATAAACGGCGTACGTGCGAGGAAACACACGGCGTACGTACGCCGTGTTAAATCGCGCTCAAACAACGAAGACATAGATTTTAGAGCGACTCGCATACGTACGCCAAATAACGCGGCGTACAAGCGCCGTTTAAGGATGCGTACAAGCGCCGTTCAAAGCGGCGTACAAGCGCGCAACATTCTGATTCAATACGCGCGAAGCCCATGACCGGCCCAATTTCGGATTTATGTTCTAGATTAGGTATAAATACCCCCTCCAAACATTGTATTAGGGCTCGACTTTTATTTTCTTGAATTGAGTTGTAAGATTGGGGATCGAGAGACGAGATTCAAGATTTTTGTAGACAATTTTATTCGACAACGGGTTTTATCGAAATTATTTTCTTTAATCTCTTTTAATTCTTGTCGTTTTATCATGTTTACATTATTAATTGTTTATCGTGCTTTCGTATTTATGGAGTAATTCATATTATTCTGGAACCGGGACTAGCCCGATAATGTGTTATCGATATAGATTATAGAACCGTTGATATTACTTCGCGCATGCTTATGATTCGAATTCTTGATTATTAATGCTTGTGAATTTGCTGGCCACTTATTTGCATGTTCATAGATATTAGGTGAAAATTCTGAAAGGTGACATCTATATCGGAACCCTAGAATTCAAACCTAGGATCCTAAATCACGAAAGTAGTTTTAGGTCTTGTGAGGAATCGATACACTATCATAGAGATTAATGAATCTGAGTTTAGTCTAATCATCACGAAAGTAGTTGATTAATTATCTTGGGTAATTTGTTATACTTCGACAGAAGATAGTAAGTACAATTGGATAGTGTCCTTCATAAGTAGCGATAGTAGTTTCATTGGTAATATAATTGAGTCGATAATGTTTATCGTGGTGAACCCTGAGTCCGGAATTTCCAATCATATATAACTTAAATCAATTTTCTTGCTTTCTGTTTAGTTTTCTTTACAATTTATCTCGTGCTTTTGATTAGGCTTAGATTACTGATAAGTGATAGATTAGTACTTGATTATTCGGTCTTCGTGGGAACGATATCTTTTGTACTGCACCGAAGCCGTGCGCTTGCGGTTTAGGCACATCACGACATTATAGAGGAGAGGTGGATGTAATTTTCCCTTTTTCTTTTGATAATTAGAAACTAACTAAAAGAAATTTTAGCATTTTATTAAGCCAAAAACCATCTTCAAAGATATTGACAGGAACTATATTGATGTGTATACAGAAAACCATAATTAAATATGACTAATTTATCTGGGAAATAAATTTATATTTAATCAGAAGCCAATAGAAATTAAGCAACACCTAACTCAACAACAAAAAGATAAATCACACACAAGAATCTTAGCTGGGTAAGAGCAATGAATCATGAAAACCACAAAAACTCAAACAAAATCCAAACCCTACAGAATTTTCTATTACAACCTCAAAACTCCAAACAAAACTGCAATTGAGATATTAACTTAATATTGTAGAAAAGTACCAATTTGAGAGGGCACGGGTGCCACAACGACACCAACGCAAGGCGGTGGTTGGACGCGGCGGTGGTCACCGGCAGCTATGGTGGAGAGATGAGAAAAACCCTAGTATCTATATATTAGATAATAAGTTATATATTTAAATTCTATTTGTAACCATTGGATTTAAAAAAAGCCTCACAAATATAATGGTTCAAATTATTTGGGTCTATGGCTCTGAAGGTCCAGACCCAGACCCAAAGCCAATTAAAATAAATTATCAGGTTTGAACTCAGACCCAGACAAAAAATAAATCCACTTGGTTTCAGACTTGGTACAACCCAAAGTCTAAACCACCAACAAGGGCAACATAAAGAGCTTTTACCGGGAAGAAAGAAAAGGTAATCATCAAAGTCAGTTTTGCATTACTACAGCCCTCCCAACAACAGATTCAATTGCAGGAGAGCGTGAACAAGAAGTTAGGTCTTTTGATTAGACAATTCCTATGGATTTGACTACAACTCAAGCACCAACTATGCTTATTCAGTCTCTATCATTTACGTCCATTTTTTCTTCATTCATCACTTAGCGAAGCCACTTTACCGAGTTTACGAGGGCTCAGAAGCAGGGGTTAAGGAGCATGGTAGCTCGACCATCAGTAGAGTGGTGAAGTTGTGAACGAATGGTTTCAGCGAAAAATAAATTATCAGGTCTCGACCCAGACCGAAAACATTAGGTCTGGGTCTGGGCCGGACCTGCCCAATGCCACCCCTATGTCAGCCGACTATAAGAGGTCACTAGATGACGCCATGTTTAAACGAGCTCGGGACTTTAGGAATTCTACCACATTCAAAGCACTCACCGTTGAGCCATCCACCTCCTTCATATACGATGGCTTCATGAAAGCCATGGACTATATGGTGAAGGACGGCCTCTTTATTCCCGAGTTCGACCATGTCGCCTTCGAGAGGCTTGCCGCTGCAGACTCTTTGCGCCCTTCTAGCGTTGACCCGTCACCAGCCTTTATCGACTTCCCCGAGTTTCGGTCCCTGGGGCTGTTGAGTCCGATGAGGAAGTGGCTGATGTACAGGCGACGAAGCACAAATTCCTGACAGAGCAGAGGTCCCAGACGAGGCTGGAGTTCCTGATGAACCCTCCCATGTTTAAGACTTATTTATTTTGTTGTAATAAATTTTTATCATCTATTACCTCGATTTGATTGTATGACTCGTATTTTGCTATCTCGTTTTTTCATTTATTATATTGAAGTGCTTAGGCTATTATTCCCCATGTCTTAGTTCGTACATTCCATGCCTTGAGTGAATTAATATGTTTTCGCGCAATTCATTTTAAGTGATAAACTGTCCATTAACTTATATCATGAAATCGATCATGCACCAACTTATAGATGTACGAGGTCATTAGTAATTTATTTGTTAGTAATTTACCGATGATTAGTAAAAATCATACAAACTAATATTCATATGTATATCATTTGACGATCACAAAGAAAAATTTATACGAGCTTGTCAATATTGACAACGATCTATACGGGGTCGTTGATCACAAAATATTCAACTCCTCCTCCTTTTGCCATCGTATTGCATTCGATACGAGGCCCAAAAAAGATTTACAAAATAATGCTAAGTATAGAATTTACGAAGATTGTGTATATTCCATGGACGAGGTAGCTCTTTTCCATCCAGATTTTGTAGACGGTATGTTCTTGCGTTAGTTATTTTCACGACCTTATACGGTCCTTCCCAGTTTGCTTCAAGCTTTCCAACATGCTTCGATACTTCCACTTTTTTCAAAACTAAATCTCCAATCTCAAAACTTCTTGATATGCTTGTGCATGACCCTCTTCTGTATCAACATCATCGTATATGCACGCTCTCTGATTTCATCAATCATCTCCAGCTCGAATACCCTCTCCTCTTCATTTTCTGCTGCATCATATCGAGCAACTCTACATGTCATCTCGCTGATCTCGGCGGGAATCACTGCTTCTGACTCGTATACGAGGCAATACGGGGTTTCTCCTGTCGACGTACGAGGCGTCGTTCTATATGCCTATAATATTCCCGGGGGCTCGTCAGCCCAGCTTCCTCTCTTTTCGTCAAGTCGAGTCTTAAGATGCTGGAGGAGTATCCGATTTGCTACCTCCGTCTGACCATTCGCTTGAGGATTCTCAACGGTTGGTCCGTGAGTACAACAATTTGATGAGACTGAAAATATGATCGTAGTTTTTGAGCTGTCGTCATCAACGCAATTGCCCATTTATCGATTTGTGAGTAGTTCTTCTCAGATCCGAGCATCGTCTTACTTACATAGTAGACAGGGCGATGCTCACCTTTGACATCGCGAACTAACAATGCACTCACTGTATTTTCGGATACAGCAAGGTACAGGAATAGAGGCTCGTTCTCCACAGGCTTTGTAAGCAACGAGGCCGAAATCAAGTATTCATACAATTTTTGGAAGGCATCTTCACATTCATTTGACCATTCGAATTGCTTCACATTTTTCAAGATTTTGAAAATGGAAGTCCATTGTCGGCCGATCTCGAGATGAAACGACTCAAGCTCGCCATCTTCCCCATTAACATTTGCACTTCGGCTACCGACCTTGATGATTGCATATCCAATATGGCCTGAATCTTTTTCGGGTTTGCCTCAATACCTCATTGAGTCGCCATATACCCAAGAAATTTTCCTCCTCGTACCCCGAATGTGCACTTTTTTGGGTTCAATTTCAGCTCATACTTCCTCATTATATGAAATGATCTTTCTAAATGCTCCATGTGCTTCGCTTCGTCCTTAGTTTTCACCATGTCATCAACATAGACCTCCATCGTATTCCATATCTCCTCTTTAAACATTCGATTCACGAGGCACTGGTATGTGTCACCTGCATTCCGTAACCCAAATGGCATAACATTATAACAATAAACCCCTTTTGCTGTCACGAACGAGGTCTTGTCACTATCTTCAAGTGCCATCTTTATCTGGTTGAATCCCTTATATGCATCCATCATGCTAAGGAGTGTACATTCTGCTGTGGAATCCACCAAAAGATCGATACGATGCAACGGATATGGGTCATGAGGACAGGCCTTGTTTATGTTCGTGTAATCATCAATACACATTATCCATTGTCCCGAGGCTTTTGGCACGAGGACGACGTTAGCAAGCCACTCCGTATAATTTATTTCTCTAATATATCCCGCTTCTAATAACTTCCTGACTTCGTCCTCGATTATCTTATTACGATTTGGACTGTAGTTCCTTCTTTTTTGCTTGACTGGCTTTATAGATGGGTCGATATTTAGCCTGTGTACAATGACTTCCGGGTCAATTCCTTTGAAATCAGATGCTTGCCACGCAAACATGTCGATATTGGAGCGAAGAAAGTTTATCATCATCATCTCGAGGTTTTCTGGCTTTATAGATTCGTCTCAATTATTTGCTTCGCATTGCCTCCCCTCATAACTCTTCTTAATGAGGTCGTATAACACTCCCTCGTGGCCTGTTGGTCACAATTTACCACACCTACTCCTGCATCGTAAGAATTTTATTTTTAGATGTGGGGTGGAGACTATAGCCACAAATTGATTTAACCCTGGTCGTCCAGTATAACATTGTAAGCAAAGGGGACATCAACCACCAAATACTTGACCATCAAGGTTTTTCGCTTAGGCTCGAACCTATCGAGGTAGGAAGTTCAATGTTACCAAAGGGTACGATTTTCGAACCACCGAAGTCTACGAGGGGTTTGTTCACTTTCTGCAGGTTATTCTTCGATATACCCATCTTCTCTAACACCGTAGAGAATATGATATCAGCGAAACTACCATTATCCACCAAAACTGTATGGACTGCAAAATTGGCTATGTCCGTCGTTACCACCATAGGGTCGTTATGTGGTAAGGTCACACCCTCGTAATCTCGGTATCCAAAGGAGATCATCTCGCTCAACCAACCCTGTACGTTATATACTGTATAAGTATGGGTCTCGTAACTGACCAACTCGCGTGCATATCATTTACGTGCGTTCTGTGAGTCACCTCCAATAGGTCCTCCAACAATTGTGTTTATATCTCTGTATTTCGGCCAGTTATAATCTCTATTTCCACCTCTTCTTTGATAGTCAACCCCCGACTCACCTCGATGCGCGCTGCCTTGATTTTCCACGTGGGAACCTTGCCACTGGTGTTGCCCTTTTCTCCCTTCGTTTGTACGATACCCCTGCGTGATGTCTTCTCGACGACTCTCCCTGTTATCTTCTGTACGACCCTCTACATGACCCCACTCTACAAACTCTCTAAGATACCCATGTTTTATCAATTTATCTATTTCATAATTGGTAGCAGTCTTCTGTGTCGTGCCCAATGTCTTTGTGGAATTTGCAATACTTCCCGTTGTTCTTTCTTTTGGGGTCGAATTTCATCTTTCTGGGAGGTTCCACTTGAATTCCTTTCCTCTCTATAGCCGTTAATGCCCTCGTTCTCGACGTATTGAGCGGAATATAATTGTCAAATCGAGCTCGACGATGATCTCCACCCCTTTCATTCTTCGATTCGTCTCGCTTTTGGGCCCCCTTATCTTTGCCTTGCTTGTGAATAGATTGCTTGGCCCGCTTCATCCTGTACACCTCGTCCTCGTAGATATATTGCCGTGTTACGACCATCATCTCTTCTGGGTTCCTGGGGGGTTACGAGTGAGAGCTACTGCCACGGGGCCTATTTTGAGCCCATTGATGAATAATTGTACAATCACCTCGTGTTGTACGCCCTGAACATCCAGTGCCTCATTGTTGAATCGATCAACAAATTTTCGTAACGTTTCATCATCCTTATGTTTTATCCCCAATAAATGTGAAATAGATTTCTTCATTTTTCGCTTGCTAGCGAAGTGATATTCAAATTTGTGTACGAGTTGATCATAAGAGCTGCTCGAGTTCGATGGATGACTCACGAACCAATCATGCGCTCTATTGTTCAAGGTGGTAGCAAATATACGAGCATTCAATACATCGCTTAATCCATGTAATGTCATTAATGTTTCAAACATGACGAGATGTTCTCGAGGATCCGTAGTTCCTCTGTATTTTGGTAAATCAGGAATCCTGAAGCCAGGAGGCATTAATTCAGATAATATTTCCGTATTTCCGAGATGAACGGGTTGTTTCTCCATTGTATTGACGACACGCTTCCCAAAATTGTAGTGGGCTTCTCGTGTTATTCAGCAGACATTTTTCTGGTATTCCTCTCTTTCAATTTTGACGAGCCTCTGCTATAATAATTTGACGGGTAAGTAGCCAAATCTATCTCACTGTCAGCCTCGTTCCATTCGGATTCATGATGTTTCTCACTCCCATCCTTCCCATCATCTCAGCTAGCGAACAATCGTCTCTTCGTTCCTCTCTCGCGACGATCTTCCCCTTGTTCCCTATCAGGGTCAAGTTCTAGGAATTGCCGTCTATGAGTACCTCTCTCGTGGCGATGTTCCCCTTGTTTTCCTTCTGAGTCAAGTTTTGAGAATTACCCTCTCAGGGTACTTAGGGGAGGATGGGTCGTACCAATGTTCAGCGTAGTTGGTAGCTTCGACATCCACTCCTAAAACTTCTCTTGCATTTTATATCATACTGTCTCGTTGACCACCTCGTATATATCAACTCGACTCGTACTTGGGTCTCGTATGTGTTATAATTCGGTATTTAAACAATTTACTCACTTCGTGTCGTTATCCCATTTGTGCTCGAATTTACTCCATATCACATATATAAATATATGTATATATGTTAAAAATTAGACAAAATAAACACGGTATTTTATCAAACTTTAAATGAAATCCGGTATTTGATTAAATTAACTAAGCTAATTATAGGCTAATGATGTTTCGTACATAATTTAATAAAGGGTAAAGTGCATCGAAAAACTTGGATTTTGCATTATCCCCCTAAAAATACAAAAAAGAGACATCACCCCTTAAAAATTTGATATATGCATCAATTTGCTCCAATTACTATTTCTCGGCCAAATCTTGATCGGAAATAATTTAAATAATTTTTCAGTCAAGGGCATAATCGTTTTTACTATTTTTCTCGATTTTCTCACATGGCTGGATTTGAAAGGGGTATTTTCTATGGGTTTGCCTTGGTATCGTGTTCATGCCATCATATTGAATGATCCCGGCTGGTTGCTTTCCGTTCATATAATGCATACAACTCTGGTTGCTGGTTGGGCGGGCTCAATGGCTCTGTATGAATTAGCAGTTTTTGATCATTTAGACCCTGTTCTTGAACCAATGTGGAGACATGGTATGTTTGTTATACCTTTCATGACTCGCTAGAAAACACGAACACTCCAAAAAATTACGATGTATGGTGTCGGACACTCTTCGAACACAGACACGTCTTGGACACGCCTCCGACACGTGTCGGAGACGGCTCATCCGTGTCCTTGAATAGAAAAAGAAATGATTATGCCCTTGACAGAAAAATCATTTAAATGATTTCCGATCAAAATTTGGCTGGTAAATAGTAATTGGGGTAAAGTGATGCATATATCAAATTTTTAATTGGTGATGTCTCTTTCTTGTGTTTTTAGGGGAATATTGCAAAATACAAATTTTTCAAGGGGTGAAGTTCACTTCACCCTTTAATAAGATACAAAAGTTATTCTATCTAATATTTTAATAGGGATGTGTATTTATAGCTATGATACACGGGCACGGGACATGGAGCACGATGCATGACACGACACAGACACAAAATACGTCATTTTAAAAATAGTAGGACACAACACGGTTTCGAAACTCCTAATAAAATGTGTATATATATATGATATTTACGTTAAAATATATAAATTAGTCTGTTCATTTTAATCTAAATATGGCAGATTAGAGAAATAAACTATAAGAATGACTATTGTATTTTATAAATTTATGTTTATTGGCTGAAAACCCCCTGTGAAAAAAATATAGTCTAAAAACCCCCTGTGAAATTTTCAAATTGCATAAAACCCCCTGTGAAAAATATAGCCTAAAAACCCCCTGTAAAATTTTCAAATTGCATGAAACCCCCTATGGATAAAATATAACCTAAATTAATTGTTGAAACATTGAAAAAAGTTTACCATTATGAAATATAACTACATTGAAAATTAATTGTTGGATAAAATTTAATTAATATCATAAAACTTGATTATTAGTACTATTAATTAATTTGTAAATTTGAAAAATTTACAAAGGGTTTTTAGGCTATATTTTTTTCACAGGGGGTTTCATGCAATTTAAAATTTTTACAGGAGGTTTTTAAGCTATATTTTTTTCACAGGAGGTTTCATGCAATTTGAAAATTTCACAAGGGGTTTTTAGGCTATATTTTTTCACAGGGGGTTTTCAGCCAATAAAATATTTCACGTGAGGGTTATTTGTGTTTTGCCCTAAATTTATATTTGATTTGTAGAGTTATATATATTTGAAAGAAAAATAAATAATTTAATTTTCAAAATCAGAAAAATAAGTGAAATAACATCAAGTGTCACAAATAATGCATATATAGTAGACACACTCTCTTATTGCGTCAATTACGGTGTTCATATTTTATTTTATTTCATTTTATTTAAGTAGATATATATATTTTTTTTTTTTTTGGATGACGAGGGAAACCCGCAGCCGCTACCGTGAGGTGCGCACTGGGTAAACCCCGCTCTTGTGTAATAGCCTGCAAACCACACAAGAGAGGTAAACCAGCCTAGGTTGCCCATACTAACAGGCTCACAGTAGAGAAGGCAATTAGGCATTCCCTCATCAGGATTCGAACCCGTGACCTAGGCCACAAGTTCAAATGCCCTTACCAACTCTACCGGGGGTTGCCCCCAGTAGATATATTTATTTTCATATTGGAGAGTGTCGGCGGAGTGTTCTTGTTCTTGTCAGATGCAATTCTGAAATTTTGTAATAAAACTAAAATCACAAATAAACGAGGAACCAAACTAAACACCCTTTACCAGTCCATTTATTTCATGTGGATATAATGCGAAGTTTGTTTCAGCTGCTAACCAAATCTCCATTCTCAACTCTCACTGTTCATCAATCCTCAAAACCCTACAAATTTCGCCTCGCAACTGTGAGAACCTTCGCGATCATGGCCGACGAGTTCGTGAAGGGGAATGTGTTCCCAAACGGCGTCGCACTCATCACTCTCGATCGCCCTAAAGCACTTAATGCTATGAACCTAGGTTATTTTCTTTAACCTACTCCAACGTCTCTTTGATTTGTCTACAGATTTTATTTTGTTGAAATTGAGTGTTTCTTTTGATTGATTGGAAATTTTTGATGTAGATATGGACGCGAAGTATAAGAATTTTCTGGATGAATGGGAAACAGACCCGACGGTGAAATGTGTCTTGGTTGAAAGTAGCTCGTCTCGTGCATTTTCAGCAGGTTATGAGAATTTTCGATTAGCTGATTTTTGTTTCTTTGATGCAATCTATTTATTCTGTGTTAGGCTTAATTATATCTTTCACTCAATTCCATTATGTATTGTATTTTGCAAGTTATAGTTTAGTCTTGAGGAGTGTTTGCAAATACAGCTGGACCTGGTTATAAAATTGTGATTATAATTGAAAATAATCAGAGATGGAAATAATCAAAAGTAGGTAGTAATTGCAAACATAAGGGAAAAGTAGAAAAAAAGCTGCAGAAAACTGTTTGCAAAAGAAGTAATTAAAAGTGATAAATATGTTTCAACTAAATCCATTTTAATTTCCTTAACCAGTTTTAAGCTATCGGACCACCTTTTTTTAGTAAAGTTTCCCTTACCTGCTTATAGATTAATATCATAAGTTAAAAGAATTAGAATCAAAATTTAGGTTTGCGGACACTCACAAGTAGATTAAAAGGCATAAGCACACAAGCATTTACTTTAAGAGTTTGCAAACACCTTTTAGTTTGGATAGCTAATGATGTTTCAGGGGTTGTATCCGTAGTTCAGTACATGTTTTCGTGAGTGTTTGGAAATTTTTTGAGGGTAATCATTCATGGTTAATGCAGGAATGGATATTAAGGGTGTTGTTGCTGAAATTCAAAAGGACAAAACCACTCCTCTCGTGCAGAAGGTTTTTCTATTGACAATAAGTATTACAACTGCTTGTTGCATGTTGTGTCTACTTGTCTGATAATTGGCAGTGTGAAAGCAATGTGAAAATTTTACCTGGATTATATCTCTTGTTTAGTTGTTTCTATAGTAATATAAGTAGTGTTGAACCAGTGTTTGTCCATTGGTGAACCACTTCTTTTGTCATATTGATTGGCTGGAAGCTTGGTTTGTCGTTGCTATGACTCTTGTTACCTACTTCATGTGCAGGTGGCGATGTGAAGCAGATTACTACAAAAAATCAACTGTCAGACATGATTGAGGTCTTGTAGCGTCTATAACTGAACAATTTGCTACTAAGAACCATAAAAGACATATTTAGACCTAGGAAATTCATTTTTCTGGTTAATGTGACTGCTCACCTGGTTAATGCTGAATACTGTAAACTAGCTTGTCAACCGTTTTGCTTCTTGATACGATGACATTGTTTCGATGGGCAACAGTGTCTGATTTTCTGATCTTGTTTGTTTCTAGATGCTTATCAGAATCTGATTTTTAGACACTCCATTACTTTGGTATATGACACCATTTGCACTTCGCATTGATAATGACTAATTCTGAGTAGATGAAATTTTCTGATAGGTTGAAAACACTTGTAGGCTTCTGTGACTCATTCCTGGAAGTTCTTGCCTGTCCATGTCATTTTTGAAGCTTTTACTCATAAAATCATGTGATGCATAGAGAGAGTAGATTTGAATATGGATAAACCCTATGATTTCCTATTCAAAGGCTGTCATATTAATAAACTGTTAGAAAAATAATGTTGAGTGAATGGTCTAGAAAATTTTATTATGGATTTAGGTTTTCAATGCACTTTGAATCTGATAATAGCAAGTGAGATTGTCTTAAACAGGTTATACATCTTTGTTTATAGTATGGTCATCATGCGATATCAAAAAAGTACTGTCTAACAAGTAGTAGTATGAATTTTCCCTTCAAGAAAAGATGCAAATTTGGGTGGATTTTCTGAATAATTTTGGCCGGAAATTTGACAAAGAAAAAGGATTTTTATGCAACATAAAAAGTATGACGTTTGTATTTAGATGAATACAGATCTTTAGGGATAGTTTGGATTTTCCACTGCCCAATAACAGATTCAAATTTCTTTGTTCCCCATTATCGATAAATGATAAACTGCAAACCCTCAGTTCAATTTGAAATCTTTTTTACATCTCATGTTATCAATCCCGCCCTATGTCATTTTGGGGGAAAATTGCATTTTTGGTACACTAATGTGGCCTGCACGTTTTTTTGGTACACTAATATGGAGGGTGGCAATTTGGGTACACTAATGTGAGATATTTCTGGCAATTTAAGTATAAATTTCGCTGGAAATTTCGATTTTCCCGGAAAATTGATTGATTTTGACTAAAATTGGGGATTTTGACTTAAATTATGAATTTTGACTGAAATTTGGGGTTTTGTTTAATTTTGATCAAATTTGATCAATTTTTATTAATTTACCCACAATTTTCAATTTCATAATTTTTATTTCTTATTTTAATTTTATTTTTTCTTTATTTTTTTCCTCCCATTTTTGTCTTCTTCCCCAACCGACCACTGTCTTCTTCTTCCCAACCCACCATTGTCTTTTTCTTCTTCTTCCTCTTCCTCACACCACACACCACCGTAGAACCACCATTTCCCACCAACAACCATCATCCACCAATTCCCACTTGTTTGTGGTCTTATCTTACCTTACTAAACCAACACCACCTTCGAATTTTACCACCATCTTATGATTTCCATTCGAGCACCAAAGATTGCAGCTGGAAAGCCATGTTCGAATTTCACCATTTTACCATTTCCATTCGAGCACCACCAATTTGCAGCCCGTTTGGAAGTTATTTACCTAACTTGTATGAAAGATATTTTTGGAGCTGGTGATAGAGGCCACAATGATGGTTGTGGGATAAAAGATAAACTTTGGGAAAATAATTGAGGATTGGGGATAAGTTGATAAAATACAATTTAATTAATCCAATAATAAGTCAAAATTGGTCAATCCCCTAAAAAAAATAAGTCAACTAATGGTCAAAATGAAACAAATCCCCAATTTCGGTCAAAATCCTCAATTTTAGTCAAAATTAACTAATATTCCAGCGAAAATTGAATATTCCGGCTGAAACAGATTTTTCCGGCGAAATTTATACTTAAAATTCCAGACATACTCCACATTAGTGTACCTAAATTGCCACCCCCCATATTAGTGCACCAAACAACCGTACAGGCCACATTAGTGTAAAAAATGCAATTTTCCCGTCATTTTGGTTTATCAATTAGAAATTGGTACGGTAGAAACTTGTTAGATCATGAATTGTGGAACACATTGGTGCTTTGCTTCTTTAACTTTTCAATGACTTTGAAACTAAGGGTGTTCACGAGTCAAGCCGGCTAAAAAATAGCTCGATTTGAGCTCGAAAAAATTCGAGCTCGAGCCGAGCCTAATGAGTCGAGCTTTTCAAGCGAGTCCAAAATGCGTGTTAATCGGATCACGAGCTGGAATAAAAAAATATATTTAATTAATGTATTTAAAAATAAATATTTATTCATATATTTCTTTTATTTATATATAATATGATATATTATAATAATATATGTATAAATAATAATATTTTTGACATTAAATATGATTATATTTAATGCTATATGAATAAATATAAAATTAATAATATATTTTTACAAAAAAAATTATTTTTTTTTAGTTCAAGCTCAGTTGGCTTGACTCAGGCTCGAGTTTGAACGAGCTGGAGCTTGAGCATTTTTCCTTCATATCGTCGGGCTCGAGCTGGGATATTTGGCCCAGCTTAGCTCAAGCTTGACTTGTGAACACCCCCTATTTGAAACTAACCCTAGAGTTGAAGATGAACAACTTGTTTTTGTGGAGTCATTTGTTTGAGGGATCAAGAAAATGATTTATAGCTGATGATTTTGTTCTAAGGATTTTATGTCAATCGCATCATACTGAGATCAAGCTACTAGAGGGTACTGCAATTAAGGATGAAGAGAAAGAATTGGTGGTACAAAAATTACTAATGTAGCAACATGAAAGAAAACTTGCAAATTAAATGAAAACAAAACTTATAGGTCCTGTTTAAACTTTGGAGCAATTGACCAATGTATTTATTTGACTCATGCCAATTAGCTACTTCTAGATGCCTTCTCCTGGAACCTAAAAGCTTCAAGGGGTTATTCAATCGCATGTAACAGTTGTGTTAAGATATTCCAGAAGTCATCATCATCTCAAATCTCGTGATCTAAGATTTGTCTAACTATGGATAATGATTCGGACAACGTAAGACCTAGAAACGACAAATATGGAAAAGAAAATTTGGAAACTCCTGTCAGGTTTTAGGTCTCTTGAGAGAGCTATTTATAGCCTAATTTAGACCTTGATAGTGTCCATTTTAGCCTTTGTTACAATTTGATATCTTTTCTATTGGCATTTTAGGTCACGGAAATTAATGATTTTCTGTACCCGCATGAGCTTTATTGGACGATTATTTGGACTCTTAATGTAAACTAGACCATTAAACTGATAATCTTAATGTTAGAATTTAATCCCATTTTAATCCATGTAGACTTTGTTTGGTCTATACAGCTTTCTGTTCCTTTATACTTTAATTTTTAGATGGTAGATCATTAAAAAAATTAATGTTGTTTTAGATTTTTTGTGTGACTATTACAATGCTGAAGTGAATTTTTCTTTATGTTCTCTTTTGTCTTCTTTATTCTCATTTTCTTTTCTTAATGATTAAATTTTCTTTTTCAATGATTTTCCTTTGCTAATTATTTCTTCTCATGAGAGTGATACATTATAACTTTAAGTAAGTGCGCCTCTCAACAGTCTAGGAGCCAATGTGCTAAAACACAGTTCTTGATTGCTGTGCTCAGTCGAATAGCATTGTCCAACTTTTGTATGATAATCCTTTCATATTATTACAAAATCAGAATCAGTTCTTTGCTTACTTATAAACATGAATTGCATTTTAAGTCTATCATAAATGTGATTTTGTAACTGTATGCACAAGTGTGAAGTGGTGACTTTGTTTTCTTCTCACAATATACATGCTGCACAATTGTGTTTATTGGCAAAAATCAGTTCTTAATGAATTATTCAATGAGCACGAGGATATTCTAGCTCAAGTCAGTTTAGTCTTCTGCGAAAATTAGTTTAAAGATATCAAAGACACTATCCTGTTTTACAATATATTTTGTCAAGATTCATGTTTCTGTTACCGAATTTTATTGAAATGCGCCTCATAAAGAAACAAATGTCTCATCCTTCTGATTTCTTCATTAGGTGTTCACTGCTGAATATTCCTTGATATGTAAGATTTTTGAGTATAAAAAACCTTACATCTGCTTCATGGATGGTGTAACTATGGGATTTGGCATTGGTCTATCTGGTCATGGTCGTTACAGGCTCATCACTGAGGTAATCAATCTTATACTTCAGAATAGTTTTTTGTATGACAGCTTAGTAGATAAAGACTTAATTATCTGATACTTTGTATAATTGTTATGTCAGAAAACTGTCCTTGCTATGCCAGAAAATGGTATTGGTTTGTTTCCAGATGTTGGTTTTGCATATATAGCAGCAAAAACTCCTGGAGAGGGCGCAGTAGGTCAGCCTTTTTGCTGTTCAATTGGTTTCCTTGCCTCGAGTAGCTATTCACAATTAATTCCTCATGAAAGTATCTCATGGTTACCAAGTATTTAAGCGAAAATGCTTATCAGTGTCGTAAAGCATATCAAAGTTTGATGGCGCACTGTCAGATACATGAATATAACTCATAAATAATACACATCAAAGCAAGTTTCAGATCGTAAAGATTCATGAATTTTTTCACCTAGTTTTATTTTGCATGTAGAAATCCATGATAAGAATCCTTATAATAAGTTCATTTCTTTATCCCTTTCTACATTATAATTTATTCCCTGTTATCTATTCTTCTCTTTCTTAAGTGTCTCTTCTTCTGTACTTCCTGTAGGCAGGAATAATTGAAAGTTGATGTACCATCACTTATTAGTTATTACCAGTTCCATGTGGTTATTAAGCTATCTAATTGCTCTAGAAGCTCTGTTAATTGAAACTGGCATCATCATTTAATAACTCAATGCATGCTCCTCCAGCCTCCTCCTCCTGAAGATTCTTCATGCCATGGTTTGAAGAATACAAGGCCTTACAGAGTTTCATGTAACATAGTGGGCTCTTTGATGCTTAGGTTCTCTATGGAGCCATGTGCTAGCTATAGTTCTATATCCTGGATGAATTCAAGTTTACTTGTTTGACAGGCACATAGACACTTTGACATTTGTGATTCTACAATTGATTGCACTGCCACTATAACAATGACTAAGTATTCGCTACCTAGAGCTCCATATAGGAATTCGTTAAGGAATAACCCAATTTTGAAAATACAATCTGTTACAATTTTGCATTTCATTGATTAAATTTTTCATTTCCTTTTCACAGGGGCCTATCTTGGACTGACTGGAAATAGGATTTCAACGCCAGCTGATGCTCTATATGTTGGTCTGGGAACACATTATGTGCCTTCTCAGAGCTTGGGTGCATTAAAGGAAGATCTCTTGGCAACCACCTTGTATGTTTTATTTTTCTCTAAAATCAAAGGGCAAATTACACCTGCACTCATGCCGATTGCTTAAATTACGGATCCGCCGTCCTGTTTTGGAAATCACCAGTATCCTTCCCCCCTCCCCCCTCCCCCAAGTTAACCTCATTCTGACATTTAAGTCCTGCCATGCTGTTGGTGTTCGTTAGGGTTCCATTAGTTTTTGGTAAAATAATACTCTTGCTTAGGGGTGGGGATGGAAATAATTATTACATGTTACATGAGCAAGTGTAGTATAATAATTGAATATTTTAATAATAAAAATATTATGAAAGTATTCAAACAAATAAAAAAATTAAATGAATGTCAAAATTGTCAGAAAAATATTAAATATATGTTAAAATTGTTATAAATATAAAATATATTAAACAAATATCGATTTTTTTATAAAAATATTAAAAAGCATGGAAAAAATGTAGAAAACATTAAATGAATGTTAAAATTGATGTAAGAACATCAAATTTTCAAAAAAAATAACTTCAGTATTTGAAGTAAATATCAACTATTCTAACTCTAGTTATTACCAACCCCAGGACCCCATCAGTAAAGAAAGAAATGCTGTCCAAAAATATGTTTCACAAACTAAAAAAGGGATGAAAGAAGAGAATCACGGGAGAAGAAATTCACTAAGAAAAATAAGACTTGAAATTTTTTGGAAAATCAGGGACTGAGAAGAAATTGATAAAAGAAATAGGAGATACAAAATATATGGAGCCAGATCAGAAATTATTACTGGGTAAGAAAACAAAAGATTAATGTAACTGATGTCCAGGCTGTTGAATCACGGGGATGGCATAGAACAATGGAAAGAAGAATAGGATGAAAAGGAATATAATTTCATGCTTTGTTAAGATTCTAATTGCAACATATTTGACTGGATCCCACGTGGGAATTATGGGATTCCAATTTGCGGTTATGTAATCTTGGGCTTTTGAGATTGTATTCTCCCAAGATTCATATCATGTTTGGTCTATTAATTACAAAGTGGGAAACAATAAAGAGAGAAAGAGGGTTCGGACTTTGGCTTTACTTTTAACTTGGGTTGATCGATTTACAAAAGGAGTGACTTGCCTGCGCCTTGTTGCTCTATAAATGGGGAGCAGAGAGTGTCTTCCCGAGACCCATCACCATAATCCATAAAAGGCGGTGGCTTTGTGCCATAAGCACCTTTCATAACGCATGCTATTGTAGACCATGACAATATCGGGTGTTATTTTTGACACATGATAGAAGCACTATTTAATAAAACCATTGATGTTATATGTCTGTTGTTTGATGCAGTTCTGAGGTCCCTGATCAGGACATTATAGGACTGTTGGAAAGATACAGCAAAAACCCTGAGTCTGAACCTCGTCTAAAGGTACTCTTACCGCGGATAATTTCGATCTTTGGAAGTAGCAAGTCTATGAAAGAGGTGATAGAGGAGCTGGAAAATCATCAACTAAGCGGTGATACCCTGGGTGAGTTCCAAAATCAGCCTCTCTCTCTCTGATGAAATTATTCAGAATTTAAAATCTCTTGGAATAAAATAGACAAAAAGGTATTGCTCCAACTTCAAAAGTGGAATAAGTTTCAGAAGGTGAACAAAATTGATCAATTAGAAGAAAGTTAATAAACTCTCATCTTTTAAAGGAAAGTTAATACTGCCCCTAATATGTCCTATCATCAGAGGCCAACCCCAGTCTGTTGTTTGAAAAAAATAAAGATTATGGGATGTCATTCGATGGAACTCCCATTTGTGAATGGAATATTGGGAATGACCTTACATAATATTCAAAATGTTTTGCGTTAACTATAAAAATTGAAATAACATCTGATAATAGCAACAACGAGTATCAGATTAATACACTACTTTATACATTCGCCAATCATTTTATCGGGAAAGCAACACTCCGACTTGGTAAAACTCAAGAACAGTTAATGAATTCACACTCATAGTCTTTTTCATTATCTATGGTATAAAGATGTACTTTTCTCAAAGGTTTTTACTAAAGAAGATAGCCATCATGATTTATGGAAAGAATCTTATTAGGATTACCATTTTTTTTTTTGGTCGGAGAATAAGAAATAAAATTAAAGAAAGTCCTGTAGAAATAATTCCCTATAACTAGTATACATATGGTGATTGGCATACCGAAGTCCCTAATGAAGGACCTTCGAACTAAAAATTCATAAGCAAATTCGAAAAGAAGTCACAGGGAAAAACATTCTTGGTGATTTCTGCGAGTAGATGGGCTATGCACCCTTAGAAAATAATTTTGCGAAAAGGGAAAAATTTATGACTCCAAGAAGACAAAAAAAAGGCAAAAAAGACATTCTAATAAAAGAAAATCCAAACATAAAGAAGGATATAAGGGAAAATGTACGGTTTGGTATAAGTGCCACAAAGTTGGACATTATGCAAATAAATGCACAACTTTGTACCATTTTGATGTGCCTAAACCGCAAGCGCACGGCTTCGGTGCAGTACAAAAATATCGTTCCCACGAAGACCGAATAATCAAGCACTAGCCTATCAATTATCAGTAATCTAAGCCTAACGAAAATATGAAATAAGTTGTAAAGAAAACTAAACAGAATGCAAGAAAACTGGTTTTGATTATATTGGATTAGTAATTCTAGAATCAGGTTTCACCACGACATACGTTATCAATTAAATCATACAATCAATTCAGTTACGATCACTATGAAGGACACTATCCAAATATACTTATTATCTTCTGTCGAAGCATAACAATTTACCCAAGTTAATTAATCAACTACTGTCGTGATGATTAGACAAGCTCGAGTTCATTAATCTCTATGATAATGTATCGGTTCCTCAAAAGACCTAAAACTACTTTCGTGATTTAGGATCCTAGGTTTGAATTCTAGGGTTCCGATTTAGATGTCACCTTTCAGAATTTTCACCTAATATCTATGAACATGCAAATATGTGGCCATCAAATTCACAAGCATTAATAATCAGGAATTCAAATCATAAGCATATGCGATATAACGTAAACGATAATATAATTCAGGCTGATAACATATTATCGGGCTATTCCCAAAAATCCAGAATAGAATGGATTACTCCATAGATGCGAAGAAACAATCAATGATAATCAAAGTAAACATCACAGATAAACGAGAATTAAAAAAGATTAAGAAAGATAAACTCGATAAAACCCGTTGTCAAAGATCCTGTTTAAATTCAATTGTCGAATCTCGTTCTTGAATCTCTAATCTTTACCGCCAAAATCAGATACACAAAGTTCGAACCCTAATACAATGTTTGGAGGGAGTATTTATATCCCCCAAGAAAGAAAAGACCAAAAACGAGTTATAGACGGATACTGAAGTGTTGCGCTCAAGCGCGGAGCGCTCGAGCGCTGAGCGCTAGTCTCTGTTTTGAGCGCTTAAGCGCTAGGCGCTTAAGCGCTCTTCCCTGTTCGAGGCGCTTAAGCGCCTTGCATTTTTGTGCTGATCTTTATCATTCTCGGCTTTTCACGCTACATGTTTCCGTTTCGAGCTACTATATTCACCTGCAACACTTAACATGGCTATCAAACGCATTGTGCGGGGGAAAATAGACGAAATCGAGTGTAAAAAGTAGTCTAATGGATGCTGTACGAAACGTAAAAATGAGGTTTATCAACCCCCAAACTTGCTTTTGTTCGTCCTCGAACAAACGGTAAATAAATAAAAAAAACAAAAAGAGAACTAAAGATAAACTCATTTTCGTAAAGTACACGATTGCACTTAAGTAGTGGCCTCCATGTCTACCAACTTAGAACAACGTCTTCTGGCACAATTTGAAAAAAAATAAAAATAAAAAATGATACATATAGAAATGCTACTGCATGGATTAGTTTGTTTTGTGACCTTTGACACTTGAGTGATTAAGTCCGAAGAAGTCTCTTAAAACTTAACGCCCTACGGCTATCTAGCTTGGGAGTCGTTGACTCAAAACTCGATAACGGGTGTCATAGAAAGTATAAGAGAACGAACATTGCACAATCCTGTCAAGTACGAAATCGTTTGCACAAGTGACTTATGCTAAAAGCTCAATATTGTGAACCAGTTAGACCCTAATGTTAAGACCAGTTGGTATAGATGGGCGCCACTCAAATTTTGTTAGAAACGCCAATCGACTGTAATGCTTAAAGATGGCTTTATTCAGTGCTTTCTAGAAGCTTGTCTAACTCTGTGGTGTGATGTAACCAATGATTAAGCGAATGCATGATCTTCTTCTAAAAATGTCGGGTCATTAGTTCACGTCGATTTTTGTACGATTGTATCACATTTCGATTCAGCAACAATTCATTGATTTTGTGGGTACATCACCTGCAAACCCTCACGAAACTATAACTCGTCCTTTTTGGGTAACAAAAAGGTTTAAAGGCTTGTTGCACATGTTAAGTGCAATCGTGTACTCTACGAAAATGAGTTTATCTTTAGTTCTCTTTTTGTTTTTTTTATTTATTTACCGTTTGTTCGAGGACGAACAAAAGCAAGTTTGGGGGGTTGATAAACCTCATTTTTACGCTTCGTACATCATCAATTAGACTACTTTTTACACTCGATTTCGTCTATTTTCCCCCGCACAATGCGTTTGATAGCCATGTTAAGTGTTGCAGGTGAATATAGTAGCTCGAAACGGAAACATGTAGCGTGAAAAGCCGAGAATGATAAAGATCAGCACAAAAATGCAAGGCGCTTAAGCGCCTCGAACAGGGAAGAGCGCTTAAGCGCCTAGCGCTTAAGCGCTCAAAACAGAGACTAGCGCTCCGCGCTTGAGCGCAGCACTTCAGTATCCGTCTATAACTCGTTTTCAGTCTTTTCTTTCTTGGGAGATATAAATACTCCCTCCAAACATTGTATTAGGGTTCGAACTTTGTTTATCTGATTTTGGCGGTAAAGATTAGAGATTCAAGAACGAGATTCGACAATTGATTGTAAACAGGATCTTTGACAACGGGTTTTATCGAGTTTATCTTTCTTAATCTCTTTTAATTCTCGTTTATCTGTGATGTTTACTTTGATTATCATTGATTGTTTCTTCGCATCTATGGAGTAATCAATTCTATTCTGGAATTGGGAATAGCCCGATAATATGTTATCAGCCTGAATTATATTATCGTTTACGTTACATCGCATATGCTTATGATTTGAATTCCTGATTATTAATGCTTGTGAATTTGCTGGCCACATATTTGCATGTTCATAGATATTAGGTGAAAATTCTGAAAGGTGACATCTAAATCGGAACCCTAGAATTCAAACCTAGGATCCTAAATAACGAAAGTAGTTTTAGGTCTTTTGAGGAATCCATACATTATCATAGAGATTAATGAACTCGAGCTTAGTCTAATCATCACGACAATAGTTGATTAATTAACTTGGGTAAATTGTTATGCTTCGACAGAAGATAATAAGTATATTTGGATAGTGTCCTTCATAAGTAGTGATCGTAACTGAATTGATTGTATGATTTAATTGATAACGTATGTCGTGGTGAAACCTGATTCTAGAATTACTAATCCAATATAATCAAAACCAGTTTTCTTGCATTTTGTTTAGTTTTCTTTACAACTTATTTCATATTTTCGTTAGGCTTAGATTACTGATAATTGATAGGCTAGTGCTTGATTATTCGGTCTTCGTGGGAACGATATCTTTTGTACTGCACCGAAGCCGTGCGCTTGCGGTTTAGGCACATCACATTTATAGCAAACAATAAGTTGACCCTTACAAGGGTTCTTCTTTGACTTTGAAGGTTTATAGAATCCATCTTTAGGTTTAGTTTTTGTTTTATCAAAATTTCTTTTTACCTTTTAGGTCTTCTTGCATCTTAAATTTCCCTTTTTGCAAAATTGTTTTATAAGAGTGTATAGCCCATCAGTTCGCAGAATTCAACGATAATCTTCTTCCCTGTGATTTTTTCTTTTTGAACTTGCTTATGAATTCTTAATTTATTACAAAGAGAAAGTCCATTTAAGATTTCCTTTATGCAAATTACCATATGTATAGGGAATTATCTTGATAAAAATTATTCTTTCCAAAAATCATGATGGCTATATTCTCAACTAAATCATAGAGAAAAAGTACATTTTTATACCATAAATAATGAAAAAGACTATGACAGTGCAAATTCATAATTGTTCTTGAGTTTTATCGAGCTGAAGTGTTGTTTATCCAATAAAATAATTCTCTCCATCTAAGTTTGTTCTTTATGGTGGGAGTTCTGAATTTATTAATTTATGCTGATTTCTCGGAATATTTTGACAGCGGCAGAGTGGGCGAAAGATGCTTTGCAAGGGCTTAGAAAGGGGGCCCCCTTTTCTCTTTGTCTAACAGAAAAGCATTTCTCGAGAGTTGCCGCAGCTCACGGCAAGACTGACAATGATTTATCCAAGGTGATGATGACTTGTCTTACTTTTCGTAACCCTCTTTTGATTCTTCAGCCTTTACCTACAAGTAAACCAAAGGTTTCTTTTGAGTATTCTAAGTTTGA
This sequence comes from Verbascum thapsus, assembly GCA_963669365.1. Classification (NCBI taxonomy): domain Eukaryota; kingdom Viridiplantae; phylum Streptophyta; class Magnoliopsida; order Lamiales; family Scrophulariaceae; genus Verbascum; species Verbascum thapsus. Next base: position 9,174,591 of record OY770115.1, read on the forward strand.
CATCTGTCCAATATATTTTGCTATTCTCGCATATTGACATTTTGCCCTGATGAATGCTCTGTCCAGCTGACTGGTGTGATGAAAGCTGAATATCGCATTGCTCTGAGGTCTTCTCTTCGAAATGATTTCACTGAAGGTGTTCGGGCTGTATTGGTGGATAAAGATCAGGTAATAATTCCTCTTGCATGTTATCTATTCCAGTAATTCTTTTTGCTTGGTTTTCCTTTTGTTGAATAGTTGATAAATTCAAAGATGGAAGCCCTGAGTGATGCAGAAAGTTTCCTCTTCAATTTGTTAGGTCTTCTTCCTTGTGTGAACTTCACTTTTTGCAGGTTTCTGATGTTGTTACCTGCCAATTTTGGCTCTCTTTTTGGCTATCTTGGGTTTGTTAAGAAATACCGTGTTTGGAATCCTTATACTCCTTTGTTTGATTTTCTTAAACACGAGATATATGTCTGAACTCGATTTCTTCAAGATTAACAATGATTGTTTATTTTTCAAAGTTGAATCAGCCATACTCATTGCATATAATATATTCAATTGTGCAAACAACACAACTTACGGATGTATATAGGAAGATGGTAGTTTATTTATCATTTGAAATGATTGATACAAGAAGATGATAATTTGCAACCAACATTGGGGTGATTGATTGTATTGGTTCATAGGCCCATGGTTGTTAAGGCTCAATTGGTGGCACCATATTACAAAGGTGTCCCAAAGGCATAGCTCCATTGAGTCCCATACTTGGAGAAATGAATCTACTTATACACAATATCAGTAACTTTCAAAAATAAATTTCAGCAATTCAGTAAATCCCAGCACATATTTTAGTATAATTCGGTACATCGACTGACTGAACAGAAACATTTAAATTTGCTTGCAATGTTGTTGATTTGTTATCTCTGTTTATTTTCAGAACCCCAAGTGGAGTCCATCAAGCTTGGAAGAAGTGAATAGTAGCGAAATAGAAGCTCTTTTCGAACCCTTGGGCCCACAAGTTGGAGAATTGGATGTGTGAGTTATTAGCAGTTCAGGTTGGTGAGTGTTGATCCTTTCACCACATTTGAATAAAAAGGTTATAAATTACTAGTGGATACTTGTTGGATAAGTACCTGAAAGACGCTTTCTTGTGTTGCGTCATCTTTTCCATTGGGACAGATAATCGAGCTCCCTGTGTTGTAGGTTATGATTTTTCTGGAATAAAGAATGGAATTATTAGTAGAACTGGTGTTTAAATTTGTGGTTCAATGATGATTGTATGCCATTTAGGCTTTTACATTTCTAAAACATTGCTAAATGTTCTTTGGGTTTTGGTTGATTTAAGTAAGTGCCAGCACATTGGAGTATGTACGGAGTTACTTTCAACAATATTTTCATATCAAGAGGTGCTGAAATTGTAAGCTTACTGGGTCATTATTGGTCTGGTCTAATTGGTTGGCTCGGCTTGGAAATACAAGTGCAGTGTTGTAAAGGGCAAGGGGGGCTTGTTGTTCCATGTCTCCAGAGGTGGGGCGTAGGCCCGGAGGCACAGAATGATCTGCGAATTTTTGTTTTTTTATATTAAACCATATAAATTAATGTCAAATATTGGTTTAAAATTATTGAAAAATTACAAAAATTGAAGGGAGATTAAGATACCATCCAATCATATAGGCTAAGAGTGAAAGTTCATTTTTCCGCACAATAGACAGTGATGGAAATAGTTTTGAAAAATTCTAGCAATATGCAAAAATGCAAAATTGAAATTCGAAATAGTAGTTAATTAGCATTGATTAGTGTATTCAATTATTATCAATATTCTTATCATTTAGATAATTATGTTTATAGTACACTCAATCTAAACCTCTCAGTTTATTAACATCACTAAGTTGTAAATTCGCCACTACATTAACTTTCAAATCAGTAGTGTTCTTCCAAACCTAAACATACTCCAATTATAAAATTGGTCCCTCATATTGCACACTTGCACATTTGGTCCCTCAACTTACAAAATGTGGACAAATTTGGTCTTTGCCGTCAATTTACCATCTGAAACTAACGGACTTGGCATGTATGGTGCACGTGAAGTCCAATTTGGTGGGGGCAAAAGTCAATTTTTGGTGGGAAAATTGCTCCAACTACCCCCCATTTGATCATATTTGACCCCATATTCTACCCATTTTGACCACCTACCACCATAAATTAGTACAAAAATCATTTCTTACTCCCCAAAGATCATTTTTCCCTCCCCAAATAACCAACAACATCTTTGCATATTAGTATTTGGATGAAATGATTTGAATTTAGAAAAGAATTCAAATGAATGACATGTTTTAGGTAGATAAAAAATTATCTACGATATCTCAAAATAGTTCAACAAATTGAAAATAATTGTAGCATCAAACTACGTAAATAATTTCAATGTATTTTTTGTTATGCATGGATTTAAAACCTTTTCACATTCAAATGTATGAATTAAATTTGTCACAAAATTGTACCAAAACTCCTTAAATATATAATAAATTTCACTCTTAATTTAATCTCTAATTGAAGGATCCAGACACTAATAAATTAAGATACACAAAAAATCCAAATTTGTTAGTTCTTACTTTCTTTCCCATTGTTCTTGAATAAAACTCCATTGAGTGATACAAAAGTCACCTATATTCAAGAACTTATATTTGTAAGATATAGAGCTTTGCCAAACCGCAAAGTATAAAACCTTAATAACAAATTGATAAACTAAAATATATTTACAAACTACATATCAAAATGTGATATAAATTAAATGTTTGGAAGAACCCTAAAAATTTAGAAAAAATGATGTTGGGAGATAAAAATTAATTTTTGTTCTAATTTATGGTGGTACGTGAAAATGGTGGAAATTAGTCAAATATAGTAAAACTGGGATCGTTGGTGCAATTTCACCGCCAAAAAGTGAGTTTCCCTCAAATGGAGTTCACGTGCGCTGCACATGCCAAGCCCATTAGTTTTGGATGGTAAATTGATGGCATGAACTAAATGTGTCGAGTATATAACATGAGAGGCCAATTCTACAATTGCAAATATATTTAGGTATGAAAATTGTATTTTGCCCGCTTGAAAGCTTGGACTAAGCCAATAAAGACCTCGAATCATTATTTTTAGGCTAAACTAATATGAGCATATTGTTATGTTCGAATAGTGTCAAGTATTCTTTGATGACTGAAACGTATTAATTTGCTCATCCACAAGTAGGGATGACAACGGTTCCGGGTTGGACCTGGAACCGCCCCGTCGGTTCCGGTTCTCCAACACTTAGCAGTTTCAGTTGTGGTTCCAGGTCCAACTAAGTGGTTCTTAGGCAGTTCCCGTACCGGGTCCAACCCGGAACCGACCCGAAATCGCCTTATTTTTTATTTTTTATTTCTTTTAATTAAAATTAGTGTTGGATATTTTACTAAATATTAAAATTATTCAACCATCCAAATCAATTGAAAATGTTTGTTAGGTTATTTCATTGCAAAGGAAAATGAATATCAAATCCACAAATTTTATTAATTTTTTAATTGATTATTTCAAGTGTAATTGTCCCTCAATCTTTTTATTAAATTAAAAGATGTACTAATCTATTGGATTTGATTTCGACCCATTTTAATGAAATTGATTTACGTAATCATAGGTCAAATCGACATATATACTAATGCCATAAACATAAAATGTACGTTCATTTGATTTATTGTTAAATCATCCTAAGTTTTATGTTATAATGTAAAACTTTTACAATATTTTGTAAAACTAATGTGTTGTAAAAGAAATACAAAACCATCCTAATTTTTATGTTTTTATTTTGATGCAAAAGATGTAAGAAAATTACGTGCTATGTTTGTATTTACACAATTTTTGTTATTTGTATTTTGAGCTAATTTGTAATTTTGTATAGATTTATGAAAAGACTATATGAGTTCTTAATTTAAATATTTTATTGTATGGACTTGTTTTGTTCATTAGATAAGCCCATATTGATTAATTTATCCAACCTCATCAAGTGTTTGGTTCATGTTATATTGGCCCGCCATTGATAATAGGCCCGTATTTTATCATGTTTTTGGGTGATAACTTAACTTTGCAAATGGGGTGAGATAAAGTATAATGGGAAAGTTAAAAGGATCATTGATAAAAATATCCATCAAATTGTACCCTAGTTAGTTTTGGGAAACTTTAATATTTCAAGGACAAAGAAATAATTAGGTATTTTCTCGGGAATAGATTGTGGGATTATTAAAAAGTTGTCTAACATACCAAACAAATGATTGATGATTTTTATCTGATAGTGAACAGTAAATTTAGAACTTATCAATATTATCAATTTTGTCTCATCTTTCATACAAAATGAGTCTTATGTATATATATCAATGTAGTATAATTTGATTGCATTTTACTATTATTTTGGTACATTGTGTTCATATAATGGTTATAATGATGTTTATGTAAAATTATGTTCTTATATAAATTCAATTTAGATGAGCAATAAGCTAAGTAAAAAATAAAACAAGGCAAAAAAAAAAAATTACATGTGATTCTGGGTACCCGCGGGTTGGACCCGGCGGTTCCGGTTACATAATAGGGGAACCGGTTCTGAATACCATTCCAAAAAAATTTGGTAGTTATGATTCCAGTTCTACCAGTTTCCTGGAACCGCCCCGTTGTCATTCTTACCTACAAGATTTCTAGAAGCTATTAGAGTATTTTTGATAAGTCTAAAAGATCTAAAAGTTTAGAAAACTCCAAAAAGTTCAAAATAATTTAAAACATTATAGATTCTTACATAAAACTTTAGAATAGTGTAGAAAAATACAGAATATTTTAGATTATTTTAGACAGTATAGAAGTATATAAAATATTGTACAAATGTGTAAGCCTCCATAAAACACGTGGATAACATGTGGATATAATATGAAGTTTATAAGATATAAGATATTCTACAGAATATTTTAGGAGAGTTGAATAGAGTCTCTCGAAGTGCACATCCTTATGATCAATTGATCTCTAGATGAATTAATACGAAGAGGAGTAGTAGTTGTGATATGGGTCTGATATGGATTGTTGATATGGGTCGTATAAGTCTTATGCTCAAGACCCGTACGACCCATAACAACAACAAGATATACGATTTAGGATCCTATTAGAGGATTAGGGATTACGTGGACCACAATTGCATCCCAAGTCCTTGCCCCTCTTTATTTGCAAAACACTACAAGACCCGCGTATTTTTAGTGTACGGGTCAAGTACATCAAAGGACCCGACAGATCCTTACCTCACATCCAGGACACGTGTACGGCACTATACACGTACTCTAATTATGTCCATACAACGTGGACTTTCTATAAATACCAGCACTGTTCATTGGAAAAATGGACCGGTTAGGTGAGATTTGTTAGTACGTATCCACTCTACTACCGAGCTATCGTGTCATCATTACGATCCTCGTTATAATATTTGAACTACGTTAGACTTGATCCTTAAGAAAGGTACGAAGGCTTTGGGTCGAACCTAAGTTCAGCCTATAATCTCTCTTAATGCTGGGTCGTACATCTGTGGCTCAGCTTGATTTAGATCGTTTATTTAGACCTAGATCAGGTGGCGCTGTCTATGGGAAACTACTAACAGATTGCTGCAATTCTTACATCAAAGTAATGGAGAATCAAGAAACTAGCATCGAGGAGACCCCCCTAGCTAGAAATCTGGGGGCGAGCTCAAGTACTATGATCACATTAGATCGAAGAGTCCAGGCTCAGGTGGAAGAAATGTTGAGGCAGAGAATGGAGAAGGCACCTATTATCCCTAGAAGACTATTCGAAGGAGATTTAGGTGTAGAAGATGGGTTGGCAAGACCCAAGAAGAACGAGGTGGTGCCACAAGCTCAAGATGAAACTCCGAGGTGGGTGAGGCATATCACTTCCTTAATGGCGCGCAATGCTCCATTTTCTGAACGGATAATGATGGAAATTCCAGACAAAATTTTTGTTATACCCAACCTTCCGAAGTTCGATGGAACTGGAGACCCAACACCTCACATTACCTCGTTCGAATTGCTCATGTCATTTCAGGATAATCTGACGCAGTCAATGCGAGGATATTTATTTCAACTCTTACAGGGAGGGCTCAGGAATGGTTTACGAGCCAACCCAGCGAGACCATAATTTCTTATACACAGTTGATTAGGAAATTTGAAAATCACTTTGCTACAAACAAACGAACTAAAAAATCCATTTCTATGATAATGGGAATGAAACAAAATGCGAACGAAACCTTAAGGCACTTTATGCATCGCTTTAATCAAGAGATACTGGATTTTCCAGAGCTGAACTATGAGTTGATGGTTGGGATCCTATTACGAGGATTAAAGGCTAGATCCTTTGCAAATTCTATTGCTCGAAAGCCTCCTCAATCTCATGAGCAGATGATGGAGCTGGCTGGACAGTATATAAACGAGGAAAAGATGAATGAATTGAAGAACTCTGAAAGTATACACCCCAGGAACGATTCGCACAGGAATCGAGGTGATGATAAACACTACGAAAGAGTTGAACAATATGAAAGACCTCCAAAAAACGGCCCGCACAGGGTCGAAAAGGAGAGTCAGACATTCGACACGATGGGTTGGGGTCCAGAAAGGACTACGAACTACCCCGTCGTTTTCAAAAATACGAAAATTATACACCACTGAACACCTCGAGAAAGCAAGCTCTTCTGGCAATCCAACACTCCAGGCATGCAGAGCAAATAGTACAACCAAAACCAATTCGATCCATCAACAAAAAGACCCAACACAAATACTGTGAGTACCATCGAGAAAGAGGTCATGACACCGTTGAGTGTTATCAATTAAAGGATGAAATTGAGCGGCTGATAAGGGAAGGGTACCTCTGGGATTTTGTGAAGAAATCAAATCTGAGTAGCAACACAAGACCCAGAAGTAGGTCAGTGGAGAGATGACCTGATAGAAATATTATTAGTAATATTATATTTCCTTTTCATTACTTTTATATTTTATATTTAGTTAAATTTAGAAATATTTAGTTAGTTGTTTAGATAAGATAGAATAGTTATTGGATTGATATCCTACTTCTATTAGGATTCCTACTTCTATTGGGATTCCTACTTCTATTAGGATTAGGACTATTGTAATTTTACCTGTAAAAAGGCTATGAATTTCATTAATAAAGGAAAGAGAATATTTTTGAGTAAATTTTGTGAGTTTTGAAACTCTCGTCGATCTTTAAAGAACGTTTTTATCGAACTTATTGGATTTTATATCAATGGCATTTATCCCGACTTATCAAACGGAAAAATGATAGGAATATTATTAGTAATATTATATTTCCTTTTCATTACTTTTATATTTTATATTTAGTTAGATCTAGAAATATTTAGTTAGTTGTTTAGATAAGATAAAATAGTTATTTGGATTAATATCCTACCTATATTAGGATTCCTATTTCTATTAGGATTAGGACTCTTATAATTTTGCCTATAAAAAGGCTACGAATTTCATTAATAAAGGAAAGAGAATATTTTTGATTAAAATTTGTGAGTTTATTCTCTCGTCATTCATCAAGAACGTTTATTGAACTTATCGGATTTTATATCCGTGGCGTTCGTTCCCGACTTATCAAACGGTTTTCCATCTCGTTTGTGGCATCATCATAATTTTGTTCTGAGGTTCGCCTTCATTGATTTCATCGGGTTGAGGTTTTTATACTAAGGTTCGTTGTCGCAATCGAATTCGGGGTTAAAAATTCATCCATCCATTCAACTCGTCCGCAAATTCAGATCTTGGAATATTCCACAACGAATCAACCCATCTTGAAAAGATTCGTATCAAGTGGTATCAGAGCTACGTTTGCCACATAGTTTCTGGAAGGCCCTACAGGCAGTTATCTCTTATTTGAGGTAGAAGTCTTTTCTATTTCAAATAGAAAGTATCTTTGTTTTTTAATTTTTCTTTATTGTTTTTTTTAGTTTTTTCGGATTCTATCCAAAAATTATTATTTTTTAGTTAATGTTCGTACATGTAGGTTTAGTTCCAAAAAAAAAAAAAAATTCGAAAAAAAATCTTGAAAAAGATAAGTTGAAAAAAAGAGTAAAAAAAAAAAGAGTCGAAATTATTTGCAGATGGACATTAAAATGTCGAATGAAAGTTTTCCTAAATATATAATAGGAGGAATTGACTTTAAGTTCATCATTGATGGGCTGAAGGATGAGATGAGAAGGTTGGTAAGAATTGAAGTAGAGCGCCTCGATGAGAAGATTGATCGGTATGAGAGCCAACTCAAGAGGAAGGGTAGTGTTCACCCAAATACACATGCTTGTGAAGCATACAAATGGAAAAAGAATGAGCAGCAAGCCACACTAAAATCGAAGATGGAGCACAAAGAAGAGACGAGCCACCATGAAAACCAAGACGATGAAGGTTCCAACACCGATGAGATGCCATCATTGGAGGATTAGTTGAGCAGTTTATAGTTCATGATGCATTTTGCCTTTGGTTTCGGTAAGAACAATCAGCGAACACGTGAAGGTGGTTGAAGATAAGGTACGTAATGTGACTATCGATGGTGATAATTCTCCAAAAATCGTTAATACATCTACGGTGAAAAAGTTAGAAATATCTCTTTTGGAGCACCCTAAGCCATACACGTTATAATGCATCACGGATAGTGGTGAGACAAAAGTGAACAAACAAGTGATGGTTGCATTAACACCCCAACAAGTTTATGAAGATCAAGTGAGGGTAAAGAAAAAGATTGAGCCAAAGCACGTGGATGAACAAAATCGCAATGGTGATCATGTCCAATTTCAACAACGCATTGATGATACTGCATATAAATGACGCTTTGGATTTGAGGACAAATCCCTTCAAGAGGAGGGGAATGATAGGAATATTATTAGTAATATTATATTTTCTTTTCATTACTTTTATATTTTATATTTAGTTAGATTTAGAAATATTTAGTTAGTTGTTTAGATAAGATAGAATAGTTATTTGGATTGATATCCTACTTATATTAGAAAGACTCTTATAATTTTGCCTATAAAAAGCTACGAATTTCATTAATAAAGGAAAGAGAATATTTTTGATTAAAATTTGTGAGTTTATTCTCTCGTCATTCATCAAGAAAGTTTATTGAACTTATCGAATTTTATATCCGTTGCGTTCGTTCCCGACTTATCAAACGGTTTTTCATCCCGTTTGTGGCGTCATTATAATTTCGTTCTGAGGTTCGTCTTCATTGACTTCATCGGGTTAACGTTTTTATACCAAGGTTCGTTGTCGCAATCGAATTCGGGTTAAAGATATCCATCCATCCATTCAACTCATGTGCAAATTCAGATCTAGGGATATTCCGCAATGAATCAACCCATCTTGAAAAGATTCGTATCATGACCAAATCGACCGGGCAATTACTCGTATACCACCAGGACCGTAACAACCAAGGCCAGGGAGAGAGCTATCATTATGAGACAAGAGACAGAGAAAGAGGGAGAATACAACTAAGAATGACAAGCAAAACCTACCAAACAGGTGGACTATATATGTAATCTCGGGAGGACCTTCACTGGGGGGATACATCGAATGCACGGAAAAAGTATCTTAGAGAATTGAAATTTGAATCACGCAGGGGACAATCTGGAATTGTGCTAACTTTGGATGGTAAAGACGAGCCAATTACCTTTACTGACAAAGACTTGGAAGGAATGCTAGTCCCTCATAATGACCCAATAGTAATTACGATGGATGTGGCTAATTTCTCAGTGCACAAAGTGTTGGTGGACACTGGAAGCTCGGCTGATATTATCTTCTGGGAGGTCTTGCAGAAGATGGAACTGGATACAGTTTATTTATGACCTGTCCATACCCCACTGATGGGATTTACTAGATCTTAAATTACGCCTAAGGGCTCAATGACTTGGATGTCTCGTTGGGAAGTTCTCCTACAAGAAAAACGATGCGTGTTACTTTCCTCATTGTCGACACTCTGTTTGCCTACAACATGATCGTTGGTCGACCCATTTTGAACAAATTTGAAGCAATTGTTTCAACGGTTCATTTGAAAATGAAATTTAAAACTCAGGAATAGGAGAAATGAAACGAAATCAACTAGAGGCAAGGCAGTGTTATGTAACTTCATTGGATCGAACTAAGGGCAAAGATAAGAAGAGGAAGAGAGAAATTTCGAAAATAAATTTGGTTCAAATCCCAACGTCTGATTTGATTGTAAAAATCTCCGTTGAAGAAATGGAAGCAGTGAAAGATAAGAAGAAGAAAGACCGTGGCAAGTACAAGCCTGAAACTCCCGACACCTCGATACAACCAGTGCAACACAAGACTATTGAACTTTACGAGAACGACCCAGAGAAGGTCACAAAAAATTGGCAGTGAGCTTAGCCCTGAAATGGAAGAGGAGTTGGTAGAATTTCTACGAAGCAACATAGATACTTTTGCATGGACTGCCGCATACTTTCAAGGCATCGACACGTCAAGCATTGAACATCGTTTAAATGTCGACCCAAACGCGAAGCCTGTCCGACAGAAGCGCCGTAACTTCGGACCAGAGAAGAATGCCATTATAGAGGCCGAAGTAAAAAAATTGTTAGAAGTAGGGTATATCAATGAAATTCAGTTTACTGATTGGTTAGTCAACGTAGTCATAGTGCCAAAAGCTGATGTCAAATGGCGGATGTGTACTGATTTTACTTATTTGAACAAAGTTTGTCCTCGTGACCCTTTGCTTGTAGATTCCACCACTGAGAGTGCTTTATTAAGCATGATGGATGCATATCAAAGTTTCAATCAAATAATGATGGCAAAAGAAGACCTTGATAAAACTGCTTTTGTAACTGCACGAGGTGTGTATTGCTACAACATGATGCCGTCCGGACTTCGTAAATTCAGCTGTTGATGCTCTATCAAGGAAGGTTGACGAGGTGCAACTTTCGGCCATTAGTGGGCCGGTTTGGACGTCGGGAATTAATATTCTGGAGGAACAGGAGTCGGACCCCAAAATTCGCAGAATCAGAGAGGAAGTCGAGAAAGACGCGGCCGCGAGACGGGGCTTCTCGCTCGTTCGGAATCGTTTATTATACAAGGGTCGAGTCGTACTCTCAGACAAATCGTCCTGGATCCCGAAACTGTTGTTCGAGTTTCATGACACACCAGCAGGAGGTCACTCGGGGGCTTTCCGTACCTATCGGAGGATAGCTTCGAGTGTGTATTGGGAAGGTATGCTTAAGAGGGTGCAAGAGTACGTCGCCAATTACATAATTTGCCAAAAATCCAAGTATGAGGCGATGTCCCCGGCGGGGTTACTCCAGCTATTACCGATACCAGAGGTAGTGTGGGCTGATATTTCGATGGATTTTATCACGACATTACCGAAGTCGCAAGGATTTTCGTGCATCATGGTGGTAGTGGATCGTCTGACGAAATACGGGCACTTCGTTCCGCTTAAGCACCCCTTCAAGCCTGTTCCGTCGCCGAGGCTTTCATCCGGAAAGTGGTGCGTTTGCATGGTATTCCTAATTCGATTGTGAGCGATAGAGACCTGATTTTTGTCAGCACATTTTGGAGAGAGTTGTTCAAACTTCAAGGAACTCAACTCAAATTTAGCTTGGCATATCATTCCGAGACGGATGGACAAACTGAGGTGCTAAATCGGGTTCTCGAAATGTACCTTCGTTGCTTCACGAGCGAGCAGCCGCGAGGATGGTGGAGATGGATTCCATGGGCGGAGTATTGGTATAATACGGCCTATCACACGGCGGCACATAACACACCGTTTGAATTGGTCTACGGGAGACCACCACCTATGCTTAAACAATATTTGCCGGGGGAATGTAGAGGGGCGGCCGTAGCCGAGGTTCTAATTACTAGAGTGGCCATCATTCGCAAACTTCGCGATAACTTGACGAAGGCTCAACAAAGGATGATTATTTCAGCCAACAAGAAGCGTCGCGATGTGCAATTTCAGGTCGGGGAGCGAGTATTCTTGAAGGTGAGGCCCCATCACCGTAACTCACTAAATGACAAGGGACACCATAAGTTAGCGGCTAAATTTTATGGTCCATTCGCCATATTGGCGCGCATTGGGGCAGCAGCATATCGTTCGAGCTGCCCGCTTCTAGTCGTATTCACCCGGTATTTCACGTGTCGCAGTTAAAACGAGTAGTGGGGAACCATCCTATGGAAATGGTTTTACCGGAGAGTTTGGAAATTACTGGGCCGCCTCTGTGGCAACCCGATCGAATAATTGAGACCCACACGCAAATGATAGCGGGTAAACCGGTAGAGCAGGTTCTGGTGAAATGGCTGAATAAGGAAATCGATGAAGCAACATGGATGGATAAGGATGACTTCGAGCAACAGTTCAAAGGTGCTAGCTTTGCGGACAAGGCTAATTTAGAGGGGGAGGCAATTGATACAAACTCGGACTCGGATTAGCTAGCAGACGAGATTACTTGTCCTTGGAAGGTTTATGTGAGGGCAAGAAGAAGGGGCCCGCTTAATTACGTTATTTCATTGAGTATCTTTTATTTCCTTTATTATTATAGTTCCCTAGTTAGGAAGGACTCTTGTTTACTAGGGTTGGTTGTGAGACTCTATTTTGGATTATCGTTTTATCAATTGAAGTTTTTCGGCTGTTAATTGTTGGGCAATTCTTATCTCAAGAATTGTAGAATCTGTTCTTATCAGATTGTGATAAATAATGAGCACGAAGATGACTAACGATTCAAGATATATTGCAAAATTCCAAATTGTTCAAGAAGTACAGATTCAACTACACCATAGTAAATGAAATTGATTGTAAAATACATAAATTCAGTTTTAAAACCGGTAAACAACTTAACACAAAATCCATCAGATTCAAATCACAAACAACCCTCATTTAGTCTTCTCGATCGAAGGCTCGTCAGTCCTCAGCTTATTACTCTGCGCCTCTACGGGGATGATATTGGTCGTAATGTCTTCAATGGGTCCTTGGGGAGGGTCGTCAACCGCTTCACTTGCACTAGCATCGGGTAGACCACGGTCAATGGTGGCCTCTAACTCTTTTATAAATTCAGCGCTGACCTGTGTGCTTCGTGCTAAACGATTCTCCTTCTCAACTGCATCCATTATGATCTGAAACTCTGGGAAGTCGACCAACTCCATTGCATCGACCAACTCCATTGCATCATCCGGAGTAAGAGAGGGACGAAGCATCTCCTTGATTTTGTACTCTTCAGCAAATTCTTCGAGATTAACTGAGGGCTTGACACCATCAATTTGCTGAAGGTAATCCAAGGCCTTAAAAAATCCATGGTAGTGATCGTTGATGGCCTTAGGTATTAGCAAGGAGTCGAGCTGCTCCAAACGAAGGAAATCTTTAATGGCATTTTGTCGTGATTTGATGGCTACAGAATTCAATTGAGCTTTCTACTGAGGAGACTTCGTATAACGACTCACTCCGTCATGACCTATCCTTTTCAGTCTCAAGGATAGCTCGAGATTGGTCAAATTATTTCCATAATTCCCCCTTTTCAGTTTTCAACTCTTCCACGACTCTCTCTCTCTCTCTCTCTCCATATCCACCTCCATTGTCTCGTATTTCTTCTGTTGAACCTCATATTTTTTCCTTTCTTCCTTAGTCGCCACAATTTCAGCAGCAACCCCCTCTTTGTAGTCTTTAAATCTTTGCTCGAGCAATGCACACTCGTGTTTATAATGCGAACAGGTCATCGACAAGTGGTGCATGCTTAGATTCACCTAAATAGAGAAACCAACATATCAGTTTAACAAGTTATGAGACCGTGATGAATTAAAAAATATATGAGGTATTCATACTTGGCTCGTAAGGTACGCTCCTTGTTTTTCGACCCAGGGATGTGCATGCTTCAGCATAATGGTCTTGTCAGGAGGAAGCATGTTGTAGTTGTACAACTCCATAGCCGTTTTCTTACTCTTATCCATGAGTACGCTGCTTTCCTCGTAGATTCGGGGACGTAATTTTATAGGGTCCCATCAGTGTTGACTGCGCCACGTTCGGGGATATTAAGCTCCATATAGTCAGAAAGCACTCGTGACTCTAACTGATTTAGAATCTTAGACATGCCTCGTTTGTAAGAGGTGTCATAGAATCCAGGGGCAGGAGCTATTAAACTAGGACCCGCGAAAGCAGATGTTATATCAGTCAATTGATCTTTTAGCCGGTCGTGGGTTCGAATTCGTAGAACCTCCTCTTTTCCGAGGTAGAGCAGGAGCAGCTGGGAAAACTGCTCTATTTTAGGTCGCAGCTGGGGTAAATGTTTGGACGGAGGTCTTTACACTATTGATCCCAGGATCATTAGAATCAATGATAATAATACCTCGGTTAGTTTGTTGCTTCGAAGTAGCAGCCCCCTTCTTCTTGGCATTGTCTTCAGCCATTTGTTTTTGCATGCGAGCAGAACGAGGCTACGAAAACATTTAGGTTATCAATATGAAGCAGAAATGGAGGCAGATATATTAGACTCAACGTCGAAGAAGACTCCTATACCTATATCGCTGCAGGGCTCGACATAAGCAGAGCTCAGTCCACAAACTCGTAACATAGCCTCACTTTCTAAGTCTAAACTAAAATATGAATCTAATATTTCCTTTAAATCTTTTCCAGATAAAGTGGGCTGCCCAATTCGAGGCAAACTAACAGGAGCATCTAAGTTCCAAATACGACTAACTGGCCAAGGTTCAAAATTCGGTTGAGCAATAATTTTTTTTTTATCTTTCCAAGCTCCGTAAGAAACCTAGGTTGGGCTTGAAGTCTACAACCTTTACGAGAGAAAATATAGTAGAATCCTAGGTCGGTGGTAGATGAACATTGGTTTAAAGTGAAGAATAGATTAAAATTTTAAATGTTGGGATCAGAGCCATAAGCTAACATCAGAACCACAAAATATACCAAGTGAAGATAAGAGTTGGCTAATAGCTGACTCGGGCAAAGGTGGAATTTGTTAAGAATAGTTACGATGGCAGGATGTAAAGGAAATCGCAAGCCCACCATTAAGTGAGGGATATGGAAGGTTCGAAAGTTTACGGGCGGACTATGGATACATTGCTCAGACCCCGGTATTATGATCTGATACTTGGGGGGAATATGATATTTTTAAGATATCTGCAAGATACAACCCTCGGACACGGAGGACCGTATGCCCAACCATTTGATTTTCTTACTAGTTTCAGGAAGTGAGGCAAAAACTATATCGTTGGATTCACTGTCAAAAGTCTGGTTCCTTCACAAACAAAGTTCAGAATCCTTTGAATGAAACTTTCCTTCTGAGTTCTTATCAAAAATTGACGAATCAGGAGGGGAGTCAACCTACGAGCACGGAAGAGCGTGTACGATTTATTATCGGATGGGGAATCATGGGTAGAATCATGACTTTTCGAATCACTACTACGAGTTGAGGAATGTGGGGTACGACCGATATTTACACTATGAATATGTTCACTATCTACTCCAACGATATCTCTAATTTCGTTTGACCCTTCAGATGCCATAAATTGATAGGTCAACAATAATAGAAATAGATTAAAGATTAAAGATAGCAGAATGTACCGAATTACGAGTAAAAGTTGAAGATCTTCAAGGGTCGTCAGTAAAGCGGTCTGAAAACGAAGCAATTAGAAGTTTAGAAACGGTAGAGAAATGACTTCTCAAGTGTTATTTATACAAATGAAACCCTAAAATGAACGATAAGGATTTCCTGACAAGATTTGATCCTACGGTCATAAGGTCACGACGGTTTAGTGTTTTCGGAGTAATGATTGCGAGGCACACTACTCGAGGTCCTAATAAATGCGAGTTTTGTTAAAACGTAAGTTTATCATTTAGCGCTTACGAGAAGCACACATGATAACCTAGGGGAGTAGATGATATGGGTCTAATACGGATTGTTGATATGGGTCGTATAAGTCTTATGCTCAAGACCCGTACGACCCATAACAACAACAAGATATACGATTTAGGATCTTATTAGAGGATTAGGGCTTACATAGACCACAATTGCATCCCAAGTCCCTATGCCCCCTTTATTTGCAAAACACTACAAGACCCGCGTGTTTTAGTGTACGGGTCAAGTACAGAGGACCCGCCCCGACAGATCCTTACCTCACATCCAGGACACGTGTACGGCACGAGACACGTACTCTGATTATGTCCGTACAACATGGACTTTCTATAAATACCAGCACTGTTAATTGGAAAAATGGACCGGTTATGTGAGATTTGTTAGTACGTATCCAGTCTACTATTAAGCTATCGTGTCATCATTACGATCCTCGTTATAATATTTGAACTACGTTAGACTTGATCCTTAAGAAAGGTACGTAGGCAGCTTGGGTCGACCTAGATCAAGTTGTAAACCAACTAAATGTACAACAATCTCGTATGGGTTATTATTGAGAACAATAGTATACTCTCAAACTCTACTATTGTTTTCTCCCCCTAAATTTTTACTTCCCTGTTGCTCAAATCTCTTTTCATTTTTTTCTTGAATGACAGCTCCTATTATCTCCTTTAAGATCCATTTCTTCTTCATAGATAGAAGATAAAGAGAGATGATTTTCTAAATATGAAAAAGTACAATTTTAAATATGATGTTATAAAAAATTATAGAGAAATAAAAAAATGTTTTAAACAAAATCTTGCTTGATAATCTGCCTAATGATAAAAAGAAATGACCTATCAAAGGTAAAAACAAATTTATAGGGCTAAAAGGAACATTTTATTTTTTTCCGGACCGATTTGTTAATTTTGCAAAATCTCGTGGGAATATTGATAATAACAAAATAAAAGGAGGTTTACATGTAATTATTGCAATCAATTTCCACTATAAACAAGCTTGCCAAATTGAGATGCAATCTATATAAATTATATAGCACAACAAATGACAAGAAAAAGCTATCAAGTGCAATCTCCACTTCTTAGCCTCTTCATCAGCTCAAGATAACCAAAATCTTCAGGCTTAATGTACCTGCAGGTGTTCTAGTGTTATGATTCAAGAAATGTGGGAAAAGGTGGGGGAAGCCAGAGTTTGAGATACTAGAAACAAAATTGTTATCGAAGTGATAAAATAATAGTCGAGTTTATTCACCATAAACCCTTTATATATAAACTTTATGGTCCAAATGTAGGTTTATAGTTGCATATTGCTCTTGATTGCAGAGGGTTTACCTAAAAGGAACTAGCTAAGGGTACAACATCCACTTGTTAGGATAGCAACACTATCTAGGGGCAATTTAAGGTTTACATCCTATAAAAAAGATTGACTTCAAATCTTATTGATTGCTATCAAAGTAGAATTTTTCGTAGTTGCAGGTGAAGAGTTTCAGAACGGTATTTTGGAAGATGAAGATCAAATAGATTTGATAGAGAAGATTGTGAGAAAGTATTCCTATGTAAACTGCATAATTTAAAGATCTATTGAGATGATACGTAAAGATACAAACATGACTCAGTTCAGGTGTCATATGAAACATCTTGTAAAAGTTTGTTAAGGAATTCAAAATATGGTCTAGTGATGTATTATTGAACTTCTATTTAGGGTGATAACAATGAGGGTTCGGAAGATGAAGGGTGGATAAAAATGCATGATATGATGTTAGATTGACAAATATATAGGTTAAGAAGGGATTGATAAAATGCATGGAGAAAGCAGGGGTGGGGAAGTCAGAAAAAGAAGTGGCAAGATTAATTCTTGTCACAAAATATAACAAATTTAGTGACAAGTAATTATTGTCACTAGACGTGTATTTTTAGTGACAACTTAATGCTAGTGGGTGACAAGATTTTCATATTTTTGTGATTTTATATGTTCATTACTTTTAAGAGTGTTTAGCTACAACTTAAGTTTTTATCATTTTTACTATGAGCTAATATGATAAGGCTTTATGTTGTCATTATAGGGAATTAGTGACAATGTATAGAGTCAGTATTATGACAATAACTTCTTTTCATTAGATCTAATTAGTGACAAGGTTGAAACATTTTGAGAGAATCTGCATTGCAACAAAACATATTAGTTCATTATAGTGCTTATTATCTTTCTTAAACATTGTACAACGTTTTCTAAAATAATATTTTTGAATGATTATATTGTTTATTTTACGTTCCCATATGGCAAGAAAGAAAAATTATGGAATAACTAACTCATAATAGACAATGGAAAGCTATCATACCCATGGCGAAACAGGAAATCAATAATGACGAGATTGCAATTATCCTTGAAATATGTTGTGTTCCTTATGATATTGGCAACATGTGTAACAGGGACTAGTTTGAAGCTTTCCACCTCTCCATCTGCCATTGCCATTACCATGAACAAGAGAATAAATTAAGTTGGGAGAACCTTTAGAGATATTCTTCTTAAACAAGCTTATTTATTTACCCTTATTTGATGGAATGAAACCCTCAGGAAGTTTTAGATCATAACAGAAAAGAACGTCTCTCTTTAATCTGTATCCATCTATGTCCATGTAAGACACGGCACCAACTGCTGTAGCTCTGGTTTAACAAAAGTATATATCTGTAATCATTTATATGCAGAATGAATGATTATAATCTCTATGCATATTGAACTGAAAGCATACTTGCTGGAGATAGTTCTTGGTATCCCAGCTTCTTCTTCACATTCCTTCACAAGATTCTCCACGCAGGATATCCCGTGCGGCTATACAAATAGATTTCGTAATATTAACAGCAGAATGAATAGTTTTACATATATCATAACTTGCTATAAGATGAATACTTGAAAATATTGAGTAATATAAATTATCTTATTTGCTTGTCGATCCAATTATTTCCCTACATAAATTATTTTTTGATAATTTGCAAAATTCAAATATTAATATCTTGATACAATATCAAATAACTTCCAATGCAATGTTACATACTTTAAGGTTGGCGTTTAATACTACATGAACAGTATAGAACTGAAGATATACATCAATTAGTTTTAACACCACACAAGAAAGAAAAAAGATAAATAACAATTTTAAAGCATGACATAGAAAGATCATACCAGTCCTCCAGCAACCAGATGATCGAGCTTCCCAGGGTACGTGGGTTTTACTTTACTTCTTCTTGCTATCCATAGATATTTCTCACCATCTCTTTCAATATAGCCATTCATATGAACTCCATAAGCCTTGAATGAAAACATGGCATCCAAAGAAAACAGTGAATTATATATCTTTATTAATACTCTTTACAATCATTTAGAACTAAAATACACTTCAGCACAGTATTTGATGTAACAAGATTAGAGATCATTTAATGATATAATTGTGAGTTCCCAACATCACAAAAAGGGTCATAATCTTACTTAATAATAAAACGAGGGAATTATCACCCAGATCCACAAAACAATGGAATAATCAACCCTAAATCCTAGTAAGAGCACAATTGCCCAAGTTTCCCAAGCAAGATACAGAGGGAGCCTTCCAACAGATTTTTTAAGATAAAAGGATTATTTAAACTTTTGGAAGCAATGTATTCCTCTCTAACTATAACAGCGTCAGCAATCTTAATGACTGTACATGAGATCATTTCAATACTTTATTTTAAAACTGGTGATCAGCTCAGATAAAACATCGAGACAAAAAAACATGAATTAGTTAACATGATAATGTTATAATGTCAAGTCACCTTTATTCCAAAGTATGGTGCTGCAGCGCGTTCCAGTGAGAAAAATTCTGGTATCCCAAAAGAAGATGTGACAGGATATAGCTGTAGATAATATAAATAAGACCAAGCTATATATAATAAAAAGTGTGCACATGTTCTACAAAACTAAATAGTGACATAAATAAGAAAATTAAATAGTGAACGATAACAAGTACCTCATTTCGAATTCCTGGAATGAGTTTTTCACCCAAGGACTTGATCACATCTCCAACAGCTTTTGTCCTGTCCTCTGATGAACTCAGAGACGGATGTAATGCGACGTGGCATCCAAAATTGCTGCCATGAGAGGTCTCTTCCACAAGCATAAATACATGTTTATATCTCTGGAGATGGTTAACAAATCTGCCCATGAAATCAAGAAGCTAACTTTTTCATTTAACTAAATAATTCCAGAGAAACAAAGAAGAATAGCCTTTTTGAGTTCCTCTCACATTGGAACATGGATTTGGACGAATAAGTCTTACATATTCAAGGGTCCTTACTTTGAGGTTAATATCTCGTAGGCATAATTCAAAGAGTTCACTTTTACTTTGGTCAGAGTACAAAATCAGTGAGGCCATATGACAAGTTCATTTCAACACAATGGTCAGCAAATACACAATATACTGCTAGCATCTAAAGAGCTACAAAGGTGGACGCCTGGAGCTCATACCATGAAATCAACGAAACTTGACTTATGACATTATTTTCTTTCTGACCATCAATTTAAATTTTTTTATCAATTGAAACAAGAAATTGAGATGAAATAATGTATGTTAATGCAAGTCCAGCATAATATTTAGCACGAACAAGAAACCGTCCCCTCAATGTTTCTCCACTGGATATTTAAGACCAAATGAATACAAAACATTAACAATTGATGGGCTTAGAAGCTAAAAAAAAGGGCCATGAGTTGCAGATTAGTACTCCATTTCCTATATTGCAGATATCAAAACACTCCAGTGATCTCTTGAGAACTTACTTGCAATAAAACGAAAGTCAGAAAAAGTAATTTACCGGTTGTGAACATAGCCAACAATGTGTTGTTGAATGAGGAAAGGGATAAATTCAGATTGCTTCTCCTGAAATAGACATTGAAATAGAATATAAAACTAGAAAAAACATGTAAAAATAAATGACTCGAATGAATATGAATATTGAATAATTACAGGATGGCGATTGCAGAGAGCGACTTTATCAAAGAAGCCTCGTAGTAGTTTGTCAGAAGAAGATGGATAGTGATGGGTGAAGCCAACGACGTCGTCCCATGTGAACAATTCGTCCTCACTACTACTAATACCACTGTGAAGGGCAGAGTAAGGAGGGCAAAATGGGAAACGTAACCTTGTCGGAAGAATGGTAGCAGTAGCAGGAGAGTTGTGAGGAAGACGAAGATGAGAGTAACGGGGAGCAACGTTGGCAATAATGCTGCCCATTCTCAGTCCCCAACTACCCTATTTTCTATTGTTGCCTCGTGTACCACGTCCACTACCTCATTTCCATTTTATAAGTTTTTTTTCGTTTTTTTTTTATTTAAACTATATTAGTTCAAATATTTTTCTAGTTCTATTTTATAAGTTTATAAATTGATGGGTCCCTAATTATGAACAGGGTTACTTTCGTAATTTAACAAGACAATTTATATAAGTATAATGTTGATACGTTGCAATCGTGGGCTGCACAATGGGCTCCGAGCCAACGATCCAATAAAATGACCTCATGGCCCACCAAAACTTGCTATAAGTACCATCCTAATCAGCTAAACCAATCATTATTTAGTTTACATTCTAAAAACTGGAATTACTTAATACTCTCTTAATCTACAAGATCGAGGAGTACAATATCTAAGAACTACGAAAAGGTTTGATCCTATCAAAGTAGGTTCGTAGGCAGCTCGAAGTTACTGAGCGCAGCCTCCAATCCATTAAAACACTAATTAGTCTATCGTGGGTCGTATCAGATCTCATCCCCACGTGTTATTCACGTGACACATATTTGATCTCGCATCATTTTAGCGTCGTCTGTGGAAAACAGATTCACTCACTGAGAATGCAGACTAGATATCATGCATGTACCAATGGTGATAGGATGGATAGCAGCAGAGGTCAGAAGAGGAGCTCCCGTCCCGATGTCCCAACCAGACCCTACTAGCGGTGGTCCTCCACTAGCAGCTCCGGCGGTGATCCCCCCCTAAGAGGCCGAAGGACCCCCAAGAAGACTCATCCCAGATGGGCAGCTAGCCAGCGACGCACCTCTCGAGGAGGGGAGACGTTACCACGGGACCAATACGAGGAGTCACGAGTCGAACCCCTAGCGGTGAACCCCACAAGAGAAGCCCTTTCTGCCCTGCCATACTAGCTGAGGCTATCCCACAAGGATGAAAATTCCACACCTCAGCGATTATGAGGGCACCGGAGACCCACAAGAGCACTTGGATAAGTTTAATGTGAATACCGATGTGTATGACATTAGCGATGCAGCCTACTACAAAATATTTAGGACGACCCTCTCGGGTCAAGCTATGTCCTGGTTTGGCACAAAGGTTTCTACACTATTTCTCCATGAACAAAAAATACTCCAAAACAGCGTCGTACTTGTTCACCATAGTCCAAAGAGGGGGAGAGCCTCTTAGGGACTACGTCCGCCATTTTGCCACAGTAGTGTCTGAGGTACCCCACGTCAATCATGAGCTGCTGTCAAATATCATGCAACATAATCTTCACTCCAGCAAGTTCAAAGGAGTCTATAGTGGGGAAGCCCCTATCCACCATGGATGAGTTATTTTCTCGTGCTAAAAAATACATCCGGATAGAAGAGAGTCTAGGTCGAGTTACCCCGTGTAACCCCCCTACGAGCATGTGAGGCTTGAGGCTCCCAAGTGTGAGAGCCCCTCAACAGGAAAAAGACTCTAGGTCGAGGCTACCCCATGTAACCCCCCTACGAGCATGTATAAGGCTTGAGGATCCCAACTGTGAGAGCTCCCCTAAGAAGAATCTAGGTCGAGGTTACCATGTGTAACCCCCCTACGAGCATATATGAGGCTTGAGGCTCCCAAGTGTAAGAGCTCCCCTTAACAAAAAGAAGACTCTAGGTAGAGATTACCTCGTGTAACCCTCCTACGAGCATGTATGAGGTTTGAGGCTCCTAAATGTGAGAGCCCCCCTCAACAAGAAAAAGACTCTAGGTTGAGGGTACCCCGTGCTACCCCTTACGAGCATGTATGAGGCTTGAGGCTCCCAAGTGTGCCTCAATAGGAAAAAGACTCTAGGTTGAGGTTACGTGTAAGCCCCCTACGAGCACGTATGGGGATTGAGGCTTCTAAGTGTGAGAGCTCCCCATCAGAAGAAGACTCTAGGTCGAGGTTACCCCGTGTAACCCCCCTACGAGCATGCATGAGGCTCCCAAGTGTGAGAACTCCCCTCAACAAGAAGAAGACTCTAGGTCAAGGTTACACCGTGTAACACCCCCTACGATCAAGTATGAGGCTTGATGCTTCGAAGTATGAGAGCTCCCCTCTACAAGAAAAAGACTATAGATCGAGGTTACCCCGTGTAAACCCCCTACGAGCATGTATGAGGCTTGAGGCTCTCAAGTGTGAGAGCCCCCCTCAATAGGAAAAGACTCGAGGTCAAAGGTTATCCCGTGTAACCTCCCTACGAGCACGTATGGCTTGAGGCTCCCAAGTGTGAGAGCTCCCCTCAGAAAAAGACTCTATGTCGAGGTTACCCTATGTAACCCCTCTACGAGCACGTATGAGGCTTGAGGCTCCCAAGTGCGAGAAGCCCCCCTCAACAAGAAGAAGACTCTAGGTCGAGGTTACCCCTTTTAACCTCCCTACGAGTATGTATGAGGTTTGAAACTCCCAAGTGTAAGAGCCCCCGAAATGAGGTTCAAGGTTCACAAGTGTAAGAGCCCCGTTGATGAGGTTTGAGGCCACCAAGTGTACTACCTTGTGTGACCCCTACAAGCTTAACTGGGGTTTGAAACTCCTATGTGTGAAAGCCTCTGCCATTTAAAGCAAGAATCTAGACGGAGGTCACTTATACCTGCAACCCCTCCACGAGCATACGCGAAGGTTGAAACTAATGTGAGAATACGAATGAATACTCCTAAGCATCGCCACACACTGTTGTAACACGTGCGTGCCTCTCATAGGAGTGGGGGGCATAGCTACTATACATGTACCCAGGTCCTCAAGCTTTCGCACCCCTAGCATACCGAATATAAGGGTAAAGCCGAACCTAATGAAAACACAAAGATGTCATTCCATACCTTTTGCGCTTGTTCATTCATAGTTATGGACCCTATAAGGCGCTAATTAAAGGTCTTCATGAACAACAAAGTTGAAAATCCATGTCTTGGCTTTGTGTAGCTTCTTGACTCGTTGCATTCTGACATCCGTAGCCCAAATTATGGGCGAGATAGAGATATATATCCGCTTGTGACGCCATCTCGAAGCGGAGCCTCAGGATAGCTAAGCCTCGAAGCAGTACCTCAAGACACACAGCCTCGAGAGACATGGCCCCGAGGTACAATCGTGGACTGCACAATAGGCGCCGAGCCAACGGTCCAATAAAATGAGCTAATGGCCCACCAAAGCTTGCTATAAGTACCATCATAATCAGCTAAACTAATCATTATCTGGTTTACACTCTAAAAACTGAAATTACTGAATATTCCTTGAATCTACAAGATCGAGTACAATATCTAAAAACTACGAAGAGACTTGATCCTATCAGAGTAGGTACGTAGGCAACTCGAAGTTACCGAGCGCAACCCTCAATCCATTAAAACCCTAACTAGTCTGTCGTGGGTCGTATCAGATCCCACCGCATCACAAACTAATGAATTGATTCTTCAATAATTTTTGGTAAATAAATATTCAACTTATGAATCGGTTGTTATCCGTACTATTATTGTAAAAGAAACTCATTTTGTTTTTAAAATAACAATTTTTTTAAAATACTTTATACAAATTACCCCTTCATTTTTCAACAAATTGTAAAAAAAACTTATTTTGTTTTTAAAATAGCAATTTTTTTAAAATACTTTATTCAAATTACCCCTTCATTTTTCAACAAATAAAGAACATCAATATAGTAGGAAGAGCAAAATCAAGACAACAAATCATTTTCGGGTTGTTCAAGTTTACCCTTATATATGTTAATCTGCCATAAAAAAATTGCAATCCCACATTCTCAACTCATCATCATATCTTCATTATATTGGTGATTAATTGTCGATTTTTTGAGTTTTAATTTATTTCAAAATTCATGTTATCTTATTAAATGCAAGTTTATTTATTTCAAAATTCATGTTATCTTATTAACAAGCTTTTCGTGAGTTTGAGTAATTTCTCAAGCTTTTTAGATACTAACAATGGGCTCCATCAGTTCATCCATCTATTATAGTGAAGTATCAAATTTAAGTTATATTAACTTTTGATTTATTAGTTTTTTTTCATATTAACTGAATTTTAGTCACTCTTCTTAGAAGAAAAATTACCATGACAATGCTTTCACTTTGCAGGAACATTGAAATGGATTGGGCAATTGAAAACGGACCAACTTTTAGTTCATGGTATATTCATTATCAGTTTCTTGTTCTTATGATTTGTGTACATGATTTATTTTATTGATTATGAATATATGCATTAGGAGAAGGAAAGGGATATTAACTGTTTCTTCGGATACGTGACATCTATTTTACATCAAATAATTACACTAAATATTTTTTCTTACTCTGTCTGCTTTTTATTGCAAACAATGGTTACACTTAGCGGGGTTCAAAATGTCATCATGTCTCAAGAGTATGTTCACCCTTTATGTAATGCCCAATGATCTCACACCCGACCAACAATAAGCATGTCACATAGTCAGCATTTATATTGATTTACATCACATGAATGGCATAATGACATGAATATGATTACTTGCTAATTATATGATAAATGCATACACGCTACTTATGTGATACATGCATTTAAACTGCAATTTAATAGCATCCTCTACTAGTTAAGCAGGCATGACGTCTAAGTAGGCATGATGTCTATATGATCGACGAGTTTATATTAAGCAGGCATGATGTCTAGCACTTATCATGAGTTAATTAACGAACGAAAAATTTGAGGTGCTTCATAGGAGGGTCGCCCATCCTGTAATTACTCTCGTACGAGCACGCTTAACTTTAGAATTTTGATTGAATATGGTACATGTTGTATATAAAACCCGCGAGCGCACGACTTCCATGTAGTACAAAAGATATCGTTCACACGAGAACTGAATAATAAAGTACCAATTCCTTCAGTTATCGATAATCTAAGCCTAATGAAATTACGAGATAAAATGTAAAGAAAACTAAACACAACGTAGAAAGCTGGTTTTGATTATATGTCATTAGCAATTCTGAATCAGGATTACCGCGACATACGTTATCGTTCCAATCATAGCATCAATTCAGTTACAAACGCACTTATGAAGGACACTATCCGATATTATTTATTACCTTCTTTCAAAGCATAATAAAATACCCAAGTTAATTAATCAACTACTTTCGTGATTTAGATTCCTAGGTTTGAAATCTATGGTTTGAAATCTATGGTTCCGATTTTAGATGTCACCTTTCAGAATTTTATCAAACTAGTAAAGGACACGTGCGGTGCACATGACTAATATGAAATCATTAATAATTGCACATTTAAATGTTTGAACGAATAATTTAATATTTTTGGATAACACTTCATAAATAAATTAAAATGATATTACAATAATTAAAGTTAAGATGAAAAATAGCATATGTTTAATTTTATTTAAAAGTCTCGGTAATTTTCTTGCAATATTTATTTTAGTTGATTTCACAAATTTCTTCTTATATATGTGCCTCAAATAGCTCAAGGTCCCTACATAATCACTTGAAGTTATGATATTGTTGTCCTCTTCTCATTGTTCGTTGTCAATTACTTTATTTTGTTTTCTTTACTTTCCTAAAAAATTGTAATGTGTCTATCTTTAATTTTTTTCAATGTATAATTTTATTAAACAGTTTCAAATGCATTTCACCTAATTAGTTTTGCTTTTACTTCTTTTCTCTACGGTTTTTTCGTTGTACTGTTTCATATGCATGTATTGTATCGCTAAACTAAATCTTCTTTTATTTCATTTATGGTTTTCTATTAAAGTGTGATGAGATGACGGAAATCTTTATTTATCCGCCTCATTAATTGAAGCAATGTAGATTAAGAACAAAGTTAAAGGATGAAATATTTGTATATTTTATAAACTGACAAAGTTAATGTATTTTTGAATCATAATAAAAAGCTACCGCATGCTAAGTTAGTCGGAATGGAAATATGTTAATGTACATAACATGCTAATAACCCCATTTTACCCTTGGTCAACCTATGACAAAATAATCGTATATGTAACTGATGATTATACAATGGAGTGTATTTTATCGCTGAATACATTAGGGCGTGTAAATGTAACATAATTATATATGACATTTTATTATTCTTAGTTTTCAATTGTTTCCTCAATTTTAATATTTGTTTATTTATTTATTTGTATTATAAAAGTTTATTTATCAATTTTAACTAAAATGAAACAAATATTAGCTAATAATGAATCCTTAATAAAAGAACAAAATGAATAATTATAGTTTACTCTTTCAATTAAAACAAAATGAATAATTATAGTTTACGCTTAAATTTGATTGTTCCTATTGATTGTTCCTAGTAATTGATCAACTAAAAAACTCACTAACTACAAATTTTCAATTAAAATTTAAATAACAAGTTCACATATAAGTATTAACATATTTCAATATTATTAATATTTTTTCTTTCTCTTTTTCTTTTTTTCCCTTTTCATTTCTTCTTCATCTAACACCCAAATCACCATACACATTCTCCACCCAATGACTGTTCTAGTAGGGATTAGTTCATCTTTCTCGTTCTTTACAACAGTCACTCTTCCTTTCTTAGGGCTACTTATACTGAACTTACCCACTTACTATTAGAAATAGGATGAATAATTCCAGCATCTAACAACTTTAAAACCTCTTTTTTCACTACATCCTGCATAGTAGGATTTAGTTTACGTTGATGCTCCCTAGAAGGCTTAAAATCGTCTTCCATTAAAATCTTATGCATGCAAAAAGAAGGATTTATCCTTTTAAGATCATCTATAGTATAACCTATGACTTTTTGATGTGACCTAAGGACTCTAAGCAATTTATCAGTTTCTTCCTCACTCAAATCAGCATTCACAATCACAGGATACATAGAATTCGGTCCAAGAAATTCATACCTTAGTGACGACGAAAGTGGTTTTAATTCTATCTTGGGTAATTAGTCAGCTTTTTTGCTTGTATTGGAATCTTTGCTCAACTCCTTTACTCCAATGGCGTTCATTGCAATCGGTGGATTCCTTGAAAAGACGAGCACTTTCTACAATGGCTTCGTCTTCATCGCCGGTCGAACTGCTATTCACTAGACAAGCTTCTAATGGATCACTACGGTGGTGTTTCGTAAGCTTGTCTTTAACTAGCCGGTCCACCTGATCAATTCTACAACAAGAATTCTCAAGAGAATGATAAATAACAGATTTAGCTAAATTAAATTCAACCTTCTCGTCTCCAACACTCAATGATAACCTTTCGTTCTTAACATTTATAATAGCTCCGGCTGTGGTTAAGAAAGGTCTACCAAGAATGATGGGGATTTGAGAATCTACCTCGATCTCTAGAGCAACAAAATCGGCAGGAATAAAGAATTTTCCTACTCTAATGGGTACATCCTCCAACATACCTACCGGGTACTTCACAGATCTATCAGCTAATTGCAGAGTAATTGTGGTAGGTTTTAAATCACCAATTTCTAAATTTTGTGAAACAGAAAGCGGCATAAGACTAACACTAGCTCCAAGATCGCACAATGCATGATTGAAACTTACATTACCTATTATGCATGGAATAGTAAAGCTACCGGGGTCTTTAAGCTTAGGAGGTAATTTGTTTTGAATTATTGCGTTGCACTCCTCAGTTAAAGCCACCGTTTCATAACCCTCTAGCTTTCGTTTGTTAGAAAGAATTTCCTTCAAAAATTTAACGTAGGAAGGCATCTATGCAAGTGCATCAGTGAAGGGAATATTAATATAAAGTTTTTTTAGAACTTTTAAGAATTCCCAAACTGCTTATCTAATTTTGCCTTGGCTAATCTTTGAGGAAAAGGTACGGGCGGCTCATATGGTGGTGGAGGGACATAGACTGCTCTTTTTCTTTTTCATCACTCGTTTTTTCGTTAGAATTGTCAGGATGAGACGATTTTTCATTTTCGACCTTTCAGTAGACTCAGTTTCACAGATCCTAGTAGGCATCTTTGGACCTTCATAATTAGTTCCACTTCTTAAAGTAATTGCGTTACAATGCTCCTTCGAGTTTGTCTCAGGTTGTCCGAAAAGGAACTTGAAGTCCTACTTGAGTTACTAGTTTGTTTAGTGATTTAAGTTTCTAGCATCTTATTGTGAATTGCTAAATAATCACATTAGTTGCTAGTTGCTTAATTGCATCATTCACTACCTCGTTTTATTTAGTTTGGGCAACTACAAAACTCTCAAGAAGGGATTCTAGGTTCAATTTCTGTTGTGGAATAAGGTTGTAAGGCTTAAATTCCAAAAGGCTGCCTAAAATTAGGATGTGGAGCTTCGTTTTGGTTTGGCTTGTACGAAAAATTAGGGCGGTTTCTCCAACCAGGGTTAAAAGAATTTGAAAACGGGTCATTCATTTGGTTGAAGTTATTCACAAAGTTGGCTTATTCCATAGAGGGATCATTAGGTACACTTGCTAGTTGACACTCTAATGCAACATGCCCAAACGTACCATATATTTCACACATAGGAACTGGAGTATTGACAGAACTAACATGCATGTTCATCGAATCTAATTTCTTAGACATGGCTTCTACTTGTGCAGAAAGTAGACTAATAGCATCAAGATCGTACTTACCTGGTGTCTTATGTGGAATCGATTCTCTTGACAATTGGTAGTGATTCAGTGCCATATCCTCGATCAGATCATAAGCTTTGTCAACACTCTTATTCATTAGGGCTCCTCCTGCTGCTGCATCAACATACATCCTCGTATTATAGATCAATCCATTGCAGAATGTATGAATGATGAGCCACTTTTTCATCCCATGGTGTGGGCACAGTCAGAGAAGATCTTTGAATCGCTCCCAAGCTTCATATAGCGATTCACCGTCTCGTTCAGCAAAAGTAGTGATTTGGTTCCTTAGTTGTGCAGTCTTGCTCGGGGGAAAATACTTCGCTAGGAAGCACTGCATGAGCTGATCCCACGTTTTGATGGAACCCAACGGTAAAGAGTGTATCAAAGCTCTCACCTTGTCTCTCAATGAGAATGGGAACAATCTTAGCCGGATGGAATCATGTGAAACTCCATTCATTTTAAGAGTGTCGCAGTACTCTAAAAACATAGACAAGTGGAGGTTTAGCTCTTTAGTAGGTGCACCCCCAAACTAGTTCTGCTGAACTATTTGCAGAATAGATGGTTTGAGCTCAAAGTTGTTAGCATCTATAGTGGGTCTGGTGATGCTAGAGTGAAGGGTTTGCGCATTGGGTGCTGCAAAATTCTTCAGAGACCTCGCGTTTACGTTCGCATTTCGGTTTGCATTCGCGTTATCTTTAGCCATGGCTACTTGTTTCAGTCTTTGTACCTTTCTCCTTGCACAAAAAGTCTTTTCGATTTCTAGATCTAGCTCGATAGGGAAATTGATGCTGGTTTGCATACAAGAGAAAGACAGAAATCCTGAAAGAAAACTGAAAAATGAAAATTAAAAATTAAAAACTAAAAATAAAATGGCATAGTCTCACTAAAATCTGATAAGAACTAATATTAATTATTCTAATCCCCAGCAACGCCAAAAACTTGATATATGTAAAACCCGCAAGCTTATGACTTCTGTGCAGTACAAAAGATATCGTTCGCACGAGGACTGAATAATAAAGTACCAATTCCTTCAGTTATCGGTAATCTAAGCCTAATGAAATTACGAGATAAAATGTAAAGAAAACTAAACAGAACGTAGAAAATTGGTTTTGATTATATGTGATTAGCAATTCCAGAATCAAGATTCACTGCGACAGACGTTATCG
Organism: Verbascum thapsus; assembly: GCA_963669365.1. Classification (NCBI taxonomy): domain Eukaryota; kingdom Viridiplantae; phylum Streptophyta; class Magnoliopsida; order Lamiales; family Scrophulariaceae; genus Verbascum; species Verbascum thapsus. Next base: position 9,205,466 of record OY770115.1, read on the forward strand.
TTCCAATCATAACATCAATTCAGTTACAAACACCACTTACGAAGGACACTATCCGATATTACTTATTACCTTCTTTCAAAGCATAATAAAATACTCCAGTTAATTAATCAATTTCGTGATGGTTAGACTAAGCTCAGATTCATTAATCTCTGTGATAGTGTATCAATTCTTCAAAAGACCTAAAACTACTTTCATGATTTAGATTCCTAGGTTTGAAAACTAGGGTTCCGATTTTAGATATCACCTTTCAAAATTTTCACCTAATATCTATGAACATGTAAATATATGGCCAGCAAATTCACAAGCGTTAATTGCTAAGAATTCAAATCATAAACGTATGCGATGTAATGTCAAAGATTCTATAATTCAGGCTGATAACATATCATCAGGCTAATCCCAGTTCCAGAATAAAATGAATTACTCCATAGATTCGAAAGAACAATTAACAATAATAAAAGTAAACATGATAAATTGACAAGAATTAAAAGAGATCAAATAAATAAACTCGATAGAACCCGTTATTGAAAGATCTGTTTACAATCAAGTTTGAATCTGATTTTTCGGTCTCCAATCTTTATAATCAATTCCAAGAAAATAAAATTCAAACCCTAATACAATATTTGGAGGAGGTATTTATACCGGATAAAAAAGAAACAAATAAAATCTGGAAGTGGGGCCGCAAGCTGGCATTTAAATGCTCAGCGTTTAAACACTCGACGTTTAAGCGCCGAACTGGCTAGCGTTTAAACGTTCGGCCAACTCTTGGCTTCAAACATGCCTTTTTTCTTTTGTTGCTTTTGATTCTGATTTCAACCTTAATCTTATGCATTTTCGTTTCAATCCACGACTTTCACCTGCGACACTTAACAGAGTTATTAAACGCATTGTGAGGTAAAAACTGAATAAAAATCGGAAATTATGTTCCTAAATAGGTGCTATATAATGCATATAAATGAGGTTTATCAGTATACTGAACCTTCCTGTTAGTTATTGTGTAAATATATTTCGTGCACTACGCGTCACTTACGTGTTATCTGTATCTCCCAATTAATGTGAATACATGACACGTAGAAAATATAATGTACAAATATATAACACGTAATAAGCTAGCAGTTGCAAATAATTCAAACAATATAATAATATTTATTATCCAAATAGGTCGCGGAACTTACTAAGTTTCATCCTGCCGGCTTACATTTCAATTTATATATATAAGACATTTCTAATCACAAAACTAAGAAGAAAAGAGAGAAAAACAGAGAGAATTAGAGAGGAAGAAGAAAATAGAAAGAAAATTCAGAAAGGAAAAAAAAAAGGAAATGAATAGTAGTGCATAAAATGAGCTAGGAGAATCAACGTACTCGTCACGAGTAAGTATTTCATCGATTGTTTCTTCCATTTAATCGGTGAATTTGGAATATTAGTAGAAAATCGTATTTAGGCATGCTATATACTCGTTTTACAGGTAATTGAACACCTAGAATTAGACGAAGTACTACAAGTAGCTTGCGGTAGCATCATGTTATCAATTTTAGTACCAAGGACTTAAGGTAAGTAGAAGTGTTCTTTGACGCATCATAAGAATCATATTATGCGTGTTTATGATTATCTTTGTTGACTGTATGGAAGTGAATGTTATTATGTGCATACCTTAAGGTGTAAAAACTAAGATAGATAAAGCCACGATATACGAAGGAGCTAGCGGCTAATATCATCGGCTGAAAGGTCGGTATGAGAACCCCAGTGATGCTTCTTTTATTGGCCAATTATGAACGTGTTCCGAAAACAGACGCCTATCATCATTAGTCGAATACCATACTTTGAGGGTACCCGAAAGAAATGAAAAAAGAAAGGTTTTTAATGAACTATGCATTATTGACTGTCTTATGTGCTACGTGAAATATTGTTATATATCCCGAGCTTCTTCTTACTGAGTCTTTAGCTCATTAGATTCGTATGATGCAGGTGATGATTAGTATACATATGTGAAGGTTTTCCATATCTCCCGAGCGGTCAGACAGAGCTATGTTCATATGCCGTGTTTCGAGCGTTTTGTAGCTCAAGAACTCTTATTTTGTTTAAATAGCCGCTCTGTTATGATTTTGTAAACAAACTTATGTTTATGTACAGGGTTTGGTATTGTAAAGGAAAATTGTTTGTTTTATTTCAAATGATGTTTTTATTATTTTAGAAAACCATAACATTTACAAAAAAAAAAGGTCATCATTCCCGGGCCCAGTCTGGGGGGTATGGCAATTTTTTGGTATCAGAGCGGAGGTTTAGTCTTTCCTGAAGACAGAAGAAGGCATATGAACATATTCTGGCTGGGGAACTAGGTCAACTCTTTAATCCTATTTCCTTTATGTTTGATTAATGCATATTATTGTCATTATTGTGCATTCATATTGGCTGGTGAAAGGAATAAATTAGGCAATATATAGGGAGTCATGCCGCCGAAACATAGGCGATGGGTGCCGAAGAGGGTAGTAGCAATGTGGTGGATAATTTAACCAACCCGATACAACAACAAACCAGAATGCATGGTGAGCAGATTCAACAATTATTGGATATGCAGTAGAGAACTCAAGAACAATTCATAACTGACCTCTGGAACTCTTCCACCTCCGAAGGTGTCTGCAAGCTCATGCACCTCCTATTCGACCTAAAAATCCACAAGTTGTGTATGAAAAGTTCAGAAAAATGGAACCATCTGACTTTTATGGTGGTTCGGATCCTATGGTCGCCGAAGAGTGGGTTAAATCGTTAGATGTCATCTTTGACTACATTCGTATAGATGATGCTGATAAAGTACTTTGTGCAATCTTCTTATTAAAGAAAGAGGCAAGAATTTGGTGGAAAGGAGCTAAACTTGCAGTGGATATGGAGACACTGTCATGGGAGAGGTTCAAGGTGATCTTTTATGGCAAGTACTTTACTCGAGATGCTAGATCTCTCAAGGTTAAAGAGTTCCTAGAGCTGAAATAGGGAGACATGACTGTCTGTGAATATGTTAGAAAATTTGAGGAGGGTTGCAGATATGTGCCTTATATTGCGAGGGATAATACTGAAAAGATCGATCACTTCTTCAGAGGGCTAAAACCTAAGATTAGATGGGATGTGAGAATGTCTTCAGCAACCGAATTTCGAGATACTGTTGATAAAGCTTTAATGGATGATTTGGATGAAAAAGAAATTCAGAAATCTTATCAACAAAAGAGGCAAATATTCACCCAAGAAACGAGAGCAGAAACCAAGCCAAAGAAATGCTGACAAACGTCCAAGAATTGGGCAGGCCTCCAATGAAGTCGAAAAGCTGATATGTAATAGATGTGCAAGGAATCATTTTGGTGAATGTCGAATGGGTTCGAACAACTGTTTCAAATGTAAGAAGCCTAGAAATTTTGCAAAGGATTGTCCAACCCTCCAAAATAAAGTGCAAGGAAGAGTATATTCAATAACGAATGAACATGCTACTGCAGACCCCTCAGTTGTTTCAGGTACTATTTTGATTTCTGGAGTGCCTATTTCATTGATAGATTCAGGTTCCACACATTCATTTGTATCGAATGCATATGTGAGAAAATTGGGCATTACACCGAACTTGCTAAAAGTAAGATATAGTGTGACGATTCCATCGGGGGAAGAAATGGATTCCAATCATGTATTGAGGGCTTGTTCTATTCGGATTGTAGCAGGGTAATATATGTTGATCTTGTTATCTTGCCGATTTTGAATTTTGAAGTTATATTGGGTATGGATTGGCTTACCAAATATCACTCCACCATCAATTGTAATAAGAAGGTTGTGATTTTTTAACCATCAGAAAAATAACAATTTATGTTTAGCGGTACTTCAGGCTCATTTACTTTGCCCATTATCTCTATACTGAAGGCCCAAAAGATGATGAATAAGGGTTGTGTTGGATATTTGGCAAGTGTAGTGGACACATCAATTGAGACAAATTTAAAGCCTGAAGAGGTAGAAGTAGTCAGAGAATTTCTAGAAGTATTCCCAGATGATTTACTGAGAGTACCACCAGATCGAGAAATTGAATTTGTGATTCACGTTGTGCCAGGAACTGCCACCATTTCTAAAGCACCATACCAAATGGCCCCAGCTAAGTTGAAAGTGCAAGTGCAAGATCTACTTGATAAGGGTTTTATTTTCTCAAGTTATTCTCCTTGGGGAGCTCCAGTGTTGTTTGTCAAAAAGAAAGACGGAGTAATGCGGTTATGCATTGATTACAGAGAACTGAACAAAGTAACAATAAAAAATAAGTATCCTCTTCCCAGAACAGATGATTTGTTTGATCAATTACAAGGTGCATCGATATTCTCTAAGATTGATCTTAGTACGGGTTATCATCAACTAAAAATCAAGGAGGAATATATACTGAAAACTGCATTCAGAACAAGGTATGGCCATTATGAATTTCTAGTAATGCCTTTCGGTTTGACAAATGCTCCTGCAACCTTCATAGATTTAATGAATCGGGTATTCAAGACTTCTCTTGATAAGTTCGTAATTATATTTATTGATGATATCCTGATCTACTCACGTGATAAATGGGAACACAAGGAACATTTGAGACTTTTTTTGCAAGTTCTCGAGGAGAAACAACTATATGCTAAATTCAAGAAATGTGAATTCTGGCTTGAACAAGTGGTATTCTTAGGGCATGTGGTATCCAAGAATGAAATTTCAGTTGATCCGAGTAAGATAGAAGTTGTGAATAACTGGCCAATACCAACAAATGTATCATAAGTTCGGAGTTTCTTAGGATTGGCAGGATATTACAGAAGATTTGTTGGTGAATTATCAAAATTGGCGATTCCATTAACGATGCTGACGAGAAAGAATGTGAGATTTATTTGGACCGATGCTTGTGAAAAGAGTTTTCAAGGTTGAAACATCGATTAACTACATCTCATATTCTCTCTATTCGAACTGGAGCTGGTGGATTCGTAGTGTACAGTGATGCTTCTAAAAATGGTTTGGGTGTTGTGTTAATGCAGAATTGGAAGGTAATTGCCTATGTATCAAGGCAATTGAAAGAGTATGAAAAGAATTATTCAACTCTTGATTTAGAACTTACCGATAAATTTTTGCCCTGAAGATTTGGAAACATTATTTGTATGGTGAAAAGTGTGAGATTTACACCGATCATAAAAGTTTGAAGTATTCTTCACCCAGAAAGGGTTGAATATGAGACAACGGAGATGGTTGGAACTTGTTAAAGATTATGACTATGTGATTAACTATCATCCTGGTGAAGCAAATGTGGTAGCTGATGCGTTGAGTAGAAAGTCTGTCTTCTTTCTTTATCACACATAAGCCATTACTACAAGATTTGCAGAAATTGGAACTTGAAATTGTACCTAAAGGGGAGGTATGCTCTTTGTCAGCTCTGATGTTGAAGCATGTGCTTCGTGACAAAATCATCGAAGCTAAAAAAATGATGTCTATTTGACTGAGATAAAGAGAAAGATAGATGAAGGAAATAAGACCGAATTCAAAATTTCTGATGATGGAGTTATGAAATATAAAGGAAGATTATGTGTGCCATCTGACCAGACCATCAAAGAAGACATTTTGAAAGAAGCTCATGCTACTCCTTATTCAGTACACTCCGATAGTACAAAGATGTATAAAGATCTGCAACAACATTATTAGTGGGCCGGTATGAAGAAAGATATAGCAACATTTGTGGCAGAATGTTGACTTGTCAACAGGTTAAGGTTCAACACCAAAGACCGACAGGTTTATTAAAGCCTCTACCGATACCAAAATGGAAATGGGAACATGTTACTATTGATTTCGTGTTGGGATTGCCTAGGACTCAGAAGGGATACAACTTCATATGGGTGATTGTCGATAGATTAACAAAATCAGCCCATTTTCTTGCAGTGAAGTCAACGTATAATATGGATCAGTATGCTCAACAATACATTAACGAGATAGTCAGGTTACATGGAGTGCCAATTTTTATAGTATCTGATCGAGATCCTAAATTCACTTCTACATTTTGGAAGAGTTTGCATAGTGCCATGGGAATAAAACTTGCATTCAGTACGGCATTTCATCCACAGAGTGATGGGCAATCTGAAAGGGTTATTCAAATGCTTGAGGATATTTTAAGAGCGTGCACATTGAATTTTCAAGGATGTTGGGATGTGGAATTACCATTGGTAGAATTTACTTACAACAATAGCTATCAAACGACCATTGGAATGGCACCTTATGAAGCATTATATGGAAGAAAATGAAGATCTCCAATTCATTGGGATGAAGTTGGAGAAATAAGATAACTTGGTTCAGAATTGATACAACAAACAACGACGATTGTAGAAAAGATACGTGAAAGAATGAAAATAGTACAAAGTAGGCAGAAAAGTTATGCAGACATAAGGAGAAGAGATTTAGAATTTGATATTGGAGATCACGTGTTCTTGAAAGTGGCCCTAATGGAGGTATTATGAAATTCAGGAAGAAGGAAAAACTGAGTCTTAGGTATGTTGGTTCGTTTGAGTTTGAAAGAGTTTGGGACAGGGCTTACATAGTGGCCTTACCTCCTTGTTAACTGGTGTTCACAATATTTTCCATGTGTCCATGCTGAAGAAATACGTTTCCAATCCTTCTCATGTGTTAAGTTACGAGTCATTGGAGTTATCTTCATATTTAGCTTATGATGTGGAACAAGGATCACACAATTCAAGTTTAGAACATCGAGTCCAAGTTTGAATTGGACCATCACAAGATCAAGAGCTAAGAAATTTTAAGAAGTGTTAAATGAACTAATTCAAGAAGTATGAGCTCAATCAAATTCGTTGAGGCCCATTGATCAAGTTGGGCCAACATAAATGAGGGCTATCAATTTATTATGTGTTCTAGAAGATCCAACATGATGCAAGTTGCCAAAAACGAAGATGAAGAAATTCGAATTTACATGTTGCCTTTAAATTCGAAATTATTGTTTTCCCTTTTATTAGGTTTCCTTTTTGTTTTAGAATTTTACTTAGTTAGTAAGTCTTATTCTAGTTATTTCTCTTTTATTAGGTTTCCTTTTTGTTTTAGAATTTTACTTAGTAAGTCTTACACTAGTAGGAAAATAGATTTGAAAAGATATCCATTTTCTATAAGGATTCTTACCAAATCAAGACTCTTGTTTTAAGCCTATAAATAGGCTACGTTTTTGCATTAATAAAGATTACATCAGTTTTCATTAAAATTCGTGAGTTTTAATCTCTCTCATTTGTTAAGAACTTTATCAAACTTATCGAAGTAATGTCTGTGGCGTTCATCTCGATTTATCAAATGGCAAATCCATACTGTTTGTGGCGTCTACATCACTTCATTCCGACGTTTGAATTCATAGATTTCATCGGCTCGAGGTCGTCTATACCAAGATTTGTTGTTACTATAAAATTACGGGTTGAGGATATACGTTCACCTCATCACTCAAAAATCATTCTTGGACAATTACACGATGAATTAACTCATCTTGGGGAAGGTTCGTATCATTTGGCACCAGATCCAAGGTTGTTTTTGTTATTCAAACTCTAAACCCTAGTCCCTCCCTATAACCTAAAACACAGGCTTTTTTACCTTACCATCCAAAACACACGTTTTTACCATACCAAACAACACGTTTTGTTTTATCTTCCTATTATAACATCCAACATACCATTAATACCTTACCATAATACCATACCATACCAATACACGTCTCTTTTTTTTATTCGTATTTTTGTTTTCTTACTATCTTTCTTTCCTTTTCTTTGTTGTCTTTTCTTTCCCGAGTAAGTGAAAAAAAAGGCAGGAAAATTTTTGGTCGTTTCGTTAGTTTTTGTTTAATTCGTTGGGTTCGTAGTAGCCCATAGTTCGCTCCGGCAAAAGTAAAAAAAATCAAAAATTAGATTTGGGATTAAGAGTTCAGGTAAGTTCAAAATGAAGCGAGAGAGCTATTGAGTGGAAAAAGGCAAGAGAGTTGTGAGTAATAGAGGGATCACAGAAAAAGCCTAAATACATATACGAGTGTTGGAAGCAACTCCCTTTTTTTTAAACATCATATTACTTTCTCTTTGTTTTCTTGTGTAGGAAATAAGATATGTCAAAAACTCCACAGAAGGTGATGCACGAGGCGCATAAGCCAAATTTATGTTCGAGGCATTAAGAGCAGAGATGGGGAGGCTGATTAGAACAGAGATGGAACACTTTCAGGAGCGGATGGATCGTATGGAACAATCTCAGGTAAACCACACCCAAACCTTTTCGCATGCGAATAGGAGAACCGAGTGCCACAAAGGGGAGTGGAGGTCCATGATGATGAATTTGAGGGGGTTGGTTTTGAAGAAGATGATGATCTCAACTCCATGATAGGCAATAGGAGGTTCAGAAGAGATAGAGAAGATAATAGTTTAGGTAGTATTAAGGTACAGATGCCATTTTTTCAAGGGAGAAACGAACCTGAGGTATATCTAGAGTGGGAAAAGAAGGTGGAGCTAGTATTTGGTTGCCATAATTATTCGGAGCTTAAGAAGGTCAAACTAGCAGCCATGGAATTCTCCGACTATGCTTTTACATGGTGGGATCAGGTAGTTATCAGTAGGAGAATGAATAGGGAACCACCAATACAAACATGGGAAGAGATGAAGAGGGTCATGCAAAAATGATTTGTTCCAAGCTATTACTACCGGGATCTATATAACAAACTGCAAAGTCTTTGTCAAGAAAATCGGAATGTCGATGAATATTACAAAGAGATGGAGGTAGTCATGATTCTGGCTAACGTACATGAGGATAGCGAGGCTACTATGGTTAGATTCTTGGCATGTCTAAATTTTGAGATTTTGAATATAGTAGAGTTACAGCACTACGTGGAGTTGGATGATATGGTTCACATGGCAATAAAGGTAGAGAATCAACTCAAGAGGAGGCGTAGCATTCGTCCTAATCCAACCACGTGGAAACCGAACCGGCAAAGGCCAAATACATCCTCTTGGAAACCAAACCAATGGAAGAAAGAGGATGTCCAAGCCCCATCAAAATCGAGAGTTGAGCAAAAGTAAGAGACTCCCATCCATGAGAACTCAGGTACAGCTGACATTCGCACCCGTGATATTAATTTTAAATGTCAAGGTAGGGGTCACATAGCCAGCCAATGCACGAACAAGAGGGTAATGGTTTTGCGAGACAATGGCGAGTTCGTGATTGATGAAGAGAAATCCAACCAAGATGACATGCCATCTTGGAGGATGATTCAGAGGTGGAATATCTAGCCCCCGATGCACTGACAATGGTTGCTAGTAGATCTTTGAGCCTGCATACACAAATTGTTGAGGATGAGCAGCGGGAGAACATTTTTCACACAAGGTGATACGTTAAGGATAAGGTATGTAGTGTAATTATTGATGGGGGTAGTTGCACTAACGTAGCTAGTACATCGATGGTGGAGAAATTGGGGTTACCTATCTTGAAACATCTGAGGCCATATAAATTACAATAGCTGAATGATAGTGGTGAGACAAGAGTTACGAAACAAGTGTTAGTTGCATTCCGCATCGGCAAGTATGAAGATGAAGTGTTGTATGATGTCGTGCCAATACAAGCTGGGCATTTATTACTAGGAGGCCATGGCAATTTGATCAACGTGTGAAGCATGATGGCTTCACCAATAAGTACTCTTTTGAACTAAATGGGTGCACCATTACCTTTGTACCATTAACTCGTAACCAAGTCTATGTGGATCAAGTGGTACTACAAAAAGAGAGTGAACAAAGAAAAGAGAGTGAACAAACACGAGAGCAAGAGAGGGAAACTAAACATGAGAGGAAAAAAAGAGTGAGGCCGAAAAGAATAAAGTGACTAATGAGGTAAAAATTGAGAGAAAAATCGAGAGTCACTTTGCGAGGAATAGTGAGGTCAAGCAAGCTTTATTTACAAAACAACCAATGATTGTACTTATGTACAAGGAGGCTCTTTTAAACACTAACGATATTTCTTCCTTGCCTAGTTCTATTACATCTCTTTTGCAGGAGTTCGAGAATATTTTTCCTGAAGAGACACCCCTTGCGTTGTCTCCGATTCGCGGTATTGAGCATTAAATTGAGTTTGTGCCTAGAGCTACGATCCCGAACCACCCAGCATATAGAAGTAATCCCAATGATACAAAGGAAATTCAACGGCAAGTAAGTGAGTTAATGGCAAAGGGGCATGTGAGGGAAAGTATGAGTCCATGTGCCATTTCAGTTCTACTTGTTCTTAAAAAAAAAGATGGCACTTCACGAATGTGTGTTGATTGTCGAGCCATCAATAACATCACGGTAGAGTATCGTCATCCTATTCCTAAGTTAGATGACATGTTAGATGAGTTGCATAGTTCATGCGTGTTTTCTAAAATAGACCTAAAAAGTGGATATCATCAAATTAGGATGAAAGAGGGTGATGAGCTGCTTTTAAAACAAAACATGGGTTGTATGAATGGTTAGTTATGCCCTTTGGATTGACTAACGCTAGCACTTTTATGAGACTTATGAATCATGTTTTGTGTGCATTGTTAGGTAGATTTGTTGTCGTCTATTTTGATTATATACTTATTTATAGCAAACACTTGGATGAGCATGTTTCACACTTAAAGTCGGTTTTGGCGGTTCTTAGCAAACAAAAATTGTTTCAAATGTCAAAAAGTATACTTTTTGCACATATAAGCTTGTATTTCTTGCTTTTGTTGTTAGTGCACAGGGTATACAAGTTGACGAGGAAAAAGTGCGTGCCATAAAGGAATGAAAAAGTCCGACAAGTGTAGGTGACGTTCGAAGTTTTCATGGACTTGCTAGCTTCTATCAAATATTTGTGTCTAATTTTAGTAGTATAGCCACACCGCTCACTGAAGTCATCAAAAACAGTGTTGGTTTTCGTTGGGGCGAGGAACAAGAGAACGCATTCCAAACTCTCAAGCATAAGCTTACAAATGCTCCACTCTTATCTTTACCTAATTTTATAAAATCTTTTAAAATTTAATGTAATGCTTCTTGTGTAGGTATTGGCGCAGTTCTTATGCAGGAAGGATGACCAATTGCATATTACAGCGAGAAACTCAATGACGCCACGTTGAATTATCCAACTTATGACAAGGACTTATATGCGTTGGTACGAGCATTGGAGACTTGGAAACACTACTTATGGACTAAGGAGTTCATCATTCATACTGATCATGAGTCCTTGAAGCACTTGAAGGGGCAACACAAACTGAACAAACGATATGCTGGTTGGATGGAATTTATTGCGACGTTCTCTTACTCATTCGATACAAGCAAGGTAAAGAAAATGTGGTGGATGATGCCCTATGCGAAGGTATGCACTACTTTCTACGCTTGATGCAAAATTACTTGGTTTTGAGATTGTTAAGACTTTGTATGATAATGATGGAGATTTTGGTGAGGTCTACAAAGCATGTGAGAAATCTGTGAGTGGCAAGTATTTTAGACAAGATGATTTTCTTTTTCGTGAAAATAAGTTGTGCATTCCTATTTGTTCATTACGTGAGTTACTAGTTCGTGAGTCTCATGGTGGGGGCTTAATGGGGCATTTTGGCATCGCTAAAAACTTTAATTGTTCTACAAGAGCATTTCTATTGGCCACACATGAAACGTGATGTTGAGCAAATTTGTGGTAGATGTGTTACTTGTCGGCAAGCAAAATATAGAGTGCAACCTAATGGTCTTTATACACCTTTACCTATTCCTCATGCGCCTTCGGTTGATATTTCTACGGATTTCGTCCTTGGTTTGCCTAGGAGTAGAAATGGTAGAGATTCTATTTTTGTGGTTGTGGATAGGTTTTCAAAAATGGCACATTTTATTCCATGTCACAAAATGGATGATGCATTGCACGTGGCTAACTTGTTCTTTAAAGAGATTGTGAGAATACATGGTCTGCCTAGAACAATTGTGTCTGATCGTGATGCTAAGTTTTTGAGCTATTTCTGGAACACTGTGGTGGAAGTTAGGTACTAAGCTTTTGTTTTCTACTACTTGTCATCCACAAACTGATGGTCAAATTGAAGTAGTCAATCGAACATTGTCAACTTTGTTAAGGGCTATTATTAAAAATAATATTAAGACATGGGAAGAGTGGTACCGCATGTTGAGTTTGGTTTTATAATCGATCTGTTCATTCTGCTACTAAGTTTTCTTTTTTTGAAATCGTATATGGTTTTAATCCTTTAACTCCGTTGGATTTAACTCCTTTACCTTTGAGTGAGCAAGTTAATTTAGATGGTAGGAAGAAGGCTGATTTTGTCAAGATGATTCATGAACAAGCAAGACTTAACATTGAGCGACGTATGAAGCAATATGCCAAACAAGCTAACAAAGGACGTTGCAAACTCGTGTTTGAACCCGAAAATTGGGTATGGTTGCATATGCGTAAAGAACAATTTCCAGCACAACGTCGTTCTAAATTACTTCCATGAGGCGATGGGCCTTTCCAAGTTCTAGACCGCATCAATGACAATGCTTACAAGTTGGATTTACCCGGTGAGTATAATGTGAGCGCTATTTTTAATGTTACTGACCTAAGTCCGTTTGATGTAGGTGACACTTCGGATTTGGGGTCAAATCCTTCTCAAGAGAAGGGGAATGATGCGGCTCAAGGATCACACAATTCGAGTTTAGATGATCGAGTCCAAGTTCCAATTGGACCCACCACAAGATCAAGAGCTAAGAAATTCAAGAAGTGTTAAATGGGCTATTTCAAGAAGTATGGGCTCAATCAAATCCATTGAGGCCCATTGATCAAGTTGGGCCAACTGAAATGAGGGCTATCAATTTATTTTGTGTTCTAGAAGATCCAACATGATGCAAGTTGCCAAAAACGAAGATGAAGAAATTTGAATTTACATGTTGCCTTTAAATTTGAAATTATTGTTTTCCCTTTTATTAGGTTTCCTTTTTATTTTTGAATTTTACTTAGTTAGTAAGTCTTATTCTAGTTATTTCCCTTTTATTAGGTTTCCTTTTTGTTTTAGAATTTTACTTAGTTAGTAAGTCTTATTCTAGTAGGAAAATAGATTTGAAAAGATATCCTTTTTCTATAAGGATTCTTACCAAATCAAGACTCTTGTTTTAAGCCTATAAATAGGATACGTTTTTGCATTAATAAAGATTACATCAGTTTTCATTAAAATTCGTGAGTTTTAATCTCTCTCGTTTTTTAAGAACTTTATCAAACTTATCGGAGTAATATCCGTGGCGTTCATCTCGACCTATCAAATGGCAAATCCATACCGTTTGTGGTGTCTTCATCACTTTATTCCGACGTTCGAATTCATAGATTTCATCCGGTCGAGGTCGCCTATACCAAGGTTCTTTGTTACTATAGAATTACGAGTTGAGGATATCCATTCACCTCATCACTTCAAAAATCGTTCTTGGGCAATTTCGCGATGAATCAACTCATCTTGGGGAAGATTAGTATCAGCTTCTGAGGAGAAACCAGTGCAAATTCTTAATCAGAAGGTAAAACAGTTGAGAAACAAAAGTATTAACTTGGTGAAGGTTTTGTGGAGAAATCATGCAGTAGAAGAAGCTACATGGGAAAGGGAAGAAGAAATGCGAAGCAAGTACCCTTAATTATTTCGGTATGTCAAATTTTGAGGACAAAATTTTCTTAAGGAGGATATGATGGTAATGCCCAATGATCTCACACCCGGCCAACAATAAGCATGTCACATAGTCAGCATTTATATTGATTTACATTACATGAATGGCATGAATATGATTACTTGCTAATCTATACTACTATAAAAGTATGGATTGTTTCTTACCAATGTGAAAAGATACAATTACCCTTCACTAAATTATTCATATTATAATAAGTTATTTTGATAATAATTTAATATAGTGACCCTTAGTATAATCATTAATTGATGGGGAGACCCTTAGTATGCTTCTCACATTGATTATGATTATTTTTGTCTTTTCATTTTTATTTTTATTTTTTACTTTCAATAAGGGTTATATTATATTTATTTTAAATTTTAAGGCTCCTAATATACTATTTTTAATAATGATAAGACATTAATTATTTATCTACTCCTTTAAGAAACCTTCTTTGATTTTACTATAATTTAGTGCACAAATATGTAGATGAGTGATATATGTACATTTAATTACCTTTATATCATATGATATAAAATTATCTATGTAATTTAATTTTTAAAAGTAGGCTTTCAAGTTTAAATTTAATTAACAGGTCTTATATACATCATTCACCTATTTAATCATCAAAACCAACTCCTCTCCTAAAATCCTAAAAAAATATATAGAAGGAGAATAATTTAAGGTTCAATTCTCATTTAAGGCCCATTTAAATTATATAAAATACAGAACAATAAGCGATAAATACTTTATATATGATCAAAACTTCTATATATATAAGCACTATTTGGCATTCCAAACCATAAACCCTAAAAAAATAATTATTCTATTAATATAGTAGATTTAACTAAAACTTATTCTTACTAAACAAAGATGAAATAAATGTAAATAATTAAAAAAATGATTACAGAATGTAAACAACACTCAATATACAATCTATAACATAATACAATTTTAACCAATGTACATAAAAATAGTTAGAAAATAAAATGTTGGGCAACTAGCCAACACTTGATAATTCAAATTAAAATAACTTAAATTAGTTAAAGCGCATCACATAAGTAATAAAAATAATTAATTGCTGATATAGTAAAGTTCAACCACAAATGCATAATATAAATTGAGTTCCAAAAGATAATGATAACCTAATTAGCTCCCATAAATTATAAAACCGTTGATTGATATTAGACTATATCTCCTATTTTGATGGTAATAAATTATCATTATCTTTACATGTCGTGGGTCTATGTACATGTTCATTTCAACAAAATTGTTAATTGAAAAGTAATTGGTTTTAGAAAATTCGATTCATTTAGGCCACTTAATTCATAGTATTATATGATTCATTACATCCTAAACTGTAAGCATTGTTAAATTTTAGCATGCGTTGCCAAGTAATTATACTTTACTTATAATATAATTTAAATTTGTCTTTAAAAATAATTAAATAATGTATATGTGTATTAATATAATTCTTACTAAATAATTTTATTCTTTATATAATATTCGCAATTGTACATGTGTATGATTTGTGTTTTATGTTGTATAGGATTTTTCTTAATATCAAAGTTGATATCAATTTGATCAATTATTGGTAATATATAACTAATTTTAGTTTTATAGATGCAACAATTATTACATTATAGATGAGAATTACAAAGAGAAAACCTTTTAATTGGCCATGTTAAATTAAGATTTCGACATACTTTGGTACATGACATAGCTTTTCTAACTTCTTTTATCTTTTGGTTTTTAAGTTGCCGTGAAAGACTGAAAATCAACATTTGAAATCCCATATTATGAGAAGTATTAACATCATTATGTAAAATATTCTTTGAATTTAAAAATTTATTTATCAACAACCAATTGATGATTTTCAACTTTACTTTCAGAAAACTGATGGATGTAAAATAAAATTTAAGCTATTAACCATTATGATTGAATGTAAATGAATGATAGAAATGATAGCTTTTCTAATGTTATTTTATCTTTTGTTTTTGTATTAAGTTGCCGTGAAAGATTGAAAAATCAAAATTTCATTTGAAACCTCATATTATTTATGAGAAGTATTAACATCTTTATGTAAAATATTATTTGAATTTAAAATTTTATTTATCAAGTTTATACATAAAGTCAATTATGTAAATTATTTATTAAACATATGTATGCAACCATGTATTGCTAAATAATCACTTTCATTCATCATAAATTCATAAGAGCTTCATATTTATTTTCTTATTACTATCTCAAATTTAGTAGTATATGTAAAACTTTTTATGTTACAAAATTATATCAACTTAGAGTTAAATAACAATTTATTTTATGTGATTTGCATTAGTTATCTATTTATAATATCTTCTTTGAGTATGTTAATTGCATTTTTAAAAACTTTTAAGCGCGTGAATCTTTACACTTAATTTTAATTATAAAGAATTTAATAGTTAATTCTTTTCTAAACCAATTTACAAGTCTATTTAAAAAGGATAAAAAATGTAAGAAAATATTTATAATATTTTTCATTCAATTTATTTCAATTCAAATAGGGACAATTTATCATAGAAAGAATAAAAAAATCACCTATAATAAACTAATGTGTAAAATATAAAATGAAAAATCAGAAAAAAAATAAAAAATAAATAAAGCATCACATTCAATTACCAAATAAAAATATAATTTTAAGTAAGAATTTTTTTTAACTTGTACTTTTCTCCCTAAAATCTAAAATCCAAACATAGCATGAAATAATGAATGTCCACATGCAACGCACGTATATCTTGCTAGTTATATGATAAATACATAATTTACGCAAATGCTTACACGCTACTTATGTGATACATGCATTTAAACTGCATTTTAATAGCATCCTCTACTAGTTAAGCAAGCATGACGCCTAAGTAGGCATGACGTCTATATGATCGACGAGTTTAGATTAAGCAGGCATGACGCCTAGCACTTATCATGAGTTAATTAACGAACGAAAAATTTGAGGTGATTTTCAAGTGGGTCGCCCATCCTGTAATTGCTCCCGTACGAGCACACTTAATTTTAGAGTTTTGATTGAATACGGTACACTAAACCTTCCCGTTGGGGTAAATATATTCCGTGCACTACGCGTCACTTACGTGTTACCTGTATCTCCCGATTAATGTAAATACATGACACGTAGAAAATATAACGTATAAATATATAACACGTAATAAGCTAGTAGCTGCAAATAATTCAAATAATATAATAATATTTACTATCCAAATGGGTCACCAAACTTGCTAAGTAAGTTTCATCCTACCGACTTACATTTCAATTTATATATATAAGAAATTTCTAAGCACAAAACTAGGAAGAAAAGAGAGCAAAACAGAGAGAATTAGAGAGGAAGAAGAAAATAGAAAGAAAATTCAGAAAAAATAGGAAACGAATAGTAGTGCGTAAAATGAGCTAGGAGAATCGACGTACTCGTCACGAGTAAGTATTTAATCGATTATTTCTTTCATTTAATCGGCAAATTCGGAATATTAGTAGAAAATCGTATTTAGACATGCTATATACTCGTTTTACAGGTAATTGAACATTTAGAATTAGACGAAGTACTACAAGTAGCTTGCGCTAGCGTCACGTTATCAATTTCAGTACTAAGGACTTAAGGAAGTAGAAGTGTTCTTTGACGCATCATAAGAATTATATTATGCATGTTTATGATTATCTTTGTTGATTGTATGGAAGTGAATGTTATTATGTGCCGATTTTGTTAGGTGTTATTTATTACATGTGATAATGGAAATGAATGTTATTTGATATGAAATATTGAGGTAAATGTGATTATGATGCATTATATGGCTATACATGGAAAGAAAATGTTTTGTAAAACAGAAGTTTGGTATTTGATTGGTGGTCGGGTAGGCACGGGACGCGGGAGGGACCGGTGGACCCAACAGAGGGTGGTGAATACCATGAGGTGTAAAAATTAAGATAGATAAAGTCACAATATACGAAGGAGCTAGTGGCTAATATCATCAGCCGAAAGGTTGGTATGAGAACCCCCGTGATGCTTCTTTTATTAGCTAATTATGAACAGGTTCCGAAAACAGACGCCTATCATCATTAGTCGAATACCATAATTCGAGGGTACTCGAAAGAAAGGAAAAAGAAATGTTTTAAATGAACTATGCATTATTGATTATCTTATGTGCTACGTGAAATATTGTTATATATCTCGAGCTTCTTCTTACTGAGCCTTTAGCTCATTAGATTCATATGATGCAGGTGATGATTAGTGTACATATATGAAGGTTTTCCAAGTCTCCCGAGCGTCAGACAGAGCTATGTTCATATGCCGTGTTTCAAGCGTTTTGTAGCTCAAAAACTTTGATTTTGTTTAAATAGCCGCTCTGTTATGGTTTTGTAAACAAACTTATGCTTATGTACAAGATTTGGTATTGTAAAGGAAAATGATTTTGTTTTATCAAAGGATGTTTTTATTATTTTAGAAAACCATAACATTTAAAAAAGAAAATGGTCATCATTCCAAGCCAATCTAGGGGTGTGACTTTATAATACATAGGCCATGTGGGCATATATTATTTAGATAACATCTGATATTTTCCTCAAACTTACTAGATATTAGTTTTAGTTTATTTGGTCTATCCAAAAAGAGTTTTTGTTACAAAAATTATGTGCGAGTGTATTGCGTGAGCAAATTATTAATTTAACTAAAAATGTTCAAAAATATCTGAGTTGTTATTTTCAGTCCATTTTCACTCCCAGAAAATCCTATCTCAACAAACTCACCCAACCTCTGCACCCCCAAATGAAATCCCCGCACTCCCTCTACCTAATTCCGGCCAAAAGCCCGTTTTTAGATATCGTCAAATTGGTCATGATAACATAATTGAGCGCTCTAATCGCCTCTATGAATATTTAGTATAATCAATCCAAATTCGAATTGAACCTCTTTTTTTCAATTAAGTCTCAACCTCTTTTTTTTCAATTAAGTCTCAATTAGATTAACCGCCATAGCTATCGTGAAGTTGACATCCACCACCATAAGTCAAAGACCATAACCATCATGAAGTCAATACAAATGAATAAAATCAGGTGAATAGTTGGATATAAGGTGTTAGAATTTGGGCATACAATAGTAAGCTTGATGTGATCTCAATTACGAAGGGAAATCTTATAGATGTTTTTGCTCTTCTCGCAAGAAGTGGTTTGAGAAAAATTTATAAAGTATCACATTGCGATATTTTATTCTTCCTTACAAATTATATGCTACTTTGAAGATTTAATCATTGTGGTTAATAGTTTGAATCTTATGGTACATTCATTCATTTTTTAAAGTGAAGTTGGAATATCATCATTTTGTTGTTGAGTATATATTATTATATTAAAAATATAACCATTTATACCTACAATAATATATTTATCTATTAGCACTTTCTTTCAAGGCCTAAAATCAATTCTAACTTAATAAAAATGATAACAAAAAACTTGAACTTTTAATTAAACTGAATGGAGTATGTCAAAAGCTTTATTACAATAAATTCTAAGACAATATTATAATTATCTTGCTTATTAACTTAATAAATAAATGTTACCATTATTAATTTATAATATCATTCATTTTACATGTATATTACTATCAAATTATGCCACCATTATTATCATCCATTAGATTTAACGGTTAATAGTTTGAATCTTATTGTATATCTATCTTTTTTTAATGAAGTGATAAATCCATCAACCTGTTGCTAAGTATATATTATTACACTGAAAAATATAACTATATGTACTTACAATAATATAATTATTAAATATTACCACTTTGTTTCAAAATTAAAAATGGATTCTAACTTAATAAAAATAACTATGAATGTTTTATCTACAACTAATTAAAATGAATGAAGGATATCAAGAGCTTTGTAAATAAATTCTTTGAAATGGTATAAATAAATTATTAATTATACAACCATAATAGTTAGTGGGGATCTTCTCATCTTCTAATTTCAGCATTTAAATTGACATGACAAAGATGACACACTTAACTAACTCAATTAATATTTAAATTTTATTATAATGTATATATTTTATTGTGATTACTTTCTTTTGTATTATTTTAATTTTATTTAAAACCTTGTATCCATATAACATAATTAAATTGGTGGAATGGAGAACCCAATTCCGAATGTCATTTAAATCCAATTTTGAATATGAGAATTGCATTTAATTTCCAATGGTCAATTGCAATAGCTTAAAAAAAATATACGAACACCTCTAACTATGGATGGATCAAGATGGACTTGAAGTAATATAAAAGATGATCAATATAGAAAGAGATTGAGTAACCTTTTTATTTCAATTCTTAATATTTATCTTATAAAACAATAATTTACCTTCTTATTTTATTTAGGTTATTATGTTCTCCAAAATCATAGGATTATATGATTTAGCTAGGGGAAAATTCAATTGAATACGAAAATATATCAACTAATGTACATTTATATCACTATTTTGAATTGATTGTAAGAAAATAACAATTACGACTTTTGGGGGTTAAAAGTTGAAAACAATATAATATTTAAAATAAGAAAATTATTTTATTTAAAACTTAAGTGAGAAATATAGATGCTTATTATTTATAATATGATACAAACCTAAAAGATGTATATATGACATAGGCTTTTGTGATTAAATTAAAAAATAAAAAAAATTAATTCAAAAGTTGGCAATATTTGAATAAATAAACTGTTTATAGATTTTATATTATTTTAAAAAAGTTTTTGAATATTTTTAATTATTTAATATTATAAAATTAATTTTCACGTGCAAATGCACGTGCACTTTGCTAGTTAATGATAAATGACTCATCTCGTCGATCTTTTCTTTAAGGCAATGAAGTACTCAGTAGTTAGGAAGAGAAAATAAAATATGTACACACATACTAACTACTATGATACTATATATCAAAGATTAGAAGGGTCATGAGTGTCTAATTAACGAAATATCACATAATTTAAACCCTTAATACGATAGATAACTAAAACCTAAAAATAAAGCAATATGTGTATAATTAAAATACTATAAAAAGCTTACTGTTACATACTTACAAAAATATAGATGTATTTTCACTTGCACTTTTTCGAGCACTCATCAAATTTAATAATTGTACATGTTAAGTATGGATAAATTATCTTTTGAATATTTTTTTTTTTTGGTATTGGTTATGGGTTCAAACCAAGACCCAATTGGCCTAAAAAAAATGATTACACCGAACAATCAATTCGGTAATGAATTGGCCATCAATTTATGAAATCATGATGTTGAAAGACTATGTTTGATGCCTTGCAACGTTGACTCGGCCTCTGGGTACAAATTATTTTCAGTAGATCTATCCGGTTATGATTACCGTGTAAGTAAAATAATTCCATTGAAGTGTTTGATTAGCAGTTGAAACCATATTGACTTGATCATATGATTACGCCTCAAAGAAATATCAATTTGTGTCAACGAAGCATGTATCATACCTTTTCGATGACCTGACTCTAGCCCCCTTTACTCGAAGAAAGTTCAAGACAAAGTAGGAGGTTCAATGATATGCGGATGAACAATGAATCCTATCTTGGAATTACCAATCAAGTCACATAAATGGGAAATCCTCGTTTTAACTACTCATTTGAAATCATGAAGTAAAACAAAATGTAATGGGCCATGCATTTGCACTATGGTGATTTTGCAAGTCACAAGGATCAATCTTATACCAATATGATCTAGTCAAATATTCGTATTGGTGATTTATAGACTGCACTCGTATAATAAGCTGCCTACGTACCTCGTTAAGGATCCAGTCAAACGTAGTTCTAATTGGGTATAACAAATCGTAATGTTTAATATAGCTCGTATAGGTGCAATCAATTTCCCGCCCCCACCAATGAGCATTTATTGTCCTATTTATAATGTTCATCTTCACTATTCATGAAGTGACACATGGGCTTGTAATGGGCCATTACTTGTCACTGAGCTGGTGGCCCATGGAATATTCTATAATATCATATAACCGGGTCGAGCTACGTTATTCCCCATACCCATTATCCATTAGCCCATTTAGCCGTACTGGACTCGTAACCTAACTTATCGGCCCACCTCGTTTACACTGCCTCGTATCGTATAGATATATAAAGCCCAATCACTTCGTTTAGATATCAATTATTTTCGGTAGATATGTATATAATCAATTATTTGAACACATTTATTATTCTTTTTGCACAACCAATCCGTTTCGAGAATGTGTAAAGTCACGAGATCTGATCCTTTGATTTTGAATCTTGAAACTGATCCTCGCTGTCCATTTTCCCGCTCTTCTCTCAATATAAATAGATACGGTAAGTACAAATTTTGCTTCACTCAACACTTTTGCAACTTCCTTTGAGAGAGAATTTTTACAAGTTGCTCTGCATTTACATCGGCATTTAAGGTCCTTCTCGTATCGTCACTTCACCTCGTTTGTTAGGTATCTTCTTTATCCTTTTGCTTGCCTCTTTCTTTGTCTTTTATATATATATATATATATATATATATATATATATATATATTTATATATATGTCCGGAAATCTCGAGTTCAGTGATTTAGGTATCTTTAGTCTTGAGTCAGGTTCTTCGCTCGAATCGTTAGGTGAGTTAGGACCAATAATCCAGCAGTTCACACTATCCGATAATCCTCCTTTGTCCGAGTCTAATAGAGTCGAGCCCACTAGTCCTAACCAGGTCTTGACCTCGAGTTACGAGTTCGATTATTCCTACTTGGCCTACGGATTGGACCAAGGGGCATCCGAGGGAGACGATCCGGAGTATGATTATCTCCCTGCCGATGCCCCTTCATGGATGACTGTTCGTCCATTCTAACCGAGGATAGT
This sequence comes from Verbascum thapsus, assembly GCA_963669365.1. Classification (NCBI taxonomy): domain Eukaryota; kingdom Viridiplantae; phylum Streptophyta; class Magnoliopsida; order Lamiales; family Scrophulariaceae; genus Verbascum; species Verbascum thapsus. The sequence continues at coordinate 9,228,028 of OY770115.1, forward strand.
CTCGAGTTATTAAAACAACAATATTACATTCCTGAGGGTTTAATATCATCGTTCCCGATGCTGACGAGCGGATGCATCGTCCTCCCGTCGATTTTAGGACTTTTCACGCTGCTCACCTTGCATGTGGTGTTAGGTTTCCCCTCCACCCCGTAACTAAGATGATACTTTATTATCTAGAACTTTGTCCCATTCAACTCTTGCCTAACTCGTATCGTCATATAAATTCTTTCATAATCCTTATGCGGGCATGGGATCAGGAACCCACTCTTAGTAACTTCCTTCATATGTATCGAGTCTGCCATTCAGGATCGGGAGATAAAGGTTTTTTCTATCTATCCCCTCGTAGTCCTAGGACACGAGTTCTCAGCTTCTCTCCTTCCTCACACGGGTTGTGGAAGAATAAGTTCTTTTTCATAGGTTATCCCGACTTGGCTAAGTGGGGAGTACCTCGTAAGTGGAGACTTACCTTGCCTCATATCGAGGATATTGGTATTCCCACATGGGGTCATGATTTTATCAATAGACACTTCAAGTGGCACTACGATCCCAAAAAAACTTCTTGCTGAGCCCGTATTAGTACGGTGTGGCATCAGTCCCGCACCCATTTCGTACACCAAAGTTGGTAAGATACCGTCCATATTCGTACGGAGTTTTTATGCTTTACACAAATAATCTAACTTTTAGTTCATCGTTTTCAGGAATGGCTGAACAAGAGGCTCGTCTTCTAAAGATGCTTGGGAAAAAGGCCAACCTCACATCTCAACCTACGACTAGAATGGAAAGTTCGTCGGGCCCATCACATCCGACACGAAGTGGCAAGACTCTGGTGAGTCTCAGCCTCGTGTAGGCCCTATTATGGAAAGGAGTTCCATTCCCGCTCCTCCTATTTGGGTGAGTCTGCCGTGGCACGAGGCCGTGGCTCCAAAGCACCGATTCATCTATCTGACGAGTCAGGTGACCGCGTCCAATCTGAGCGGGAGCGTCGGAAGAAGTTTAGATACGACCCGGCTAATCTGTAGGCTCTTCTGAGCAGGAGTGCTGGATCATCTCTAGCCGCTAACTTGGAGATTATCGAACAGTACGAGGCCTTCCTTCGCCAGGATCGCTTCGAACAACAAGGTGATCAGAAAAATCCTCCTTTCAATCCTGATCATCCTCGGTTCGTCCCAGAGTGGAAAGTCCATCCTAATAGTTTTGGACTTTCTCCAGAAGGAACTAAGATCCCTTCTGAGATGTTTCGTCAAATCGCTTTACCTTCAGACAAGGCCTATTTCGTAACTCTCCCTCACACATCGATTGAGGACACGATTTACGAAGGTCTATATAAGGTATTCTTCTCCTATCTTACTACACACACTTCTTATTCATGTCGTGTTCTCATATCTCACCATTTCTCTCTCTCTCTCCTAGGCTTCCCTTGGTGCACATCAACTGTCACTCAATGTCTCGTACTTGAGGCATGAGAATAACGAGATACATCAGAACTTCAATGAGTATAAGCGACGACATGAAGCGGAGCTTGAGGAGGCTCATAAGGTAACGAAGCTGCAGCCTTGACTACTGAGTTGGCTGAGCTGAAATTAGCTAACAACTCCCTGAAGGCTGATCTACAGAAGAGCCAAGATGAACTAGGGGTTGCCCTCATATCTACTGAGAAACGATATGTTGCAGGCTTGGCAGAGGGTAAACAGGCATTCTTGGAGTCAGATGACCATAAGAAAATGTTGAACGAAGCAAGGTTCAAATGTGCCTCTGATTTTAAGAACTCAACCACTTTTGAGTCTCTTATATTGGAACTCATGTCCGACTTCATCTACGATGGCTTTATGAAAGTTGTAGATTATTTGCAGAAGGATCAACTCTGCGTGCCAGGATTTGACCCCGTAGATTTCTGGAAGCGAGTTGTGGCGGTTCCACTTCGTGCTTCTACTGCTACCTTGCCAACCGACTTCCTTGATTTTCCTGAGTTCAAAACCTTAGGACCTGCGAAGTCCGAAGCCGACGAGATAACCGAAGAGGAAACCTTGTCTGAGGAAGTAGTGCAAGCAGGAACGGTTAACGACGCAGCAGTGGATGAGGACTCATAATTATGTTTTAGTTTGTTGGTTTTATTTGTCTAAGACCTGGTTTATCCCTTTTTTTGTTGTTAATGTTGACTTTTTCTTTTTGAATTTGATTCGAATTACTCTTATTTATGCAAGTTATTCTTTCATCTCGTATATTGGTTGATTCGATTATGCTTGAGTAATAATTATATGATTTGTACGGAGTGTGTGAATACTTGAATTGGTAAATGATTACACCATGTCAAGATTTAAAACAACCAAAATTATAATAATCATACGAAGTTAAATATTAACATAGACTTCTCATTCGTATGAGTGCTTCAGGGTTACTGATAACAAAAACAAAAAATCTTAGTACCCTACTAGGTGTCCTAAGCCATTAAACACGATATCAACCATCCATGTTTTCTACCAAAAGAGGACATTTATGGACACTTCGTTCAAAAGTTTTAATGCCAAAAGTTCTACCAAACCATTTGAAACCTTTGCATACGAGGCCGTTATGTATAGAATTTTTGGAGATTGTGGATATTCCAGGGACGAGGTAAATCCTTTTCTTCCAAATCTTGTAGTTTGTACGTGCCTTTCTTCGATATTTTTACGACCTTATAAGGTCCTTCCCAGTTCGCCTCAAGCTTGGCGACGTGTTTTGATACCTCTACCTTCTTCAAGACCAAATTGAAAGGCTTGAGATTGGACCCCGTCACTCTTTAACTCCTCCAAAAAGCTATGTAGCTTCTCAAGGGATTCTTCCCCCGTGGCAGTACGTGGATTGTCGAGAGCGCGAGCCCCTCGTCGCAGCCAATCCCCTTCTGGATGAAGGGGTGTCATCCGCCTGATGATATCAACCTTGACCTCAAAAAGATCTTCGGCTTCTATTTATTTCTCCTGCAAGAGTTCTATTACTCTCTTGTAAAAGTGTAAAATAACCAAATCACCCACTTGAAATAGCCTTTGTTTCACCTTTTTGTTGTAACATCGAGCCATATCATTCTTGTGGTTCATCATTCTAACATATGCTCGTTCCCTCGTTTCTTCAACGACTTCAAGTTCGTAAGCTCTTTCCACCTCGTTTATTTTAGGATTATAACTTCCCACTCTATGGGACATCTCCCCAATTTCTATAGAAATTACTGCTTCGGACCCGTACACGAGGCAAAATGGGGTTTCGGCGTGGTTTTGTAGGCCCAAAGTACACCCAGCAATTCGTCTGCCCAATTACCTCTTTTTCCATCGAGTCTAGTCTTCAAGTGTTGAAGAATTATCCGATTTGCTACTTCTATTTGACCATTAGCTTGTGGGCCGTAAAGTTTTGTCGGATCTTGTATTCTTCACACCATTTCACCATGTTCCTGCTATTGAACTGCGTCCCGGTATCAGATATCAATATTCGAGGTACCCCAAAACGACATGCAATGTTTCTCCAAATAAATTTCATCACTTCATGGTCTGTTATTTTTGCTACAGCCTCCGCCTCAATCCATTTCGTAAAGTGTTCGATTGCCACTATCATGAATTTTCTTTGCCCCGAAGTCGGTGGAAATGGCCCTAAAATATCAATTCCCCACTGGTCAAACGAGTAAGCTATCTTGATTGGTTCTAGCTCTACAGCTGGTTGGTGTGACAAGTTCGAATAGATCTGACATTCTCTGCAACGTTTTGAAAAACGATGTGAGTCTTGTACCACTGTGGGCCAATAATATCCCTGCCTCAGGATTTTTTGTGCCAAAGCTCGTCCGCCCGAGTGGTTTCCACAGCTATCCTCATGGATTTCCTTCATCACGTATTGTGCCTCGTCTTTTCCCAAGCAATGAAGCATCGGGCCCATGATGGATCGTTTATATAGCTTCCCCTCCTTTATGGCAAATTTTAAAGCTTTATAAACGATCCTTCGAGCCGCGTTCTTTTCCTCTGGTAAGATTCCATTAGCTAGATATCTCGTTATTTCCTCTTTCCAGTCATGCTCCTCGTTTATCACTATAATTTTGGTATCTCGTTCTACGGGTTTCAATTATGCTTGCTCTGCAATCAGTAAGGCCACCTTCTTTGTGCGTACTCCTGTGATTGTATTGGCGAATTTAAATAATGCATCTACCCTCTCATTCTCTTCCGTTGGTATCTGGAATATTTCAACCTTCTGAAATTATTTTATCAAATTTTTTACATGTGCCAGGTATAACACCAAATTCAGCTCCCTTGCCTCGTATATCCCACTTATTTGACTCGCTACGAGCTGTGAGTCTGTGTAAACATCCAGCTTTTCCACAATCATTTCCTTCGCCATATTCAACCCTATAATCATGGCTTCGTATTAGAAGCTCGGACAAAAATCAATTCTACTTTTGACCTTTTAGGGTCTGTACCTGTAATCATGGCTTCGTATTCCGCTTCGTTATTTGTCACCTCGAAGTCAAGTTTCATAGCAAATTCATAATCCATACCTGAAATAACGAGGCAAATTAATCAAACAATGTTCGCATTTTGCGGAGAATTAACAATCTCAAATAATGTTTTAGTTCGACCTAGTGGGTCATGCAACCAGACACCTACACCTCCTTTCCGAGATGTAGATGACCCATCAACGTATAACATCCACGAGCCCGAGCAATCGGATTGCTCATTCTCGGATGTAATTTCGATTATGAATTCCGCCAATGCTTGTGAATTTATCGCAAACCGCGGTTTATATTCCAAAGTAAATTCACCAAGTTCCACAACCCATTTTACAAGTCGACCTGAAATATCCAGTTTCGACAGTATTTGCTTCAACTGTTGATCCCTAAGAACGATGATTTGGTGTGACTGAAAATAAGGACGAAGCTTTCGAGCTGCAGTAATAAGAGCTAGGGCCCATTTTTCAATTTTTGTGTAATTTTTTTCCGCTCCCAGCATCGCCTTGCTGACATAATATACTGGTCGATGCTCTCTTTCCACCTCTCGAACTAGAATTGCGCTCATTGCATGTTCCGATACTGCCAAATAAAGGAGCAAAGGCTCGTTGTATATAGGTTTTGTAAGCAACGTGGGGGATGACAGATAATGTTTTAGACTCTGAAAAGCTTCCTCACATTCTTTTAACCATTTGAAATGCTTCACGTTCTTCAATATTTTGAAGAAGTGAAGTCAAGGTCAGCAGACCTCGATATGAAACAACTCAAACTCCCCATTTTTCCTGTTAACATCTGCACCTCGTTTATCGACCTAGGTGAGTGCATATCTAACACAGCTTGTATCTTTTCTGGGTTTGCTTCGATCCCACATTGCGTTACCCGCATATCTAACACAGCTTGTATCTTTTCTGGGTTTGCTTCGATCCCACATTACGTTACCATATATCCCAAGAACTTTGCTCCTCGTACTCCGAATGTGCATTTCTTGGGGTTCAGTTTCATCCCATATCGTCTCATTATGCAAATGAATCCCCCAAGTGCTTCATATGATCCGACTCATTTTTGCTCTTTACCAACATGTCGTCCACATAAATTTCCATTGTTTTTCCAATTTGTTCTTTGAACATACGATTCACGATTCTTTGGTAAGTAGCTCTAGCATTCCTTAATTCGAAGGGCATGACCTCGTAGCAGTAGACTCCTCTAGCCGTTACAAATGAAGTTTTGTCTACATCTTTGGGTGTCATTTTTATTTGATTAAACCATTGATAAGCATCCATCATACTCAGGAGAGCACATTCAGCGGTCGAATCCACCAATAAGTCAATATGAGGTAGTGGATACGGGTCACGAGGGCAAGCCTTATTTAAGTATGTGTAATCAATGCACATTCGCCACTGACCCATAACCTTCGGCACTAGGACTACATTCACTAGCCATTCCATATAAGCTATTTCTTTGATATAACCGGCATCTAACAACCTCTTGGCCTCGTCCTCTATAATCTTATTACGATCCGGACCAAAACTTCTTCGTTTCTATTTTATTGATTTTGCGCTCGGGTCGATATTCAACCTATGAACAATAACCTACGGGTCAATACCTTTGAAATCGGAAGCCTGTCATGCGAACATGTCAATATTTGACCGGAGGAAATCAACCATCAGTATCTCCAAATCCTTCGGCATTTGTGAACCTATATTTGTAACTTTTTCCTCATTTCTCGGAATTAATTCAATCGTTCTGTGTTCTGCTGGTACGATTCAAACATCTTCATCTCGTATGCATTTTCTTACAGGCTCTTCTTTCTTTGTGACGCCAAACCTAACCACATGGTTTATTTCTATCATCGGCCTCGTCATCTTTTCTTTCGGGATCTTCTTTAGTGAGGTAGAATAGCATTCAGCTCGTTGATCACCTTTCATGACACCTACACCATTCTCCGTTATGAATTTCATTTTTAAATGCGGGGTAGAAACTACCACCCCGAATTGATTCAGTCCGGTCGTCCCAATATTACATTGTACGCGAACGGTACGTTAACTACCAAATACTTCACCATCATAGTTTTTCGTGCTGACTTTGAGCCCATCGACATGGGTAACTCAATCGTGCCGAGTGGTACAACCTCCGAACCTTCAAATTCAACGAGTGGTGTGCTCATGGGTTGCAAATTACTCGTTGGTATATTCATTTTTTTTAATATGGTAGAGAATATTATGTCAGCGGAACTACCGTTGTCTACTAATATCTTGTGAACGGCATGATTAGCTATATCCATTGTCACCACCATTGGATCATTGTGAGGTATCATCACATTTTCATAGTCTTGATCTCGAAAGGAGATCACTTCTTTTGCACTCCCTTGCACATTATATACAGCCTGATAATGTGCCTCGTAGCTGACCAGCTCACGAGCATAACGCTTTCTCGCGTTCCTCGAATCTCCGTTTATAGGCTCTCCTGCAATGGTGTTGATTTTTCCACTTATCTGACCTTCACTTTGTCCACGTTCCACTAAATCTTGTTGATGCCCCTGCTTAATTAGCCTCTCTATTTCATCTTTCAATTGACGACAATCCTCGGTGTCGTGACCAATATCCTTGTGAAATTTGCAGTACTTCCCATTCTTTCTTTTTTGGGTCCGGTCTCATTTTCTGGGAGGTTCCACTTGAATTCTGGATCTCTCTATCGTCATTAATGCCCGTGTTCTTAATGTATTTAAAGGGGTAAAATTCTCAAACCGAATTCGTCGATTCTCTTTACTTCTCTCCCTCACTTCGTCTCGTCTTGGCATCTTATCCTTTGCTTTTTTAATAGCTGATGACTCCGCTCGTTTCATCTTGTACATCTCATCTTCATATATATACTGTTGAGCGACTATCATCATCTCTTCAGGATTCCTCGGAGGGTTTCGAGTGAGAGCCCTGGCTAAAGGACCTATCTTAAGTCCATTGATGAATAGTTGTACAATCACCTCGTGTTGGACGCCTTGGACATCCAACGCCTCGTTATTAAAATGATCAACGAACTCTCGCAATGTTCATCATCTCTTTGTTTGATACCTAGTAAATGTGAGACTGATTTCCTCGTTTTTCTTTTGCTAGCAAAATGGTACTCAAACTTTTGTACGAGCTGGTCGTATGAGTTGATAGAGTTCAGTGGTTGACTCACAAACTAATCCTGGGCTCGGTTATTGAGTGTGGTTACAAATATTCGTGCATTCAACGCGTCACTCAATCCGTGCAACGTCATTAACGTTTCAAAAGTAATTAGATGCTCCTGCGGATCTATAGTCCCCCCATATTTCGGTAAATCAGGGATTCTAAAGCTCGTGGGCATTAACTCGGACAATATTTCCGAGCTAAAGGGGTTATTCCTCCGCTGAATAGACGAAGCATTTTCTATTTGCCTAGCCTCTAGGACTCTTTTTTCCGCATTTTCCCCCTTTATTCTCAACGAGTTTTTACTACGGGCCTCTAAAGGATAAGTCGATTCTGCTTCATCAGATTCACTATCATCTAAGCTATGTAATCTCTCACCCTCGTCTCTGTGTTGTCCTTACTCGTGAATAATTTTTGCCGTGTTCCTCTCTCGCAGCGTTCTTCCCCTCGTTCCCCATTAGGATCGAGTTCTGGGAAGTGCCGTCTCCGAGTACCACTCTCGTGGCGTTGTTCCCCTTGTTCCCTTTCTGGGTCAAGTTCTGGGAATAGCCCTCTCGGGGTACTCGGGGAGGATGGGTCGTTCCGATGTTTGGGGTCGTAGGCATCTTTGATATCAACTCCTGAAACCTCTCATGCATCCTCCGGTCAAACTCTGCTTCTGTCATCATAATCATCCTTTCCGGCACTTCGGCAGTCCTTGGCGGTAAAGTATTTCCTCCTTGCTCGTCGCCTGTACAGTTCATTGGCTCCTTCCCCGGTCGATGGTGTTCCTCTTCCATGTCAATTCATTCAACAATGATTGTGTTTTCCCACAGACGGCGCCAAAATAATCTAGTCAAATATTCGTATTGGTGATTTATAGACTGCACTCGTATAATAAGCTGCCTATGTACCTCGTGAAGGATCAAGTCAAAGGTAGTTCTAATTGGGTATAACAAATCGTAATATTTAATATAGCTCGTATAGGTGCAATCAATTTCCCGTCCCCACCAATGAGCATTTATTGTCTTATTTATAGTGTTCATCTTCACTATTCATGAAGTGACACATGGGCTGTAATGGGTCATTACTTGTCACTGAGCTGGTGGCCCATGGAATATTCTATAATATCATATAACTGGGTTGAGCTACGTTATTACCCACCCGTTATCCATTAGCCCTCTCGTAACCTAACTTATTTGCCCACCTCGTTTACACTGCCTCATATCGTATAGATATATAAAGCCCAATCACTTCGTTTAGATATCATCTCGTATATGGGCCTTAGCATTCATTCCGTGTTAAATACATCATAACCAATTTGTGCCCTATAACAATGTGAAATTCACATTGGAAGTTGTGACTTATGAAATTCATGCGGGACTATTCATTTCAATCATTTTCAATGTGGACGTTAATATGCGCAATGGTCTCGACCAATAACTATGAAATTAATAATTCAATCTCAGATTATCTGTATTTCCAAATAATTTTATAATTTGAAATAGTAATTACATAGTCAGATATATACTGCACGATCGTCATATGATTGCGCGACCTATATCACATATCTTTGTTTATGTATCTTTGTGTTATCTAAGGACTCTGTCATAATTAAACAACATAAGATAAGATTGATAATATCAAAATTAAAGATTGTTTACAAGCGTAAACACATTTGGCAGCCTCACTAATTAACTTGGATAAGGCCTAACATTGACAATGACTTATATACCCAATGAATTATAGAGACAATAGGAGCATATGCCATATGCCAAAAGCTGTCAACATCATTCGCATTTAAAGAGACCAAAGATCTTAACTCAAGATATTTTTTCTCCCCTTATTTATAAGAAAAGGGGGAAATCATACACATAACCCCCTCTTATCATATTAAATATTAATATTAAAAAACTCTTATAATTTACATTTATAAATTTTATAAAAAGTCAGAAGGGGTGCGTTAGTAATTTTTCAAAAGTGGTGAGTGTATATTTTGGCCTTTTACATAATAAATGAGTGTGTGTCTATAACTATACTGAAAGAATATATATTGAGTCAATACTCCAATCTCACTATCGTCCAAGTCTAAATGATAAGAATATGCAATAAGAGTGTGCAGTGCAATAAGAGTGAACACAACCAAAATTTTAAATTTCAATTTCAGTAGTAATTTTTAATTTGTTTTTGAGAATAATCGACTTCTATTTTAAAGAAAGCATACAAATTTATATAAGTAATTGAAATTTACAGTGAAACTTTTGATAATATATTTTATCATACTTACGTATATTTTACATTAATAATGTTCTGTGTAAAATATATATGAATTTTGTTAACAGTATGATCAAAATATGATACAAAAAAATTCATTAAAAATAAACTATGCCACAAGTTTAGTAAAAATCATGTGTGGTTGGTGTTCATGTGTGATTGATGTGAATGATGGATAGATGTGGACAAACACTAATTATTATTCTAATAATAAAATATTTTAAGTGCAGAAAAATAAATATTATTCAAAAATTTAAAAAAAAAAGGCGTTGCAATACAAGTTTCCAATTTTTTTATTTTTGGTTAAAATTTCGATGGATATTTAATAAAAGTATTGTAATATATTTTTAAGTTTTGGAAACTTTTGGATTTCAGCAATTATTTTCAAAAAGTAGGGTTTTGATCGAGAATCCAAAAGATACTATCTAAAATTGGATTGAAAGTGAGATTTTGCTTTGAAGACCCTAAAATTTCGATTGAAATTTTGGAATTTTGGAGGAAATTTAAAAACACGGCCAAAACATAACTTTTTTCACAAAAGGAAAATTCTAAGATGAACCGAGTCCATTAAAATTAGAAAAGTGTCAAACGGGTTATAACGGGCCAATTTGATTTGGTCCATTTTTTTAAGGGGCTGAAATTAGTCAGCCTGTTATTTTTACTTTTTTTTTTGTTATATTTTAATTTGTAGTAATGTTTTTTTAAAAGTTGGTAAAATGATTTGAACCCTTGACATAAAGGTTCACACTTTGACATTCTTTCACATATTTTATTTTGAAATAAAAATGATAAAATATATTATGATCTATCTATCTATTTATTCTTATAAAAATATAGATGTTTCTTTGAAATTTTGATCTACTTAATGTGTCCTTATTTAATTCACTTTTTAATGACAAAATAGTTAAATAATAAATAATAAAAATTCGTATATATGTATAATTGTATTAGGACTTTAGAATTAGCAAAGAAATAATAAATAGGACTCTATAAAGAAATTATATATATATAGATTTATTCACTAAAAAAGAAAAGAAAAAGAAAGCTTGATATATGTATATACACCGTCCAAAACCCCTTTTTTAGTTTTCTTTCTTCTTTCAATTAAATATTACTTATTCAGTTATTTCATATTTGTTTTACTAGCTTATGTTTATACAATTTGATATATCTGCATTTCACAATATATATCTATCTATTTTATTATAAACTATATGTGTTCTTTTTTTTTTGAATTTTGGATATACATAATATATCTCTGTGTAATTCAATTTTTAATGGTAAAGTAGATAAATAATAAATAATATAAATGTATATATTTATACAATAATAAGGAGTTACATTATAACTTTATAATAAAAAATAAATCTATATGTATACATTTCGTATTTAATGAAATTTGCTTTTTTCTAATTGAAAATAATCCATTGTGCATATTTGAAAAGTGTGTTTAGCTTTTCGTGTCCCCTTAAATTGAAATTTGACCATGGTGGTTGTCTAACAAAAGAATAATTACAACCTTTTATTATCACTTCGCTAATTAATAACATAAGTAGTTTATCTATAAAAAAATATGTATGCATTAAATTAAAACTCTAAGATAATATTAAACATAAATGCTTAGTTTAAATATACAAATACATAGACTAGATCTACACTAACATGTAAAAAATATTTTTTATTAACTCACTCTTAAATCTCAAAAACATCTCATAAAATATTTAAATCTAATAGCCAAACACCAATTATGTTCTAAAACATATTGAATAAGAATTTATGCTTCACATTTTAATTAACTTAATTCAAATAGTAATTGACTAATTATTTTATGTTAATTAATATTTTATTTTTTAAATAATTAATTTTATGTAATAGTTCATTTAGTTAAATTATAACATAACTTTTGAATTAATAACATTTTTAAATTAAAAAATAATTAAATTTATGAATTACTGATATCATATGATTCACGTTTGATAGATATGTCATTTACTAGTATAATAAAAAAATATATAGTAAAGGTGGAGAAATGGGCCCATGAGCTGAAATGGCGAACCTTGGTCCTTTTAAGATCCCTTAACTTAGGAGCCGGGCCAGCCCACTTGGACTCACTTGTATTGAATACAACCACTCACTTGAACTCGATTCATTTCAAAATTACAGTTTTAAAAAAAGATCACTCAAGACTCAGTCCCGGTGGGGCTGAGAGCGGACGGTGCAAGTATAGTATAGATGGCACAACAAGGCATATCCTTCACAAAAAATTTGTGAATAAAATATAGAAATATAAAAAAAACCATCGCCGTCAAAGAAGAAAGGCATCAAACCTCAGATATCCCCTTTGAACAAAAGAATATTCCCAGTTCTATCCCTCGCATATTCTCATACCGTTATATCTATCTATATTTATATATATCATCCTACAATTTTCCATATCTCCCTCACAAAGTTTCAGCAATTTAATCAATCAATCAATATCATATTCAAAATGAAGTTTGGGAAGAGCCTTAGCAACCAGATTGAGGAGACGTTACCGGAATGGAGAGACAAGTTTTTGTCGTACAAGGAGCTGAAGAAGCGCCTCAAGATGATCGACCCTGACCAGCCCAAGGCTCAGAAGCGGCGGCGATTGAACGATAGGGAGGCGGCGGAGGTTAATTTCGTGAAGCTTTTGGAGGATGAGGTCGAGAAGTTTAATTCCTTTTTTGTTGAGAAAGAAGAGGAGTACATAATCAAATTAAAGGTAGGTTGTTGATTTCAATTTTTTTGAAATTGAAAATTCAAAGTTCCGTGTGGATGTAAAATTGAGATTGATTATTGTGTACACTACAGGAAGTACAGGATAGATTGGCAAGGGGGAAGGATAGGAAGGATGAGATGATTAAGATTCGAAAAGAAATAGTTGATATGCATGGAGAGATGGTTTTGTTGGAGAATTATAGTGCTCTCAACTATACAGGATTGGTGAAAATATTGAAGAAATATGACAAAAGAACGGGTGCTCTTCTTCGTCTGCCCTTCATCCAAAAGGTTGTGCAACAGCCTTTCTTCACCACCGATTTGCTATACAAGCTTGTCAAAGAGTGCGAGAGAATGCTAGACTCTCTGTTTATTACCGGAAATGGAAATGGAAATGGAAATGGAAATGAAGATGTGTCGGAGGAGCTTGTGGGGATAGAATACATAGAGAGCCTGCATATGAAGAGCACTATATCTGCTTTACGTGTTCTAAAACAAATTCGCAGTGGAAGTTCAACCGTTAGTGCATTTTCATTGCCACCATTGCAGACTACTGGATTAGATGATACCTGGACCAAAATCCCTCTTCTCGAACAAGTAGCAAAGTAGTAGTGATATGCATTTCATATTCATGTAATGTTGTAATATACTAACACAAACTGTAAAATACACTGAGAGTTGATATAATTATTTTTCTTTTGAGTAAAGATTTAGCTGCTTGTATGTGTTGCATCTATGTTCCAAGTGTTGTGAATATTTGTGGATTGTGTATAAATGATTTAAAATTTTATATCCAACTACATAAAACTCAAATAACTGTCTCTCCTAGACTTAAAGCTATGATTTGTGTGAATCCCGTAGTCTTAGAGCTTATCTAAAAATTGATTATTCTTTGCTATTCCTTCGAATCTCAAGCAAGTACCATACACAAATAATGACTTTACAACACGTTCATCAAAAGCCTTTATTCTAGTGAGGTCTCTAAACACAGCTATATCCACATGGCGACTCTGAGCCTTCCAACAGTATTCCTCTTAGTCTTAGTCTTTCCCCTGCCGTGGGCGTGTGTGAGTTATTGTTTTAACATCTTTCTTTACTCCCTTCTTTGTTCCGAGGACTGATTATCATCACCTTATCAGCCCATCACTTTGTGGAAACATTGTTTAACTCATATTTGCTTCTTTATAGAATTGTTACATGCTCTCGCCAAAAAATAGAACTCAAATGTAAGCCGGCGAGGTCTACCAAATATGTGCATAGAAATAAAGCAAAATAGTATATTATATCCACAGAATATGTGTATGTATAACTTATTGACATGTTTCGACATCTAATAATAACTTCTAGTTCCCTTACAAGAGATTAAGCATTTTCAGACGTTCTTCATGTTCTGGTTCCAGTTTTGGATCAGTGTAAGAGCCTCCAAGATCCTCTACAATGTACTCCTGAAATATTCAAAAAATTCCTTAAATAACCCAAAAACTAAAACTATACCAACTGCTGGCAAATGAAACTTCACCAAATATTTCTGAAATATATTCAACACACAGAAATGCAGCACGGAAAAGATAATAAGATTCACAGATATATTACAAATGAACATTGATTGCTCAAAATACTGTAATATATATAGCATGGAAGCAGATCTATAGATGAAATAAGCTAAATGTCTCACATCCAAGTATTGTTCAGATTGTCAAAGATTTTACCATGTCTTTAGCTGTAACTACTTGGCTTTTACAAAAAAAAAAAGTACACACGATAAACTGTCACTATAGATTTGCATCATCCACAGATCTCAACAAAATAAGGTACTCATAAAATATTATACTAACATTCTGTTTAGTTTAAGAATTTTTGTGAAGAGAAGAAATTGCTGTGGAAAGGAAAAGAAAATAAAAAAATGGAATTAAACAATTAATTTGATTTCAAATGTTTCCCCAAAAATAAATTTTGAAATGTCACTAAGAAAATAATAAACCACATTGAGAAATGTATTAAACTTGGGTGGAGTTAGAAGAGCTCTTTGTTTCCCACCATTAATCACATTAGATTTTCTCTCCCATTTCCCTTTCCCTTTCCCTTTCATTTTCTCTAGTAAGCAAACAAGGGAAAATAATTTTCCTTGTATTTAATTTTCCTTTCCCTAGTATTTTCCTTGAAACAAACAGAGTGCAACTGTTTCTTGAAGTTGAATAAAAAGTTTATTATGCGCAAAATAAGTGATTTACATAGAAAACATTCAGATACCAATAGATTATATCTTAGTAGCATCATTATAGATAAACATGCATTTACCAGAACTGTTAAATGATTTGCAAAATTTAGACCTGGGTGAGTTCTCTCTTGGTGAGAATGTGGTAGTGTCTCTGCCATATCCTCTGAATGGCCATAGTGGCAGCAAGGAAGCCATAGGCAATGCCAAGGATGACAAATATAATAACGAAAACGATAACCAGAGCAAAGCATGCTTCCATTGATGCAGGGAAACAATCCAATAAGCCCCAACCATAGCAACAGTTTTGACAACCAGCTAAACGTGGATCACTGCTATTCAAGGACGAGCAGTGCAGTATAAGACCCAAAAATCCAAGAAGCACCAAGAAACCGAGGACTCCTGGTTTTGTATACATGGTAACACCATAAATTTAGTTAACATAGCAATACTACTATTTGGACATGTTGAATATCATTATATGTTGAGAATAATGAAGAGAGAAGAAAAGAACATTCAGATTATATGGTTCAGTCACTAACAACTGCACACACACAGGGCTACATCTTATTCATTCTCTCTTAATGTGATATTATAAAGGCCACTTTCTTATATAGGTGAATTACACATTAGAAAAAATAATAAATGGAGGAAATGACTCCAAAATCTAATCATATAAAATAAAAATACCACATCCATAAACCATAGAGATATTGTTGTGATCTTCAAATTATTTTAATGGATCTAGTCTTGATTCCGAATCCTAAAAGGACAAAATGTGCCGATCCTACGAATCCATCAAGCTGGAAAGATATTGTTCTGAACTTGTTTCATTTTGTTATTATTACTATTATTTCTTTTTTTTTTTTGGAATGTCATTGCCATCATGGGTGGGAAACTACTATATGCTGCTTTTCAAATCAATTTTCGACAGATATTCTGCAACAAAAAGTATTTAAAATGATGCATCATCAATTTTGAAAGAGAAGCTCGCCATGATCTGAGAAAAGGTAAAACTTAAGCTAATTATTTCAGAATACAGAAAAGCACGAAACCTGATATATCACTACTACAAGAATGAAGAGGAATTCATAATTTAAAGTCCAACAATCCTAGTAATGTTTATTTTTCTTGTCATGCTTGCAAATATTGATATAGAGATTTACCTACAGAATAGTAAAAAGGAATAGGGTGTTTTGAGAGTATTCGGTCCCAACTGTCATTAAATGAATTCCTAAAAGTTCCATCTTTGTCCATGATGTATGCAAAACCACCAATTCCTGCAATCACCTGAAACAAGATGGAAATTAAATATAATTGTGAGCTTTTATTTCCACTTCACTGCTCCTTCTGCAGTTTTACTTGTGATAACTAAAGCAGAACAAAAGTTGGTTAACGGAAGATTCTCAACCTTGTATTGACTACTAATATATTTGTTTCCATAAGGATAATGCAACCATAAAGGTTCAAAGTGGTAAACATAATCAAGTAGGGATAGCAGCGCCTTCATCTCCCATGTCTATTTTTCATTTAAAAGCATTTGCAGGTCTTCAGTTGAAATATCAATTTAATCATGACTAATTTGATCCTGAAAATTCAATTGAATCAAACAAAAACAGAAGGTAGTGGTAAATCAAAATGAAACTGGTCGACATAATGAACTACAGACAATCTACTAGTCTTTTAAACTAATTTCAATCCTTAATATGATATTAATGGGGCAAAGAAAACTTGGCATGAATATTTAAGAGATTCATGAAGGATAAAACTCAATTTATATCACCCGTAGCTCTGACCAGTCAACAAAATGTGTAAAGATAGCAAGATAGATATTAATCCAATACAATCCAGCACTAGGGTCAATCCTATGGGTGTTCAATGAGCCGAGCTGGATCGAAAACAATTCATCTCTAGCCTGAGTATCGTGCTGAGCTCAAGACATTTTTGTGTGTGCAGGAGTGCGCTAGCTGGTTTGCAAGCTCCCTTTTTTTCTTAAAACATATATATATATATATATGAGATGGCTCGACTTGAGCTTGCAAACTCAAACTCACGAGCTCGAGCTCAAGCCTGGAAAAATTGCCAGACTCGAGCTCGTGTTCGATTCTTGAACACCCTAGTCATCACATCCCACATCTTATCACTCTTGCTAACACCGAAACTTAACATATGATTAAACAATGATCAAGAAGTTTGGAGGTATCTATAACATCAATCAGTCTTCAGAGATCCCAGTCTGATGCTGTAAAGTGAAATTAATCATATCTTCTGACACATAATCAAGAATTCATTATATTTGATTCTTGTTAAATCAAAATGGTGTAAATGGTTTATGTCTTCAAAATCACAAAAGAACTGACTATATCCTACTTGTTATTATGATTGCTTCGAAAATAGTTCCATGAAAAACAGAGAAAAATTAGAAACAGGAGCATTACTTGTAAAGTGGCAAAAATGGAAAAACAAAAAAAAAGGAATTCCTCATCTGCTGATTCATCGAAGAAACCAGATCAGAAACAAATTTCCTGCCTTGAAACATAGTAACGAAGTCAAGTGGAACAATTTCTGGACAAACTTCCTAGAATTTTCATCAGCTACATCACACAAGCAGTTATTTCAATCCTTCAAATATAGACCATATTTAGCTTCTGCAAATTAGGTTCTAAACAAAACTCTACGACAACTTGCATATAACTATGTTAACAGATACCACAATCCACGATTAGGACTGTCCTCTGCACCTGATTTGCCATTTTCTGACTCAGGCAATGGCACCTGATTTGCCATTTTCTTACAAGTCATAAAAACTAGAGGCGTTTTCAGAAAATCCTGACTCAGGCAAAAACATAACAAGAAGTTGACATTAACTTGTATATGATGTACTCCATTCAATTTGAACCAAATTGTTACAAATAGACATGTCATGATTTGATCCAAACTCGTGTTACGGAAACATTCTTGAACCAAATTTGTGTTACGTAACCATGGTTAGGATTCATGGAGCATACCTTAACTAAGAACGCGAAATTTTTTGTTAACCTGAATTAAGTTCACAACTCGGAGTCCTATTTAGTTTTTCTAGAAATACAACATTGACTAACTAATTTTAGCTCGTCTTCCAATTCTTACTTTCTATATTCCAACCATAAGAAATCTAAGTGCAATAGTTCACAGTAGGCATACTCTTTCCTTTATACAGTAGGATACGGAATGCAACATGCAAACGCTTCCACATAATATTAATTAATAAATAACCAGATCCTTATGTATATGCTTATATGGCATCTTCATCTAATCTGGAGACTATATTTCTTAATACAAAGATTACGTAATGCATGAGTAAGTTCAAAATGGTACACGTCAAGCATGGGTGTCATTTTTCTATCCAACTGAACTTACACAACTATAACTCGAGTAACACTTACTTTTGACTGAGCCAAAACGTCCTTTGCCTAACAAATACCCAATTCCTGAACACCACAAATCTGATTTAGAATTTGCCAGTAAGAGCTATAATAACAACGGAACTCCAATATATTTCACCAAAAGGGACATCTACCTAACACAAGACTGACATTATGAAGAATAAGGAAAAAGCTAAGGGACAAGTGATGAAGATCTTAAAAAGAATGCATGATCGTATTGTTATACATCACTTATGACACCTAAGATTGATGGAAGATTCACAACATCGATTCTATTAATTAAAAAAATACACGTTAGATATTCTTTCACTATCCATAACGGGAAACGTGTAGAGTATATTGGTTTAAAGGTCCTTTAGAAAGATACCACTAGCAGAGTAAGATAAAATATAAAAGGGACAACCATAAAATAAAGGACAATATGTAAATTCAATCAATAATCCATTTTAAAATATCGTGTGATAATTAATCACATTAGTATGAACATCAGTTAAAGGCACAAAAGCCTCTTGACTAACTCTTGTAAATTTCAAATTATCTTCATCATAGTTGTAAATGGCGCGCCATGGCGCGGTGAATCATGGCGTGGCGCCAGGCTTCAACTTGGCGCCCGCCACGTGTACCATGGCGAGCGCCGTAAAGGCACGCCATGTTGAAGAAAGCGGCCATTTTGAATAAAATGGCCAAAATTTAAGGTGACCCATTAAATTGGGGATAAATTGGGGTAAATTGGGTATTAGACAATCAAAAATAGGTTAAAATAGGCTAAAATTTTAACCTAAATTGGTCGAAATTGGTCACAATTGGTCAAAGTTGAAGGTGACCCATTAAATTGGGGGTAAATTGGGTATTACACAATCAAAAATAGGTTAAACTATGCTAAAATTTTAACCTAATTCCCAATAAAAAAAGACATTCAAAAAATTTGCATATTTATTGATCATATTGCTATATATAATTTTTTTATATATATAATTCTTTCTTCAAAAAGGCGTGCGCCGCGCCACGCCATGGGACCTTTGTCGCCACGACGCACCATTCGCCATTAACAACTATGATCTTCATTAGGATGGAAATTCTTAGGCCACAATTCTTAAGGAACCATGAAGGACATGAAGGGAGGAAATTTCCAGGTCTTGATGTAAGCAGTAGTCACGTATCTTTAAAAGGAAAATCTCCCATTAGCCTATTCCCTACAAAGAAGTACATAGTTGAATTCCACGTGTACATGGACTCTTCCACGTACTACTAATTATTATCTGCAGTATCAATATATGGTGAAAGGACACAACTCCACAAGAACTCACAGAGAGGAGCTTCCAAGGAAGTTTGACTGCTTTCATACATTCTATTTAGCTATTTCATCCAAAAGAAACATTTGATAAAGAGGCATGCATTGAACAAAATATACATATTCTCCTCTTTCAGAAGATAGTTGTAATTTGTAAACTAAAAAAACTGGTCGGCGGTCACAAAACGAAAAGGGTTCCATCTATCAACCAAAAATACAAACTACCACAGTACATTAATGGTTTCATTACCCAAGACCATCGCAACAACCAGAAGCATTTATATACCCGAAAGAAGCACATGAATTATAATTCGTAGAAATTTTCCACCAATTATAGAAAAAGCTGGTACCAATAAGGTTAATAAATCTCCGCAGATGGAAAACCAGTATTTTCTATGTTGAACTTACAGTTTGCACAGCCAGAAAGACGAGGAAAACATCCCTAGCGACAAATATTCTGAATTTTATTTTACGCCAAGAGTTCTCCTCCAGTTCTGCAACTTGGAGATGAAATTGAGCTTTACAAGTGGTGCAATGTGAAAAGGCAAATCCTTCCTACATTAGAATATAAAGTTTAAACCAGAACTTTTGACGATGTTCTATCAATATGCAAGCAGATAAGTATATTAAAGGGGTATTCTTACCTTGACCGATCGCCAATGATCAAGGCAAGAGCGGTGCACAAACTGCTGTGTGCCTTTGCACATGCACGGAGATATCAATTTGTCATCTATGAAGAGAACAAAATTAAGCCAAAGTAAATATAATGGACAAAGAAAAACACCAAGAATATTTATTCAATATTAAACAAAGCAAACGGTAAGGTTCGGATGGGGGGGGGGATACAACGCACTTGGATGTGGTCAAGGCAAAAAATGGTCATGAATAAACAAAAACTAGTAAGTATGACATTTGAAGTAAAAATATACAAAAGAACTTAATAAATGGCAAGAATACCAAAAACCGGGATTGCAAAGGAAGATATAAATAAGTTGAAACAAGAAAAAATAGGAAAAAGGATATTTAGACCACCTACGAAAGTGAAACCAAAATTGAATATATTTAGCACATAGAAATCAATCGCCCATATTCTGAGTACTCCTGGAAATTAGGCCACAATTTTCGATAAAATTCTGAATCTAGCAAAAGGAATATATATATATATATATATATGTATATATTTGGAAACTCAGCTATCAGAAATCCAGTTTCATATCCTTCAGGGAGTAACTCACACCTGTATAGCAAATGCTACCCATGAGAGTATTAGTTACGCAACAGATACCAAAAATAACAATTGAACTGAGCAAAAAAATGCACCAAAATGACATAATCTGTACAAAAACTGATACAAATACCTATAGGCATCAATAACAAAATTGCAAAAACATAAAAAAAGAAGTATGGCAAGTACCAAATTCACAGTCGCATTCGAGGCAAATTCTACAGCAAGGCAGTAAACCAGCTTCAGCATCATCGTCGTTCTGAATCTCACAATTAGAACTCATCGATGGTGATGGCGGCGATGATGATGAAGAAGGTGCGTTGACAAGCAAAGGATCGGAATCCTTAGGGTTTTCACCATCGATTGGCTCCATTTCTAGGTGAGAATTAGCAGAACTCATCCCTAAAACAATGCAATTTCGCGAAACCTAATTTCGGATTTGATAATCTTATACTGAAATTTGCGGAATGGAGTCAACGACGATGGGTTTATGTTTTCTACCTATTTCGGTTTTTAAATATTTAGAAATCTACAACTTAAAAGTGATCAAATTATCTCGGAAAAACAATATTTATACTTGTTCCAAAATTTTATACTTGTTCCGAAATTTTACGAGTACACTCCACCTTATGTTTTTAAACTAAGAAGCTAACATTAATTATGCCCTCTATAGGGTAAATTCGTACTTTGAATCCTTAAAGATGGCTAATAGGTACTTTGCACCCTAAAAAAAATAGCACAATGCATCCTAAAATTGATTAAATTTTGGCAAATTGCACCCTATTTAATTTTTCAACCAAAAATTTCATTTTAAAAGGGTAAAATCATCCGTGAAATACAAAATGAATTCAAAATCATACAATTATGAAGCAGAATAAAAGTGCCCCATTTCCAAAGTTCTCAAATGTCGTCTTCAAATTTTATATTTTTTAATTTAGAAAAGCATAAAATTGCATCTTGAATATTGTCTTCAATTTTCTTATTTTGAAAGGTAGAATAATGCATCTTAAATGTCGTCTGTAATTCTTTTTTCATTTTTATGTGACATACGTTTGACCCAATTTCAAGTTTTAAGCATTTTGAGAATCTAATTTTATTGTGATAATTATGTTTCATTTAGTTTACATTTTGTGACAGCAAATTGGTTCGTTCTTGTGTATTACTTTAATGATGATAGAGTATTTGGTGTTGAACGAAAAAGAGTATAAGTCTTCTTCACTCATAAAAAAATATATGCATTTCTAACTAATTATTTTCGAGGGTTTGTAGGAAAAATCACGATGAAGTGGAAATGAACGAGTGACTAGAGTTAGGTTGACGACATGAACGGAGGGAATTCACTTTTTTTTTTTTTGAATATTTTACCCTTATTGAGATGAGATTTTGAGTGAAAAATTATATAGGGTGCAACTTGTCAATGATAACCCAATTCAAGGGTCTATAGTGTTATTTTTTATTTTAAAGGATGCAAAGTACCAATCAGCCCACTTTTTTAGGGTGCAAAGTAAAGTACAAATTAGCCTAGATATACATATATATATATATATATATATATTATATAGAGGGGGTAATTTGCACATTGCACCCTGAGAATAAGCTAATTAGGCAGTCTCCACCCTAAAATTACAAAAATTGCATTCTCCACCCTGAAAATGCCATAAGTTTGGCACTTTGCACCCCAACCATATTTCAATTGATTTCTTGATGGGCAAAATCGGAAAAAGAAAAATAAGATTTCAAACAAATAATATTCTTCAAAATATAGACAAAATTTACATAAAATTTACAATGCTCCCTAATCCTCTGATTCACATCTTCGAAAATGTTGAAATTCACGAGCTCAAATGTGTCTAGTTCTTTGATAATTTTCACCACTTCTTTGTTAAACAAAATCCCTTCTTTTTGCAATTTTTTCACGTCATTTGGGCTCTGAATCAGTGATTTCAAGAAACTAGTGTATGCAAGATCAGATCTAGAGGCTAGAGAGATTTCATATGCTATCTGATCTAGGTCAAAATCAATGAGCCAAATCAAGCCGAGCCTGGCTCGGTAGTAGAGAGGATACGTCCTAACAAATCTCCCTTTTCCAATGAATCTTCCTGGTATTTATAGAGAAAAAGGGGGTCTTGTAGTGTAATGCAATTAGTCGGTTCGTCAGGACCCAGTGTGTAAATTAAATCCCATAAGATTTATTATCATAATTCTAGTGGGTTGTAGTCCATATGGGTCGTAAGTCATATGGGTCGTATTCCATATGGGTTATATTCCATATGGGTTGTATTACCTATGAGTTGTATTACATATGAGTTGTATTCCATATGGGCCGTATTACATATGGGTTGTATTCCATATGGGTTGTATTGCATATGGGTTGTATTTCATATGGGTTGTATTACATATGGGTTGTATTACATATGGGTTGTATTCCATATGGGTCGTATTGCATATGGGTCGTATTAATTAGTATAGTCGTGAGTCGTGGGACCCTTTTTGTGATACAATCCATTCTTATCCATATCATTGATGTGCCTAAACCGCAAGCGCACGGCTTCGGTGCAGTACAAAAGATATCGTTCCCACGAAGACTGAATAATCAAGTACTAATCTATCACTTATCATTAATCTAAGCCTAATCAAAAGCACGAGATAAATTGTAAAGAAAACTAAACAGAACGCAAGAAAACTGATTCGAATTATATATGATTGGAAATTCCGGAATTAGGGTTCACCACGATAAACATTATCGACTCAATTATATTACCGATTAAGTTACGATCGCTACTTATGAAGTACACTATCCAATTGTAATTACTATCCTCTGTCGAAGTATAACAAAATACCCAAGATAATTAATCAACTACTTTCGTGATGATTAGACTAAACTCAGATTCATTAATCTCTATGATAGTGTATCGATTCCTCAAAAGACCTAAAACTACTTTCGTGATTTAGGATCCTAGGTTTGAATTCTAGGGTTCTGATATAGACGTCACCTTTCAGAATTTTCGCCTAATATCTATGAACATGCAAATAAGTGGCCAGCAAATTCGCAAGCATTAATAATCAAGAATTCAAATCATAAGCATACGCGATGTAAATCAACGATTCTATAATCTATATCGATAACATATTATCGGGCTATTCTCGGTTCCAGAATAAGATGGATTACTCCATAGATACGAAAGCACGATAAACAATTAATAATGTAAACATGATAAAACGACAAGAATTAAAAGAGATTAAAGAAAATAATTTCGATTAAACCCGTTGTCTAATCAAATTGTCTACAAAAATCTCGAATCTCGTCTCTCGATCTCCAATCCTTACAACTCAATTCAAGAAAATAAAAGTCGAACCCTAAAACCATGTTCGGAGGGGGTATTTATACCTAATCTAGAATATAAATCCGAAATTGGGCCGATCATGGGCCGCGCGCGTATTGATTCAGAATAGTGTGCGCCTGTACGCCAGAATGAACGGCGCCTGTACGCTGCTTTATTCGGCGCCTGTACGCCGGAATGAACGGCGCCTGTACGCCGTTTTATTCGGCGCTCGTACGCAGCGTTATTCGGAGTACGTACACGAATCACTCTAAAATCTCTGTCTTCGTTGTTTGAGCGCACTTTAACACGGCGTACGTACGCCGTGTGTAGTGGCGCTCGTACGCCGATTATAACGGCGCTTGTATGCCGTGTATCTGCAACTTTCCATCAACTCGTATTCGATTTTAGCCTACAATTGGTATTATTCTTTTGCAACATAGAATTTTCCTACGGCACTCAAAAGTAGCATTAAACGCATTTGCGGGATAAAAATATGATGCAATTCTATAATAAACGTGTCGAATGAATGATGAAAATTGCGTAAAAATGAGGTTTATCAACCCCCCCAAACTTGGTTTTGTTCGTCCTCGAACAAACGGTAAAATAAAGAAACAAAAACAAAAACACAAACAAAAACTAAAGATAAACCCATTTTCGTAGAGTACCCGATTGCACTTAGCATGTGCAACAAGCCTTTAAACCTTTTTGTTACCCAAAAAGGACGAGTTATACCCACAAAATCACAAAATCAATGAATCTTTGCTAAATCGAAATGTAATACAATCGTACAAAAATCAAAGTGAACTAATGACCCGACATTTTTTTAGAAAAAGATCATGCATTCGCTTCATCATTGGTTACATCACACCACAGAGTTAAACAAGCTTCTAGAGAGCACTGAATAAAGCCATCTTTAGGCATTATAGTCGAGTGGCGTTTCTAACACAATTTGAGTGGCGCCCATCTATACCAACTGATCTAACAGATATTAGGGTCTAACTGGTTCACAATATTGAGCTTTTAGCGTAAATCACTTGTGCAAACGATTTCATACTTGATAGGATTGTGCAATGTTCGTTCTCTTAGACTTTCTATGACACCCGTTATCGAGTTTTGGGTCAACGACTCCCAAGCTAGATAGCCATAGGGCGTTAAGTTTTAAGAGACTCCTTCGGACTTAATCACTCAAGTGTCAAAGGTCACAAAACGAACTAATCCATACAGAGCGATTCTATAAGTAGCATTTATCGTTTCTAATATTTTTTTTTTTAAATTGTGCCAGAAGACGTTTTAAGTTGGTAGACTTGGAGGCCACTACCTATGTGTTTCGAAAACGGGTGATCCACTCAACTCCTATGCCGTGGACTACTACGTATTAGTGACTAACCAGAAAAATGTAACTAAGCAGATGATATCACCGACAGAAAAGTTCATGCGTTATATGTATTAAAAAGTCAGGCTTACATATCACTTAGTCAATCGTTGTACGACGATCACAAAGATAAAGCTATAATCCATATTAAAAGTGTTATGTTTCCATAAACAACCCCCAAACGTAAATCGCACATTGTCCCTAATGTGATAAACGTGTGTATGTATGCATGCATAAAAGTAAAAAGGGACATAACCTTGGCAAGAGTCGAGATGATCGTTCTGATTTGCAAGGTATTGTATCGATAGGACTGCAGAGAAACAAAACACTGGAACTAGAGAAAAGAAAAGAAATAGACTTTTGGATTAATCATCTTTGGCATTACATTCCATCCTAAAGTCTAAAAACATAAAAGCATAGAAGCATAAAGACATAAAAACGAAAGGTAAACTAGAAACTAAAAACATAAAACATAAAAAAAGGAAAAGAAAAAGAACAAGCAAAAGGAAAAGGAAAAGGAAAACTCAAGTAAAGCGGATGGCGGTGGACGGTCGCTAGGCTGCATCGTCATGGCGGTCTGTCTGTTCAAGCTCAAAATCGATGTCGGCCATGAGATCATCAACCGGGTCTGTGGCAGTGGGGTTGGTGGTAGGTGGATTTCGCCGAAGATCCTCTTGGCGCTGCCACTCGCGAATAGCATTAATGTCGGACTGCATAGTACCCATCCGTGTATTAATCCCAGCGATGTCGGCTTGAATTTGGGCGAGTAGCTTATAGTATGGGTCCGGCGGAGGAGGTGCAGGAGCGCTCGAGCTAGTCCCGACATCTGTATGTGGCAACTCAGAATGCTCAGTCGGTTGTCGTGCTCGTTTCTGTGGAGGGGCTTGTGCGCTATTATCATAGGCGTAATCATCGTCGGCGTCCTCAAACATATCATCTGGGAAGATTGGGACGTCATTGTGTGCGCATAGGAGGTGTATAAGTGCGGGGAAGATCAAAGGGCTCTTTCGCCTCCCCGAATCCTGTTTCACTTCGGCAGTTAGGTGTTCAATGGTATCGCAAAGGCTATCAAGAATTATGCTGGTCTCGTTTATCACCTTCTTATTCAGTATAGCATATACCAGCGTTGCCCGAGCGCGTGTTACCTCAGAACGATTTGTCGTGGGCATTAGCCGGTAGCGTATGAACTCATACCAGAACGATGCTACCGGGTTTAGGTCAGGTTTGCGAAGCGTGGATCCCTGCCTAATCCATTGCGTGTCTTCAGTCGCTACTGTTTTTGTAATCTCGGATTTTAATTGTGGGGTCGTGTCTCGTAGCAATTCTGAATATTCGCTTGGGTCGTCGATGTTCGGCAAGTGTAGTACATGTCCTATGTTATGGGTTTCAAAGTCAACCTCGACTCCTCGAACCTCGACTGTGTCTACGCGGCCCGTATAATTTTTCGTATTCGACACAGTTTGCATAAAATTCTTGGACCCACGTGACGTTGATTTTGGGCAGTATATTCGAGAACCCTTTCCAATCGTAGGCGGTGGCGATGGTCCGTACTGATTTGGGGTTAGTGAATAGAATAGCCCGTTCCTTTAAAAGTGCGTGCGACATCAGACGTCGCCAAGTCGTCTCGATTTCCGGTGTTTCAAATCGGGTGATCCTATCAGTTACCTGCTCCTCGGGTCGATTTCGAGAGGAGCTCACCGGAGCTTTACCCTTACCCTTAGACGCATTCTTCGTCCGTACCATTTTTCGAAATTTCGGCGGAGTAACGTTTGGTTTTTGTTGACCAAGTCCTCGACAATGTGAACAAATCAACCGACCCAATGCAATACCAATCCAACTTCGATCAATTCAAACCCGTAACTCGACAACGAAACAATATGCCAAATTCAATCCAACCCAAGACTTCAACACTTCAAGCAATTCAATCAATTTACAACCTTCAACTTCTAATTCCAATGAATCAAACCAAACCACAATGCAATAAGTAATACTTGCAAAACCGAAGTGCAATGTCTCCAACTATGTTCAAACTGAAGTACTCAAACTCAAAACCCCTGATTTTCGCCCAATTTTCATAAACCCTAACTCGATGGTTGCAAAAAAACGATAATATAGCTATCAATCCTCTAAAGATATGTTCAATACCATTAATTCAATTCTTAAACAAGCTAATCAAACTAAAGCCCGTCCAATTCTTGCCCAAATTTTCGAAATTGCAGGAACCCTAATTTGCAAAACCAAAGTCGAATTCGAAAGGGTTAGCTATTCCTTACCCCAATGATGATGTAGTGCTCGAATCGTTGAAGTCGAATGTAGTTCTTTTGATATCCGTAGCTGTTATGAATGAAAAACGAGAGATATGGTGAGAAAGGGATCGATGGTTGTATGAGAGGATCGTGTTTGAATGTGTAATAGAGTGAAAGAAATCTGTTTTAAAAACCCAAAATCCGACATTGCGTACGTACGCCATTTTGAGCTGCGTACGTACGCATCATATATTGGCGTACGTACGCCGGGTATTTATGCGTACATACGCGGTTCGTTCAAAATTCACTGCCCCCGTTGATTGTACGCAAATTAACACTGCGTACGTACGCAATGTTTAATGGCGTACGTACGCCTTTCATTTTCGCGTTCGTACGCGAATGCTAAAAAAAACCTTGCCTCCGTTGTTTGTACGCCGATTTACACGGCGTACGTACGCCTTGTAAACTGGCGTACAGGCGCAGGTATAATCGGCGTACGTACGCGAATGGTATAAAAACTTCTGCCTCCGTTGATTGTACGCCGATTTACACGGAGTACGTACGCCTTACAAAACTCGAAGAAAATAAAAGCATGAAACAAAAGATAACAAAAGAAAGGAAAAAAAAAACAAAAACGAAACAAGCATAAAGGATACGTTTGGGTTGCCTCCCAAAAAGCGCTTGTTTTACGTCTTTAGCTCGACGTTACCATGCTTAATTGGTTGGGTCCGATCGAGCATCGCGAAGGCTCGATGTGATAGCTTTTTCGATCGGTTCGCCCGCTATGTAATGTTTGAGCCTTTGCCCATTAACTTTGAAAATTCCCGTTCCTTCGCTCCAAATATCGACAGCTCCGAATGGATATGCGGTTTCAACTACAAATGGTCCCGACCACCTTGATCGTAATTTGCTCGGAAACAGTCTCAGACGTGAATTGAATAATAAAACAAGATCACCCTTCTTGAATTCTCGTCTGTGAATCTGTTTGTCGTGCCACTTCTTCGTCCGCTCCTTATATATTCGCGCATTCTCATATGCATCGAGTCTTAACTCGTCAAGCTCGTGTAACTGTAACATTCTTCGCTCACCAGCATCCTTAAGATCGAAGTTTAGAGCTTTGACGGCCCAATATGCCTTATGCTCGAGTTCTACCGGTAAATGGCAAGATTTGCCATAAATAAGACGAAAGGGTGTCGTACCTATCGGGGTTTTGAAAGCAGTACGATATGCCCATAATGCATCGTCTAGCTTGAGAGACCAATCCTTTCTTGATTTCGAGACAGTCTTTTCTAAAATAACCTTGATCTCTCTATTCGAAACTTCTACTTGACCACTAGTTTGGGGATGATATGATGTAGCAACTTTATGTGTAACCCCGTACTTGGTTAGTAAAGCTCCGAATTGGCGTTCGGTAAAATGTGTACCTCCGTCACTTATCACTACTCTTGGAACGCCGAATCTGGGAAAAATAACCTTTTTAAATAATCTGGTTACTACTCTCGAGTCATTCGTTGGCGAGGCAATCGCTTCAACCCATTTCGAGACATAATCCACCGCCACAAGTATAAACTTGTTACCACACGACGACGGGAATGGTCCCATAAAATCAATTCCCCAAACATCAAAAATCTCAACTTCCAGAATTGTATTCATGGGCATCTCATTACGCCTCGATATATTTCCCGTTCTTTGACAACTGTCGCATGCACTAACAAAATCTTGAACGTCTTTGAACAAAGTAGGCCAATAAAATCCAGATTGAAGAATCTTCGCTACCGTCTTGGATTTACTAGCATGACCCCCATATGGTGAACTATGACAATGAGTCATGACGCTTACCATCTCCTCTTCCGGTATGCATCTCCTATATACCCCGTTTGTACAGTGCTTGAAAAGAAGAGGCTCATCCCAGTAATAGTGCTTAAGATCAGTGAAAAACTTCTTCTTTTGCTGATAACTAAAATCGGGCGGTAGGATCTTACAAGCTAAGTAGTTAACATAGTCAGCATACCACGGTGCGTCTATCCCAGTCACTGCATAAAGGTGCGTCTATCCCAATCACTGCATAAAGGTGATCATCGGCGAATGAGTCATCTATCGGTAACGTCTCTTTATTCTCTTCTTCTCTAAGCCTAGATAGATGATCGGCTACGGTATTTTCTATCCCCTTTTTGTCCCGAATCTCAAGGTCGAACTCTTGCAATAGTAGTATCCATCTGATAAGTCTCGGCTTTGCGTCTTTTTTACTCAATAGATATCTGATTGCGGAGTGATCTGTATAAACTATGACGTTGTAACCCACCAAATATGAACGGAATTTGTCAAAGGCGAACACTACAGCTAATAATTCTTTCTCGGTGGTAGCGTAATTCATTTGGGCCTCATCTAGTGTCCTACTAGCATAATAGATGACATGCATCTTTTTATCCTTTCTTTGGCCTAATACTGCCCCAATAGCAGAATCGCTGGCATCGCACATGATTTCAAAAGGTAGATTCCAGTCCGGCGGTTGAACTATTGGTGCGGTGATCAACGCTTCTTTCAACCTGCGAAAAGCATCAGAACAATCATTATCAAAGTCGAAAGGAACGTCTTTAGCAAGTAAATGAGTTAAGGGCTTAGTAATTTTAGAAAAATCCTTAATGAATCTCCGGTAAAAACCGGCATGGCCCAAAAAACTCCGAACGTCTTTCACACAGGTAGGTGGTGGCAACTTCTCGATTACTTCCAGCTTTGCTCGATCAACTTCAATTCCTCGTTCAGATACGAGGTGTCCTAGCACAATACCTTCCCTAACCATAAAATGGCATTTTTCCCAATTTAAAACAAGATTAACTTCTCCACATCTCTGCAACACTCGAGAAAGATTAGACAGACAAATATCGAAAGTGGTGCCATATACAGAAAAGTCATCCATAAAAACTTCCATAACATTCTCAATCAAATCAAAAAATATGGCCATCATGCAACGTTGAAAAGTAGCAGGCGCATTACACAAACCAAAAGGCATTCTACGAAAAGCATAGGTGCCATAGGGACATGTGAACGTGGTTTTTTCTTGATCATTAGGGTGGATAGGGATCTGATAAAATCCCGAATAACCATCTAAATAACAGAAATATGAATGGTTAGCTAACCTCTCAAGCACTTGATCAATAAAAGGAAGGAGAAAGTGATCTTTTCGTGTTGTCGTGTTCAACTTCCTATAGTCTATACACATTCTCCACCCGGTGACTGTCCTAGTAGGAATTAATTCGTTTTTCTCGTTTTTCACCACAGTCACTCCTCCTTTCTTAGGGACTACCTGTACCGGACTTACCCACTTACTATCAGAGATAGGATAAATAATTCCAGCATCTAACAATTTTAAAACTTCTTTCCTAACTACATCCTGCATAGTAGGATTTAATCTACGTTGATGTTCCCTAGAAGGTTTAAAATCATCTTCCATCAAAATTTTATGCATGCAAAACGATGGATTAATCCCTTTTAAGTCATCTATGGTATAGCCTATGACTTTTTGATGTGATCTAAGGACTCTAAGCAATTTATCGATTTCTTCCCTACTTAAATCAGCATTCACAATCACAGGATACATAGAATTAGGGCCGAGAAATTCATACCTGAGTGTCGAGGGAAGTGGTTTTAGTTCTACCTGGGGTATTGAGTTGGATTCTTTACTTTCTTTCGGATCTTTGCTCAACTCCTTTACTCCAATGGCATTGACTGGAACCGGTGGATTTCCCTCGAGGCGACGAGCAATATCTGCAATAGCTTCGTCTTCATCTTCTGTCGAACCGTTGTTCACTAAGCAAGCTTCCAATGGATCAGTGCAATGATATTTCATTAGCTTGTCTTGAACTAGCCGGTCCACCTGATCAACTCTACAACAACAATTCTCAATAGAAGGGTAAGCAACAGTTTTAGCTAAATTAAATTCAACCTTCTCGTCCCCGACTTTCAATGATAGCCTTCCGTTCTTAACATCTATAATAGCACCAACTGTGGCTAAGAACGGTCTACCAAGTATGATGGGGATTTGAGAATCCTCCTCCATCTCTAGAACAACAAAATCAGCAGGAATAAAAAATTTTCCTACTCTAATCAGTACATCCTCCAACATACCTACCGGATACTTCACAGATCTATCAGCTAATTGCAGAGTAATTGTGGTAGGTTTTAACTCACCCATTTCTAACTTACGTGAAATAGAAAGAGGCATAAGGCTAACGCTAGCACCAAGGTCACACAAAGCATGATCAAAATTCACGTTACCTATCACACATGGAATCGAAAAACTACCGGGGTCTTTAAGCTTAGGAGGCAATTTATTTTGAATTAATGCACTACACTCTTCAGTTAAAGCCACGGTTTCATAATCCTCAAGTTTTCGTTTGTTAGAAATAATTTCCTTCAAAAATTTAGCATATGATGGCATCTGTGCAAGTGCATCAGTGAATGGAATATTAATATAAAGTTTTTTCAAAACATCCAAAAATTTTCCAAACTGTTTATCTAATTTTTCTTTAGCTAATCTTTGAGGAAAAGGTACGGGTGGTTCATATGGTGGTGGAGGTACATAAACAGGCTCAGTTTCATCATTCGTTTTGTCTTTTGAGTTGTCAGGTTTAGACACTTTTTCGATCTTATCAGTTAACTCAGCTTGACTCGATTCAGTAGGCATCTTAGGACCTTCATAATTAGTACCACTCCTTAAAGTAATTGCCTTACAATGTTCCTTAGGATTTGTCTCGGGTTGACCAGGAAAAGAACCAGAAGTCCTATTCGAGTTACTAGCCTGTTGTGCAATTTGAGTTTCTAGCATTTTGTTATGGGTTGCTAAAGAATCGACCTTAGTTGCTAGTTGCTTAATTGCATCATTTACTACCTCGTTTTGCTTAGTCTGGGCTACTACGAAACTCTCGAGAAGTGACTTTAGGTTCGATTTCTGTGGTGGAACAGGATTGTAAGGTTTTTGTTGAAATCCCGGTGGTGGCCTAAAATTAGGTGGTGGGGCTGCGTTTTGAGTCGGCTTGTATGAAAAATTGGGGTGATTTCTCCAACCAGAGTTAAAAGTGTTTGAAAATGGGTCGTTCTTTTGGTTGAAGTTATTCACATAATTGGCTTGCTCTATAGAGGGATCAGTCGGTACACTCGCAAATTGACACTCTAATGCAACATGACCAATTGTACCACATATTTCACACATAGGGGGTGGGGTAGTGACAGAGTTAACATGCATATTCATGGAATCTAGCTTCTTAGACATAGCCTCTACTTGTGCAGAAAGTAAGGTAATGGCATCAATATCGTACTTACCTGGTGTCTTTTGTGGAGTCGATCTTGCGCTTGACCACTGGTAGTGGTTCAATGCCATATCTTCGATTAAGTCATAGACCTCGTCTATACCCTTATTCATTAAAGCTCCTCCAGCTGCTGCATCGACTGACATCCTCGTGGTATAAATCAGCCCGTTATAAAATGTATGAACTATGAGCCATTTCTCCAACCCGTGATGTGGGCACAATCGTAGAAGATCCTTGAATCGTTCCCAGGCCTCATACAACGATTCACCTTCTCGCTGAGCAAAAGTGGTGATTTGGTTCCTCAGTTGAGCAGTCTTGCTCGGTGGGAAGTATCTCGCTAAAAAGCTTTGCATCAGTTGATCCCATGTTCTGATGGAACCGGTCGGTAAGGAATGTAGCCAAGCTCTCGCCTTGTCTCTCAGTGAGAACGGAAATAATCTCAGTCTGATGGCATCCTGAGAAACTCCGTTCATTTTTAGAGTGTCACAGTACTCTAAGAACATTGACAAGTGAAGATTCGGCTCTTCAGTAGGTGCACCCCCAAACTGATTTTGCTGAACCATTTGCAGAAGGGATGGCTTGAGCTCGAAATTGTTGGCCTCTACAGTAGGCCTGGCAATGCTGGAGTGAAGTGTCTGCGCATTCGGCGCTGCAAAATCCTTAAGACATCTCGCATTTGCGTTCGCATTCGCATTTGCAGCCGGGTTTGCATTCGCGTTAGCGTTTGCGTTGACGTTTACATTCACATTCTCTTCAGCCATCGTTATTTGTTTCAGCTGAGCTTGTTGCAGTTTTTGTTGTCTTCTCCTAGCAAAAGTTTGCTCGATTTCTGGATCAGGTTCGAAATCGAGCTTACTTCGCATACAAGGAAAAATCGAAAACCTGAAATAAAACAGAAAAGTAAAAATTAAAAACTAAAAATAAAGTAAAATGGCTTAGTCTCACTAGAATCTGATAAAAACTAATATTGACTATTCAAGTCCCCGGCAACGGCGCCAAAAACTTGATGTGCCTAAACCGCAAGCGCACGGCTTCGGTGCAGTACAAAAGATATCGTTCCCATGAAGACTGAATAATCAAGTACTAATCTATCACTTATTAGTAATCTAAGCCTAATCAAAAGCACGAGATAAATTGTAAAGAAAACTAAACAGAACGCAAGAAAACTGATTCGAATTATATATGATTGGAAATTCCGGAATTAGGGTTCACCACGATAAACATTATCGACTCAATTATATTACCGATTAAGTTACGATCGCTACTTATGAAGTACACTATCCAATTGTAATTACTATCCTCTGTCGAAGTATAACAAAATACCCAAGATAATTAATCAACTACTTTCGTGATGATTAGACTAAACTCAGATTCATTAATCTCTATGATAGTGTATCGATTCCTCAAAAGACCTAAAACTACTTTCGTGATTTAGGATCCTAGGTTTGAATTCTAGGGTTCTGATATAGACGTCACCTTTCAGAATTTTCGCCTAATATCTATGAACATGCAAATAAGTGGCCAGCAAATTCGCAAGCATTAATAATCAAGAATTCAAATCATAAGCATACGCGATGTAAATCAACGATTCTATAATCTATATCGATAACATATTATCGGGCTATTCCCGGTTCCAGAATAAGATGGATTACTCCATAGATACGAAAGCACGATAAACAATTAATAATGTAAACATGATAAAACGACAAGAATTAAAAGAGATTAAAGAAAATAATTTCGATTAAACCCGTTGTCGAATCAAATTGTCTACAAAAATCTCGAATCTCGTCTCTCGATCTCCAATCCTTACAACTCAATTCAAGAAAATAAAAGTCGAACCCTAAAACCATGTTCGGAGGGGGTATTTATACCTAATCTAGAATATAAATCCGAAATTGGGCCGATCATGGGCCTCGCGCGTATTGATTCAGAATAGTGTGCGCCTGTACGTCAGAATGAACGGCGCCTGTACGCTGCTTTATTCGGCGCCTGTACGCCGGAATGAACGGCGCCTGTACGCCGTTTTATTCGGCGCTCGTACGCAGCGTTATTCGGAGTACGTACGCGAATCGCTCTAAAATCTCTGTCTTCGTTGTTTGAGCGCACTTTAACACGGCGTACGTACGCCGTGTGTAGTGGCGCTCGTACGCCGATTATAACGGCGCTTGTACGCCGTGTATCTGCAACTTTCCATCAACTCGTATTCGATTTTAGCCTACAATTGGTATTATTCTTTTGCAACATAGAATTTTCCTACGGCACTCAAAAGTAGCATTAAACGCATTTGCGGGATAAAAATATGATGCAATTCTATAATAAACGTGTCGAATGAATGATGGAAATTGCGTAAAAATGAGGTTTATCAATCATCTACTCCCCCAGTTTATAATTATAAGGTCGTAGATTGTATAATTATAAAATCAATAATAAGTAGCTTTAATGGTCTTGGTACTTATACCATCATGGGATCATGACAGGGTCATAGATCATGACCCGGATGTCTCGTAGATCCCTTTCGACCCCTGTACGGGTCGTTCATAGGAAGCTTCTCGTATTAGTCCTCCCTTTTACAGGGGTATTTTTCCTCCCTTTTATAGGGGTATTTTTCTTCCCTTTTATAGGGGTATTTTTCCTCCCTTTTATAGGGGTCTTCTTCTTCTTCCCTTTTATAGGAGTATTTTTCCTCCTTTTTATAGGAGGCTTCTTCTTCCCTTTTATAGAGGGCTTCTTCTTCCCTTTTATAGGGGTATTTTTCCTCCCTTTTATAGGGGGCTTCTTCCTCCCTTTTACAGGGGGCTTCTTCTTTCCTTTTATAGGGGTATTTTTCCTTCCTTTTATAGGGGGCTTCTTCCTCCCTTTTATAGGGGTCTTCTTCCTCCCTTTTATAGGGGTATTTTTCTTCCCTTTTATACGGGTATTTTGGTGGCAAACGCACCACCATAAATCAACATTCTTCAAGCTCATATGATAACAAAACCACGGACCAGGTCTTAGTGCACCATTCCCTGAAGTTCTGATCAACATACCTACAATAGTAAATTTTGAAACCAAACAGTGCCACAAAACAAATACCAAAAATGAAAATAGGCAATGAAAATTACAAGATCATTCATGCATATAGAGAATGTATAACAGACAATCACATGCACACATAAGTGTGAAGGGAAAGATGGGTTATGGCCTAGTTATCCACGATAATTTCAACTAAAGGTGGATCTTTTAGATGACTCTTTTTCTTATTTAATTGTCGAGTCACCACTTTTTTCGGTCACAAACTTATTGCAACAATGTTATTCATACAAATATACTGTGTCTAGAGAACAAGAGAAGTGCATTTGGCACTGTGGCACTATACAAGCTAAACTTTGCGATTTTAAACATTTATTTCTATGGCATCCCATACCATCAACTTTCATAAGGAAAAGACTTTAGGAATTGGAACGGAAACTAATCGTATAAGTACTATCTAAGAACACTGGTAAAATTCCCTATGCTTTATAAACAATATAAGTTTCACAACACCCCCTTTGGTGAGAGATACAACGGCATCAAAATTTGAAAATGTAATCCTCTAAAATACCAACAAGCCTACTACATGCAAGTTATATTTCTGATGATATCACCCAAGGAGACAGAGCCATTCACATTTGCAAGATAACATTGTAAAAAGTTAACTGTACAAACTCAAACTTATGTAT
Source organism: Verbascum thapsus (assembly GCA_963669365.1). NCBI lineage: Eukaryota > Viridiplantae > Streptophyta > Magnoliopsida > Lamiales > Scrophulariaceae > Verbascum > Verbascum thapsus. Next base: position 9,264,741 of record OY770115.1, read on the forward strand.
GAATGTAACAGCTTCCTGAAATTGCACGTTAGAGTTTGCATCACAATTTGAACCAGCAAAACACAATTTAGGATCTATGAAAGTGTCACAGTAACATATCAAGCTACAAAAGTCTGAAACCTACAATCGATAAGGATCTGAAGCCAAACAATGTAAAGCGAACTGCATTTTTTTTCTCTTGACAAACTGACTTATACAAGCAAGTGCATCACCGTAAGTGTTTCACTCTTATCACATAAATCACTAGACATGTAATACCCCAATGAAAACTTAATTTTAAAAATTAACGACATCATCGATCGTGCTTGGAGATGTATGAATTCAACAAACACGAATTTTTCAAATTGTAAATAAATAGGTACCATGGATGAAATGCACCAAAATCCAAATTATACGATCAATCTAAAGTTAATGGGTATAATTTATTTCTGCTGTGACAAAATCCATTGAGGCATTCGATCGAACACAACATAGGCAAATAAAATATCTATAGCAGATAACTAGTCTATACTTACACACGTATATAGGATGTAGGAGAACAATACACTGCCTCTAAAAGCAACAAATCACAAGCAAGAAAAATAAAATATTCCACCAACATAGTGAGTATCCACATTGCCAAGAGAATTGTTTCAAATTATTGATCTATCTCAAATCTCAATCTACAGATTTCCATTGATAGCTTATAATAACGACAATTCCTAAAAACATTAAGAAACGATCTCATATATGAAAATAGAAGCAAAAAACCTAGAGTTGAGCCATTTTTGATGCGGGGTTCGATCTCCACTCGGATCGAGAAAACGAAGCAACAAGATGTCGGGTCTGGATCGAATCCGATGATGGATCTCATTGTTAGTTTCTCTGTTCATTATTGCGCCAGGGGCCAACATAGGCGAAACCTTGGGGCAAGGAACACTAAAAGAAGCCATGGATAACCATAATTCGACGGAATTTGGGTATGAAAATTTGAGAAATTAATGTAGAGGAAGATATAGAAGCTTTTGTAGAAAAAAATGGGCGATAAAATTGAAGAGTGAACAGCAGAAGAAACAAAGAGAATGAGAGAGGCGATCTCCGTCGCAAGAATCTCAGCGATTTGTTAGTAGTTTCCCACAGACGGCGCCACCTGGTCTAGGTCAAAATCAATGAGCCAAATCAAGCCGAGCCTGGCTCGGTAGTAGAGAGTATACGTCCTAACAAATCTCTCTTTTCCAATGAATCTTCCTGGTATTTATAGAGAAGAAGGGGGTCTTGTAGTGTAATGCAATTAGTCGGTTCGTCAGGACCCGGTGTATAAATTAAACCCCATAAGATTTATTATCATAATTCTAGTGGGTTGTAGTCCATATGGGTCGTAAGTCATATGGGTCGTATTCCATATGAGTTATATTCCATATGGGTTGTATTACCTATGAGTTGTATTACATATGAGTTGTATTCCATATGGGTCGTATTACATATGGGTTGTATTCCATATGGGTTGTATTCCATATGGGTCGTATTCCATATGAGTTGTATTGCATATGAGTTGTATTACATATGAGTCGTATTCCATATGGGTTGTATTCCATATAGGTCGTATTCCATATGGGTTGTATTGCATATGAGTCGTATTAATTAGTATAGTCGTGAGTCGTGGGACCCTTTTTGTGATACAATCCATTCTTATTCTTATCCATATCATCTACTCCCCAGTTTATAATTATAAGGTCGTAGATTGTATAAGGGTTGGGTTTGGATGTTTACAATAACAACATGACCGGAGATTTTCCTAAACAAGCGCATCTGCTTGCAGATCTGCGACATTTGCATCTCGGAGGAGAGTTTGGATTGTTCGCTAATCTCGAGTACCTAGCTGTCTCCGGTAATGAGCCCACCGGAGATATTCCGGCTGAGCTCGGAAACTTGACTCAGCTCAAGGAGCTCTATATCGGATACTATAATACATTTTCCGGCAGAATACCCTAAGGAGATCGGTAATTTATCGAACTTAGTACGGTTCGATGCGGCGAACTGTGGTCTCTCCGGCGAGATTCCGGCGGAGATTGGGAAGTTACAAAATCTCGATACTCTGTTCCTCTAAGTGAACGTTCTTTCCGGTGGCTTGATACCGGAGCTAGGCAACTTGAAGAACTTAAAATCCATGGATCTATCGAACAATGTGCTCTCCGGTGAGATACCGCCTTCATTTGCTGAGCTGAAGAACATGACCCTCTTAAACCTTTTCAGGAACAAACTCACCGGCTCAATACCGGAGTTTATCGGAGAGTTGCCGGAGTTACAAGTGCTGCAGTTGTGGGAAAATAACTTCACTGGAAGCATTCCTCAGAATTTAGGTACCAATGGTAAGATGCAGGAAGTAGATGTTAGTTCTAACAAACTTACCGGAAATTTACCCCCAAATTTGTGTAACGGTAATCAGCTTCACACATTAATCACTTTGGGGAATTTCCTGTTTGGCCCGATTCCTGACTCACTGGGTCACTGCAACTCGCTAACCCGGGTTAGAATGGGTGACAATTATAGTCGATCCCAAGAGGCCTATTGAGCTTACCTAAGCTAGCTCAAGTTGAGCTTCAAGACAATCTATTATCTGGTGCTTTTCCTCATACTAATGGATTATCGACTACTCTTGGCCAAATCAGTCTTTCTAATAATCACCTAACAGGACCATTGCCGCCTACCATTGGTAATTTCGTCAGTGTTCAAAAGCTTTTGCTTGATGGAAATAAGTTCTCGGGCAATATTCCTGCTGAGATAGGGAAATTACAGCAGCTATCAAAGATTGATTTCAGCCACAACGAATTTACGGGCCTCATTACACCGGAAATAAGCCAGTGTAAGCTGTTGACGTTCGTTGATCTCAGTAGGAATCATCTCTCTGGTAATATTCCAACCGAGATCACTGGTATGAGGATTTTGAACTACTTAAATTTGTCAAGAAATGATTTAGTGGGTAGCATCCCTTCTTCGATTTCTACTATGCAGAGTTTAACTTCTGTTGATTTTTCGTATAATAATTTCTCCGGTTTAGTTCCGGGCTCGGGTCAGTTCAGTTATTTCAATTACACTTCGATTTCTACTATGCGCTTATCCATATGGCTCATTGATTTTGACCTAGATCATATTTTACGCTCTCCTCAAGATAAGATTCGGCCTCTACCGAGTGCAAACGAGTTTATAGCGAATTTATTATGGAGCCTAATTTAAGAAACTATTATTTATCTACGGCTTGCACTACTGAAGATAAATTTGAATACTTTACATCGTTGCGAGTCTTTTAATGAAGACGTTGGAAATAGTAATTGGTAATTGTAATTGGTAAAGTGGAAAGAAAGAATGCTAAATAAAGAATGAAAGCCTATGTTTGTGTGTTTGAAGGGAGAATGAAAATGAATGGCAAAATGAGACTTTCTGAAATTAATGAGTGCTCTATTTTGTTTTCTTATTCTAAATGTTCAGAAGACTTTTTTCTTATTTCATACGGCAGAGAAATAATGAGTGCTCGAATGATAATTTTTCTCTTACAATTTTTTCAAATGCAATTTCTTATACGTTGGGTTAGGGTACTTTGCTTCTAGAAAAGGAGAAACGGGTCATTATAACCATTAGTTGCTTTCATTTTCTCGTGGGATCGTTAGAAATTGAGCAGCAATTAACAAGTCCAAGTCCAAGTCAAGTATAGCTTACTATAAAAAAGACCAAGTTTTCCCTAATAATATGCTCAAAAACTTCTCTCTAATCATCCTAAACTATTAAGTCCAAGTCCAAGTCCAAGTCAAGTATACCTTAGCTTACTATATTTATTTACTATAAAAAAGACCAAGTTTTCCCTAATAATGTGCTCAAAAACTTCTCTGTAATAAACAATTAAACTATTAAAACATGATCCCGAAAATGAAGCACTTTCACCTTCTTCCTCTGTTCATTGTTCTGTTCTTAGGACCTTCACCACAATCTGCTAGTACAATCAGGTGCATAGAGGGGGAAAGACAAGCACTACTCAATTTCAAAAACAAACTTATCGATACGGATGGTCGTTTATCGTCTTGGAGTAGTAAAACCGACTACTGCAAATGGAGAGGAATCCATTGCCATAACAGAACAAATCATGTCACTCAATTACATCTTCGTGGTCCATTTGAGGATTACGACCCGCTTAGAGGTACGATTAGCACTTCGTTACTTCAACTAAAGCACTTAGCCTACTTAGATTTGAGTTTAAATGATTTTGATAATGCCCCTATTCCTGAGTTCATTGGTTCACTCAGCAGGTTACAGTATCTCAATCTTTCAAATTCTTATTTCGGTGGACTAATCCCCATCGTCTAGGAAACCTATCCAATCTGCTATATCTTGATCTTCATAATAATTTTGATTGCCACAGCAAAAGCCTTGATTGGGTTTCTAATTTTCAATCGCTTGAATATCTTGATCTCAGTTCTACAGACCTATCATTGTCAACAAATTGGTTAGAAACAGTAGCCAAAATGAATAACTTAAAAGAACTGCACTTGAGCTTTGCTCAGCTTCCAGAAATCCCTTCTTATTTGCGACCCGGAATCAACGGTTCTAATTCTCTTACAGTCCTCGATATCTCAGGGAATTTGTTCTTAACATCTCCCTTGCCATTAATCTCTTGGTTCTCAAACTTCGGCAGCAGACTTGCTTTTCTTAATCTCTATGGTGTTAGGTCCAATTCCTAATGTTTTCAAAAACATGATATCCCTCAAACATCTCGAGCTTAGTTCAACCGAGCTATACGGTGGGATTCCAGAATATCTTGGTAATATGAGCAGTTTAATGTATTTGGATCTAAGTTCAAATAATTTGACTGGAGAGCTTCATGAGGTAATGGCAAACTTATCTGGACCAACAGAGAAGAAATTACAGTATTTGGATTTGAGTGGCAATAGTATAAGTGGGTTCATTTCCAATATGTCAAGGTTCTCATTCTTGAAGGAATTGAAACTCTCAGGAAATCAACTGAATGGGTCTATCCAACAAGGGTTCCTTGAACTTCCCTATCTTCGTGTTCTTGATTTGGCTTCGAATCGAATTATGGGTCCAATTCCTGATCTTTCAGTGTATTCATCACTGAAAGAGCTATTACTTGACCACAATATGTTCAGTGGGAATCTAACTGAAAGCATTGGAGGCCTATCCAAGCTTGAAGTTTTGAGGATTGGTTCAAATCTCTTGGAAGGGTTAATCACAGAGGTCCATATGTTGAACCTCTACGTTATGACCCGTGGCCGCCTGCCTGGTGGGGGGCTACGAATATTGGACTTTTCTTACAACCCATCTCTGACGTTTAAGGTAAACAGGGAATGGGTTGCTCCGTTCCAACTAGGGTATATAGACCTAAGGAACTGCAAATTAGGACAAATCCCTCAATGGCTTAAAACACAGAAACAATTTGTTTATATTGACATATCTGGTGCTGGAATTTCAGACATCATTCCTAGTTGGTTTGGTGGTGTATCTTCCACACTGCTATACCTAAACATTTCAAACAACCAAATGTATGGTGTTTTCCCCCACTTCTCATTATCTCTAACGGGCTACACTAATTCAATACTGCGTCTTAATCATCTCAGTGGAACAATATTGGATATAGCAGGAAATAAAATCTCGGGTTCAATAACTTTCTTGTGCCAAACTAGAGATTGGGAGTTATTAGACCTCTCTGATAACATGTTCTCCGGTCAGATTCCTGATTGTTTTACTAGCTTTCAGGGGTTAATGCATCTTAACATGGCAAATAATCACTTCTCTGGAAAGATACCTCACTTATTTGGGAACCTAAGTTCCCTTTCTTTGCTGCATTTAAGAAACAATAGTTTCTCAGGAGGGTTTCCAAGATTTATGAAGAACTGTACAAACTTGATAATGATCGACCTCGGAGAAAATAGATTCACCGGAGAAATACCGGCTTGGATAGGTGATAGTTTCTCAATGCTAATGGTTCTAATCCTACGTTCCAACCAATTCAATGGTAGCATACCTTCAAACTTATGTGAATTAACAAATATCCAAGTCTTGGACCTCTCTTCCAACAAGATTACCGGAGGCATACCAGAGTGTATAGGTAACTACAGTGCCATTATCAACACGATGAATGATAATATGTTATCCGATTCTTGGCATGTAAATGCCAACTTCTTCGAAAGTGCATATTTCATGTGGAAAGGAAAAGAGGTTAAGTACATAAACCATCTTCGCCTTGTGAAACTAATTGACCTTTCAAGCAATAACTTAGTAGGCAAAATACATGCAGATATCACGAAACTAGCGGGTTTGATCGGGTTGAACATCTCCAGGAACAATTTAACCGGATCTATTCCTCAGGACATCGGTGAGTTGAAGTCTTTGGATTTTCTTGATTTATCGAGAAACCTTCTCTCAGGTTGTATTCCAACCAGTCTGTCTGTGAGCCACCTAGGAATCTTGAAGTTGTCTTACAACAACTTGTCTGGAAGAATTCCAATAAGTAATCAAGCACTTACCTTTGATGCATCGGCCTATATCGAGAATTATGGCCTTTGTGGACAACCGCTCAATAAATCTTGTCCTGGAGACGAATCTCGTCCTAATCCAAGCTCGGCCATTGATGGCAATGGTGAAGTGAGGAAGGGGAAATCTGAAGATGGTGAGTTTATAACTGAAGGGTTTTATATTGCTATGACATTTGGCTTTATTGTTGGATTTTGGGGGATAATAGGAACAATATTGTTTAACAAGGCATGTAGATTTATATTTTTAAAGGTGTTAAATACTATATGTTAATGATGTAGCTTAGTAAGGCTTCTCAAAGGGTGCTTTTCTTTTACATAATGAACTTATTTGTAATAGACAATAATGTTTCTAAATTCTAATATAAAAAAAACTCTAAAATACAAGCATTGCACTTGGGGGTTGTAAGCAGCATTATGTCTTTCGCAATTAATTAAGAAACAAAGTTGCTATGTTCTAGAAATGCTGCACAAGAGGATCAAAATTTGCATTTACAAATATAACTTCTAAGAATTTACCTTCTTGTAAATTACACAATATAATTTATAAAATAGTAGTATGATTAGATTCACATTTTGTATTTTATTTTAATAAATAAAAATTGCTATTATTGTTTACAAAAAGTCAAAAAAGTATACCAACATTATCTCTAATACTATTTTTTAAAAAGATTTACCAAAAAATGGGGGAAAAAAGGAAAAAAAAAATATATCATTATTTCCCGCCACTTCATGTGATACAATCCATTCTTATCCATATCACTATCAATTATCATGTTTGATATGAAAGGCGAAGGACTTGAATCTAATGTCCCTGATGGAAGAAAATGAACTAGGCCTGATACTAATGCCCTTGGCTTTAAGATCCATAACTGAATAACCTGTTAGAGAAGTCCATTCCTTGTAATCATCATAACTCCGATCTTTCTTCTTCTTCAATCTCCTCATGAATCTCGGCCACCTGAAACCGAATGCAATTCGCTGTTCTTGATTGGATATATTATCACATGATGACCTTTTCCCTAGAACCACTCTCCAACAAACTTCAAGAATATGAAGGGGTGGATCTTCGTCTTCCCCAGGGATCGTAACAAGAGGCCCTGATCTCCCTAACATCATCCATCCCATGAACTTATGTATTAGTTCTTGCCCTTCTGCTTTCCCATACTTCAAACCAATCAAGAGTTTTATAACCTGAAACGGGATTTGATTTTCCAACACCCAAGACACTCTTGGGCGGGATTTGATTGGCCCACTTTTCTCGACTCATCCGCAGATTGTGATAGGTATGATGATACAAGTGGATTGTGAGAAGCATTAGGTGACCCCTTCGTTTCTTTTACTCGATAATCATCTACATCATGTCCAAGTATTTGTTCGGCAAGCATCTTGCAGGCTTGTTCGAGCATAGCCCTGTACCTTTTCTCAGCATCCTGGCGAATCCGCAAATGTTTTTCAGCCTGTTTTGAACAAGTTAAAAGGCGGGATAAGCTTATTTTCTGAAAAAATTGTGAAAGTGTCTTGTATTGAGTTGCTAAGAGGGGGATAGGTATAGATTACTTCAACTTGTAAGTTGAGGTTGATTTGAACTTCCATTTGTTCTATTAATGCCTCCTTGACTTCAAAACCCCTATCCATATTATCAATTTCGTAAACGTTTTGAATGTGGTCAGATTTTTTGAACAAGTATATAAACTCTTACTCGTTCATCTCAGGCGCTTGTGAGCTTTGAGGTGAACTGATGGCACGAGGGCTGTCCAAAAGGTAAGCTGAAAGTCCCACGATGTTATAAACAGAGAAATGAGTTCATTATTCAGATATCAAAACATAAAAACTCTTGTTTGGAAGCTTTCTAAGCCCAAATTTTTACATAAATGAAGGTAATGTTCTGTGATTTTTACAGGATACAGAGATGGAATACATCTTGAATGATCTAAAATTTGCAGGATTGAGACAAAATGATGATTCTCTATAAGAGACAAAATACATCTTTCACGTCAAATGCCAGATACCCGCCCAAGGGTGAAGTATACCAGCAGAAACATTAAAAGATGAAACCAAGACAAATTCTTTATGCACGAGTAATACAATTCAAAATCTTAATATTTTGAAGATTACTATTTGTTTGAAATTTTATTTTTCTTTTTCCAATTTTGCCAATCAAAAAATCAACTGAAATATGGTCGGGGTGCAAAGTGCCAAACTTATGGCATTTTTAGGATGGAGACCGCAATTTTTGTAATTTTAGGGTGGAGACTGTCTAATTAGTTTATTCTCAGGGTGCAATGTGCAAATTACCCCCCGTATATCTATCTATATCTATACTAGTGTATATATATATATTATACTATTATATTATATTATAAAAGAATAAGTTGTATTTTTATATTTTTATCTACTTAAAATATCCCTGTCAAATTTATTTTTTAATAGTAGAAGAGTCGAAAATAAATTTTAAATATCTATAACAATAAGGCTCTGTTTGTTTGACAGTGAATATAATTTAAAATGGGAATCAGATTTCTAGTAATTTGATTATTAGTAATCTGATTCCTTGAATAGTTGAATAGCGTTTGGTTGTCTACATAGAACTGAGCAAGCAAATAGACTTCATTCATTTTTTGTATTTGGTTCAAACACATATGATAAAGAACTCAACTCAAAATTAAAATTTTGACTTAAATACCCTTATCTTTTTTTAACATATTTTTATAATTTAAATATAAATTTTCAACTATAATAAAATATTTGATATCATATATCTTTTATATGTGTATGTATAAATATATATATATATATCAATTTGGTTAAATAATCAAAAATAAATGAATTTTTCAATAACAATGTGAATATTTTAAGAAACAAAAACATTATTCTTAACAAATAAAATACATTAATCATATAATGTCAACAATCATTTCAAAGGAACTATCACCAAAAGCATATGAATAGTATTTCAATTTTATTCAATAAATAAATATCAAATAAAATATAAACTACGATCTATTTTTTGACAATAAAAATATTTTAAATAAATTAAAAATAATCAATTATTCTTCTATAAATAATATAAATGGAACTTAAATAAACGTAAATTAAATGTATAAAGAAATAACTACTTTTGTTGAATTTGTAATGTACTTGATTGAGGGGTAGTGAGGGTATTAGAGTATTGTTTTTATGATTATCTGGATATGGTGATCACAATACCTCAATAAATAAGAGATTGTTATTCTTTTTTTTGGGAGAAGGATTACATATTTTATAAATTAGATTGCATTCCATAATATTAAAAAAGAATACCAAACAATGTTATTTAAATTTTGGGAATTATATACCCTGTTCAGATTTCATTCTCTTGACCAACAAATGAAGTCTAAGGACAATTATGTTAGGATTCTACCATTAAATTTCATATAGATATCCAAAATAAATTTGAAATATCTAACATAATATAACTAGCATTAAATTTCATATAGATATCCAAAATAAATTTGAAGTATCTAACATAATAAATATAGTTATATCATAAATTTAAAAAATTAGTCATATATTATTAGATTTAAAAAGGAAATAAAAGTTAAACCGAGATGAAGAGGGTAAGATTACAAACCGAGCAAGCATTTAATGCTGTGTTGGGCTTGAGATTAATGGAAGAAGGGTATCTGAAAGATGGATAAGCACTATGGAAATGGGTTCGGGCCGATTGGTGGATATTCGGGTTATGTGGGCTCCCCGAGGCTGATTGATAATGATGAAGATGGGTATTTAGGTAGTGGAAAGAGGAATGGTCTTGTTTGGTGGGAAAAATCTATCTTGATTCGGGACTGTTGGTCCCGGACAAGATAGACCACAAATTAACAGTGGGTTCCCACCCACCCCAAACAAAACCACCCACTCACTCAAAAAGGTGTATTATGTGGCTGAAATTGAATCGAGACCATTGATCTCGGTCTAACATAGAATTACCCCATTTGGTGAGTCCATGAATTTCCATTGGTTTTCAATCCAACAAATAAAATTTAACTATTAAAAGCTTTATCTTAATAAGTCCAATAAAAAACATGGTCTTTCATGTTTTAATAATTATAACAATTAGATATAATAACAAATTAATATTTCACTATTAAAGGTATATGACTAAAAAAGTGGTTGCTATTATAGCTCTAATACATCTACAACTTGCATAAAAAGATTGCAACATTCCTAAAACAACATCAACTACACTTCTATCATTATCAATAACATGTATTTACTTTCAAAGTTATGATAATAATAATAACATTATGTGTTTAATTATGTTTATAATTCTACATATATACAAGCCACACAGCACCTCTATTTCGTCCCTGAGTGCACGGAGTTTTCGAAAAGGGGTTTTCGGTTCGTATAGTTCTGAGTTTTTGAAAAGGGGTTTCCGGGTTAGTGCGAAACAACCGCGTATCTGCAAGGTTTCCGCTTTAGATAGTGTTGTATAGAAGCAATTTCTCTACATCGGAGTTGGTATGCATTTAATTGATAGCTTATTCAATCGTTTGCCTGTGGTTTGTGTAGTGGTGATAGCTTTGTAGTTGTCTTTTTTGTAGCTTATGGATCGAAGATTTCTGCAATGTACTTTTGATGAGTGTATTTAGTTATGTATCGCTATATTGCCCAAGTGTTTGAGTAGAGTTACTGGATTCTTGAGTCGATATTTAGTCTGTAACTTATTGAGGTGCTGAAAATATTTAAGTTATTGCCATATAAATGTCTGTAGATATGTGATTTTGTTTCCTAAACTTGCAAGATTAAAATTTTCTCTTGACTTCTTTCTTTTTCTGTTGTCCCTTTTGTTCTGTGAGAAAACAAAGTAATATATTACAAGTGACTATCTAATTTTTAGTTCACTCCAAACTAGGGGTGAAAATGAGTCGAATTGAGCCGAATGCATAGGTGTTCAAACTTGTTTGAATTACAATCGAGTTTTGAAAATTATGTTTGAACTTTGTTCGATTGTTCATCGAGCCGAGCTTAAACGAGCCGATCACGAGCCGAGCTCAAGTAATTTGAATATTTTGTCATGTTTTTATTATTTTTGCTAATTGAGCTGAGCTCGAGGGGAGCTTCAAAATGTATCGAACAGAAAAAGTTGTTCAAGCTTGGTTTGATAAATTATCGAATCGAGCTTGAACCAAAACTTTTAGCAATCGAGCTCTAGTCGAGTATCGAGTAGCTTGATTCAATTTTCAGCCCTACTCCAAACTTCACATATTCATAAAATAATTTAGAACAAATGACATATTTACAATGAAAAAAAGGATAGAATAGACACACGTTATTGATCATATAGTATAGAGTCGGTTATAATGTTAATCTCATTGTTCACAAAATTGCAAAATAGTTTTATAAAATTCTTTATTTTGCAATAGTCTCGTGTGTTTAAAAAAGCGGATGAAATTTCACAAGTAGCTTGCACACAACTTTGCATGATTAGATTACATTGGTTAAATTACATGAATATTATTTGACTTTTACAACACTAAATGCTAAACATTAATAATAAAAAAAGGACTTTTTTTATTGCAAGTTTACATAATATAAGATTTTTTTATTATGAAAATGAATGCAAATTAAGTATTTGCACATGGTCGAACTAACGATTCCCTAAGTTTTTAATGATTGAGACTAAACATTAAAAATGCATATTAGGAAATTAATTTTGTAAGTTTGTAAGAAATAGAATCAATATTACATTTACAAGGGTTCATATACGACTAATATTGTACTTTTCCTTGGTTATATTAATATTGTATATATTGAAAGTGTTAAATACCATTACGAAACTAATAATCACTCTTAAAATTAGTAACAAAGTTAGTTATAATAATTGTAACATATATATATATATAGTGTAGATTTAATTAACAAATTATTTATAAGTACATGTAGTGGTTATTTTATATGAACAATCATATGTATATTCTTTTTAAAGTTTTACTAATACATGCTAAGAATGTATTATAATATGTTACATGTAATTATACACATATTTAAAAGTAGGTTCAATAAAATTATTTTAAAAAATTAATTTTCATTTCTTAATATACTTTATAATAATTCAACGTTGGAGTTGGTATCAGTCTTTATTATTTCAATTAAAAAAATATAATTTAATATTCTATGAATGAGATGCAAATTTTTAATACGGATCATGTCACAGTGTTTTGATTTATGATGTTCTCTTTCAATAAATTAAAATATATGGCCAATAAGATCAAATTTAACTAATGAAAAAATAAGTTAAAATGGTTAATTTTGGATTTCTAATAGTCAATGCATGAAGGAAATAACGAATGAATAAGGAAATCATGTATATAACCTTTATATTTTAGATGTAATTATATTAACTGTCCCTCTTATTTAATAAATTTTAACTTAATTTACTTATTTTGAGTACATAACAAACACCATACCCCTTATAACAAAATAGTACAATTTCACCCTTATACTAAGCTGTGGAGTTTTCAAAAGGAATCAAAATATATTTTCATATTTTCTATTTTGCTCTTCTACTTGTCAACTTTTTTTGACAAAAGAATTTTTAAGAGGGGCAATTTAATTTTTTAATTAGAGTGGGTGTAATTTATAATCTAAAACCTTTGAATACATGATTTCATAAGAAATTAGTTAATATCTTGGTAATAAAGTGCAAAATTCAAATTTATGCCTATTTGAGATAGTTTAGATAAATTCAACTAAGTTATGGGAATATAACCGATGAAGTGACACGTACCAAATATGACCAAAATAGTGTACTTATACATAATACTTTGATTCAGGTAAATTATTTTGTAAAATTTATTTCATATAATGAAAGAAAATATTTATTATTACAATAAAATAATCAATCAAATTAAATTAAACAAGCGAACTCCATTTCTAATTTAATCAACATGAAATATTTTTAAAAATAAATATGAAGATTCAATTAATTTTAGGGCAATATGATAATTATTTACAAATAATTCTAAATTAATTAGTTGCTAAAACAATGTTGATAGAGAATATATACAAGTCATAAAAATAAACAAAAAAGATATTGTGGAAAAATATATATAAAAACATTTAAGAGGACAATATAACATTTAGTAGTACAGGTGAATGTACGATTTTATTATAAGAGGAGGCATTTCTTATGCATGCAAAATAATGTGCACTGATTACATTAAATAAGGGAGTAGCCAATTTGAATAACTTTTTTAAAATATTCTATTTTTTAAAATGAAGGAAATATTATGAGAAAATCCTAATTGTAGTCCCACAGGATAAGCCGAGTTTCAGATTAGTCCCAAATTTTACAGTTTTCTTAATATAGTCCCAATAATCGTTAATTTTTACTTATCTGGTCCTTCCGTTAATCAACGTTAGTCCCGTAGGATTTTAACGTTAGTCCCGTAAGATTTCAACCTTCGTCCCGTTTGATGGTTTCCATTAAAAGTTTTAAAATTAAGCTTTTTCAGGGGATAATTACATTTAGATCTTGATATTTGTAACTTACCAACAATTTTGTGATCTATCCGCAAAATGGTATCAGAGCCTTAGGTTTAATTGATGAAATAATTAATTATTATTGCATATTACTCTATTCTCTAACGGAGGAGATTTAAACAAGAATGGAACATAAGAACATATGTTCAACGAGTTACGAAAAGAGAGATTTTTGTCCAACATGGACAAAAATCGATACTAAGATTGATACTTTTAAGATAACCCACGATCTTAGAGAAGTTCAAAAAACGGTTCAAGATTATGGTCATAGATTGATCTGTCTACCTATGAAAATAGAGCATTTGAACCAAAAGATGGATGAGATATTACAAATCATCCCCGATCTGAAAAACTCAATAGTAGATCTGAAAAAAGAAATTTCAGATCTAGGTGAAAAATGGAAGGGTCGTATTGGATCATCCAATACGGACCGCATCCGTGATGCTTTTGGGCCAGTACCCCTTTTGCACCAGAAAGGTAAGGCAATGGAAATTCCGCGGCCCAAAACACAAGAAGATAAAATTAATGAAATTCTCAAAAGGATTAATTAATGGAAGTCTCACGAGTAGATCTATCCGATCTCCAAGAATTGACTGAATCTTTCTCCCATTTAGGGATGGTAGACTTAGTCAACATTAAACCTAACGAGGTGACAAATGTGGTGCCACCAGCACTACCACCTCCGGAAGGAAGCACAACATCTAATAATCCTCCAGAGGATAGCTCGATGCGTGAGGGTGTGGGTTTCCACACTAATACGACGCTAATTTTCGTTGGAACGCGTCTCAAAGAGAATCTAGGGAGAAATCCAAAAAGGGTACCAGAAAATACACCATGGGCTAGGACGATGTGTCAGCCCTTGCACCCTTATGGAACTATTCTGAATCTGGATATCATCGATTTTTGGAATATCGAAAAAATAATCGATGAATGGGTAGCTGTCATGAAAATAGCGGCCACCACTCTAGAACTCGACAAAGAAAACTTCGTCAGATTGATGGAATTGAGTCTAGAGGGATCAGTCAAGGTTGGTTGGGACCAAACACCTGCCTCAACCAAACAAGGAGTTCTGGATGGTGAATTCAAAAGCACCATTGCTGAAAGATTCAGAAGGCTTATAAATCTTCATTTCATCGGAGATGGATATTTCGATGAAAGTAATTCCGAGAAAACTAGAGAGAACATGCAAGCTCTCTTTGGTATGGAGTTAAGAAATATTTGTGCAATAGATGAATATATCTATTGGTTTCGCAAATACTTCTTTCAAAGTGGAGTCCCAACGGAGGTAGCAGCACCTTTGTTCTTCGCCAAGATTTGCAGCCCATGGCGAGAAATGCTGATACAAAGCTACAAGGTTCCCGAAGGACAGTTGGATTCGGTAGCCAGAAGAATGTCTTTTCTCAAAGACAAATTAAAGGATTGGTGTGCTCAAGCTTCACTCCAGAAAAATATGAAGAAGTTGAGAGGAAAGATGAAGAGAACTCCTCTCTGTTGTGAAAACAACGATTTCCCAGCAATCATTGGGGAAACAAATGAGCAGAAGAAGAAGAGGAAAAAGGAAAGTAACGCCGACAATAGGGGTTACAGAAATAAACCTTCGTTTAGACGAAGATTATGGTGGTCTAAAACCAAGGGCCGATCTTATAAATCGGGCCAACGGCAAGGACCTATGAGGGCTTCCTCACAAAGATCGAAACAATCTGATAGGAGATCCGGTGACCGTACCCCAACTCGGCGGACTTTCAAAAGAGCTCACACACGAGTTAATGAAAGTTTCAAAGACTGTAACTGTGGACGTGCGGAGCAAAGGGACATATCTCCCCGGATTGTCCACAGAAGCGAGAAGTCCGCCAATTTGAGGCTACGGCCGATATATTGGATGCAGTCTTTTATGGCGATTTGGTACCAATCTACCAATTCGAAAATTTCCCCTTAGACGAAAGTGTATATGAGGAAGAAATTAAAGGAGACTCGGATGGATCTTCAACCGAATCAGACTGAGTACAGTGAAGGAGATAGGCTCCAGACTTCTGAAAGCCTTTCTGAATTCTTTTCAAGAATGTCGGTTTCAAACCGAACACTGAAAAGAATTATGAGGCAAAATTCTAATATTGGGCCTATGATGTTTTTAGAATTGGAGGTTTTAGCCGAGTCCTAAATCAAATAGGACTAAACCAAAGAAAACATCACATCATATACAAGGTAAGTTAGGGAGAATTTGCGATTCCGATGGAACTTACGGGAAATATGATGGATATGCAATTAATTCCTAGAGAAGAGATTCTTGAGGAATTAGGTAGGCTACGAGAGGAAGTTGCAGTGACCATGAAATGGATCCATATAGGAACCATTGAGGTTGTCATAAAAGCTACTTTCAAGGAAGGAATTGATTCAGAAATCCATTTATCGATAATGGATAGGAGAATCAATAACCTTAGAGATGGCTGCCTTGGTACAATGGTAGGGAATTTATATGCAGGAAAACTTATGTTTGATATTCATCCAAGAATTGCATATAACCTAGCAGACCAAGATTTCAGTCGTGTCTTAACCCTTCATCAAGATTTCAAAAGAAAGGATCTTATGAAGGAAGGGAATAAGCTGTATTCTATAACTTATAGAATAGCGTATGCACTTTCCAATACACATCATTCGGATATTTTCCTACGGAAAGAGTATATTGAAATTCCTCGAATCTTCAAGGAATTTGCTAAAGTAATGACACCTGATCCAATTCAAATACCTAGAATTGGAGGAGTCGACATTATCATTAAAGACCATCCTATTCTAAGACAAATTAAACTATTCTGGTAAGGTATTTAGAAGTATACTCATCGGACACGGGTATGATTAGGTAAAATATTCTACTAAGTCTTTTTTATGAGTACATGTCTGAAATATATTCCTTTTTTAGTAATACTAAACATTATTTAATCAAATATGTACTCTAATTGTAATAATTAATAAAATATGACAATATTTGAGATAAACATAAAATAATAGGTTAGAAATTATGTAAAGACGATAAATTTTAAATGAGCAAAGAGTTTTGGGCATTGATTTCCTTATTTGCTTGTAAGCTAGAGGTGTATGCGAATGGACTCAATAATTTTATGAAAAAAAATTCAATACGACCTAAGATGTATGGGTTAATAAAATGTCAAAGCAAAATCATACAATTGTCTTTTGGAATCATGTGGTTCGAGTTGCTTGGGTACGAAACAGTATTTATGAGTGAACTTGCTAATTGGAGGGTTTAATGACTTTAATATATGGATACATATATGTCAAGATACGTATACGGAATGTGACATATTTTAAAGTTTTAGGATATGGTATATTGGAGATACATCTATATGAACGGATAATATTCAAAAAATTAATTAAATAAATTCATTCACATAAATAAAATTTTATTCAACTATTTCAATTTCTTCGCCATTTATTTAGTACATATATGTCAAGATACGTGTACGGAATGCGACATATTTTAAAGTTTTAGGATATGATACATTGAGGATATATCTACATGAGCGTATAATATTCAAAAAATTAATTAAATAAATTCATTCACATAAATAAAATTTTATCCAATTATTTTAATTTCTTCGTCATTTGTTTAATACATATATGCCAAGACACGTATATGGAATGCGACATTTTTTAAAGTTTTAGGATATGGTACATTGAGAATACATCTATATGAATATATAATTGTCACACCCCCGGACCGGGCCTGGGGACGATGACCCTTTTCTTTTGTAAATGTTATGATTTTTTAGAATAATAAAATATATCCCTTGTAAATTAAAACAAACCATTTTTCTTTTCACAATATCAAATCCTGTATATTAACATACGTTTGTTTACAAAACCACAACAGAGCGGCTATTTAAACAAAAATCAGAGTTTTTTGAGCTACAAAATGCTCGAAACACAACATATGAACATAGCTCTGACCGCTTGGGAGACTTGGAAAACCTTCACATAAAAACATGATTATCACCTGCATCATAAGAATCTAATAAGCTAATGGCTCAGTAAGAAGAAGCTCGATATATATAACGTCTCACATAACACATAAGACAGTCAATAATGCATAGTTCATTTAAAAATATTTATTTTTCCTTTCTTTTTTGGGCACCCTCGAAGTATGGTATTCGACTGATGATGATAGGCGTCTGTTTTCGGAACATGTTCATAATTGGCCAATAAATTACAACTATACCCCATGCGAAACTTCGAATGGTGATTTGAGGCACTAAACGATGTCGGAATGCATTTAAACCAAAGCCATAAGCTTTGTGAGCATGTGATAGACAAGAACACCTCAAAATCCCAATGTACGATTTTTGGTGAAAATTACAACTATACCCCTACGAAATTTAGAATGGTGATTTGAGACACTAAACGATGCCGCAATGCATTGAAACCAAAGTCATAAGCTTTGTGAGCATGTGATAGACCAGAATACCTCAAAATCCCAATGTACGATTTTTGGTGAAAATTACAACTATACCCCCTACGAAACTTCGAATAGTGATTTGAGGCACTAAACGATGTCGAAATGTATTGAAACCAAAGCCATAAGCTTTGTGAGCATGTGATAGACAAAAATACCTTAAAATCCCAATGTACGATTTTTGGTGAAAATTACAACTATACCCCATGCGAAACTTCGAATGATGATTTGAGGCACTAAACGATGTCGAAATGCAATTAAGCCAAAGCCATAAGCTTTGTGAGCATGTGATAGACAAGAATACCTCAAAATCCCAATGTACGATTCTTGGTGAAAATTACAACTATACCTATATGAAACTTTGAATGGTGATTTGAGGGACTAAACGATGTCGAAATGCATTGAAACCAAAGCCATAAGCTTTGTGAGCATGTGATAGATAAGAATACCTCAAAATCCCAATGTACGATTTTTGGTTAAAATTACAAGTATACCCCTACGAAACTTCGAATGGTGATTTGAGGCACTAAACGATGTCGGAATGCATTTAAACCAAAGCCACAAGCTTTGTGAGCATGTGATAGACCAGAATACCTCAAAATCCCAATGTAAGATTTTTGGTGAAAATTACAACTATACCCCATGCGAAACTTCGAATGGTGATTTGAGGCACTAAACGATGTCGGAATGCATTGAAACCAAAGCCATAAGCTTTGTGAGCATGTGATAGACAAGAATACCTCAAAATTCCAATGTACGATTTTTGGTGAAAATTACAACTATACCCCCTACGAAACTTCGAATAGTGATTTGAGGCACTAGACGATGTCGGAATGCATTGAAACCAAAGCCATAAGCTTTGTGAGCATGTGATAGACAAAAATACCTTAAAATCCCAATGTACGATTTTTGGTGAAAATTACAACTATACCCCATGCGAAACTTCGAATGGTGATTTGAGGCACTAAACGATGTCGGAATGCTTTGAAACCAAAGTCATAAGCTTTGTGAGCATGTGATAGACAAGAATACCTCAAAATCCCAATGTACGATTTTTGGTGAAAATTACAACTATACCCCTACGAAACTTCGAATGGTGATTTGAGACACTAAACGATGCCGCAATGCATTGAAACCAAAGTCATAAGCTTTGTGAGCATGTGATAGACAAGAATACCTCAAAATTCCAATGTATGATTTTTGGTGAAAATTACAACTATACCCCATGCGAAACTTCGAATGATGATTTGAGGCACTAAACGATGTCGAAATGCAATGAAACCAAAGCCATAAGCTTTGTGAGCATGTGATAGACAAGAATACCTCAAAATCCCAATGTACGATTCTTGGTGAAAATTACAACTATACCCATACGAAATTTCGAATGGTGATTTGAGGCACTAAACGATGTCGGAATGCATTGAAACCAAAGCCATAAGCTTTGTGAACATGTGATAGACAAGAATACCTCAAAATCCGAATATACGATTTTTAGTGAAAATTAGAACTATATCCCATGCGAAACTTCGAATTGTGATTTGAGGCACTAAACGATGTCGGAATGCATTGAAACCAAAGCCACAAGCTTTGTGAGCATGTGATAGACAAGAATTCCTCAAAATTCCAATGTACGATTTTTGGTGAAAATTACAACTATACCCCTACGAAACTTCGAATGGTGATTTGAGGCACTAAACGATGTCAGAATACATTGAAACCAAAGCCATAAGCTTTGTGAGCATGTGATAGACAAGAATACCTCAAAATCCCAATGTACGATTTTTGGTGAAAATTACAACTATACCCCTACGAAACTTCGAATGGTGATTTGAGGCACTAAACGATGCCGGAATGCATTGAAACCAAAGCCATATGCTTTGTGAGCTTGTGATAGACAAGAATACCTCAAAATCCCAATGTACGATTTTTGGTTAAAATAACAAGTATACCCCTACGAAACTTCGAATGGTGATTTGAGGCACTAAACGATGTCGGAATGCATTTAAACCAAAGCCACAAGCTTTGTGAGCATGTGATAGACAAAAATACCTCAAAATCCCAATGTACGATCTTTCGTTAAAATTACAACTATACCCCATGCGAAACTTCGAATGGTGATTTGAGGCACTAAACGATGTCGGAATGCATTGAAACCAAAGCCATAAGCTTTGTGAGCATGTGATAGACAAGAATACCTCAAAATCCCAATGTACGATTTTTGGTGAAAGATACAACAATACCCCTACGAAACTTCGAATGGTGATTTGAGACACTAAACGATGCCGTAATGCATTGAAACCAAAGTCATAAGCTTTGTGAGCACGTGATAGACAAGAATACCTCAAAATCCCAATGTACGATTTTTGGTGAAAATACAACTATACCCCTACGAAACTTCGAATAGTGATTTGAGGCACTAAACGATGTCGAAATGCATTGAAACCAAAGCCATAAGCTTTGTGAGCATGTGATAGACAAAAATACCTCAAAATCCCAATGTACGATTTTTTGGTGAAAATTACAACTATACCCCATGCAAAACTTCGAATGATGATTTGAGGCACTAAACGATGTCGAAATGCAATGAAACCAAAGCCATAAGCTTTGTGAGCATGTGATAGACAAGAATACCTCAAAATCCCAATGTTCGATTCTTGGTGAAAATTACAACTATACCCATCCGAAACTTCGAATGGTGATTTGAGGGACTAAACGATGTCGAAATGCATTGAAACCAAAGCCATAAGCTTTGTGAGCATGTGATAGATAAGAATACCTCAAAATCCCAATGTACGATTTTTGGTGAAAATTACAACTATACCCCCTACGAAACATCGAATGGAGATTTGAGGCACTAAACGATGTTGGAATGCATTGAAACCAAAGCCATAAGCATTGTGAGCATGTGATAGACAAGAATACCTCAAAATCCCAATGTACGATTTTTGGTGAAAATTACAACTACACCCTATGAAATTTCGAATGGTGATTTGAGGCACTAAACGATGTCGGAATGCATTGAAACAAAAGCCATAAGCTTTGTGAGCATGTGATAGACAAAAATACCTTAAAATCCCAATGTACGATTTTTGGTAAAAATTACAACTATACCCCTACGAAACTTCGAATGGTGATTTGAGACACTAAACGATGTCGGAATGCATTGAAACCAAAGCCATAAGCATTGTGAACATGTGATAGGCAAGAATACCTCAAAATCCCAATATACGATTTTTAGTGAAAATTAGAACTATACCCCATGCGAAACTTCGAATGGTGATTTGAGGCACTAAACGATGTCGGAATGCATTGAAACCAAAGCCACAAGCTTTGTGAGCATGTGATAGACAAGAATTCCTCAAAATTCCAATGTACGATTTTTGGTGAAAATTACAACTATACCCCTACGAAACTTCGAATGGTGATTTGAGGCACTAAACGATGTCAGAATACATTGAAACCAAAGCCATAAGCTTTGTGAGCATGTGATAGACAAGAATACCTCAAAATTCCAATGTACGATTTTTGGTGAAAATTACAACTATACCCCTACGAAACTTCGAATGGTGATTTGAGGCACTAAACGATGCCGGAATGCATTGAAACCAAAGCCATAAGCTTTGTGAGCTTGTGATAGACAAGAATACCTCAAAATCCCAATGTACAATTTTTGGTTAAAATAACAAGTATACCCCTACGAAACTTCGAATGGTGATTTGAGGCACTAAACGATGTCGGAATGCATTTAAACCAAAGCCACAAGCTTTGTGAGCATGTGATAGACAAGAATACCTCAAAATCTCAATGTACGATTTTTCGTTAAAATTACAACTATACCCCATGCGAAACTTCGAATGGTGATTTGAGGCACTAAACGTTGTCGGAATGCATTGAAACCAAAGCCATAAGCTTTGTGAGCATGTGATAGACAAGAATACCTCAAAATCCCAATGTACGATTTTTGGTGAAAGATACAACAATACCCCTACGAAACTTCGAATGGTGATTTGAGACACTAAACAATGCCGCAATGCATTGAAACCAAAGTCATAAGCTTTGTGAGCATGTGATAGACAAGAATACCTCAAAATCCCAATGTACGATTTTTGGTGAAAATTACAACTATACCCCTACGAAACTTCGAATAGTGATTTGAGGCACTAAACGATGTCGAAATGCATTGAAACCAAAGCCATAAGCTTTGTGAGCATGTGATAGACAAAAATACCTCAAAATCCCAATGTACGATTTTTGGTGAAAATTACAACTATACCCCATGCAAAACTTCGAATGATGATTTGAGGCACTAAACGATGTCGAAATGCGATGAAACCAAAGCCATAAGCTTTGTGAGCATGTGATAGACAAGAATACCTCAAAATCCCAATGTACGATTCTTGGTGAAAATTACAACTATACCCATACGAAACTTCGAATGGTGATTTGAGGGACTAAACGATGTCGAAATGCATTGAAACCAAAGCCATAAGCTTTGTGAGCATGTGATAGATAAGAATACCTCAAAATCCCAATGTACGATTTTTGGTGAAAATTACAACTATACCCCCTACGAAACATCGAATGGAGATTTGAGGCACTAAACGATGTTGGAATGCATTGAAACCAAAACCATAAGCATTGTGAGCATGTGATAGACAAGAATACCTCAAAATCCCAATGTACGATTTTTGGTGAAAATTACAACTACACCCTATGAAATTTCGAATGGTCATTTGAGGCACTAAACGATGTCGGAATGCATTGAAACCAAAGCCATAAGCTTTGTGAGCATGTGATAGATAAGAATACCTAAAAATCCAAATGTACAATTTTTGGTGAAAATTACAACTATACACCCCTACGAAATTTCGAATGGTGATTTGAGGCACTAGACGATGTCGGAATGCATTGAAACCAAAGCCATAAGCTTTGTGAGCATGTGATAGACAAGAATACCTCAAAATCCCAATATATGATTTTTGGTGAAAATTACAACTATACCCCTACGAAACTTCGAATGGTGATTTCAGGCACTAAACGATGCCGCAATGCATTGAAACCAAAGTCATAAGCTTTGTGAGCATGTGATAGACAAGAATACCTCAAAATCCCAATGTACGATTTTTGGTGAAAATTACAACTATACCCCTTACGAAACTTCGAATGGTGATTTAAGGCATTAAACGATGTCGGAATGCATTGAAACCAAAGCCATAAGCTTTCTGAGCATGAGATAGACAAGAATACCTCAAAAATCCCAATATACGATTTTTGGTGAAAATTACAACTATACCCCACGCGAAACTTCGAATGGTGATTTGAGGCACTAAACGATGTCGGAATGCATTGAAACCAAAGCCATATTGTGAGCATGTGATAGACAAGAATACCTCAAAATCCCAATGTACGATTTTTGGTTAAAATAACAAGTATACCCCTACGAAACTTCGAATGGTGATTTGAGGCACTAAACGATGTCGGAATGCATTTAAACCAAAGCCACAAGCTTTGTGAGCATGTGATAGACAAAAATACCTCAAAATCCCAATGTACGATCTTTCGTTAAAATTACAACTATACCCCATGCGAAACTTCGAATGGTGATTTGAGGCACTAAACGATGTCGGAATGCATTGAAACCAAAGCCATAAGCTTTGTGAGCATGTGATAGACAAGAATACCTCAAAATCCCAATGTACGATTTTTGGTGAAAGATACAACAATACCCCTACGAAACTTCGAATGGTGATTTGAGACACTAAACGATGCCGTAATGCATTGAAACCAAAGTCATAAGCTTTGTGAGCATGTGATAGACAAGAATACCTCAAAATCCCAATGTACGATTTTTGGTGAAAATACAACTATACCCCTACGAAACTTCGAATAGTGATTTGAGGCACTAAACGATGTCGAAATGCATTGAAACCAAAGCCATAAGCTTTGTGAGCATGTGATAGACAAAAATACCTCAAAATCCCAATGTACGATTTTTTGGTGAAAATTACAACTATACCCCATGCAAAACTTCGAATGATGATTTGAGGCACTAAACGATGTCGAAATGCAATGAAACCAAAGCCATAAGCTTTGTGAGCATGTGATAGACAAGAATACCTCAAAATCCCAATGTTCGATTCTTGGTGAAAATTACAACTATACCCATCCGAAACTTCGAATGGTGATTTGAGGGACTAAACGATGTCGAAATGCATTGAAACCAAAGCCATAAGCTTTGTGAGCATGTGATAGATAAGAATACCTCAAAATCCCAATGTACGATTTTTGGTGAAAATTACAACTATACCCCCTACGAAACATCGAATGGAGATTTGAGGCACTAAACGATGTTGGAATGCATTGAAACCAAAGCCATAAGCATTGTGAGCATGTGATAGACAAGAATACCTCAAAATCCCAATGTACGATTTTTGGTGAAAATTACAACTACACCCTATGAAATTTCGAATGGTGATTTGAGGCACTAAACGATGTCGGAATGCATTGAAACAAAAGCCATAAGCTTTGTGAGCATGTGATAGACAAAAATACCTTAAAATCCCAATGTACGATTTTTGGTAAAAATTACAACTATACCCCTACGAAACTTCGAATGGTGATTTGAGACACTAAACGATGTCGGAATGCATTGAAACCAAAGCCATAAGCATTGTGAACATGTGATAGGCAAGAATACCTCAAAATCCCAATATACGATTTTTAGTGAAAATTAGAACTATACCCCATGCGAAACTTCGAATGGTGATTTGAGGCACTAAACGATGTCGGAATGCATTGAAACCAAAGCCACAAGCTTTGTGAGCATGTGATAGACAAGAATTCCTCAAAATTCCAATGTACGATTTTTGGTGAAAATTACAACTATACCCCTACGAAACTTCGAATGGTGATTTGAGGCACTAAACGATGTCAGAATACATTGAAACCAAAGCCATAAGCTTTGTGAGCATGTGATAGACAAGAATACCTCAAAATTCCAATGTACGATTTTTGGTGAAAATTACAACTATACCCCTACGAAACTTCGAATGGTGATTTGAGGCACTAAACGATGCCGGAATGCATTGAAACCAAAGCCATAAGCTTTGTGAGCTTGTGATAGACAAGAATACCTCAAAATCCCAATGTACAATTTTTGGTTAAAATAACAAGTATACCCCTACGAAACTTCGAATGGTGATTTGAGGCACTAAACGATGTCGGAATGCATTTAAACCAAAGCCACAAGCTTTGTGAGCATGTGATAGACAAGAATACCTCAAAATCTCAATGTACGATTTTTCGTTAAAATTACAACTATACCCCATGCGAAACTTCGAATGGTGATTTGAGGCACTAAACGTTGTCGGAATGCATTGAAACCAAAGCCATAAGCTTTGTGAGCATGTGATAGACAAGAATACCTCAAAATCCCAATGTACGATTTTTGGTGAAAGATACAACAATACCCCTACGAAACTTCGAATGGTGATTTGAGACACTAAACAATGCCGCAATGCATTGAAACCAAAGTCATAAGCTTTGTGAGCATGTGATAGACAAGAATACCTCAAAATCCCAATGTACGATTTTTGGTGAAAATTACAACTATACCCCTACGAAACTTCGAATAGTGATTTGAGGCACTAAACGATGTCGAAATGCATTGAAACCAAAGCCATAAGCTTTGTGAGCATGTGATAGACAAAAATACCTCAAAATCCCAATGTACGATTTTTGGTGAAAATTACAACTATACCCCATGCAAAACTTCGAATGATGATTTGAGGCACTAAACGATGTCGAAATGCGATGAAACCAAAGCCATAAGCTTTGTGAGCATGTGATAGACAAGAATACCTCAAAATCCCAATGTACGATTCTTGGTGAAAATTACAACTATACCCATACGAAACTTCGAATGGTGATTTGAGGGACTAAACGATGTCGAAATGCATTGAAACCAAAGCCATAAGCTTTGTGAGCATGTGATAGATAAGAATACCTCAAAATCCCAATGTACGATTTTTGGTGAAAATTACAACTATACCCCCTACGAAACATCGAATGGAGATTTGAGGCACTAAACGATGTTGGAATGCATTGAAACCAAAACCATAAGCATTGTGAGCATGTGATAGACAAGAATACCTCAAAATCCCAATGTACGATTTTTGGTGAAAATTACAACTACACCCTATGAAATTTCGAATGGTCATTTGAGGCACTAAACGATGTCGGAATGCATTGAAACCAAAGCCATAAGCTTTGTGAGCATGTGATAGATAAGAATACCTAAAAATCCAAATGTACAATTTTTGGTGAAAATTACAACTATACACCCCTACGAAATTTCGAATGGTGATTTGAGGCACTAGACGATGTCGGAATGCATTGAAACCAAAGCCATAAGCTTTGTGAGCATGTGATAGACAAGAATACCTCAAAATCCCAATATATGATTTTTGGTGAAAATTACAACTATACCCCTACGAAACTTCGAATGGTGATTTCAGGCACTAAACGATGCCGCAATGCATTGAAACCAAAGTCATAAGCTTTGTGAGCATGTGATAGACAAGAATACCTCAAAATCCCAATGTACGATTTTTGGTGAAAATTACAACTATACCCCTTACGAAACTTCGAATGGTGATTTAAGGCATTAAACGATGTCGGAATGCATTGAAACCAAAGCCATAAGCTTTCTGAGCATGAGATAGACAAGAATACCTCAAAAATCCCAATATACGATTTTTGGTGAAAATTACAACTATACCCCACGCGAAACTTCGAATGGTGATTTGAGGCACTAAACGATGTCGGAATGCATTGAAACCAAAGCCATATTGTGAGCATGTGATAGACAAGAATACCTCAAAATCCCAATGTACGATTTTTGGTGAAAATTACAACTATACCCCTACGGAACTTCGAATGGTGATTTGAGGCACTAAACGATGTCGGAATGCATTGAAACCAAAGCCATAAGCTTTCTGAGCATGTGATAGACAAGAATACCTCAAAATCCCAATGTATGATTTTTGGTGAAAATTACAACTATACCCCTACGAAACTTCGAATGGTGATTTGAGGCACTAAACGATGCCGCAATGCATTGAAACCAAAGCCATAAGCTTTATGAGCATGTGATAGACAAGAATACCTCAAAATCCCAATGTACGATTTTTGGTGAAAATTACAACTATACCCCCTACGAAACTTCGAATGGTGATTTGAGGCACTAAACGATGTCGGAATGCATTGAAAACAAAGCCATAAGCTTTCTGAGCATGTGATAGACAAGAATACCTCAAAATCCCAATGTACGATTTTGGGTGAAAATTACAACTATACCCCTACGAAACTTCGAATGGTGATTTTAGGCACTAAACGATGCCTGAATGCATTGAAACCAAAGCCATAAGCTTTGTGAGTATGTGATAGACAAGAATACTCAAAATCTCAATGTACGATTTTTGGTGAAAATTACAACTATACCCCTACGAAACTTCGAATTGTGATTTGAGGCACTAAACGATGTCGGAATGCATTGAAACCAAAGCCATAAGCTTTGTGAGCATGTGATAGACAAGAATACCTCAAAATCCCAATGTACGATTTTTGGTGAAAATTACAACTATACCCCTACGAAACTTCGAATGGTGATTTGAGGCACTAAATGATGTCGGAATGCATTGAAACCAAAGTCATAAGTTTTGTGAGCATGTGATGACAAGAATACCTCAAAATCCCAATGTACGATTTTTGGTGAAAATTACAACTATACCCCCTACGAAACTTCGAATAGTGATTTGAGGCACTAAACGATGTCGGAATGCATTGAAACCAAAGCCATAAGCTTTGTGAGCATGTGATAGAGAAGAATATCTCAAAATCCCAATATACGATTTTTGGTGAAAATTACAACTATATCCCATGCGAAACTTCGAATGGTGATTTGAGGCACTAAACGATGTCGAAATGCATTGAAACCAAAGCCATAAGCTTTGTGAGCATGTGATAGATAAGAATACCTCAAAATCCCAATGTACGATTTTTGGTGAAAATTACAACTATACCCCCTACGAAACTTCGAATGGAGATTTGAGGCACTAAACGATGTTGGAATGCATTGAAACCAAAGCCATAAGCATTGTGAGCATGTGATAGATAAGAATACCTCAAAATCCCAATGTACGATTTTTGGTGAAAATTACAACTATACCCCCTACGAAACTTCGAATGGAGATTTGAGGCACTAAACGATGTTGGAATGCATTGAAACCAAAGCCATAAGCATTGTGAGCATGTGATAGATAAGAATACCTCAAAATTCCAATGTACGATTTTTGGTGAAAATTACAACTATACCCCTACGAAATTTCAAATGGAGATTTGAGGCACTAAACGATGTCGGAAAGCATTGAAACCAAAGCCATAAGTTTTGTGAGCATGTGATAGACAAGAATACCTCAAAATCCAAATGTACGATTTTTGGTGAAAATTACAACTGTACACCCTATGAAACTTCGAATGGTGATTTGAGGCACTAAACGATGTCGGAATGCATTGAAACCAAAGCCATAAGCTTTGTGAGCATGTGATAGACAAGAATACCCCAAAATCCCACTGTATGATTTTTGGTGAAAATTACAACTATACCCCTACGAAACTTCGAATGGTGATTTGAGGCACTAAATGATGCCGCAATGCATTGAAACCAAAGCCATAAGCTTTGTGAGCATGTGATAGACAAGAATACCTCAAAATCCCAATGTACAATTTTTGGTGAAAATTACAACTATACCCCCTACAAAACTTCGAATGGTGATTTGAGGCACTAAACGATGTCAAGATGCATTGAAACCAAAGCCATAAGCTTTCTGAGCATGTGATAGACAAGAATACCTCAAAATCCCAATAAACGATTTTTGGTGAAAATTACAACTATACCCCATGCGAAAGTTCGAATGGTGATTTGAGGCACTAAACGATGTTGGAATGCATTGAAACGAAAGCCATAAGCTTTGTGAGCATGTGATAGACAAGAATACCTCAAAATCCCAATGTACGATTTTTGGTGAAAATTACAACTATACACCTACGAAACTTCGAATGGTGATTGAGGCACTAAACGATGTCGGAATGCATTGAAACCAAAGCCATAAGCTTTGTGAGCATGTGATAGACAAGAATACCTAAAATTCCAAATGTACAATTTTTGGTGAAAATTACAACTATACCCCTACGAAATTTCGAATGGTGATTGGAGGCACTAGACGATGTCGGAATGCATTGAAACCAAAGACATAAGCTTTGTGAGCATGTGATAGACAAGAATACCTCAAAATCCCAATATAAGATTTTTGGTGAAAATTACAACTATACCCCTACGAAACTTCGAATGGTGATTTCAGGCACTAAACGATGCCGCAATGCATTGAAACCAAAGTCATAAGCTTTGTGAGCATGTGATAGACAAGAATACCTCAAAATCCCAATGTACGATTTTTGGTGAAAATTACAACTATACCCCTTACGAAACTTCGAATGGTGATTTAAGGCACTAAACGATGTCGGAATGCATTGAAACCAAAGCCATAAGCTTTCTGAGCATGAGATAGACAAGAATACCTCAAAAATCCCAATATACGATTTTTGGTGAAAATTACAACTATACCCCACGCGAAACTTCGAATGGTGATTTGAGGCACTAAACGATGTCGGAATGCATTGAAACCAAAGCCATAAGCTTTGTGAGCATGTGATAGACAAGAATACCTCAAAATCCCAATGTACGATTTTTGGTGAAAATTACAACTATACCCCTACGGAACTTCGAATGGTGATTTGAGGCACTAAACGATGTCGGAATGCATTGAAACCAAAGCCATAAGCTTTCTGAGCATGTGATAGACAAGAATACATCAAAATCCCAATGTATGATTTTTGGTGAAAATTACAACTATACCCCTACGAAACTTCGAATGGTGGTTTGAGGCACTAAACGATGCCGCAATGCATTGAAACCAAAGCCATAAGCTTTGTGAGCATGTGATAGACAAGAATACCTCAAAATCCCAATGTACGATTTTTGGTGAAAATTACAACTATACCCCCTACGAAACTTCGAATGGTGATTTGAGGCACTAAACGATGTCGGAATGCATTGAAAACAAAGCCATAAGCTTTCTGAGCATGTGATAGACAAGAATACCTCAAAATCCCAATGTACGATTTTCGGTGAAAATTACAACTATACCCCTACGAAACTTCGAATGGTGATTTTTGGCACTAAACGATGCCTGAATGCATTGAAACCAAAGCCATAAGCTTTGTGAGTATGTGATAGACAAGAATACCTCAAAATCTCAATGTACGATTTTTGGTGAAAATTACAACTATACCCCTACGAAACTTCGAATGGTGATTTGAGGCACTAAACGATGTCGGAATGCATTGAAACCAAAGCCATAAGCTTTGTGAGCATGTGATAGACAAGAATACCTCAAAATCCCAATGTACGATTTTTGGTGAAAATTACAACTATACCCCTACGAAACTTCGAATGGTGATTTGAGGCACTAAATGATGTCGGAATGCATTGAAACCAAAGTCATAAGTTTTGTGAGCATGTGATGACAAGAATACCTCAAAATCCCAATGTACGATTTTTGGTGAAAATTACAACTATACCCCCTATGAAACTTCGAATAATGATTTGAGGCACTAAACGATGTCGGAATGCATTGAAACCAAAGCCATAAGCTTTGTGAGCATGTGATAGAGAAGAATACCTCAAAATCCCAATATACGATTTTTGGTGAAAATTACAACTATACCCCATGCGAAACTTCGAATGATGATTTGAGGCACTAAACGATGTCGAAATGCATTGAAACCAAAGCCATAAGCTTTGTGAGCATGTGATAGTTAAGAATACATCAAAATCCCAAAGTACAATTTTTGGTGAAAATTACAACTATAACCCTACAAAACTTCGAATGGTGTTTTGAGGCACTAAACGATGTCGAAATACATTGAAACCAAAGCCATAAGCTTTGTGAGCATGTGATAGATAAGAATACCTCAAAATCCCAATGTACGATTTTTGGTGAAAATTACAACTATACCCCCTACGAAACTTCGAATGGAGATTTGAGGCACTAAACGATGTTGGAATGCATTGAAACCAAAGCCATAAGCATTGTGAGCATGTGATAGATAAGAATACCTCAATATCCCAATGTACGATTCTTGGTGAAAATTACAACTATACCCCTACGAAATTTCAAATGGAGATTTGAGGCACTAAACGATGTCGTAAAGCATTGAAACCAAAGCCATAAGTTTTGTGAGCATGTGATAGACAAGAATACCTCAAAATCCAAATGTACGATTTTTGGTGAAAATTACAACTATACCCCCTACGAAACTTCGAATAATGATTTGAGGCACTAAACGATGTCGGAATGCATTGAAACCAAAGCCATAAGCTTTGTGAGCATGTGATAGAGAAGAATACCTCAAAATCCCAATATACGATTTTTGGTGAAAATTACAATTATACCCCATGCGAAACTTCGAATGATGATTTGAGGCACTAAACGATGTCGAAATGCATTGAAACCAAAGCCATAAGCTTTGTGAGCATGTGATAGTTAAGAATACATCAAAATCCCAAAGTACAATTTTTGGTGAAAATTACAACTATACCCCCTACAAAACTTCGAATGGTGATTTGAGGCACTAAACGATGTCAAGATGCATTGAAACCAAAGCCATAAGCTTTCTGAGCATGTGATAGACAAGAATACCTCAAAATCCCAATAAACGATTTTTGGTGAAAATTACAACTATACCCCATGCGAAACTTCGAATGGTGATTTGAGGCACTAAACGATGTCGGAATGCATTGAAACCAAAGCCATAAGCTTTGTGAGCATGTGATAGATAAGAATACCTCAAAATCCCAATGTACGATTTTTGGTAAAAATTACAAATATTCCCCTACGAAAATTCGAATGGTGATTTGAGGCACTAAACGATGTCGTAATGCATTGAAACCAAAGCCATAAGCTTTGTGAGCATTTGATAGACAAGAATACCTCAAAATCTCAATGTTCGATTTTTGGTGAAAATTACAACTATACCCATACGAAACTTCGAATGGTGATTTGAGGCACTAAACGATGTTGAAATGCATTGAAACCAAAGCTATAAGTTTTGTGAGCATGTGATAGACAAGAATACCTCAAAATCACAATGTACGCTTTTTGGTGAAAATTAAAACTATACCCCTACGAAACTTCGAATCATGATTTGAGGCACTACACGATGTCGGAATGCATTGAAACCAAAGCCATAAGCTTTGTGAGCATGTGATAGACAAGAATACCTCAAAATCCCAATGTACAATTTTTGGTGAAAATTACTACTATACCCCTACGAAACTTCGAATGGTGATTTAAGGCACTAAACGATGTCGGAATGCATTGAAACCAAAGCCATAGGCTTTGTGAGCATGTGATAGACAAGAATACCTCAAAATCCCAATGTACGATTTTTGGTGAAAATTACTACTATAACCCTACGAAATTGTGAATAGTGATTTGAGGCACTAAACGATGTCGGAATGCATTGAAACAAAATCCATAAGCTTTGTGAGCATGTGATAGACAAGTATACCTCAAAATCCCAATGTATGATTTTTGGTGAAAATTACAACTATACCCCTACGAAACTTTGAATGTTGATTTGAGGCACTAAACGATGTCGGAATGCATTGAAACCAAAGCCATAAGCTTTGTGAGCATGTGATAGACAAGAATACCTCAAAATCCCAATGTACGATTTTTGGTGAAAATTACAACAATACCCCTATGAAACTTCGAATGGTGATTTGAGGCACTAAACGATGTCGAAATGCATTGAAACCAAAGCTATAAGTTTTGTGAGCATGTGATAGACAAGAATACCTCAAAATCCCAATGTACGCTTTTTGGTGAAAAATTAAAACTATACCCCTACGAAACTTCGAATCATGATTTGAGGCACTACACGATGTCGGAATGCATTGAAACCAAAGCCATAAGCTTTGTGAGCATGTGATAGACAAGAATACCTCAAAATCCCAATGTACAATTTTTGGTGAAAATTACTACTATACCCCTACGAAACTTCGAATGGTGATTTAAGGCACTAAACGATGTCGGAATGCATTGAAACCAAAGCCATAAGCTTTGTGAGCATGTGATAGACAAGAATACCTCAAAATCCCAATGTACGATTTTTGGTGAAAATTACTACTATAACCCTACGAAATTTCGAATAGTGATTTGAGGCACTAAACGATGTCGGAATGCATTGAAACAAAATCCATAAGCTTTGTGAGCATGTGATAGACAAGTATACCTCAAAATCCCAATGTATGATTTTTGGTGAAAATTACAACTATACCCCTACGAAACTTTGAATGCTGATTTAAGGCACTAAACGATGTCGGAATGCATTGAAACCAAAGCCATAAGCTTTGTGCACATGGGATAGACAAGAATACCTCAAAATCCCAATATATGATTTTTGGAGAAAATTACTACTATAACCCTACGAAATTTCGAATAGTGATTTGAGGCACTAAACGATGTCGGAATGCATTGAAACAAAATCCATAAGCTTTGTGAGCATGTGATAGACAAGAATACGTCAAAATTCCAATGTACGATTTTTGGCGAAAATTACAACTATACCCCTACGAAACTTCGAATGGTGATTTGAGGCACTAAACGATGTCAGAATACATTGAAACCAAAGCCATAAGCTTTGTGAGCATGAGATAGACAAGAATACCTCAAAATCACAATGTACGATTTTTGGTGAAAATTACAACTATACCTCTACGAAACATCAAATGGTGACTTGAGGCACAAAACGATGTCGGAATGCATTGAAACCAAAGCCATAAGCTTTGTGAGCATGTGATAGACAAGCATACCTCAAAATCCCAATATACGATTTTTGGTGAAAATTACAACTATACCCCATGCGAAACTTCGAATGGTGATTTGAGGCACTAAACGATGTCGGAATGCATTGAAACCAAAGCCATAAGCTTTGTGAGCATGTGATAGACAAGAATACCTCAAAATCACAATGTACGATTTTTGGTGAAAATTACAACTATACCTCTACGAAACTTCGAATGGTGATTTGAGGCACTAAACGATGTCGTAATGCATTGAAACCAAAGCTATAAGCTTTGTGAGCATGTGATAGACAAGAATACCTCAAAATCCTAATGTACGATGTTTGGTGAAAATTACAACTATACCCCTACGAAACTTCGAATAGTGATTTGAGGCACTAAACGATGTCGGAATGCATTGAAACCAAAGCCATAAGCTTTGTGAGCATGTGATAGACAAGAATATCTCAAAATCCCAATGTACGATTTTTGGTGCAAATTACGACCATACCCCTACGAAACTCTGAATGCTGATTTGAGGCACTAAACGATGTCGGAATGCATTGAAACCAAAGCCATAAGCTTTGTGCACATGTGATAGACAAGAATACCTCAAAATCCCAATGTACGATTTTTGGTGAAAATTACAACTATACCTCTATGAAACTTCGAATGGTGATTTGAGGCAATAAATGATGTCGAAATGCGTTGAAACCAAAGCCATAAGCTTTGTGCACATGTAATAGACAAGAATACCTCAAAATCCCAATATATGATTTTTGGTGAAAATTATAACTATACCCCTACGAAACTTCGAATGGTAATTTGAGGCACTAAACGATGTCGGAATGCATTGAAACCAAAGCAATAATCTTTGTGAACATGTGATAGACAAGAATACATCAAAATCCCAATGTTCGATTTCTGGTGAAAATTACTACTATACCGCTACGAAACTTCAAATGGTGACTTGAGGCACAAAACGATGTCGGAATGCATTGAAACCAAAGCCATAAGCTTTGTGAGCATGAGATAGACAAGAATACCTCAAAATCACAATGTACGATTTTTGGTGAAAATTACAACTATACCTCTACGAAACTTCAAATGGTGACTTGAGGCACAAAACGATGTCGGAATGCATTGAAACCAAAGCCATAAGCTTTGTGAGCATGTGATAGACAAGAATACCTCAAAATCACAATGTACGATTTTTGGTGAAAATTAAAACTATACCCCTACGAAACTTCGAATGGTGATTTGAGGCACTAAACGATGTCGGAATGCATTGAAACCAAAGCCATAAGCTTTGTGATCATGTGATATACAAGAATACCTCAAAATTCCAATGTACGATTTTTGGTGAAAACTACTACTATACCCCTACGAAACTTCGAATGGTGATTTAAGGCACTAAACGATGTCGGAATGCATTGAAATCAAAGCCATAAGCTTTGTGAGCATGTGATAAACAAGAATACCTCAAAATCCCAATGTACGATTTTTGGTGGAAATTACAACGATACCCCTACGAAACTTCGAATGGAGATTTGAGGCACTAAACGATGTCGGAATGCATTGAAACCAAAGTTATATGCATTGTGAGCATGTGATAGACAAGAATACCTCAAAATC
The DNA here is from genome assembly GCA_963669365.1 of Verbascum thapsus. NCBI lineage: Eukaryota > Viridiplantae > Streptophyta > Magnoliopsida > Lamiales > Scrophulariaceae > Verbascum > Verbascum thapsus. The sequence continues at coordinate 9,300,850 of OY770115.1, forward strand.
CCAATGTACGATTTTTGGTTAAAATTACAGCTATACCCCTACGAAACTTCATATGGTGATTTGAGGCACTAAACGATGTCGGAATGCATTGAAACCAAAGCCATAAGTTTTGTGAGCATGTGAGAGACATGAATAAATCAAAATCCCAATGTACGATGTTTGGTGAAACATACAACTATACCCCTACGAAACTTCGAATGGTGATTTGAGGCACTAAACGATGTTAGAATGTATTGAAACCAAAGCCATAAGTTTTGTGAGCATGTGATAGACAAGAATACCTAAATGTCACACCCCCGGACCGGGGCCTGGGGACGGTGACCCTTTTCTTTCGTAAATGTTATGGTTTTCTAAAATAATAAAAATATCCTTTAGAATAAAAACAAACCATTTTTCTTTTACAAACCAAACCCTGTACATAAACATATGTTTGTTTACAAAACCATAACAGAGCGGCTATTTAAACAAAATCAGAGTTCTTTGAGCTACAAAATTCTCCAAACACGGCATATGAACATAGCTCTGTCTGACCGCTCGGGATTCCTGGGCAACCTTCACATATATACATCATTCATCACCTGCATCATAAGAATCTAATGAGCTAATGGCTCAGTAAGAAGAAGCTGAACTATAACAATATATCACGTAGCACATAACACAGTCAATAATGCATAGTTCATTTAAAAATATTATCTTTTCCTCTTGGGTACCCCGAAGTATGGTATTCGACTGATGATGATAGGCGTCTGTTTTCGGAACCTGTTCATATTTGGCCAATAAAAGAAGCATCGCGGGGGTTCTCATACCGACCTTTCGGCCGATGATATTAGCCGCTAGCTCCATCATATATTGTGGCTTTATCAATCTTGGTTTTTACACCTCAAGGTATTCACCACCCTCTGTGGGTCCGCCGGTCCCTCCCGCGTCCCGTGCCTACCCAACCGCCAATCAAATACCAAACCTCACTTTCAAAAACGTGTTCTTCACATGTATAGCATAATAATGCAACATAATCATATGTACCTCAACATTTCATATCATAAAACTTTCATTTTCAATATCACATATAATAAATCATAAATCGTCAACATTAACACAATCGGCACAAAATACATTCATTTTCAAACAGTCAACTCACATAATCATCAAAATGCATAATATTGATTCTTATGATGCGTCAAGGAAAGCTTCTACTTACCTTAAGTCGTTAGTACTGAAATCGATAACGGTGTCGCTACCGCAACTATCTATAGGGCTAGTTGTTTATTAACCTGTAAATTGATATATATACGATACCTAATTACGATTTTCGACTAATATTCTAAATTCACCAATTAATTCAAAGAAACTATCGATAAAATACTTACGTGTAACGCGTACGTTAGTTCGTATATTTTTTGCGAAATTTTCCTTCCATTTTCTCTTTTTCTTTTCTTTCTCTCCTATTTCTTTTCTATTTCTCTCTATTTTTTTGCTTTCTGTTCACTCACTTTCTCTCTAATTGTACTTAGAAGTATCATATAAATATATATACATATATGTAAAACTTTTGAAAGGTAAGTCGGCAAGTTGGGCAAAGTTGGACAAAGTTTGACACTTGGAAAGCTAAGTTTAGGTGACTAATCAACAAATATAATATAAACTCTTTCTTTCACTTATATAGAGGAATATGAGGCGGCAGCAAGTTCACCATTAAGCTTTGGTGACTAATTTACAAATATATTATTATTATATTATAAGAATTATTTGCAGCTGCTAGCTTATTACGTGTTATACATTTATACGTTATATATTCTACGTGTCGTGTATTTAAACTAATCGGGACATATAGGTAACACGTAAGTGACGCGTAGTGTGTAAAATATATTTATCCGATAATTAACCGGAAGGTTTAATGTACCGTATTCGATCAAAACTCTAAAGTTAAGCGTGCTCATACCAGAGCAATCCTAAGATGAGTGACCTCCTGGGAAGCAGCTCAATTGTTTCGTTCGTTAATTAACTCGTGACAAGTGCTAGACGTCATACCCGCTTAATTAAATTCGTTAATTGTCTAAACGTCGTGCCTACTTAATCGTTATTTCTACTTAACTAGTAGAGGATGCAAATGAAATGCATTTTAAATGCAAGTATCACATATGAGCACGCAAATATTTTTGTAAAATCATGCTTTTATCATATAATTAGCAAATAGTCATATTCGTGCAGTCATGCCTTTTATGTGATGTAAATCAATATAAATGCTAACTATATGACATGTTTATTGTTGGCCGAGTGTGAGATCATTGAGCATTACAATCACATCCTCCTTATGAAAATTTTGTCCTCAAAATTTGACGTACCGAAATAATTCTGGATACTTGCTCCGCATTTCTTCTTCCATTTCCCAAGTCGCTTCTTCTACTTCATGATTTCTCCACAAAACCTTGACCAAGTTAATACTTTTATTTCTCAACTGTTTTACCTTCTGATCAAGAATTTGCACTGGTCTCTCCTCGTAAGCTAAATCTAAAGATAACTCCAACGGCTCGTAACTTAACACATGAGAAGGATTGGAAACGTATTTCCTTAGCATCGAAATATGGAAAACATTGTGAACACCGGTTAATGAAGGAGGTAATGCCACTCTATAAGCTCGATCTCCAACTCTTTCAAGAATTTCAAACGGACCAACATATCTCGGACTCAATTTTCCCTTCTTCCCGAATCTCATAATTCCCTTCATTGGAGCCACTTTCAAGAACGCATGATCTCCAATAGTAAACTCTAAGTCTCTTCTCCGTACGTCTGCATAACTTTTCTGCCTACTTTGTGCCATCTTCATTCTTTCACGTATCTTCTCTACAACTGTGGTTGTTTGTTGTACCAATTCTGGACCAAGTAGTCTTCTTTCTCCAACTTCATCCCAATGAACTGGAGATCTGCATTTTCTTCCATATAACGCTTCATAAGGTGCCATTCCAATGCTAGACTGTTAGCTATTGTTATAAGTAAACTCCACTAATGGTAATTTCTCATCCCAACTTCCTGGAAAGTCTAATGTGCACGCTCTTAGCATATCCTCAAGTATTTGAATAACCCTTTCTGATTGCCCATCGCTTTGTGGATGGAATGCAGTACTGAATGCAAGTTTTGTTCCCATTGCACTGTGCAAACTCTTCCAAAACGTAGATGTGAATTTAGGATCTCGATCAGATACTATAGAAACTGGCACTCCATGTAATCTGACTATTTCATTAATGTATTGTTGAGCGTACTGATCCATATTATACGTCGACTTTACTGCAAAAAAGTGGGCTGATTTCGTTAATCTATCGACAATCACCCATACAGAGTTATAACCCTTCTGAGTTCTCGGCAGTCCCAATACGAAATCCATTGTAATATGTTCTCATTTTCATTCTGGTATCGGTAGAGGCTTTAATAAACCCGCTGGTCTTTGGTGTTCAACCTTAACCTGTTGGCAAGTCAAGCATTCTGCCACAAATGTTGCTATATCTTTCTTCATACCGGTCCACCAATAATGTTGTTGCAGATCTTTATACATCTTTGTACTACCGGGGTGTACTGAATAAGGACTAGCATGAGCTTCTTTCAAAATGTCTACTTTGATTGATTGATCAGATGGCACACATAATCTGCCTTTGTATTTCATAACCCCATCATCGGAAATTGTGAATTCAGTCTTCTTTCCTTCGTCTATCTTTCTCTTTATCTCAATCAGATACGCATCATTTTTCTGAGCTTCGATGATTTTATCACGAAGTACAGGTTTCAACGTTAGGGCTGACAAATAACATACCTCCCCTTTGGATACAAGTTTAAGTTCCAATTTTTGCAAATCTTGTAATAGTGGCCTCTGTATAATGAGGGAAGACATCGACTTTCTACTCAATGCATCAGCTACCACATTGGCTTTACCGGGATGATAGTTAATCACGCAGTCATAATCTTTAACAAGTTCTAACCATCTTCGTTGTCTCATATTCAGCTCCTTCTGGGTGAAGAAATACTTCAAGCTTTTATGATCGGTGTAAATCTCATATTTTTCACCATACAAATAATGTCTCCAAATCTTCAAGGCAAAAACGACAGCGGCAAGTTCCAGATCATGAGTTGGATAATTCTTTTCATAATCTTTCAATTGTCTTGATGCATAAGCAATTACCTTCCCATTCTGCATTAATACAGCCCCCAAACCATTTTTAGAAGCATCGCTGTACACAACGAATCCACCAGTTCCAGTTGGAACAGAGAGAATAGAAGTTGTAGTCAATCGGTGTTTCAACTCCTGAAAACTCTTTTCACAAGCCTCGTTCCAAACAAACTTCACATTCTTTCTCATCAACGTCGTTAGTGGAACCGCTAGTTTTGAGAATTCCTGAACGAATCTTCTGTAATATCCTGCTAATCCTAAGAAACTCCGAACTTCTGACATGGTTGTTGGTGTTTGCCAGTTTTTACAGCTTCTATCTTGCTCGGATCAACTGATATCCCATTCTTCGATACCACGTTCCCTAAGAATACCACTTGTTCAAGCCAAAATTCACATTTCTTGAATTTAGCGTGGAGTTGTTTCTCCTTCAGAACTTGCAACACGAGTCTTAAATGTTCTTCATGCTCTCGTTTATCACGTGAGTAGATCAGGATGTCATCAATAATCACAATTACGAACTTGTCAAGAAAAGTCTTAAATACCCGATTCATTAAATCCATGAAGGCTGCAGGAGCATTTGTTAAACCGAAAGGCATTACTAGAAACTCGTAATGGCCATACCTTGTTCGAAATGCAGTCTTCTGTATATCTTCCTCCTTGACTTTTAGTTGATGATAACCCGAACGCAAATCAATCTTCGAAAATACCGATGCCCCTTGCAATTGATCAAACAAATCATCTATTCTGGGAAGAGGATACTTGTTCTTGATTGTTACTTTGTTGAGTTCTCTGTAATCAATGCATAACCGCATTGTCCCATCTTTCTTCTTAACAAACAATACCGGAGCTCCCCAAGGCGAATAACTTGGACGAATAAACCCCTTATCAAGTAAATCTTGCAATTGCACTTTCAACTCTTTCAACTCAGTTGGGGCCATTCTGTATGGTGCTTTAGAAATAGGGGCAGTTCCTGGCACAACATCAATCACAAATTCAATTTCTCGATTTGGTGGCAGTCCTGGTAAATCATCTGGGAATACTTCTAAAAAATCTCTGACCACTTCTACATCTTCAGGCTTTAATTGCATCTCAATTGAGGTGTCCACCACACTTGCCAAGTATCCAGCACAACCTTGATTCAACATCTTTTGGGCCTTCAGCGCAGAAATAACTGGTAATGAAAATGAACCTGAAGTACCGCTAAGCATAAACTGCTCTTTTCCAGGTGGCTGAAAATCACAACCTTTTTATTACAATAGATGGTGGCATGATATTTGGTAAGCCAATCCATACCCAGTATAACCTCAAAATTCGAAATCGGTAAGACAACAAGGTCAGCGTACAGTGTTCTGCTACCAATCTGAATAGAGCAAGCCCTCAGGACATGACTAGAATCCATTTCTTCCCCCGATGGAATAATCACACTATAACTTATTTTCAGCAAGTCCAGTGTAATGCCCAATTTTCTCACAAATGCATCCGATATAAATGAATGTGTAGAACCTGAATCTATCAATACAAATGCAGGCATTCCAGAAATCAAAATTGTACCTGAAACGACAGAGGGGTCTGCAGCAGCTTGTTCATTCGTCATCGAGTAAACTCTCCCCTGCACTTTATTCTGAAGGGTTGGACAATCCTTTGCAAAATGTCCAGGCTTCTTGCATTTAAAACAGTTGTTTGAACCCATTCGGCATTCTCCAAAATGATTCCTGCCACATATATTACATCTCGGCCTTTAGACTTCATTAGGGGCCTGTCCAACTCTTGGACGCTTGTCAACGTTCTTTTGGATTGGTTTCTGTTCTGGTTTCCTCCATTGTGTTGGGTTTCTTGGATGAACATTTGCCTCTTTTGTTGATAAGATTTCTGAATTTCTTTTTCATCCAAGTCGGCCAACAAAGCTTTATCCACAATTTCTCTGAATTCAGTAGCTGAAGACATTCTGACATCCCGTCTAATCTCAGGCTTCAATCCTCTCAAGAAATGATCGATCTTTTCGGTGTTATCCCTCGCGATGTAAGGCACATATCTGCAACCCTCTTCAAATTTTCTAACATAGTCATAGACCGTCATGTCTCCCTGTTTCATCTCCAGGAATTCTTTAACTTTGAGGGATCTAGCATCTCGGGTAAAATACTTGTCATAGAAGATCACCTTGAATCTCTCCCATGTCAGTGTCTCCATATCCACAGCAAGTTTAGCTCCTTCCCACCAGATTCTCGCCTCTTTCTTTAATAGGAATATGGCACAAAGCACTTTATCAACATCGTCAATACGCATATAGTCAAAGATGACATCTAATGATTTAACCCATTCCTCAGCAACTATAGGATCCGAACCACCATAGAAGTCAGATGGTTCCATCTTTCTGAACCTTTCATACACCGCTTGTGGATTTTCAGGACGAGTAGGAGGTGCATGAGCTTGGTTATTTTGTTCTTGATTCCTCTGCTGCATATCTAATAACTGTTGGATCTGTTCACCATGCATTCTGGATTGTTGTTGTATCAGATTAGTCAGATTATCCACCACATTGTTATTACCCTCTTCAGCACCCGGCACTTTACGTTTCGGCGGCATGACTTCCTATATATTGCCCAATTTATCCCTTACACCAGCCAATAATGAATGCAAAATAATGACAATAATATGCATTAATTAAACATAAAGAAATAAACTAAAGAGTTGACCAAGTTTCCCCAGCCAGAATATGTTCATATGCCTTCTTCTGTCTTCAGGAAAGACTAAACCTCCGCTCTGATACCAAAAACTGTCACACCCCCGGACCGGGGCCTGGGGACGGTGACCCTTTTCTTTCGTAAATGTTATGGTTTTCTAAAATAATAAAAATATCCTTTAGAATAAAAACAAACCATTTTTCTTTTACAAACCAAACCCTGTACATAAACATATGTTTGTTTAGAAAACCATAACATTTACGAAAGAAAAGGGTCACCGTCCCCAGGCCCCGGTCCGGGGGTGTGACACTAAACATCCCAATGTACGCTTTTTGGTGAAAATTAAAACTATACCCCTACGAAACTTCGAATGGTGATTTGAGGCACTAAACGATGTCGGAATACATTGAAACCAAAGCCATAAACTTTGTGAGCATGTGATAGACAAGAATACCTCAAAATCCCAATGTATGATTTTTGGTGAAAATTACTACTATACCCCTACTAAAACCCTAAACCCTAAGAATACCTCAAAATCCCAATGTACGATTTTTGGTGAAAATTACAACTATACCCCTACGATACTTCGAATGGTGATTTGAGGCACTAAACGGTGTCGGAATGCATTGAAACCAAAGCCATAAGCTTTGTGAGCATGTGATAGACAAGAATACCTCAAAATCCCAATGTACGATTTTTGGTGAAAATTACAACTATACCCCTACGAAACTTCGAATGGTGATTTGAGGCACTAAACGGTATCGAAATGCATTGAAACCAAAGCCATAAGCGTTGTGAGCAGGTGATAAATAAGAATACCTCAAAATCCCAATGTACAATTTTTGGAGAAAAATTACAACGATACCCCTACGAAACATCGAATGGTGATTTGAGGCACTAAACGATGTCGAAATGCATTGAAACCAAAGTCATAAGCTTTGTGAGCATGTGATAGACAAGAATACCTCAAAATCCCAATGTACAATTTTTGGTGAAAATTACAACTATGCCCTCCACGAAACTTCGAATGGTGATTTGAGGCACTAAACGATGTCGGAATGCATTGAAACCAAAGCCATAAGATTTGTGAGCATGTGATAGACAAGAATACCTCAAAATCTCAATGTACGATTTTTGATGAAAATTACAACTATACCCCCTACGAAACTTCGAATGGTGATTTCAGGCACTAAACTGTGTCGGAATGCATTGAAACCAAAGCCATAAGCTTTGTGAGCATGTGATAGACAAGAATACCTCAAATTCCCAATGTACGATTTTTGGTGAAAATTACAACTATACCCAACGAAACTTCGAATGGTGATTTGAGGCACTAAACGATGTCGGAATGCATTGAAACCAAACCCATAAGCTTTGTGAGCATGTGATAGACAAGAATAGCTAAAAATCCCAATGTACGATTTTTGGAGAAAATTACAACTATACCCCTACGAAACTTCGAATAGTGATTTGAGGCACTAAACGGTGTCGGAATGCATTGAAACCAAAGCCATAAGCTTTGTGAGCATGTGATAAACAAGAATACCTCAAAATCCCAATGTACGATTTTTGGTGAAAATTGCAAATACACCCCCTACGAAACTTCGAATGGTGATTTCAGGCACTAAACTGTGTCGGAATGCATTGAAACCAAAGCCATAAGCTTTGTGAGCATGTGATAGACAAGAATACCTCAAATTCCCAATGTACGATTTTTGGTGAAAATTACAACTATACCCAACGAAACTTCGAATGGTGATTTGAGGCACTAAACGATGTCGGAATGCATTGAAACCAAACCCATAAGCTTTGTGAGCATGTGATAGACAAGAATAGCTAAAAATCCCAATGTACGATTTTTGGAGAAAATTACAACTATACCCCTACGAAACTTCGAATAGTGATTTGAGGCACTAAACGGTGTCGGAATGCATTGAAACCAAAGCCATAAGCTTTGTGAGCATGTGATAGACAAGAATACCTCAAAATCAAAATGTACGATTTTTGGTGAAAATTAAAACTATACCCCTACGAAATTTCGAATGGTGATTAGAGGCACTAAACGATGTCGGAATGCATTGAAACCAAAGCCATAAGCTTTGTCAGCATGTGATAGACAAGAATACCTCAAAATCCCAATGTACGATTTTTGGTGAAAATTACAATTATACCCTACGAAATTTCGAATGGTGATTTTAGGCACTGAACGATATCGAAATGCATTGAAACCAAAGCCATAAACTTTGTGAGCATGTGATAGACAAGAATAACTAAAAATCCCAATGTACGATTTTTGGAGAAAATTACAACTATACCCCTACGAAACTTCGAATAGTGATTTTAGGCACTAAATGGTGTCTGAATGCATTGAAACCATAGCCATAAGCTTTGTGAGCATGTGATAGACAAGAATGCCTATAAATCCAAATGTACATTTTTTGGTGAAAATTACAACTATACCCCTACGAAACTTCGAATGGTGATTTGAGGCACTAAACGATGTCGGAATGCATTGAAACCAAAGCCATAAGCTTTGTGAGCATGTAATAGACATGAATACCTCAAAATCCCAATGTACGATGTTTGGTGAAAATTACAACTATACCCCTACGAAACTTCGAATGGTGATTTGAGGCACTAAACGATGTCGGAATGCATTGAAACCAAAGCTACAAGCTTTGTGAGCATGTGATAGACAAGAATACCTCAAAATCCCAATGTACGATTTTTGGTGAAAATTACAACTATACCCCTACGAAACTTTGAATGCTGATTTGAGCCACTAAACGATGTCGGAATGCATTGAAACCAAAGCCATAAGCTTTGTGCACATGTGATAGACAAGAATACCTCAAAATGCCAATATATGATTTTTCGTGAAAATTATAACTATAACCCTACGAAACTTCGAATGGTAATTTGAGGCACTAAACGATGTCGGAATGCATTGAAACCAAAGCTATAAGCTTTGTGAGCATGTGATAGACAAGAATACCTCAAAATCTCAATGTACGATTTTTGGTGCAAATTACAACTATACCCCTACGAAACTCTGAATGCTGATTTGAGGCACTAAACGATGTCGGATTGCATTGAAACCAAAGCCATAAGCTTTGTGCACATGTGATAGACAATAATACCTCAAAATCCCAATGTACGATTTTTGGTGAAAATTACAACTATACCCCTACGAAACTTCGAATGGTGATTTGAGGCAATAAATGATGTCGAAATGCATTGAAACCAAAGCCATAAGCTTTGTGCACATGTAATAGACAAGAATACCTAAAAATCCCAATATATGATTTTTGGTGAAAATTATAACTATACCCCTACGAAACTTCGAATGGTAATTTGAGGCACTAAACGATGATGGAATGCATTGAAATCAAAGCCATAAGCTCTGTGAACATGTGATAGACAAGAATACATCAAAATCCCAATGTTCGATTTCTGGTGAAAATTACTACTATACCGCTACGAAACTTCGAATGGTGACTTGAGGCACAAAACGATGTCGGAATGCATTGAAACCAAAGCCATAAGCTTTGTGAGCATGTGATAGACAAGAATACCTCAAAATCACAATGTACGATTTTTGGTGAAAATTACAACTATACCTCTACGAAACATCGAATGGTGATTTGAGGCACTAAACGATGTCGTAATGCATTGAACCCAAAGCAAGAAGCTTTGTGAGCATGTGATAGACAAGAATAGCTCAAAATCCAAATGTACAATTTTTGGTGAAAATTACAACTATACCCCTACGAAATTTTGAATGGTGATTTGAGGCACTAAACGATGTCGGAATGCATTAAAACCAAAGCCATAAGTTTTGTGAGCATCTGATAGACAAGGATACCTAAAAATCCCAATGTACGCTTTTTGGTGAAAATTAAAACTATACCCCTACGAAACTTCGAATGGTGATTTGAGGCACTAAACGATGTCGGAATGCATTGAAACCAAAGCCATAAGCTTTGTGATCATGTGATATACAAGAATACCTCAAAATCCCAATGTACGATTTTTGGTGAAAACTACTACTATACCCCTACGAAACTTCGAATGGTGATTTAAGGCACTAAACGATGTCGGATTGCATTGAAATCAAAGCCATAAGCTTTGTGAGCATGTGATAAACAAGAATACCTCAAAATCCCAATGTACGATTTTTGGTGGAAATTACAACGATACCCCTACGAAACTTCGAATGGAGATTTGAGGCACTAAACGATGTCGGAATGCATTGAAACCAAAGTTATATGCATTGTGAGCATGTGATAGACAAGAATACCTCAAAATCCCAATGTACGATTTTTGGTTAAAATTACAGCTATACCCCTACGAAACTTCAGATGGTGATTTGAGGCACTAAACGATGTCGGAATGCATTGAAACCAAAGCCATAAGTTTTGTGAGCATGTGAGAGACATGAATAAATCAAAATCCCAATGTACGATGTTTGGTGAAACTTACAACTATACCCCTACGAAACTTCGAATGGTGATTTGAGGCACTAAACGATGTTAGAATGTATTGAAACCAAAGCCATAAGTTTTGTGAGCATGTGATAGACAAGAATACTTAAACATCCCAATGTACGCTTTTTGGTGAAAATTAAAACTATACCCCTACGAAACTTCGAATGGTGATTTGAGGCACTAAACGGTGTCGGAATGCATTGAAACCAAAGCCATAAGCTTTGTGAGCATGTGATAGACAAGAATACCTCAAAATCAAAATGTACGATTTTTGGTGAAAATTAAAACTATACCCCTACGAAATTTCGAATGGTGATTAGAGGCACTAAACGATGTCGGAATGCATTGAAACCAAAGCATAAGCTTTGTGAGCATGTGATAGACAAGAATACCTCAAAATCCCAATGTACGATTTTTGGTGAAAATTACAACTATACCCCTACGAAACTTCGAATGGTGATTTGAGGCACTAAACAGTGTCGGAATGCATTGAATCTAAAGCCATAAGCTTTGTGAGCATGTGATAAACAAGAATACCTCAAAATCGACCGTGAAAATGCTTTCTCTCTCTAAAATTTTCGCTCTCACCTCTCTCTACATTTTCTTTTGAAATTTTGATCAATATCATGGCAAATTTTTCATCAAGTTGTGGATCTTTATCATCATCAAACACTATCCGTACTAATTCACCTTCATTACAACGTTTTTCTCCTACTTTTGATCAAATTACTAGACGTATTCCATCGTTTGCTAATGAGTTTAATATTCCAGAATTTATGAATTTGGTGAACCGAGTTGAAGGTAATGATATGAACAAGGTTGCCGAATCTGATCGTATGGAGATTGAATCTCCGGTTTCAGTACCCATGGATGGAACAAAGTTTGCGGGGTTAGTTGCTTCGCCGGATCTCATACGAGAGAAGAAATACAAAAATGCTATGAATTCGATACCGATGGCTGCTGAATTGAAGGAAAACGAAACTGAACAGTCATCCATGGCTATGGTTTCGATTGACATTGATGGAGGAGATGGGGCTGATGCATCATCAAAAATGGAAAGGATAATCAAAGATATGCAGTTTCCATATACAAAAAACGCAGCTGCTATAGATGGAAATAAAGAAGATATTCAATCTTCTAAAGATGAATCTTTCTATGTTGAAAATAGGCATATTCCATGTACAAAAAAGGAGGAAAGGATTTTGAGTGATTCACTTCCTTTTTTACACACTCAAGTGGCGGCTAGGGTTGTAAACCCTAAAGGTAATTCCCTTTCTCATGGTAATGAATCTTTTATGGTTGGAAACATCAAAATTCATACTAAGGATCATGGTAATGAAGGGCTGAAATATGTGGAATCGAAACGAACTACCCTTACGTATATGAAACCCGAATTGATTAATGGCGAAATGTTTGTAAAACCTACTTGGGATATGGCTCGAAAGGGAATAAAACGATGGGAAAACACTGCTGTAGGTTATTTTTTGGGTCGAAAACCACCTTATTTGGCTATAAAAAGATTCGCAACCTCGGTTTGGGCTGGAATTATAGAAGTAAAAGCGAATTCCAATGGCTTCTTTTTTTTCAAGTTTGATAATGAAGTAAATTTGATGGCGGTTCTTGAAGGTGGACCATGGCTGTTCATGGGTCAACCTATCTTTCTTGAGAGATGGAAAACAGGGATGAATCTCGAAAAACAACAACATAAGGAAGTACCAATTTGGGTTAGATTTCGTAATGTACCTACGGAGTACTGGACGAGGGACGGACTTAGTGTGATAGCGAGTGCAGTGGGAGTCCCCCTATACCCTGATGCGTTTACTACATCTATGGAACGAATGGATTACGCTAGAGTATGTGTGGTTGTGGATGTTCAATCCAAATTCAAAGATCACGTTTACATGTTGCTGCCATCTGAGTCGGGCGAGTATAATGGTACATGAAAAATTCTAATCGAGTATGAATGGAGACCTACGTACTGTACAATTTGTGATTCTTTTGGACACGTGAAGGTAGAATGCCCAACATGTCTCAAGGAGAAAAAGCCACAAAAACCGATACAAGTGTACATTCCCAAGAAAACCAACCCGGAAGCATGGAAGGTAGTCACGAGGAAGCATACGAAAGAAAAGCACGAGGAGGCTGATAAAGATGTTAAAATGATGGTTCATGAGAAAGATACCGAAAAGATGGATAATGATGCTGAAAATATGGTTAACGATATTCTAGCTTCTCCAACAACACAATGGAAAGAGGACGAAGGAATAACAATGAAAAATCCATTTGCAGCACTGGGGATCATAGATTCAAACGGTGATAATGAAAGCATGATCGAGGAATTTGCTCACCATCGGGGTCCTATAAATGCAGCCCCCTCCGAGGGTGTTCCATGATACCCACAGCTTGTTGGAATGTACGTGGTCTTAATAAACAAGACCACCAAACCTCTGCCCGTGAACTTATCAATAAATTCAAACTACGGGTATGTGCACTTCTTGAGACTCGTGTATTAGATCGAAATGCTATGAGTATTAGTCGTAAAGTTAAATCAGATTGGTGTTGGCATTATGATTATGTGAATGGAGCCGGAAATCGGATATGGATAGGATGGGATTCGACGATGGTAAGTTGTGAAATCATTGGAGGAACCAATCAGGTGGTACATTGTAGAATGACTAATATTGAAACAACAGTGAGTTACTTTATGTCCTTTCTATATGGTCTGAATACTATCACGGAAAGACGGGAGTTATGGAATGAATTAATCACATTCTCGGATATAAGATCAAATGATGCTTGGGCAGTGATGGGAGATTTTAATGCCGTGATCGATCAAAGTGAAGCAAAAGGAGGAAGGGATGGCGATGACATCAACGATGAACTTCAAGCATGTTTAACGGCTTCAGATCTCACCACGTTAACTATGGTTGGATCATGGTTCACATGGACAAACAACCAGCGGGGAGAGGATCGCATATGGAGGCGTCTAGACCGGGTAGTAGCCAATCCACAATGGCTGGTCCAAAATCCGAATTTGGTTTCTATATGTGGTACACCCAAGACATCGGATCATGCACCCATTATACTATTGGGCTCGCCCACAAGCCGGTCCATACGACCTTGGTTTCGGTTTGAGAACTTCATTGCTGAATCACCATCGTTTATTTCGATGGTGAAGGATATATGGAAACACTATATTCCGGGAGTCCCGATGTATTCAGTGATGTGTAAACTAAAAGCTCTCAAACCACGGTTCAAAGCTATTAGAAGACTTACGGGTGATTTAAGTGCTAATGTACGGGAAGCAAGTTCATTTCTGGAGCTCATTCAAACCCTTATGATAACATACCCGCATGAGGAGGCATTGATGGAGATAGAACAAGTATGTCGTTCCGTTTATTCCAGGGCTGTTGCAAACGAACAAGTGTACCTCAATCAACGGGCTAAACAGAATTGGTTGAGGGATGGGGATCAATGCACCAAGTTCTTCTTCCGTTGCATGGCTGTTAGAAAAAAATAAGTCACGTATTGTCAGAATCGAGGATGATGATGGTTCTCTCCATAATGATCCGATCGAAGTTAAAGATGCGATAGTTGGGTTCTATGAGAGGTTGCTTGGAACATCAAATGAAAATGATATACATTTCGGTGTGTTATCACCATATATTCAGAGACGCCTATCCCTCGATGATGCCAATGCTATGATCCGACCGGTTACAAAGGAGGAGATCAAAAAGGTCTTAGACGGGTTCAACGATATGAAAACTCCTGGCCCGGATGGGTTCACATCTTGCTTTTTCAAGAAAGCTTGAGACATTATTGGTAGTGAAGTTACGGCAGCCATACTAAACTTTTTTGCCACGGGACAGCTAGTGAAGGAACTAAACTCAACGATAATATCTTTAATACCTAAAGTCGAACAACCTAAACATGCCAAGGACTTTCGTCCTATTTCTTGCTGCAATGTGATGTACAAAATTATTTTGAAGATTATGGCGAACCGATTGTGTGAGTCCTTGGATAAGTTAGTGGATAACTCGCAGACGGCATTTATACCGGGAAGGAGGATCAGTGACAACGTACTGTTGGCCCAAGAGCTTATGCATGGTTATAATCGAGCGCAACTACCAGCCCGATGCGCATTCAAAGTGAATTTGATGAAGGCGTATGACATGGTGGAATGGAAATTTGTCTTGGAAATACTCTCAACAATGAACTTTCACCCACACTTTATAGGATGGGTAAAGGAATGCATCACCACACCATCGTTCTCAGTTAATATTAATGGGGTTGCAGAAGGGTATTTTCGTGGAAAAAGGGGGCTTCGACAAGGAGATCCCATATCTCCTTATATCTTCGTGCTAGTTATGGAAGTCCTCCACGGAATATTGAGATCGTACATTTCAGCGGACCCAAGATTTAGATACCATTGGAAATGCAATAGCACAAAAACATTTATGCTGAGTTTTGCTGATGACCTTTTATTGTTGTGCAATGCAGATCCCATTTCGGTGACTATTTTGAAAAATGCTACAGAAGAGTTTTGCAGATTATCGGGGCTCAAGGCTAATCCCAACAAAAGCAATATGTTTATCTCATCAAAGGCGCGATCTGTGGGAGATGAATTACAACAGATCATCGGATTTCCAATTGGTACACTACCGGTTCGCTACCTTGGGGTACCACTCATCACCTCCAAACTCACCATATCGGATTGCAAACCTCTCTTAGACAAAGTTGACTCACGGATCGGAGCGTGGATGAACAAATCATTATCTTATGCTGGTCGCATTCAATTGATCAAATCAGTGCTTGCTTCCCTTCACGTTTACTGGGCAGGTATGTTTATCCTACCTAAGGCGGTTATTCATGGCATCGAACAAAGGCTGCGGAAATTTCTTTGGAATAGTACGGGTTCGAAGGTGAGTTGGGAAAAAGTGTGCATGAAAGTGTCTGAAGGAGGACTTGGCATTATTCCCCTTTCAGCTCAAAATCGTGCGCTTATGACGAAACACATTTGAGAACTATTAACAGATGATGGATCCTCTCAATGGGTATCTTGGATTAAGGAAAACAACCTGCGCAATAACTCGTTCTGGAATTTGAATATTCCAACATCTTGTTCATGGAGTTGGAAGCAATTGCTCAAACTTAGACCAATGGTGCAACAAGCGTTTCAGTACAATGTGGGCAATGGAGAAACATTCTTGCTATGGAAAGACCCTTGGCACCAAAAAGGTATTCTTCGTCTAAGTTACCCACTCGGCCCAATGTTAACAGGATTATCTGAAGATGAGAGATTACACACAGTCATTACTAATAATACTTGGAGTTGGCCTGCGAGCACAAGAGTTGAAATTGGAGAAATTATCGATTCCTTACCTCTCATTCACGTGGGAATGAATGATTCGATAAGCTGGTCTCTCACTGAACGGGGGAAAGACGTTATTTAGAGAGTCGAAACCCAAAGTAGCATGGTCATCATTACTTCGAGGACCGGGGAAGATTCCGAGCCATATTTTTATCCTTTGGTTGGCTATAAGAGAACGATTACCTACAAGGGATAAACCATGGATTGGACATGATGAATACCATTGTATTCTTTGTGATGGAAATGACATTGAAACACATAATCATCTATTCTTCGAATGCTCATTTTCCACACGATGTATTTCACTGATCGAAGAACATATCCCATTTCTGTGGCCGAGAACTACATGGGAGAGAGGTATTGCATGGGCTGCTAAACGATGGAGAGGTAAACATTTAGTAAATTGTTCGTATCGAATCCTATTATCAACACTGATATATATGATATGGAGGGAGAGAAATGCAAGAATATTCGATGGCACAAGACAGAGTCCAGAGATACTTACACAGCGGGTAATCAATACAGTGAAAGAAAAGCTGCAAACGATGAAGTTAGATGACTCTATTCAAAGCCGAGCTACGAGGAGACTATGGCGTATAGCATGGATACAAGCTGATTAATCCTTTGTTTTGAATTGAACTTTGTATTGGTTTGTTGTTGTCGGGGAGTTGGAGTAGCCAAAATCATAGCTACTAGGATCTAGGGATTTATCCCTTCTTTTGTACAAAGTACCATTTTATTTTAATGAAATTGAATCTTTATCAAAAAAAAAAAAAAAAAAGAATACCTCAAAATCCAAATGTACGATTTTTGGTGAAAATTGCAAATATACCCCCTACGAAACTTCGAATGGTGATTTCAGGCACTAAACTGTGTCGGAATGCATTGAAACCAAAGCCATAAGCTTTGTGAGCATGTGATAGACAAGAATACCTCAAATTCCCAATGTACGATTTTTGGTGAAAATTACAACTATACCCCAACGAAACTTCGAATGGTGATTTGAGGCACTAAACGATGTCGGAATGCATTGAAACCAAAGCCATAAGCTTTGTGAGCATGTGATAGACAAGAATAGCTAAAAATCCCAATGTACGATTTTTGGAGAAAATTACAACTATACCCCTACGAATCTTCGAATGGTGATTTGAGGCAATAAACGGTGTCGGAATGCATTGAAACCAAAGCCATAAGCTTTGTGAGCAAGTGATAGACAAGAATACCTCAAAATCAAAATGTACGATTTTTGGTGAAAATTAAAACTATACCCCTACGAAATTTCGAATGGTGATTAGAGGCACCAAACGATGTCGGAATGCATTGAAACCAAAGCCATAAGCTTTGTCAGCATGTGATAGACAAGAATACCTCAAAATCCCAATGTACGATTTTTGGTGAAAATTACAACTATACCCTACGAAATTTCGAATGGTGATTTTAGGCACTGAACGATATCGAAATGCATTGAAATCAAAGCCATAAACTTTGTGAGCATGTAATAGACAAGAATACCTAAAAATCCCAATGTACGATTTTTGGGTGAAAATTACAACTATACCTCTACGAAACTTCGAATGGTGATTTGAGACACTAAACGATGTCGGAATGTATTGAAACCAAAGCCATAAGCTTTGTGAGCATGTGATAGACAAGAATACCTAAAAATTCCATTGTACGATTTTTGGTGAAAATTACAACTATACCCCTACGAAACAACGAATGGTGATTTGAGGCACTAAACGATGCCGCAATGCATTGAAACCAAAGCCATAAGCTTTGTGAGCATGTGATAAACAAGAATACCTCAAAATCCCAATGTACGATTTTTGTTGAAAATTACAACTATACCCCCTACGAAACTTCGAATGGTGATTTGAGGCACTAAACGATGTCGGAATGCATTGAAACCAAAGCAATAAGCTTTGTGAGCATGTGATAGACAAGAATACCTCCAAATCCCAATGTACGATTTTTTGTGAAAATTACAACTATACTCCTACGAAATTTCGAATGGTGATTTGAGGCACTAAATGATGTCGGAATGCATTGAAACCAAAGCCATAAGCTTTGTGAGCATGTGATAGACAAGAATACCTCAAAATCCCAATGTACAATTTTTGGTGAAAATTACAACTATACCCTACGAAACTTCGAATGGTGATTTGAGCCACTAAACGGTGTTGGAATGCATTGAAATCAAAGCCATAAGCTTTGTGAGCATGTGATAGACAAGAATACATCAAAATCTCAAAGTACGATTTTTGGTGAAAATTACAACTATACCCCTACGAAACTTCGAATGGTGATTTGAGGAACTAAACGATGTCGGAATGCATTGAAACCAAAGCCATAAGCTTTGTGAGCATGTGATAGACAAGAATACCTCAAAATCCCAATGTACGATTTTTGGTGAAAATTACAACTATACCCCCTACGAAACTTCGAATGGTGATTTGAGGCACTAAACAGTGTCGGAATGCATTGAATCTAAAGCCATAAGCTTTGTGAGCATGTGATAAACAAGAATACCTCAAAATCCCAATGTACGATTTTTGGTGAAAATTGCAAATATACCCCCTACGAAACTTCGAATGGTGATTTCAGGCACTAAACTGTGTCGGAATGCATTGAAACCAAAGCCATAAGCTTTGTGAGCATGTGATAGACAAGAATACCTCAAATTCCCAATGTACGATTTTTGGTGAAAATTACAACTATACCCCAACGAAACTTCGAATGGTGATTTGAGGCACTAAACGATGTCGGAATGCATTGAAACCAAAGCCATAAGCTTTGTGAGCATGTGATAGACAAGAATAGCTAAAAATCCCAATGTACGATTTTTGGAGAAAATTACAACTATACCCCTACGAAACTTCGAATGGTGATTTGAGGCACTAAATTGTCACACCCCCGGAAACTGTCACACCCCCGGACCGGGGCCTGGGGATGTTGACCCTTTTCTTTCGTAAATGTTATGGTTTTCTAAAATAATAAATATACATCTTTTGAAATAAAACAAACCATTTTTCTTTTACAAACAAAACCCAGTACATAAACATAGTTTGTTTACAAAACCATAACAGAGCGGCTATTTAAAACAAAAATCAGAGTTCTGGAGCTACAAAACGCTCGAAACACGGCATATGAACATAACTCTGTCTGACCGCTCGGGAGGCTTGGACAACCTTCTTGTATATACCTCAAACATCACCTGCATCATAAGAATCTAATGAGCTAATGGCTCAGTAAGAAGAAGCTGAATTATAACAATACATCACGTAGCACATAAGACAGTCAATAATGCATAGTTCATTTAAAACATTAAATTTTTTTTCCTCGTGGGTACCCCGAAGTATGGTATTCGACTGATGATGATAGGCGTCTGTTTTCGGAACCTGTTCATAAATGGCCATAAAAAGAAGCATCGTCGGGGTTCTCATACCGACCTTTCGGCCGATGATATTAGCCGCTAGCTCCATCATATATCGTGGCTTTATCTATCTTGGTTTTTACACCTCAAGGTATTCACCACCCTCTGTTGGGTCCGCCGGTCCCTCCCGCGTCCCGTGCCTACCCGACCGCCAATCAAATACCAAACTTCACTTTCAAAAACATGTTCTTCATATGTATATCCATATAATGCAGCATAAACGCATTTTCCTCAACATTTCAAATCATATAACATTCATTTTCAATAACACGTATAATAAATCATAAATCATTAACATTTAACACCATCGGCACATAATACATTCATTTCAAGCAATCAATTAACAAATAATCATAAACATGAATAATATTGATTCTTACGATGCGTCAAAGAACACTTCTTCTTACCTTATGTTGTTAGCAGTGAAATCGGTAACGGTAACGCTACTGGAAGCTACCTATAGTGCTAGTTGTTTATTAACTTGTAACGCGTACGTCGATTCCTATATTTTTCCCGAAATTTTTCTCTTTTTTTTTTTTCTTCCTATTTTCCTTTTTTTCTTTATTTCTTTCCTCTCTTGTTTTGTTTACTGTTCCTATTCTCCTCTATAAGTTTTGTTCTTAGTTTTGTGCTTGGTAAATGACTAACATATATATGTATATATCTAGATTAAGTGAGGCGGCAAAGTGAGGGGCAAGTGGCACTAATTTGGGTGACTAATCATGTATATATATATATTATATTCATATAATTATTTGCAGCTGCTAGCTTATTACGTGTTATACATTTATACGTTATATATTCTACGTGTCGTGTATTTAAACTAAACGGGACATACCGGTAATACGTAAGTGACGCGTAGTGTGTAAAACATATTTATCCGATAATTAACGGGAAGGTTTAGTGTACCGTATTCGATCAAAACTCTAAAGTTAAGCGTGCTCGTACGAGAGCAATAACAGGATGGGTAACCTCCTGGGAAGCAGCTCGAATTTTCCGTTCGTTAATTAATTCGTGATAAGTGCTAGACGTCATGCTTACTTAATCTAACTCGTCAATTGTCTAAACGTCGTGCTTGCTTAATCGTCATTTCTACTTAACTAGTAGAGGATGCAAATTAAATGCATTCTAAATGCAGGTATCACATATGAGCGCGCAAGTATTTTCGTAAAATCATGCATTTATCATATAATTATCAAATACTCATATTCGTGCAATCATGCCATTTATATGCTATAAATCAATAAATGCTAACTATATGACATGCTTATTGTTGGCTTGGTGTGAGATCATTGGGCATTACATAAACGGTGTCGGAATGCATTGAAACCAAAGCCATAAGCTTTGTGAGCATGTGATAGACAAGAATACCTCAAAATCAAAATGTACGATTTTTGGTGAAAATTAAAACTATACCCCTACGAAATTTCGAATGGTGATTAGAGGCACTAAACGATGTCGGAATGCATTGAAACCAAAGCCATAAGCTTTGTCAGCATGTGATAGACAAGAATACCTCAAAATCCCAATGCACGATTTTTGGTGAAAATTACAACTATACCCTACGAAATTTCGAATGGTGATTTTAGGCACTGAACGATATCGAAATGCATTGAAACCAAAGCCATAAACTTTGTGAGCATGTGATAGACAAGAATACCTAAAAATCCCAATGTACGATTTTTGGGTGAAAATTACAACTATACCTCTACGAAACTTCGAATGGTGATTTGAGGCACTAAACGATGTCGTAATGTATTGAAACCAAAGCCATAAGCTTTGTGAGCATGTGATAGACAAGAATACCTAAAAATTCCATTGTACGATTTTTGGTGAAAATTACAACTATACCCCTACGAAACAACGAATGGTGATTTGAGGCACTAAACGATGCCGCAATGCATTGAAACCAAAGCCATAAGCTTTGTGAGCATGTGATAAACAAGAATACCTCAAAATCCCAATGTACGATTTTTGTTGAAAATTACAACTATACCCCCTACGAAACTTCGAATGGTGATTTGAGGCACTAAACGATGTCGGAATGCATTGAAACCAAAGCAATAAGCTTTGTGAGCATGTGATAAACAAGAATACCTCCAAATCCCAATGTACGATTTTTTGTGAAAATTACAACTATACCCCTACGAAATTTCGAATGGTGATTTGAGGCACTAAATGATGTCGGAATGCATTGAAACCAAAGCCATAAGCTTTGTGAGCATGTGATAGACAAGAACACCTCAAAATCCCAATGTACAATTTTTGGTGAAAATTACAACTATACCCTACGAAACTTCGAATGGTGATTTGAGGCACTAAACGGTGTTGGAATACATTGAAATCAAAGCCATAAGCTTTGTGAGCATGTGATAGACAAGAATACATCAAAATCTCAAAGTACGATTTTTGGTGAAAATTACAACTATACCCCTACGAAACTTCGAATGGTGATTTGAGGCACTAAACGATGTCGGAATGCATTGAAACCAAAACAATAAGCTTTGTGAGCATGTGATAGACAAGAATACCTCCAAATTCCAATGTACGATTTTCGGTGAAAATTACAACTATACCCCTATGAAACTTCGAATGGTGATTTGAGGACCCAAACGATGTCGGAATGCATTGGAACCAAAGCCATAAGCTTTGTGAGCATGTGATAGACAAGAATACCTCAAAATCCCAATGTACAATTTTTGGTGAAAATTACAGCTATACCCTACGAAACTTCGAATGGTGATTTGAGGCACTAAACGGTGTTGGAATGCATTGAAATCAAAGCCATAAGCTTTGTGAGCATGTGATAGACAAGAATACATCAAAATCTCAAAGTACGATTTTCGGTGAAAATTACAACTATACCCCTACGAAACTTCGAATGGTGATTTGAGGAACTAAACGATGTCGGAATGCATTGAAACCAAAGCCATAAGCTTTGTGAGCATGTGATAGACAAGAATACCTCAAAATCCCAATGTACGATTTTTGGTGAAAATTGCAAATATACCCCCTACGAAACTTCGAATGGTGATTTCAGGCACTAAACTGTGTCGGAATGCATTGAAACCAAAGCCATAAGCTTTGTGAGCATGTGATAGACAAGAATACCTCAAATTCCCAATGTACGATTTTTGGTGAAAATTACAACTATACCCCAACGAAACTTCGAATGGTGATTTGAGGCACTAAACGATGTCGAAATGCATTGAAACCAAAGCCATAAGCTTTGTGAGCATGTGATAGACAAGAATAGCTAAAAATCCCAATGTACGATTTTTGGAGAAAATTACAATTATACATACCCCTACGAAACTTCGAATGGTGATTTGAGGCACTAAACGGTGTCAAAATGCATTGAAACCAAAGCCATAAGCTTTGTGAGCATGTGATAGACAAGAATACCTCAAAATCAAAATGTACGATTTTTGGTGAAAATTAAAACTATACCCCTACGAAATTTCGAATGGTGATTAGAGGCACTAAACGATGTCGGAATGCATTGAAACCAAAGCCATAAGCTTTGTCAGCATGTGATAGACAAGAATACCTCAAAATCCCAATGTACGATTATTGGTGAAAATTACAATTATACCCTACGAAATTTCGAATGGTGATTTTAGGCACTGAACGATATCGAAATGCATTGAAACCAAAGCCATAAACTTTGTGAGCATGTGATAGACAAGAATACCTAAAAATCCCAATGTACTATTTTTGGAGAAAATTACAACTATACCCCTACGAAATTTCGAATAGTGATTTGAGGCACTAAATGGTGTCTGAATGCATTGAAACCATAGCCATAAGCTTTGTGAGCATGTGATAGACAAGAATGCCTATAAATCCAAATGTACATTTTTTGGTGAAAATTACAACTATACCCCTACGAAACTTCGAATGGTGATTTGAGGCACTAAACGATGTCGGAATGCATTGAAACCAAAGCCATAAGCTTTGTGAGCATGTAATAGACATGAATACCTCAAAATCCCAATGTACGATGTTTGGTGAATATTACAATTATACCCCTACGAAACTTCGAATGGTGATTTGAGGCACTAAACGATGTCGGAATGCATTGAAACCAAAGCCACAAGCTTTGTGAGCATGTGATAGACAAGAATACCTCAAAATTCCAATGTACGATTTTTGGTGAAAATTACAACTGTATACCCCTACGAAATTTTGAATGCTGATTTGAGCCACTAAACGATGTCGGAATGCATTGAAACCAAAGCCATAAGCTTTGTGCACATGTGATAGACAAGAATACCTCAAAATCCCAATATATGATTTTTGGTGAAAATTATAACTATAACCCTACGAAACTTCGAATGGTAATTTGAGGCACTAAACGATGTCGGAATGCATTGAAACCAAAGCTATAAGCTTTGTGAGCATGTGATAGACAAGAATACCTCAAAATCCTAATGTACGATGTTTGGTGAAAATTACAACTATACCCCTACGAAACTTCGAATAGTGATTTGAGGCACTAAACGATGTCGGAATGCATTGAAACCAAAGCCATAAGCTTTGTGAGCATGTGATAGACAAGAATATCTCAAAATCCCAATGTACGATTTTTGGTGCAAATTACAACTATACCCCTACGAAACTCTGAATGCTGATTTGAGGCACTAAACGATGTCGGAATGCATTGAAACCAAAGCCATAAGCTTTGTGCACATGTGATAGACAAGAATACCTTAAAATCCCAATGTACGATTTTTGGTGAAAATTACAACTATACCCCTACGAAAATTCGAATGGTGATTTGAGGCAATAAATGATGTCGAAATGCATTGAAACCAAAGCCATAAGCTTTGTGCACATGTAATAGACAAGAATACCTCAAAATCCCAATATATGATTTTTGGTGAAATTATAACTATACCCCTACGAAACTTCGAATGGTAATTTGAGGCACTAAACGATGTTGGAATGCATTGAAACCAAAGCCATAAGCTCTATGAACATGTGATAGACAAGAATACATCAAAATCCCAATGTTCGATTTCTGGTGAAAATTACTACTATACCGCTACGAAACTTCGAATGGTGACTTGAGGCACAAAACGATGTCGGAATGCATTGAAACCAAAGCCATAAGCTTTGTGAGCATGTGATAGACAAGAATACCTCAAAATCACAATGTACGATTTTTGGTGAAAATTACAACTATACCTCTACGAAACTTCGAATGGTGATTTGAGGCACTAAACGATGTCGTAATGCATTGAACCCAAAGCAAGAAGCTTTGTGAGCATGTGATAGACAAGAATACCTCAAAATCCAAATGTACAATTTTTGGTGAAAATTACAACTATACCCCTAACAAATTTTGAATGGTGATTTGAGGCACTAAACGATGTCGGAATGCATTAAAACCAAATCCATAAGTTTTGTGAGCATCTGATAGACAAGGATACCTAAAAATCCCAATGTACGCTTTTTGGTGAAAATTAAAACTATACCCCTACGAAACTTCGAATGGTGATTTGAGGCACTAAACGATGTCGGAATGCATTGAAACCAAAGCCATAAGCTTTGTGATCATGTGATATACAAGAATACCTCAAAATCCCAATGTACGATTTTTGGTGAAAACTACTACTATACCCCCACGAAACTTCGAATGGTGATTTAAGGCACTAAACGATGTCGGAATGCATTGAAATCAAAGCCATAAGCTTTGTGAGCATGTGATAAACAAGAATACCTCAAAATCCCAATGTACGATTTTTGGTGGAAATTACAACGATACCCCTACGAAACTTCGAATGGAGATTTGAGGCACTAAACGATGTCGGAATGCATTGAAACCAAAGTTATATGCATTGTGAGCATGTGATAGACAAGAATACCTCAAAATCCCAATGTACGATTTTTGGAGAAAATTACAACTATACCCCTACGAAACTTCGAATGGTGATTTGAGGCACTAAACGGTGTCGGAATGCATTGAAACCAAAGCCATAACCTTTGTGAGCATGTGATAGACAAGAATACCTCAAAATCAAAATGTACGATTTTTGGTGAAAATTAAAACTATACCCCTACGAAATTTCGAATGGTGATTAGAGGCACTAAACGATGTCGGAATGCATTGAAACCAAAGCCATAAGCTTTGTCAGCATGTGATAGACAAGAATACCTCAAAATCCCAATGTACGATTTTTGGTGAAAATTACAACTATACCCTACGAAATTTCGAATGGTGATTTTAGGCACTGAACGATATCGAAATGCATTGAAACCAAAGCCATAAACTTTGTGAGCATGTGATAGACAAGAATACCTAAAAATCCCAATGTACGATTTTTGGGTGAAAATTACAACCATACCTCTACGAAACTTCGAATGGCGATTTGAGGCACTAAACGATGTCGGAATGTATTGAAACCAAAGCCATAAGCTTTGTGAGCATGTGATAGACAAGAATACCTAAAAATTCCATTGTACGATTTTTGGTGAAAATTACAACTATACCCCTACGAAACAACGAATGGTGATTTGAGGCACTAAACGATGCCGCAATGCATTGAAACCAAAGCCATAAGCTTTGTGAGCATGTGATAAACAAGAATACCTCAAAATCCCAATGTACGATTTTTGTTGAAAATTACAACTATACCCCCTACGAAACTTCGAATGGTGATTTGAGGCACTAAACGATGTCGGAATGCATTGAAACCAAAGCAATAAGCTTTGTGAGCATGTGATAAACAACAATACCTCCAAATCCCAATGTACGATTTTTTGTGAAAATTACAACTATACCCCTACGAAATTTTGAATGGTGATTTGAGGCACTAAATGATGTCGGAATGCATTGAAACCAAAGCCATAAGCTTTGTGAGCATGTGATAGACAAGAATACCTCAAAATCCCAATGTACAATTTTTGGTGAAAATTACAGCTATACCCTACGAAACTTCGAATGGTGATTTGAGGCACTAAACGGTGTTGGAATGCATTGAAATCAAAGCCATAAACTTTGTGAGCATGTGATAGACAAGAATACATCAAAATCTCAAAGTACGATTTTTGGTGAAAATTACAACTATACCCCTACGAAACTTCGAATGGTGATTTGAGGCACTAAACGATGTCGGAATGCATTGAAACCAAAGCAATAAGCTTTGTGAGCATGTGATAGACAAGAATACCTCCAAATCCCAATGTACGATTTTCGGTGAAAATTACAACTATACCCTTATGAAACTTCGAATGGTGATTTGAGGCCCCAAACGATGTCGGAATGCATTGGAACCAAAGCCATAAGCTTTGTGAGCATGTGATAGACAAGAATACCTCAAAATCCCAATGTACAATTTGTGGTGAAAATTACAGCTATACCCTACGAAACTTCGAATGGTGATTTGAGGCACTAAACGGTGTTGGAATGCATTGAAATCAAAGCCATAAGCTTTGTGAGCATGTGATAGACAAGAATACATCAAAATCTCAAAGTACGATTTTTGGTGAAAATTACAACTATACCCCTACGAAACTTCGAATGGTGATTTGAGGAACTAAACGATGTCGGAATGCATTGAAACCAAAGCCATAAGCTTTGTGAGCATGTGATAGACAAGAATACTTCAAAATCCCAATGTACGATTTTTGGTGAAAATTGCAAATATACTCCCTACGAAACTTCGAATGGTGATTTCAGGCACTAAACTGTGTCGGAATGCATTGAAACCAAAGCCATAAGCTTTGTGAGCATGTGATAGACAAGAATACCTCAAATTCCCAATGTACGATTTTTGGTGAAAATTACAACTATACCCCAACGAAAATTCGAATGGTGATTTGAGGCACTAAACGATGTCGGAATGCATTGAAACCAAAGCCATAAGCTTTGTGAGCATGTGATAGACAAGAATAGCTAAAAATCCCAATGTACGATTTTTGGAGAAAATTACAATTATACATACCCCTACGAAACTTCGAATGGTGATTTGAGGCACTAAACGGTGTCAGAATGCATTGAAACCAAAGCCATAAGCTTTGTGAGCATGTGATAGACAAGAATACCTCAAAATCAAAATGTACGATTTTTGGTGAAAATTAAAACTATACCCCTACGAAATTTCGAATGGTGATTAGAGGCACTAAACGATGTCGGAATGCATTGAAACCAAAGCCATAAGCTTTGTCAGCATGTGATAGACAAGAATACCTCAAAATCCCAATGTACGATTATTGGTGAAAATTACAATTATACCCTACGAAATTTCGAATGGTGATTTTAGGCACTGAACGATATCGAAATGCATTGAAACCAAAGCCATAAACTTTGTGAGCATGTGATAGACAAGAATACCTAAAAATCCCAATGTACTATTTTTGGAGAAAATTACAACTATACCCCTACGAAATTTCGAATAGTGATTTGAGGCACTAAATGGTGTCTGAATGCATTGAAACCATAGCCATAAGCTTTGTGAGCATGTGATAGACAAGAATGCCTATAAATCCAAATGTACATTTTTTGGTGAAAATTACAACTATACCCCTACGAAACTTCGAATGGTGATTTGAGGCACTAAACGATGTCGGAATGCATTGAAACCAAAGCCATAAGCTTTGTGAGCATGTAATAGACATGAATACCTCAAAATCCCAATGTACGATGTTTGGTGAAAATTACAACTATACCCCTACGAAACTTCGAATGGTGATTTGAGGCACTAAACGATGTCGGAATGCATTGAAACCAAAGCCACAAGCTTTGTGAGCATGTGATAGACAAGAATACCTCAAAATTCCAATGTACGATTTTTGGTGAAAATTACAACTGTATACCCCTACGAAATTTTGAATGCTGATTTGAGCCACTAAACGATGTCGGAATGCATTGAAACCAAAGCCATAAGCTTTGTGCACATGTGATAGACAAGAATACCTCAAAATCCCAATATATGATTTTTGGTGAAAATTATAACTATAACCCTACGAAACTTCGAATGGTAATTTGAGGCACTAAACGATGTCGGAATGCATTGAAACCAAAGCTATAAGCTTTGTGAGCATGTGATAGACAAGAATACCTCAAAATCCTAATGTACGATGTTTGATGAAAATTACAACTATACCCCTACGAAACTTCGAATAGTGATTTGAGGCACTAAGCGATGTCGGAATGCATTGAAACCAAAGCCATAAGCTTTGTGAGCATGTGATAGACAAGAATATCTCAAAATCCCAATGTACGATTTTTGGTGCAAATTACAACTATACCCCTACGAAACTCTGAATGCTGATTTGAGGCACTAAACGATGTCGGAATGCATTGAAACCAAAGCCATAAGCTTTGTGCACATGTGATAGACAAGAATACCTCAAAATCTCAATGTACGATTTTTGGTGAAAATTACAACTATACCCCTACGAAAATTCGAATGGTGATTTGAGGCAATAAATGATGTCGAAATGCATTGAAACCAAAGCCATAAGCTTTGTGCACATGTAATAGACAAGAATACCTCAAAATCCCAATATATGATTTTTGGTGAAAATTATAACTATACCCCTACGAAACTTCGAATGGTAATTTGAGGCACTAAACGATGTTGGAATGCATTGAAACCAAAGCCATAAGCTCTATGAACATGTGATAGACAAGAATACATCAAAATCCCAATGTTCGATTTCTGGTGAAAATTACTACTATACCGCTACGAAACTTCGAATGGTGACTTGAGGCACAAAACGATGTCGGAATGCATTGAAACCAAAGCCATAAGCTTTGTGAGCATGTGATAGACAAGAATACCTCAAAATCACAATGTACGATTTTTGGTGAAAATTACAACTATACCTCTACGAAACTTCGAATGGTGATTTGAGGCACTAAACGATGTCGTAATGCATTGAACCCAAAGCAAGAAGCTTTGTGAGCATGTGATAGACAAGAATACCTCAAAATCCAAATGTACAATTTTTGGTGAAAATTACAACTATACCCCTACGAAATTTTGAATGGTGATTTGAGGCACTAAACGATGTCGGAATGCATTAAAACCAAATCCATAAGTTTTGTGAGCATCTGATAGACAAGGATACCTAAAAATCCCAATGTACGCTTTTTGGTGAAAATTAAAACTATACCCCTACGAAACTTCGAATGGTGATTTGAGGCACTAAACGATGTCGGAATGCATTGAAACCAAAGCCATAAGCTTTGTGATCATGTGATATACAAGAATACCTCAAAATCCCAATGTACGATTTTTGGTGAAAACTACTACTATACCCCCACGAAACTTCGAATGGTGATTTAAGGCACTAAACGATGTCGGAATGCATTGAAATCAAAGCCATAAGCTTTGTGAGCATGTGATAAACAAGAATACCTCAAAATCCCAATGTACGATTTTTGGTGGAAATTACAACGATACCCCTACGAAACTTCGAATGGAGATTTGAGGCACTAAACGATGTCGGAATGCATTGAAACCAAAGTTATATGCATTGTGAGCATGTGATAGACAAGAATACCTCAAAATCCCAATGTACGATTTTTGGAGAAAATTACAACTATACCCCTACGAAACTTCGAATGGTGATTTGAGGCACTAAACGGTGTCGGAATGCATTGAAACCAAAGCCATAACCTTTGTGAGCATGTGATAGACAAGAATACCTCAAAATCAAAATGTACGATTTTTGGTGAAAATTAAAACTATACCCCTACGAAATTTCGAATGGTGATTAGAGGCACTAAACGATGTCGGAATGCATTGAAACCAAAGCCATAAGCTTTGTCAGCATGTGATAGACAAGAATACCTCAAAATCCCAATGTACGATTTTTGGTGAAAATTACAACTATACCCTACGAAATTTCGAATGGTGATTTTAGGCACTGAACGATATCGAAATGCATTGAAACCAAAGCCATAAACTTTGTGAGCATGTGATAGACAAGAATACCTAAAAATCCCAATGTACGATTTTTGGGTGAAAATTACAACTATACCTCTACGAAACTTCGAATGGCGATTTGAGGCACTAAACGATGTCGGAATGTATTGAAACCAAAGCCATAAGCTTTGTGAGCATGTGATAGACAAGAATACCTAAAAATTCCATTGTACGATTTTTGGTGAAAATTACAACTATACCCCTACGAAACAACGAATGGTGATTTGAGGCACTAAACGATGCCGCAATGCATTGAAACCAAAGCCATAAGCTTTGTGAGCATGTGATAAACAAGAATACCTCAAAATCCCAATGTACGATTTTTGTTGAAAATTACAACTATACCCCTACGAAACTTCGAATGGTGATTTGAGGCACTAAACGATGTCGGAATGCATTGAAACCAAAGCAATAAGCTTTGTGAGCATGTGATAAACAACAATACCTCCAAATCCCAATGTACGATTTTTTGTGAAAATTACAACTATACCCCTACGAAATTTTGAATGGTGATTTGAGGCACTAAATGATGTCGGAATGCATTGAAACCAAAGCCATAAGCTTTGTGAGCATGTGATAGACAAGAATACCTCAAAATCCCAATGTACAATTTTTGGTGAAAATTACAGCTATACCCTACGAAACTTCGAATGGTGATTTGAGGCACTAAACGGTGTTGGAATGCATTGAAATCAAAGCCATAAACTTTGTGAGCATGTGATAGACAAGAATACATCAAAATCTCAAAGTACGATTTTTGGTGAAAATTACAACTATACCCCTACGAAACTTCGAATGCTGATTTGAGCCACTAAACGATGTCGGAATGCATTGAAACCAAAGCAATAAGCTTTGTGAGCATGTGATAGACAAGAATACCTCCAAATCTCAATGTACGATTTTCGGTGAAAATTACAACTATACCCTTATGAAACTTCGAATGGTGATTTGAGGCCCCAAACGATGTCGGAATGCATTGGAACCAAAGCCATAAGCTTTGTGAGCATGTGATAGACAAGAATACCTCAAAATCCCAATGTACAATTTGTGGTGAAAATTACAGCTATACCCTACGAAACTTCGAATGGTGATTTGAGGCACTAAACGGTGTTGGAATGCATTGAAATCAAAGCCATAAGCTTTGTGAGCATGTGATAGACAAGAATACATCAAAATCTCAAAGTACGATTTTTGGTGAAAATTACAACTATACCCCTACGAAACTTCGAATGGTGATTTGAGGAACTAAACGATGTCGGAATGCATTGAAACCAAAGCCATAAGCTTTGTGAGCATGTGATAGACAAGAATACCTCAAAATCCCAATGTACGATTTTTGGTGAAAATTGCAAATATACTCCCTACGAAACTTCGAATGGTGATTTCAGGCACTAAACTGTGTCGGAATGCATTGAAACCAAAGCCATAAGCTTTGTGAGCATGTGATAGACAAGAATACCTCAAATTCCCAATGTACGATTTTTGGTGAAAATTACAACTATACCCCAACGAAACTTCGAATGGTGATTTGAGGCACTAAACGATGTCGGAATGCATTGAAACCAAAGCCATAAGCTTTGTGAGCATGTGATAGACAAGAATAGCTAAAAATCCCAATGTACGATTTTTGGAGAAAATTACAATTATACATACCCCTACGAAACTTCGAATGGTGATTTGAGGCACTAAACGGTGTCAGAATGCATTGAAACCAAAGCCATAAGCTTTGTGAGCATGTGATAGACAAGAATACCTCAAAATCAAAATGTACGATTTTTGGTGAAAATTAAAACTATACCCCTACGAAATTTCGAATGGTGATTAGAGGCACTAAACGATGTCGGAATGCATTGAAACCAAAGCCATAAGCTTTGTCAGCATGTGATAGACAAGAATACCTCAAAATCCCAATGTACGATTATTGGTGAAAATTACAATTATACCCTACGAAATTTCGAATGGTGATTTTAGGCACTGAACGATATCGAAATGCATTGAAACCAAAGCCATAAACTTTGTGAGCATGTGATAGACAAGAATACCTAAAAATCCCAATGTACTATTTTTGGAGAAAATTACAACTATACCCCTACGAAATTTCGAATAGTGATTTGAGGCACTAAATGGTGTCTGAATGCATTGAAACCATAGCCATAAGCTTTGTGAGCATGTGATAGACAAGAATGCCTATAAATCCAAATGTACATTTTTTGGTGAAAATTACAACTATACCCCTACGAAACTTCGAATGGTGATTTGAGGCACTAAACGATGTCGGAATGCATTGAAACCAAAGCCATAAGCTTTGTGAGCATGTAATAGACATGAATACCTCAAAATCCCAATGTACGATGTTTGGTGAAAATTACAACTATACCCCTACGAAACTTCGAATGGTGATTTGAGGCACTAAACGATGTCGGAATGCATTGAAACCAAAGCCACAAGCTTTGTGAGCATGTGATAGACAAGAATACCTCAAAATTTCAATGTACGATTTTTGGTGAAAATTACAACTGTATACCCCTACGAAATTTTGAATGCTGATTTGAGCCACTAAACGATGTCGGAATGCATTGAAACCAAAGCCATAAGCTTTGTGCACATGTGATAGACAAGAATACCTCAAAATCCCAATATATGATTTTTGGTGAAAATTATAACTATAACCCTACGAAACTTCGAATGGTAATTTGAGGCACTAAACGATGTCGGAATGCATTGAAACCAAAGCTATAAGCTTTGTGAGCATGTGATAGACAAGAATACCTCAAAATCCTAATGTACGATGTTTGATGAAAATTACAACTATACCCCTACGAAACTTCGAATAGTGATTTGAGGCACTAAACGATGTCGGAATGCATTGAAACCAAAGCCATAAGCTTTGTGAGCATGTGATAGACAAGAATATCTCAAAATCCCAATGTACGATTTTTGGTGCAAATTACAACTATACCCCTACGAAACTCTGAATGCTGATTTGAGGCACTAAACGATGTCGGAATGCATTGAAACCAAAGCCATAAGCTTTGTGCACATGTGATAGACAAGAATACCTCAAAATCCCAATGTACGATTTTTGGTGAAAATTACAACTATACCCCTACGAAAATTCGAATGGTGATTTGAGGCAATAAATGATGTCGAAATGCATTGAAACCAAAGCCATAAGCTTTGTGCACATGTAATAGACAAGAATACCTCAAAATCCCAATATATGATTTTTGGTGAAAATTATAACTATACCCCTACGAAACTTCGAATGGTAATTTGAGGCACTAAACGATGTTGGAATGCATTAAAACCAAAGCCATAAGCTCTATGAACATGTGATAGACAAGAATACATCAAAATCTCAATGTTCGATTTCTGGTGAAAATTACTACTATACCGCTACGAAACTTCGAATGGTGACTTGAGGCACAAAACGATGTCGGAATGCATTGAAACCAAAGCCATAAGCTTTGTGAGCATGTGATAGACAAGAATACCTCAAAATCACAATGTACGATTTTTGGTGAAAATTACAACTATACCTCTACGAAACTTCGAATGGTGATTTGAGGCACTAAACGATGTCGTAATGCATTGAACCCAAAGCAAGAAGCTTTGTGAGCATGTGATAGACAAGAATACCTCAAAATCCAAATGTACAATTTTTGGTGAAAATTACAACTATACCCCTACGAAATTTTGAATGGTGATTTGAGGCACTAAACGATGTCGGAATGCATTAAAACCAAATCCATAAGTTTTGTGAGCATCTGATAGACAAGGATACCTAAAAATCCCAATGTACGCTTTTTGGTGAAAATTAAAACTATACCCCTACGAAACTTCGAATGGTGATTTGAGGCACTAAACGATGTCGGAATGCATTGAAACCAAAGCCATAAGCTTTGTGATCATGTGATATACAAGAATACCTCAAAATCCCAATGTACGATTTTTGGTGAAAACTACTACTATACCCCCACGAAACTTCGAATGGTGATTTAAGGCAATAAACGATGTCGGAATGCATTGAAATCAAAGCCATAAGCTTTGTGAGCATGTGATAAACAAGAATACCTCAAAATCCCAACGTACGATTTTTGGTGGAAATTACAACGATACCCCTACGAAACTTCGAATGGAGATTTGAGGCACTAAACGATGTCGAAATGCATTGAAACCAAAGTTATATGCATTGTGAGCATGTGATAGACAAGAATACCTCAAAATCCCAATGTACGATTTTTGGAGAAAATTACAACTATACCCCTACGAAACTTCGAATGGTGATTTGAGGCACTAAACGGTGTCGGAATGCATTGAAACCAAAGCCATAAGCTTTGTGAGCATGTGATAGACAAGAATACCTCAAAATCAAAATGTACGATTTTTGGTGAAAATTAAAACTATACCCCTACCAAATTTCGAATGGTGATTAGAGGCACTAAACGATGTCGGAATGCATTGAAACCAAAGCCATAAGCTTTGTCAGCATGTGATAGACAAGAATACCTCAAAATCCCAATGTACGATTTTTGGTGAAAATTACAACTATACCCTACGAAATTTCGAATGGTGATTTTAGGCACTGAACGATATCGAAATGCATTGAAACCAAAGCCATAAACTTTGTGAGCATGTGATAGACAAGAATACCTAAAAATCCCAATGTACGATTTTTGGGTGAAAATTACAACTATACCTCTACGAAACTTCGAATGGTGATTTGAGGCACTAAACGATGTCGGAATGTATTGAAACCAAAGCCATAAGCTTTGTGAGCATGTGATAGACAAGAATACCTAAAAATTCCATTGTACGATTTTTGGTGAAAATTACAACTATACCCCTACGAAACAACGAATGGTGATTTGAGGCACTAAACGATGCCGCAATGCATTGAAACCAAAGCCATAAGCTTTGTGAGCATGTGATAAACAAGAATACCTCAAAATCCCAATGTACGATTTTTTTTGAAAATTACAACTATACCCCCTACGAAACTTCGAATGGTGATTTGAGGCACTAAACGATGTCGGAATGCATTGAAACCAAAGCAATAAACTTTGTGAGCATGTGATAAACAAGAATACCTCCAAATCCCAATGTACGATTTTTTGTGAAAATTACAACAATACCCCTACGAAATTTTGAATGGTGATTTGAGGCACTAAATGATGTCGGAATGCATTGAAACCAAAGCCGTAAGCTTTGTGAGCATGTGATAGACAAGAATACCTCAAAATCCCAATGTACAATTTTTGGTGAAAATTACAGCTATACTCTACGAAACTTCGAATGGTGATTTGAGGCACTAAACGGTGTTGGAATGCATTGAAATCAAAGCCATAAACTTTGTGAGCATGTGATAGACAAGAATACATCAAAATCTCAAAGTACGATTTTTGGTGAAAATTACAACTATACCCCTACGAAACTTCGAATGGTGATTTGAGGCACTAAACGATGTCGGAATGCATTGAAACCAAAGCCATAAGCTTTGTGCACATGTGATAGACAAGAATACCTCAAAATCCCAATGTACGATTTTTGGTGAAAATTACAACTATACCCCTACGAAAATTCGAATGGTGATTTGAGGCAATAAATGATGTCGAAATGCATTGAAACCAAAGCCATAAGCTTTGTGCACATGTAATAGACAAGAATACCTTAAAATCCCAATATATGATTTTTGGTGAAAATTATAACTATACCCCTACGAAACTTCGAATGGTAATTTGAGGCACTAAACGATGTTGGAATGCATTGAAACCAAAGCCATAAGCTCTATGAACATGTGATAGACAAGAATACATCAAAATCCCAATGTTCGATTTCTGGTGAAAATTACTACTATACCGCTACGAAACTTCGAATGGTGACTTGAGGCACAAAACGATGTCGGAATGCATTGAAACCAAAGCCATAAGCTTTGTGAGCATGTGATAGACAAGAATACCTCAAAATCACAATGTACGATTTTTGGTGAAAATTTCAACTATACCTCTACGAAACTTCGAATGGTGATTTGAGGCACTAAACGATGTCGTAATGCATTGAACCCAAAGCAAGAAGCTTTGTGAGCATGTGATAGACAAGAATACCTCAAAATCCAAATGTACAATTTTTGGTGAAAATTACAACTATACCCCTACGAAATTTTGAATGGTGATTTGAGGCACTAAACGATGTCGGAATGCATTAAAACCAAATCCATAAGTTTTGTGAGCATCTGATAGACAAGGATACCTAAAAATCCCAATGTACGCTTTTTGGTGAAAATTAAATCTATACCCCTACGAAACTTCGAATGGAGATTTGAGGCACTAAACGATGTCGGAATGCATTGAAACCAAAGTTATATGCATTGTGAGCATGTGATAGACAAGAATACCTCAAAATCCCAATGTACGATTTTTGGAGAAAATTACAACTATACCCCTACGAAACTTCGAATGGTGATTTGAGGCACTAAACGGTGTCGGAATGCATTGAAACCAAAGCCATAAGCTTTGTGAGCATGTGATAGACAAGAATACCTCAAAATCAAAATGTACGATTTTTGGTGAAAATTAAAACTATACCCCTACGAAATTTCGAATGGTGATTAGAGGCACTAAACGATGTCGGAATGCATTGAAACCAAAGCCATAAGCTTTGTCAGCATGTGATAGACAAGAATACCTCAAAATCCCAATGTACGATTTTTGGTGAAAATTACAACTATACCCTACGAAATTTCGAATGGTGATTTTAGGCACTGAACGATATCGAAATGCATTGAAACCAAAGCCATAAACTTTGTGAGCATGTGATAGACAAGAATACCTAAAAATCCCAATGTACGATTTTTGGGTGAAAATTACAACTATACCTCTACGAAACTTCGAATGGTGATTTGAGGCACTAAACGATGTCGGAATGTATTGAAACCAAAGCCATAAGCTTTGTGAGCATGTGATAGACAAGAATACCTAAAAATTCCATTGTACGATTTTTGGTGAAAATTACAACTATACCCCTACGAAACAACGAATGGTGATTTGAGGCACTAAACGATGCCGCAATGCATTGAAACCAAAGCCATAAGCTTTGTGAGCATGTGATAAACAAGAATACCTCAAAATCCCAATGTACGATTTTTTTTGAAAATTACAACTATACCCCCTACGAAACTTCGAATGGTGATTTGAGGCACTAAACGATGTCGGAATGCATTGAAACCAAAGCAATAAACTTTGTGAGCATGTGATAAACAAGAATACCTCCAAATCCCAATGTACGATTTTTTGTGAAAATTACAACTATACCCCTACGAAATTTTGAATGGTGATTTGAGGCACTAAATGATGTCGGAATGCATTGAAACCAAAGCCATAAGCTTTGTGAGCATGTGATAGACAAGAATACCTCAAAATCCCAATGTACAATTTTTGGTGAAAATTACAGCTATACCCTACGAAACTTCGAATGGTGATTTGAGGCACTAAACGGTGTTGGAATGCATTGAAATCAAAGCCATAAACTTTGTGAGCATGTGATAGACAAGAATACATCAAAATCTCAAAGTACGATTTTTGGTGAAAATTACAACTATACCCCTACGAAACTTCGAATGGTGATTTGAGGCACTAAACGATGTCGGAATGCATTGAAACCAAAGCAATAAGCTTTGTGAGCATGTGATAGACAAGAATACCTCCAAATCCCAATGTACGATTTTCGGTGAAAATTACAACTATACCCTTATGAAACTTCGAATGGTGATTTGAGGCCCCAAACGATGTCGGAATGCATTGGAACCAAAGCCATAAGCTTTGTGAGCATGTGATAGACAAGAATACCTCAAAATCCCAATGTACAATTTTTGGTGAAAATTACAGCTATACCCTACGAAACTTCGAATGGTGATTTGAGGCACTAAACGGTGTTGGAATGCATTGAAATCAAAGCCATAAGCTTTGTGAGCATGTGATAGACAAGAATACATCAAAATCTCAAAGTACGATTTTTGGTGAAAATTACAACTATACCCCTACGAAACTTCGAATGGTGATTTGAGGAACTAAACGATGTCGGAATGCATTGAAACCAAAGCCATAAGCTTTGTGAGCATGTGATAGACAAGAATACCTCAAAATC
Organism: Verbascum thapsus; assembly: GCA_963669365.1. Taxonomy (NCBI): domain Eukaryota; kingdom Viridiplantae; phylum Streptophyta; class Magnoliopsida; order Lamiales; family Scrophulariaceae; genus Verbascum; species Verbascum thapsus. The sequence goes on from OY770115.1 coordinate 9,340,060, forward strand.
CCAATGTACGATTTTTGGTGAAAATTGCAAACCCCCTACGAAACTTCGAATGGTGATTTCAGGCACTAAACTGTGTCGGAATGCATTGAAACCAAAGCCATAAGTTTTGTGAGCATGTGATAGACAAGAATACCTCAAATTCTCAATGTACGATTTTTGGTGAAAATTACAACTATACCCCAACGAAACTTCGAATGGTGATTTGAGGCACTAAACGATGTCGGAATGCATTGAAACCAAAGCCATAAGCTTTGTGAGCATGTGATAGACAAGAATAGCTAAAAATCCCAATGTACGATTTTTGGAGAAAATTACAATTATACATACCCCTACTAAACTTCGAATGGTGATTTGAGGCACTAAACGGTGTCAGAATGCATTGAAACCAAAGCCATAAGCTTTGTGAGCATGTGATAGACAAGAATACCTCAAAATCAAAATGTACGATTTTTGATGAAAATTAAAACTATACCCCTACGAAATTTCGAATGGTGATTAGAGGCACTAAACGATGTCGGAATGCATTGAAACCAAAGCCATAAGCTTTGTCAGCATGTGATAGACAAGAATACCTCAAAATCCCAATGTACGATTTTTGGTGAAAATTACAATTATACCCTACGAAATTTCGAATGGTGATTATAGGCACTGAACGATATCGAAATGCATTGAAACCAAAGCCATAAACTTTGTGAGCATGTGATAGACAAGAATACCTAAAAATCTCAATGTACGATTTTTGGAGAAAATTACAACTATACCCCTACGAAACTTCGAATAGTGATTTGAGGAACTAAATGGTGTCTGAATGCATTGAAACCATAGCCATAAGCTTTGTGAGCATGTGATAGACAAGAATGCCTATAAATCCAAATGTACATTTTTTGGTGAAAATTACAACTATACCCCTACGAAACTTCGAATGGTGATTTGAGGCACTAAACGATGTCGGAATGCATTGAAACCAAAGCCATAAGCTTTGTGAGCATGTAATAGACATGAATACCTCAAAATCCCAATGTACGATGTTTTGTGAAAATTACAACTATACCCCTACGAAACTTCGAATGGTGATTTGAGGCACTAAACGATGTCGGAATGCATTGAAACCAAAGCCACAAGCTTTGTGAGCATGTGATAGACAAGAATACCTCAAAATCCTAATGTACGATTTTTGGTGAAAATTACAACTGTATACCCCTACGAAATTTTGAATGCTGATTTGAGCCATTAAACGATGTCGGAATGCATTGAAACCAAAGCCATAAGCTTTGTGCACATGTGATAGACAAGAATACCTCAAAATCCCAATATATGATTTTTGGTGAAAATTATAACTATAATCCTACGAAACTTCGAATGGTAATTTGAGGCACTAAACGATGTCGGAATGCATTGAAACCAAAGCTATAAGCTTTGTGAGCATGTGATAGATAAGAATACCTCAAAATCCTAATGTACGATGTTTGGTGAAAATTACAACTATACCCCTACGAAACTTCGAATAGTGATTTGAGGCACTAAACGATGTCGGAATGCATTGAAACCAAAGCCATAAGCTTTGTGAGCATGTGATAGACAAGAATATCTCAAAATCCCAATGTACGATTTTTGGTGCAAATTACAACTATACCTCTACGAAACTCTGAATGCTGATTTGAGGCACTAAACGATGTCGGAATGCATTGAAACCAAAGCCATAAGCTTTGTGCACATGTGATAGACAAGAATACCTCAAAATCCCAATGTACGATTTTTGGTGAAAATTACAACTATACCCCTACGAAACTTCGAATGGTGATTTGAGGCAATAAATGATGTCGAAATGCATTGAAACCAAAGCCATAAGCTTTGTGCACATGTAATAGACAAGAATACCTCAAAATCCCAATATATGATTTTTGGTGAAAATTATAACTATACCCCTACGAAACTTCGAATGGTAATTTGAGGCACTAAACGATGTTGGAATGCATTGAAACCAAAGCCATAAGCTCTATGAACATGTGATAGACAAGAATACATCAAAATCCCAATGTTCGATTTCTGGTGAAAATTACTACTATACCGCTACGAAACTTCGAATGGTGATTTGAGGCACTAAACGATGTCGTAATGCATTGAACCCAAAGCAAGAAGCTTTGTGAGCATGTGATAGACAAGAATACCTCAAATTCTCAATGTACGATTTTTGGTGAAAATTACAACTATACTCCAACGAAACTTCGAATGGTGATTTGAGGCACTAAACGATGTCGGAATGCATTGAAACCAAAGCCATAAGCTTTGTGAGCATGTGATAGACAAGAATACCTAAAAATTCCTTTGTACGATTTTTGGTGAAAATTACAACTATACCCCTACGAAACAACGAATGGTGATTTGAGGCACTAAACGATGCCGCAATGCCTTGAAACCAAAGCCATAAGCTTTGTGAGCATGTGATAAACAAGAATACCTCAAAATCCCAATGTACGATTTTTTTTGAAAATTACAACTATACCCCCTACGAAACTTCGAATGGTGATTTGAGGCACTAAACGATGTCGGAATGCATTGAAACCAAAGCAATAAACTTTGTGAGCATGTGATAAACAAGAATACCTCCAAATCCCAATGTACGATTTTTTGTGAAAATTACAACTATACCCCTACGAAATTTTGAATGGTGATTTGAGGCACTAAATGATGTCGGAATGCATTGAAACCAAAGCCATAAGCTTTGTGAGCATGTGATAGACAAGAATACCTCAAAATCCCAATGTACAATTTTTGGTGAAAATTACAGCTATACCCTACGAAACTTCGAATGGTGATTTGAGGCACTAAACGGTGTTGGAATGCATTGAAATCAAAGCCATAAACTTTGTGAGCATGTGATAGACAAGAATACATCAAAATCTCAAAGTACGATTTTTGGTGAAAATTACAACTATACCCCTACGAAACTTCGAATGGTGATTTGAGGCACTAAACGATGTCGGAATGCATTGAAACCAAAGCAATAAGCTTTGTGAGCATGTGATAGACAAGAATACCTCCAAATCCCAATGTACGATTTTCGGTGAAAATTACAACTATACCCTTATGAAACTTCGAATGGTGATTTGAGGCCCCAAACGATGTCGGAATGCATTGGAACCAAAGCCATAAGCTTTGTGAGCATGTGATAGACAAGAATACCTCAAAATCCCAATGTACAATTTTTGGTGAAAATTACAGCTATACCCTACGAAACTTCGAATGGTGATTTGAGGCACTAAACGGTGTTGGAATGCATTGAAATCAAAGCCATAAGCTTTGTGAGCATGTGATAGACAAGAATACATCAAAATCTCAAAGTACGATTTTTGGTGAAAATTACAACTATACCCCTACGAAACTTCGAATGGTGATTTGAGGAACTAAACGATGTCGGAATGCATTGAAACCAAAGCCATAAGCTTTGTGAGCATGTGATAGACAAGAATACCTCAAAATCCCAATGTACGATTTTTGGTGAAAATTGCAAATATACCCCCTACGAAACTTCGAATGGTGATTTCAGGCACTAAACTGTGTCGGAATGCATTGAAACCAAAGCCATAAGTTTTGTGAGCATGTGATAGACAAGAATACCTCAAATTCCCAATGTACGATTTTTGGTGAAAATTACAACTATACCCCAACGAAACTTCGAATGGTGATTTGAGGCACTAAACGATGTCGGAATGCATTGAAACCAAAGCCATAAGCTTTGTGAGCATGTGATAGACAAGAATAGCTAAAAATCCCAATGTACGATTTTTGGAGAAAATTACAATTATACATACCCCTACTAAACTTCGAATGGTGATTTGAGGCACTAAACGGTGTCAGAATGCATTGAAACCAAAGCCATAAGCTTTGTGAGCATGTGATAGACAAGAATACCTCAAAATCAAAATGTACGATTTTTGGTGAAAATTAAAACTATACCCCTACGAAATTTCGAATGGTGATTAGAGGCACTAAACGATGTCGGAATGCATTGAAACCAAAGCCATAAGCTTTGTCAGCATGTGATAGACAAGAATACCTCAAAATCCCAATGTACGATTTTTGGTGAAAATTACAATTATACCCTACGAAATTTCGAATGGTGATTTTAGGCACTGAACGATATCGAAATGCATTGAAACCAAAGCCATAAACTTTGTGAGCATGTGATAGACAAGAATACCTAAAAATCCCAATGTACGATTTTTGGAGAAAATTACAACTATACCCCTACGAAACTTCGAATAGTGATTTGAGGAACTAAATGGTGTCTGAATGCATTGAAACCATAGCCATAAGCTTTGTGAGCATGTGATAGACAAGAATGCCTATAAATCCAAATGTACATTTTTTGGTGAAAATTACAACTATACCCCTACGAAACTTCGAATGGTGATTTGAGGCACTAAACGATGTCGGAATGCATTGAAACCAAAGCCTTATCTTTGTGAGCATATAATAGACATGAATACCTCAAAATCCCAATGTACGATGTTTGGTGAAAATTACAACTATACCCCTACGAAACTTCGAATAGTGATTTGAGGCACTAAACGATGTCGGAATGCATTGAAACCAAAGCCATAAGCTTTGTGAGCATGTGATAGACAAGAATATCTCAAAATCCCAATGTACGATTTTTGGTGCAAATTACAACTATACCTCTACGAAACTCTGAATGCTGATTTGAGGCACTAAACGATGTCGGAATGCATTGAAACCAAAGCCATAAGCTTTGTGCACATGTGATAGACAAGAATACCTCAAAATCCCAATGTACGATTTTTGGTGAAAATTACAACTATACCCCTACGAAACTTCGAATGGTGATTTGAGGCAATAAATGATGTCGAAATGCATTGAAACCAAAGCCATAAGCTTTGTGCACATGTAATAGACAAGAATACCTCAAAATCCCAATATATGATTTTTGGTGAAAATTATAACTATACCCCTACGAAACTTCGAATGGTAATTTGAGGCACTAAACGATGTTGGAATGCATTGAAACCAAAGCCATAAGCTCTATGAACATGTGATAGACAAGAATACATCAAAATCCCAATGTTCGATTTCTGGTGAAAATTACTACTATACCGCTACGAAACTTCGAATGGTGATTTGAGGCACTAAACGATGTCGTAATGCATTGAACCCAAAGCAAGAAGCTTTGTGAGCATGTGATAGACAAGAATACCTCAAATTCTCAATGTACGATTTTTGGTGAAAATTACAACTATACTCCAACGAAACTTCGAATGGTGATTTGAGGCACTAAACGATGTCGGAATGCATTGAAACCAAAGCCATAAGCTTTGTGAGCATGTGATAGACAAGAATACCTAAAAATTCCTTTGTACGATTTTTGGTGAAAATTACAACTATACCCCTACGAAACAACGAATGGTGATTTGAGGCACTAAACGATGCCGCAATGCCTTGAAACCAAAGCCATAAGCTTTGTGAGCATGTGATAAACAAGAATACCTCAAAATCCCAATGTACGATTTTTTTTGAAAATTACAACTATACCCCCTACGAAACTTCGAATGGTGATTTGAGGCACTAAACGATGTCGGAATGCATTGAAACCAAAGCAATAAACTTTGTGAGCATGTGATAAACAAGAATACCTCCAAATCCCAATGTACGATTTTTTGTGAAAATTACAACTATACCCCTACGAAATTTTGAATGGTGATTTGAGGCACTAAATGATGTCGGAATGCATTGAAACCAAAGCCATAAGCTTTGTGAGCATGTGATAGACAAGAATACCTCAAAATCCCAATGTACAATTTTTGGTGAAAATTACAGCTATACCCTACGAAACTTCGAATGGTGATTTGAGGCACTAAACGGTGTTGGAATGCATTGAAATCAAAGCCATAAACTTTGTGAGCATGTGATAGACAAGAATACATCAAAATCTCAAAGTACGATTTTTGGTGAAAATTACAACTATACCCCTACGAAACTTCGAATGGTGATTTGAGGCACTAAACGATGTCGGAATGCATTGAAACCAAAGCAATAAGCTTTGTGAGCATGTGATAGACAAGAATACCTCCAAATCCCAATGTACGATTTTCGGTGAAAATTACAACTATACCCTTATGAAACTTCGAATGGTGATTTGAGGCCCCAAACGATGTCGGAATGCATTGGAACCAAAGCCATAAGCTTTGTGAGCATGTGATAGACAAGAATACCTCAAAATCCCAATGTACAATTTTTGGTGAAAATTACAGCTATACCCTACGAAACTTCGAATGGTGATTTGAGGCACTAAACGGTGTTGGAATGCATTGAAATCAAAGCCATAAGCTTTGTGAGCATGTGATAGACAAGAATACATCAAAATCTCAAAGTACGATTTTTGGTGAAAATTACAACTATACCCCTACGAAACTTCGAATGGTGATTTGAGGAACTAAACGATGTCGGAATGCATTGAAACCAAAGCCATAAGCTTTGTGAGCATGTGATAGACAAGAATACCTCAAAATCCCAATGTACGATTTTTGGTGAAAATTGCAAATATACCCCCTACGAAACTTCGAATGGTGATTTCAGGCACTAAACTGTGTCGGAATGCATTGAAACCAAAGCCATAAGTTTTGTGAGCATGTGATAGACAAGAATACCTCAAATTCCCAATGTACGATTTTTGGTGAAAATTACAACTATACCCCAACGAAACTTCGAATGGTGATTTGAGGCACTAAACGATGTCGGAATGCATTGAAACCAAAGCCATAAGCTTTGTGAGCATGTGATAGACAAGAATAGCTAAAAATCCCAATGTACGATTTTTGGAGAAAATTACAATTATACATACCCCTACTAAACTTCGAATGGTGATTTGAGGCACTAAACGGTGTCAGAATGCATTGAAACCAAAGCCATAAGCTTTGTGAGCATGTGATAGACAAGAATACCTCAAAATCAAAATGTACGATTTTTGGTGAAAATTAAAACTATACCCCTACGAAATTTCGAATGGTGATTAGAGGCACTAAACGATGTCGGAATGCATTGAAACCAAAGCCATAAGCTTTGTCAGCATGTGATAGACAAGAATACCTCAAAATCCCAATGTACGATTTTTGGTGAAAATTACAATTATACCCTACGAAATTTCGAATGGTGATTTTAGGCACTGAACGATATCGAAATGCATTGAAACCAAAGCCATAAACTTTGTGAGCATGTGATAGACAAGAATACCTAAAAATCCCAATGTACGATTTTTGGAGAAAATTACAACTATACCCCTACGAAACTTCGAATAGTGATTTGAGGAACTAAATGGTGTCTGAATGCATTGAAACCATAGCCATAAGCTTTGTGAGCATGTGATAGACAAGAATGCCTATAAATCCAAATGTACATTTTTTGGTGAAAATTACAACTATACCCCTACGAAACTTCGAATGGTGATTTGAGGCACTAAACGATGTCGGAATGCATTGAAACCAAAGCCTTATCTTTGTGAGCATATAATAGACATGAATACCTCAAAATCCCAATGTACGATGTTTTGTGAAAATTACAACTATACCCCTACGAAACTTCGAATGGTGATTTGAGGCACTAAACGATGTCGGAATGCATTGAAACCAAAGCCACAAGCTTTGTGAGCATGTGATAGACAAGAATACCTCAAAATCCTAATGTACGATTTTTGGTGAAAATTACAACTGTATACCCCTACGAAATTTTGAATGCTGATTTGAGCCATTAAACGATGTCGGAATGCATTGAAACCAAAGCCATAAGCTTTGTGCACATGTGATAGACAAGAATACCTCAAAATCCCAATATATGATTTTTGGTGAAAATTATAACTATAATCCTACGAAACTTCGAATGGTAATTTGAGGCACTAAACGATGTCGGAATGCATTGAAACCAAAGCTATAAGCTTTGTGAGCATGTGATAGACAAGAATATCTCAAAATCCCAATGTACGATGTTTGGTGCAAATTACAACTATACCCCTACGAAACTCTGAATGCTGATTTGAGGCACTAAACGATGTCGGAATGCATTGAAACCAAAGCCATAAGCTTTGTGCACATGTGATAGACAAGAATACCTCAAAATCTCAATGTACGATTTTTGGTGAAAATTACAACTATACCCCTACGAAACTTCGAATGGTGATTTGAGGCAATAAATGATGTCGAAATGCATTGAAACCAAAGCCATAAGCTTTGTGCACATGTAATAGACAAGAATACCTCAAAATCCCAATATATGATTTTTGGTGAAAATTATAACTATACCCCTACGAAACTTCGAATGGTAATTTGAGGCACTAAACGATGTTGGAATGCATTGAAACCAAAGCCATAAGCTCTATGAACATGTGATAGACAAGAATACATCAAAATCCCAATGTTCGATTTTTTGTGAAAATTACTACTATACCGCTACGAAACTTCGAATGGTGATTTGAGGCACTAAACGATGTCGTAATGCATTGAACCCAAAGCAAGAAGCTTTGTGAGCATGTGATAGACAAGAATACCTCAAAATCTCAATATACGATTTTTGGTGAAATTTGCAAATATACCCCCTACGAAACTTCGAATGGTGATTTCAGGCACTAAACTGTGTCGGAATGCATTGAAACCAAAGCCATAAGCTTTGTGAGCATGTGATAGACAAGAATACCTCAAATTCCCAATGTACGATTTTTGGTGAAAATTACAACTATAACCCTACGAAACTTCGAATGGTGATTTGAGGCAATAAATGATGTCGAAATGCATTGAAACCAAAGCCATAAGCTTTGTGCACATGTAATAGACAAGAATACCTCAAAATCCCAATATATGATTTTTGGTGAAAATTATAACTATACCCCTACGAAACTTCGAATGGTAATTTGAGGCACTAAACGATGTTGGAATGCATTGAAACCAAAGCCATAAGCTCTATGAACATGTGATAGACAAGAATACATCAAAATCCCAATGTACGATTTTTGGTGAAAATTACAACTATACCCCAACGAAACTTCGAATGGTGATTTGAGGCACTAAACGATGTCGGAATGCATTGAAACCAAAGCCATAAGCTTTGTGAGCATGTGATAGACAAGAATAGCTAAAAATCCCAATGTACGATTTTTGGAGAAAATTACAATTATACCCCTACGAAACTTCGAATGGTGATTTGAGGCACTAAACGGTGTCAGAATGCATTAAAACCAAAGCCATAAGCTTTGTGAGCATGTGATAGACAAGAATACCTCAAAATCAAAATGTACGATTTTTGGTGAAAATTAAAACTATACCCCTACGAAATTTCGAATGGTGATTAGAGGCACTAAACGATGTCGGAATGCATTGAAACCAAAGACATAAGCTTTGTCAGCATGTGATAGACAAAAATACCTCAAAATCCCAATGTACGATTTTTGGTGAAAATTACAATTATATATGCCCTACGAAATTTCGAATGGTGATTTTAGGCACTGAACGATATCGAAATGCATTGAAACCAAAGCCATAAACTTTGTGAGCTTGTGATAGACAAGAATACCTAAAAATCCCAATGTACGATTTTTAGAGAAAATTACAACTATACCCCTACGAAACTTCGAATAGTGATTTGAGGCACTAAATGGTGTCTGAATGCATTGAAACCATAGCCATAAGCTTTGTGAGCATGTGATAGACAAGAATGCCTATAAATCCAAATGTACGATTTTTGGTGAAAATTGCAAATATACCCCCTACGAAACTTCGAATGGTGATTTCAGGCACTAAACTGTGTCGGAATGCATTGAAACCAAAGCCATAAGCTTTGTGAGCATGTGATAGACAAGAATACCTCAAATTCCCAATGTACGATTTTTGGTGAAAATTACAACTATACCTCTACGAAACTTCGAATGGTGATTTGAGGCACTAAACGATGTCGTAATGCATTGAACCCAAAGCAAGAAGCTTTGTGAGCATGTGATAGACAAGAATACCTCAAAATTCAAATGTACAATTTTTGGTGAAAATTACAACTATACCCCTACGAAATTTTGAATGGTGATTTGAGGCACTAAACGATGTCGGAATGCATTAAAACCAAAGCCATAAGTTTTGTGAGCAACTGATAGACAAGGATACCTAAAAATCCCAATGTACGCTTTTTGGTGAAAATTAAAACTATACCCCTACGAAACTTCGAATGGTGATTTGAGGCACTAAACGATGTCGGAATGCATTGAAACCAAAGCCATAAGCTTTGTGATCATGTGATATACAAGAATACCTCAAAATCCCAATGTACGATTTTTGGTGAAAACTACTACTATACCCCCACGAAACTTCGAATGGTGATTTAAGGCACTAAACGATGTCGGAATGCATTGAAATCAAAGCCATAAGCTTTGTGAGCATGTGATAAACAAGAATACCTCAAAATCCCAATGTACGATTTTTGGTGGAAATTACAACGATACCCCTACGAAACTTCGAATGGAGATTTGAGGCACTAAACGATGTCGGAATGCATTGAAACCAAAGTTATATGCATTGTGAGCATGTGATAGACAAGAATACCTCAAAATCCCAATGTACGATTTTTGGTTAAAATTACAGCTATACCCCTACGAAACTTCAGATGGTGATTTGAGGCACTAAACGATGTCGGAATGCATTGAAACCAAAGCCATAAGTTTTGTGAGCATGTGAGAGACATGAATAAATCAAAATCCCAATGTACGATGTTTGGTGAAACTTACAACTATACCCCTATGAAACTTCGAATGGTGATTTGAGGCACTAAACGATGTTAGAATGTATTGAAACGAAAGCCATAAGTTTTGTGAGCATGTGATAGACAAGAATACTTAAACATCCCAATGTACGCTTTTTGGTGAAAATTAAAACTATACCCCTACGAAACTTCGAATGGTGATTTGAGGCACTAAACGATGTCGGAATACATTGAAACCAAAGCCATAAGCTTTGTGAACATGTGATAGACAAGAATACCTCAAAATCCCAATGTACGATTTTTGGTGAAAATTACAACTATACCCCTACGAAACTTCGAATGGTGATTTGAGGCACTAAACAGTGTCGGAATGCATTGAATCTAAAGCCATAAGCTTTGTGAGCATGTGATAAACAAGAATACCTCAAAATCCCAATGTACGATTTTTGGTGAAAATTGCAAATATTACCCCTACGAAACTTCGAATGGTGATTTCAGGCACTAAACTGTGTCGGAATGCATTGAAACCAAAGCCATAAGCTTTGTGAGCATGTGATAGACAAGAATACCTCAAATTCCCAATGTACGATTTTTGGTGAAAATTACAACTATACCCCAACGAAACTTCGAATGGTGATTTGAGGCACTAAACGATGTCGGAATGCATTGAAACCAAAGCCATAAGCTTTGTGAGCATGTGATAGACAAGAATAGCTAAAAATCCCAATGTACGATTTTTGGAGAAAATTACAACTATACCCCTACGAAACTTCGAATGGTGATTTGAGGCACTAAACGGTGTCGGAATGCATTGAAACCAAAGCCATAAGCTTTGTGAGCAAGTGATAGACAAGAATACCTCAAAATCAAAATGTACGATTTTTGGTGAAAATTAAAACTATACCCCCACGAAACTTCGAATGGTGATTTAAAGCACTAAACGATGCCGCAATGCATTGAAACCAAAGCCATAAGCTTTGTGAGCATGTGATAGACAAGAATACCTCAAAATCCCAATGTACGATTTTTGTTGAAAATTACAACTATACCCCCCTACGAAACTTCGAATGGTGATTTGAGGCACTAAACGATGTCGGAATGCATTGAAACCAAAGCAATAAGCTTTGTGAGCATGTGATAGACAAGAATACCTCCAAATCCCAATGTACGATTTTTTGTGAAAATTACAACTATACCCCTAGGAAATTTCGAATGGTGATTTGAGGCACTAAATGATGTCAGAATGCATTGAAACCAAAGCCATAAGCTTTGTGAGCATGTGATAGACAAGAATACCTCAAAATCCCAATGTACAATTTTTGGTGAAAATTACAACTATAGCCTACAAAACTTCGAATGGTGATTTGAGGCACTAAACGGTGTTGGAATGCATTGAAATCAAAGCCATAAGCTTTGTGAGCATGTGATAGACAAGAATACATCAAAATCTCAAAGTACGATTTTTGGTGAAAATTACAACTATACCCCTACGAAACTTCGAATGGTGATTTGAGGAACTAAACGATGTCGAAATGCATTGAAACCAAAGCCATAAGCTTTGTGAGCATGTGATAGACAAGAATACCTCAAAATCCCAATGTACGATTTTTGGTGAAAATTACAACTATACCCCCTACGAAACTTCGAATGGTGATTTGAGGCACTAAACAGTGTCGAAATGCATTGAATCTAAAGCCATAAGCTTTGTGAGCATGTGATAAACAAGAATACCTCAAAATCCCAATGTACGATTTTTGGTGAAAATTGCAAATATACCCCCTACGAAACTTCGAATGGTGATTTCAGGCACTAAACTGTGTCGGAATGCATTGAAACCAAAGCCATAAGCTTTGTGAGCATGTGATAGACAAGAATACCTCAAATTCCCAATGTACGATTTTTGGTGAAAATTACAACTATACCCCAACGAAACATCGAATGGTGATTTGAGGCACTAAACGATGTCGGAATGCATTGAAACCAAAGCCATAAGCTTTGTGAGCATGTGATAGACAAGAATAGCTAAAAATCTCAATGTACGATTTTTGGAGAAAATTACAACTATACCCCTACGAAACTTTGAATGGTGATTTGAGGCACTAAACGGTGTCGGAATGCATTGAAACCAAAGCCATAAGCTTTGTGAGCATGTGATAGACAAGAATACCTCAAAATCAAAATGTACGATTTTTGGTGAAAATTAAAACTATACCCCTACGAAATTTCGAATGGTGATTAAAGGCACTAAACGATGTCGGAATACAGTGAAACCAAAGCCATAAGCTTTGTCAGCATGTGATAGACAAGAATACCTCAAAATCCCAATGTACGATTTTTGGTGAAAAATACAACTATACCCTACGAAATTTCGAATGGTGATTTTAGGCACTGAACGATATCGAAATGCATTGAAACCAAAGCCATAAACTTTGTGAGCATGTGATAGACAAGAATACCTGAAAATCCCAATGTACGATTTTTGGGTGAAAATTACAACTATACCTCTACGAAACTTCGAATGGTGATTTGAGGCACTAAACGATGTCGGAATGTATTGAAACCAAAGCCATAAGCTTTGTGAGCATGTGATAGACAAGAATACCTAAAAATTCCATTGTACGATTTTTGGTGAAAATTACAACTATACCCCTACGAAACAACGAATGGTGATTTGAGGCACTAAATGATGCCGCAATGCATTGAAACCAAAGCCATAGGCTTTGTGAGCATGTGATAAACAAGAATACCTCAAAATCCCAATGTACGATTTTTGTTGAAAATTACAACTATACCCCCTACGAAACTTCGAATGGTGATTTGAGGCACTAAACGATGTCGGAATGCATTGAAACCAAAGCAATAAGCCTTGTGAGCATGTGATAGACAAGAATACCTCCAAATCCCAATGTACGATTTTTTGTGAAAATTACAACTATACCCCTAGAAAATTTCGAATGGTGATTTGAGGCACTAAATGATGTCGGAATGCATTGAAACCAAAGCCATAAGCTTTGTGAGCATGTGATAGACAAGAATACCTCAAAATCCCAATGTACAATTTTTGGTGAAAATTACAACTATACCCTACGAAACTTCGAATGGTGATTTGAGGCACTAAACGGTGTTGGAATGCATTGAAATCAAAGCCATAAGCTTTGTGAGCATGTGATAGACAAGAATACATCAAAATCTCAAAGTACGATTTTTGGTGAAAATTACAACTATACCCCTACGAAACTTCGAATGGTGATTTGAGGAACTAAACGATGTCGAAATGCATTGAAACCAAAGCCATAAGCTTTGTGAGCATGTGATAGACAAGAATACCTCAAAATCCCAATGTACGATTTTTGGTGAAAATTACAACTATACCCCCTACGAAATTTCGAATGGTGATTTGAGGCACTAAACAGTGTCGGAATGCATTGAATCTAAAGCCATAAGCTTTGTGAGCATGTGATAAACAAGAATACCTCAAAATCCCAATGTACGATTTTTGGTGAAAATTGCAAATATACCCCCTACGAAACTTCGAATGGTGATTTCAGGCACTAAACTGTGTCGGAATGCATTGAAACCAAAGCCATAAGCTTTGTGAGCATGTGATAGACAAGAATACCTCAAATTCCCAATGTACGATTTTTGGTGAAAATTACAACTATACCCCAACGAAACATCGAATGGTGATTTGAGGCACTAAACGATGTCGGAATGCATTGAAACCAAAGCCATAAGCTTTGTGAGCATGTGATAGACAAGAATAGCTAAAAATCCCAATGTACGATTTTTGGAGAAAATTACAACTATACCCCTACGAAACTTTGAATGGTGATTTGAGGCACTAAACGGTGTCGGAATGCATTGAAACCAAAGCCATAAGCTTTGTGAGCATGTGATAGACAAGAATACCTCAAAATCAAAATGTACGATTTTTGGTGAAAATTAAAACTATACCCCTACGAAATTTCGAATGGTGATTAAAGGCACTAAACGATGTCGGAATGCAGTGAAACCAAAGCCATAAGCTTTGTCAGCATGTGATAGACAAGAATACCTCAAAATCCCAATGTACGATTTTTGGTGAAAAATACAACTATACCCTACGAAATTTCGAATGGTGATTTTAGGCACTGAACGATATCGAAATGCATTGAAACCAAAGCCATAAACTTTGTGAGCATGTGATAGACAAGAATACCTAAAAATCCCAATGTACGATTTTTGGGTGAAAATTACAACTATACCTCTATGAAACTTCGAATGGTGATTTGAGGCACTAAACGATGTCGGAATGTATTGAAACCAAAGCCATAAGCTTTGTGAGCATGTGATAGACAAGAATACCTAAAAATTCCATTGTACGATTTTTGGTGAAAATTACAACTATACCCCTACGAAACAACGAATGGTGATTTGAGGCACTAAACGATGCCGCAATGCATTGAAACCAAAGCCATAAGCTTTGTGAGCATGTGATAAACAAGAATACCTCAAAATCCCAATGTACGATTTTTGTTGAAAATTACAACTATACCCCCTACGAAACTTCGAATGGTGATTTGAGGCACTAAACGATGTCGGAATGCATTGAAACCAAAGCAATAAGCTTTGTGAGCATGTGATAGACAAGAATACCTCCAAATCCCAATGTACGATTTTTTGTGAAAATTACAACTATACCCCTACGAAATTTCGAATGGTGATTTGAGGCACTAAATGATGTCGGAATGCATTGAAACCAAAGCCATAAGCTTTGTGAGCATGTGATAGACAAGAATACCTCAAAATCCCAATGTACAATTTTTGGTGAAAATTACAGCTATACCCCAACGAAACTTCGAATGGTGATTTGAGGCACTAAACGATGTCGGAATGCATTGAAACCAAAACCATAAGCTTTGTGAGCATGTGATAGAAAAGAATAGCTAAAAATACTAATGTACGATTTTTGGAGAAAATTACAACTATACCCCTACGAAACTTCGAATGGTGATTTGAGGCACTAAACGGTGTCAGAATGCATTGAAACCAAAGTCATAAGCTTTGTGAGCATGTGATAGACAAGAATACCTCAAAATCAAAATGTACGATTTTTGGTGAAAATTAAAACTATACCCCTACGAAATTTCGAATGGTGATTAGAGGCACTAAACGATGTCGGAATGCATTGAAACCAAAGCCATAAGCTTTGTCAGCATGTGATAGACAAGAATACCTCAAAATCCCAATGTACGATTTTTGGTGAAAATTACAATTATACCCTACGAAATTTCGAATGGTGATTTTAGGCACTGAACGATATCGAAATGCATTGAAACCAAAGCCATAAACTTTGTGAGCATGTGATAGACAAGAATACCTAAATATCCCAATGTACGATTTTTGGAGAAAATTACAACTATACCCCTACGAAACTTCGAATAGTGATTTGAGGCACTAAATGGTGTCTGAATGCATTGAAACCATAGCCATAAGCTTTGTGAGCATGTGATAGACAAGAATGCCTATAAATCCAAATGTACATTTTTTGGTGAAAATTACAACTATACCCCTACGAAACTTCGAATGGTGATTTGAGGCACTAAACGATGTCGGAATGCATTGAAACTAAAGCCATAAGCTTTGTGAGCATGTAATAGACATGAATACCTCAAAATCCCAATGTACAATGTTTGGTGAAAATTACAACTATACCCCTACGAAACTTCGAATGGTGATTTGAGGCACTAAACGATGTCGGAATGCATTGAAACCAAAGCCACAAGCTTTGTGAGCATGTGATAGACAAGAATACCTCAAAATCCTAATGTACGATTTTTGGTGAAAATTACAACTGTATACCCCTACGAAATTTTGAATGGTGATTTGAGGCACTAAACGATGTCGGAATGCATTAAAACCAAAGCCATAAATTTTGTCAGCATCTAATAGACAAGGATACCTAAAAATCCCAATGTACGCTTTTTGGTGAAAATTAAAACTATACCCCTACGAAACTTCGAATGGTGATTTGAGGCACTAAACGATGTCGGAATGCATTGAAATCAAAGCCATAAGCTTTGTGATCATGTGATATACAAGAATACCTCAAAATCCCAATGTACGATTTTTGGTGAAAACTACTACTATACCCCCACGAAACTTCGAATGGTGATTTAAGGCACTAAACGATGTCGGAATGCATTGAAATCAAAGCCATAAGCTTTGTGAGCATGTGATAAACAAGAATACCTCAAAATCCCAATGTACGATTTTTGGTGGAAATTACAACGATACCCCTACGAAACTTCGAATGGAGATTTGAGGCACTAAACGATGTCGGAATGCATTGAAACCAAAGTTATATGCATTGTGAGCATGTGATAGACAAGAATACCTCAAAATCCCAATGTACGATTTTTGGTTAAAATTACAGCTATACCCCTACGAAACTTCAGATGGTGATTTGAGGCACTAAACGATGTCGGAATGCATTGAAACCAAAGCCATAAGTTTTGTGAGCATGTGAGAGACATGAATAAATCAAAATCCCAATGTACGATGTTTGGTGAAACTTACAACTATACCCCTATGAAACTTCGAATGGTGATTTGAGGCACTAAACGATGTTAGAATGTATTGAAACCAAAGCCATAAGTTTTGTGAGCATGTGATAGACAAGAATACTTAAACATCCCAATGTACGCTTTTTGGTGAAAATTAAAACTATACCCCTACGAAACGTCGAATGGTGATTTGAGGCACTAAACGATGTCGGAATACATTGAAACCAAAGCCATAAGCTTTGTGAGCATGTGATAGACAAGAATACCTCAAAATCCCAATGTACGATTTTTGGTGAAAATTGCAAATATACCCCCTACGAAACTTCGAATGGTGATTTCAGGCACTAAAATGTGTCGGAATGCATTGAAACCAAAGCCATAAGCTTTGTGAGCATGTGATAGAAAAGAATAGCTAAAAATCCCAATGTACGATTTTTGGAGAAAATTACAACTATACCCCTACGAAACTTCGAATGGTGATTTGAGGCACTAAACGGTGTCGGAATGCATTGAAACCAAAGCCATAAGCTTTGTGAGCATGTGATAGACAAGAATACCTCAAAATCAAAATGTACGATTTTTGGTGAAAATTAAAACTATACCCCTACGAAATTTCGAATGGTGATTAGAGGCACTAAACGATGTCGGAATGCATTGAAACCAAAGCCATAAGCTTTGTGAGCATGTGATAGACAAGAATATCTCAAAATCCCAATGTACGATTTTTGGTGAAAATTACAACTATACCCCTACGAAACTTCGAATGGTGATTTGAGGCACTAAACAGTGTCGAAATGCATTGAAACCAAAGCCATAAGCTTTGTGAGCATGTGATAGACAAGAATACCTCAAAATCCCAATGTACGATTTTTGGTGAAAATTGCAAATATACCCCCTACGAAACTTCGAATGGTGATTTCAGGCACTAAAATGTGTCGGAATGCATTGAAACCAAAGCCATAAGCTTTGTGAGCATGTGATAGAAAAGAATAGCTAAAAATCCCAATGTACGATTTTTGGAGAAAATTACAACTATACCCCTACGAAACTTCGAATGGTGATTTGAGGCACTAAACGGTGTCGGAATGCATTGAAACCAAAGCCATAAGCTTTGTGAGCATGTGATAGACAAGAATACCTCAAAATCAAAATGTACGATTTTTGGTGAAAATTAAAACTATACCCCTACGAAATTTCGAATGGTGATTAGAGGCACTAAACGATGTCGGAATGCATTGAAACCAAAGCCATAAGCTTTGTGAGCATGTGATAGACAAGAATACCTCAAAATCCCAATGTACGATTTTTGGTGAAAATTACAACTATACCCCTACGAAACTTCGAATGGTGATTTGAGGAACTAAACGATGTCGAAATGCATTGAAACCAAAGTCATAAGCTTTGTGAGCATGTGATAGACAAGAATACCTCAAAATCCCAATGTACGATTTTTGGTGAAAATTACAACTATACCCCCTACGAAACTTCGAATGGTGATTTGAGGCACTAAACAGTGTCGGAATGCATTGAATCTAAAGCCATAAGCTTTGTGAGCATGTGATAAACAAGAATACCTCAAAATCCCAATGTACGATTTTTGGTGAAAATTGCAAATATACCCCCTACGAAACTTCGAATGGTGATTTCAGGCACTAAACTGTGTCGGAATGCATTGAAACCAAAGCCATAAGCTTTGTGAGCATGTGATAGACAAGAATACATAAAAATTCCATTGTACGATTTTTGGTGAAAATTACAACTATACCCTACGAAACTTCGAATGGTGATTTGAGGCACTAAACGGTGTTGGAATGCATTGAAATCAAAGCCATAAGCTTTGTGAGCATGTGATAGACAAGAATACATCAAAATCTCAAAGTACGATTTTTGGTGAAAATTACAACTATACCCCTACGAAACTTCGAATGGTGATTTGAGGAACTAAACGATGTCGAAATGCATTGAAACCAAAGCCATAAGCTTTGTGAGCATGTGATAGACAAGAATACCTCAAAATCTCAAAGTACGATTTTTGGTGAAAATTACAACTATACCCCTACGAAACTTCGAATGGTGATTTGAGGAACTAAACGATGTCGAAATGCATTGAAACCAAAGCCATAAGCTTTGTGAGCATGTGATAGACAAGAATACCTCAAATTCTCAATGTACGATTTTTGGTGAAAATTACAACTATACCCCAACGAAACATCGAATGGTGATTTGAGGCACTAAACGATGTCGGAATGCATTGAAACCAAAGCCATAAGCTTTGTGAGCATGTGATAGACAAGAATAGCTAAAAATCTCAATGTACGATTTTTGGAGAAAATTACAACTATACCCCTACGAAACTTTGAATGGTGATTTGAGGCACTAAACGGTGTCGGAATGCATTGAAACCAAAGCCATAAGCTTTGTGAGCATGTGATAGACAAGAATACCTCAAAATCAAAATGTACGATTTTTGGTGAAAATTAAAACTATACCCCTACGAAATTTCGAATGGTGATTAAAGGCACTAAACGATGTCGGAATGCAGTGAAACCAAAGCCATAAGCTTTGTCAGCATGTGATAGACAAGAATACCTCAAAATCCCAATGTACGATTTTTGGTGAAAAATACAACTATACCCTACGAAATTTCGAATGGTGATTTTAGGCACTGAACGATATCGAAATGCATTGAAACCAAAGCCGTAAACTTTGTGAGCATGTGATAGACAAGAATACCTAAAAATCACAATGTACGATTTTTGGGTGAAAATTACAACTATACCTCTACGAAACTTCGAATGGTGATTTGAGGCACTAAACGATGTCGGAATGTATTGAAACCAAAGCCATAAGCTTTGTGAGCATGTGATAGACAAGAATACATAAAAATTCCATTGTACGATTTTTGGTGAAAATTACAACTATACCCCTACGAAACAACGAATGGTGATTTGAGGCACTAAATGATGCCGCAATGCATTGAAACCAAAGCCATAAGCTTTGTGAGCTTGTGATAAACAAGAATACCTCAAAATCCCAATGTACGATTTTTGTTGAAAATTACAACTATACCCCCTACGAAACTTCGAATGGTGATTTGAGGCACTAAACGATGTCGGAATGCATTGAAACCAAAGCAATAAGCTTTGTGAGCATGTGATAGACAAGAATACCTCCAAATCCCAATGTACGATTTTTTGTGAAAATTACAACTATACCCCTAGGAAATTTCGAATGGTGATTTGAGGCACTAAATGATGTCGGAATTCATTGAAACCAAAGCCATAAGCTTTGTGAGCATGTGATAGACAAGAATACCTCAAAATCCCAATGTACAATTTTTGGTGAAAATTACAACTATACCCTACGAAAATTCGAATGGTGATTTGAGGCACTAAACGGTGTTGGAATGCATTGAAATCAAAGCCATAAGCTTTGTGAGCATGTGATAGACAAGAATACATCAAAATCTCAAAGTACGATTTTTGGTGAAAGTTACAACTATACCCCTACGAAACTTCGAATGGTGATTTAAGGAACTAAACGATGTCGAAATGCATTGAAACCAAAGCCATAAGCTTTGTGAGCATGTGATAGACAAGAATACCTCAAAATCCCAATGTACGATTTTTGGTGAAAATTACAACTATACCCCCTACGAAACTTCGAATGGTGATTTGAGGCACTAAACAGTGTCGGAATGCATTGAATCTAAAGCCATAAGCTTTGTGAGCATGTGATAAACAAGAATACCTCAAAATCCCAATGTACGATTTTTGGTGAAAATTGCAAATATACCCCCTACGAAACTTCGAATGGTGATTTCAGGCACTAAACTGTGTCGGAATGCATTGAAACCAAAGCCATAAGCTTTGTGAGCATGTGATAGACAAGAATACCTCAAATTCCCAATGTACGATTTTTGGTGAAAATTACAACTATACCCCAACGAAACATCGAATGGTGATTTGAGGCATTAAACGATGTCGGAATGCATTGAAACCAAAGCCATAAGCTTTGTGAGCATGTGATAGACAAGAATAGCTAAAAATCCCAATGTACGATTTTTGGAGAAAATTACAACTATACCCCTACGAAACTTTGAATGGTGATTTGAGGCACTAAACGGTGTCGGAATGCATTGAAGCCAAAGCCATAAGCTTTGTGAGCATGTGATAGACAAGAATACCTCAAAATCAAAATGTACGATTTTTGGTGAAAATTAAAACTATACCCCTACGAAATTTCGAATGGTGATTAAAGGCACTAAACGATGTCGGAATGCAGTGAAACCAAAGCCATAAGCTTTGTCAGCATGTGATAGACAAGAATACCTCAAAATCCCAATGTACGATTTTTGGTGAAAAATACAACTATATCCTACGAAATTTCGAATGGTGATTTTAGGCACTGAACGATATCGAAATGCATTGAAACCAAAGCCATAAGCTTTGTGAGCATGTGATAGACAAGAATACCTCAAATTCCCAATGTACGATTTTTGGTGAAAATTACAACTATACCCCAACGAAACTTCGAATGGTGATTTGAGGCACTAAACGATGTCGGAATGCATTGAAACCAAAGCCATCAGCTTTGTGAGCATGTGATAGACAAGAATAGCTAAAAATCCCAATGTACGATTTTTGGAGAAAATTACAATTATACCCCTACGAAACTTCGAATGGTGATTTGAGGCACTAAACGGTGTCAGAATGCATTAAAACCAAAGCCATAAGCTTTGTGAGCATGTGATAGACAAGAATACCTCAAAATCAAAATGTACGATTTTTGGTGAAAATTAAAACTATACCCCTACGAAATTTCGAATGGTGATTAGAGGCACTAAACGATGTCGGAATGCATTGAAACCAAAGACATAAGCTTTGTCAGCATGTGATAGACAAAAATACCTCAAAATCCCAATGTACGATTTTTGGTGAAAATTACAATTATATATACCCTACGAAATTTCGAATGGTGATTTTAGGCACTGAACGATATCGAAATGCATTGAAACGAAAGCCATAAACTTTGTGAGCTTGTGATAGACAAGAATACCTAAAAATCCCAATGTACGATTTTTGGAGAAAATTACAACTATACTCCTACGAAACTTCGAATAGTGATTTGAGGCACTAAATGGTGTCTGAATGCATTGAAACCATAGCCATAAGCTTTGTGAGCATGTGATAGACAAGAATGCCTATAAATCCAAATGTACGATTTTTGGTGAAAATTGCAAATATACCCCCTACGAAACTTCGAATGGTGATTTCATGCACTAAACTGTGTCGGAATGCATTGAAACCAAAGTCATAAGCTTTGTGAGCATGTGATAGACAAGAATACCTCAAATTCCCAATGTACGATTTTTGGTGAAAATTACAACTATACCTCTACGAAACTTCGAATGGTGATTTGAGGCACTAAACGATGTCGTAATGCATTGAACCCAAAGCAAGAAGCTTTGTGAGCATGTGATAGACAAGAATACCTCAAAATCCAAATGTACAATTTTTGGTGAAAATTACAACTATACCCCTACGAAATTTTGAATGGTGATTTGAGGCACTAAACGATGTCGGAATGCATTAAAACCAAAGCGATAAGTTTTGTGAGCATCTGATAGACAAGGATACCTAAAAATCCCAATGTACGCTTTTTGGTGAAAATTAAAACTATACCCCTACGAAACTTCGAATGGTGATTTGAGGCACTAAACGATGTCGGAATGCATTGAAACCAAAGCCATAAGCTCTGTGATCATGTGATATACAAGAATACCTCAAAATCCCAATGTACGATTTTTGGTGAAAACTACTACTATACCCCCACGAAACTTCGAATGGTGATTTAAGGCACTAAACGATGTCGGAATGCATTGAAATCAAAGCCATAAGCTTTGTGAGCATGTGATAAACAAGAATATCTCAAAATCCCAATGTACGATTTTTGGTGGAAATTACAACGATACCCCTACGAAACTTCGAATGGAGATTTGAGGCACTAAACGATGTCGGAATGCATTGAAACCAAAGTTATATGCATTGTGAGCATGTGATAGACAAGAATACCTCAAAATCCCAATGTACGATTTTTGGTTAAAATTACAGCTATACCCCTACGAAACTTCAGATGGTGATTTGAGGCACTAAACGATGTCGGAATGCATTGAAACCAAAGCCATAAGTTTTGTGAGCATGTGAGAGACATGAATAAATCAAAATCCCAATGTACGATGTTTGGTGAAACTTACAACTATACCCCTATGAAACTTCGAATGGTGATTTGAGGCACTAAACGATGTTAGAATGTATTGAAACCAAAGCCATAAGTTTTGTGAGCATGTGATAGACAAGAATACTTAAACATCCCAATGTACGCTTTTTGGTGAAAATTAAAACTATACCCCTACGAAACTTCGAATGGTGATTTGAGGCACTAAACGATGTCGGAATACATTGAAACCAAAGCCATAAGCTTTGTGAGCATGTGATAGACAAGAATACCTCAAAATCCCAATGTACGATTTTTGGTGAAAATTGCAAATATACCCCCTACGAAACTTCGAATGGTGATTTCAGGCACTAAAATGTGTCGGAATGCATTGAAACCAAAGCCATAAGCTTTGTGAGCATGTGATAGAAAAGAATAGCTAAAAATCCCAATGTACGATTTTTGGAGAAAATTACAACTATACCCCTACGAAACTTCGAATGGTGATTTGAGGCACTAAACGGTGTCGGAATGCATTGAAACCTAAGCCATAAGCTTTGTGAGCATGTGATAGACAAGAATACCTCAAAATCAAAATGTACGATTTTTGGTGAAAATTAAAACTATACCCCTACGAAATTTCGAATGGTGATTAGAGGCACTAAACGATGTCGGAATGCATTGAAACCAAAGCCATAAGCTTTGTGAGCATGTGATAGACAAGAATACCTCAAAATCCCAATGTACGATTTTTGGTGAAAATTACAACTATACCCCTACGAAACTTCGAATGGTGATTTGAGGCACTAAACAGTGTCGGAATGCATTGAATCTAAAGCCATAAGCTTTGTGAGCATGTGATAAACAAGAATACCTCAAAATCCCAATGTACGATTTTTGGTGAAAATTGCAAATATACCCCCTACGAAACTTCGAATGGTGATTTCAGGCACTAAACTGTGTCGGAATGCATTGAAACCAAAGCCATAAGCTTTGTGAGCATGTGATAGACAAGAATACCTCAAATTCCCAATGTACGATTTTTGGTGAAAATTACAACTATACCCTAACGAAACATCGAATGGTGATTTGAGGCACTAAACGATGTCGGAATGCATTGAAACCAAAGCCATAAGCTTTGTGAGCATGTGATAGACAAGAATAGCTAAAAATCTCAATGTACGATTTTTGGAGAAAATTACAACTATACCCCTACGAAACTTTGAATGGTGATTTGAGGCACTAAACGGTGTCGGAATGCATTGAAACCAAAGCCATAAACTTTGTGAGCATGTGATAGACAAGAATACCTCAAAATCAAAATGTACGATTTTTGGTGAAAATTAAAACTATACCCCTACGAAATTTCGAATGGTGATTAAAGGCACTAAACGATGTCGGAATGCAGTGAAACCAAAGCCATAAGCTTTGTCAGCATGTGATAGACAAGAATACCTCAAAATCCCAATGTACGATTTTTGGTGAAAAATACAACTATACCCTACGAAATTTCGAATGGTGATTTTAGGCACTGAACGATATCGAAATGCATTGAAACCAAAGCCATAAACTTTGTGAGCATGTGATAGACAAGAATACCTAAAAATCCCAATGTACGATTTTTGGGTGAAAATTACAACTATACCTCTACGAAACTTCGAATGGTGATTTGAGGCACTAAACGATGTCGGAATGTATTGAAACCAAAGCCATAAGCTTTGTGAGCATGTGATAGACAAGAATACCTAAAAATTCCATTGTACGATTTTTGGTGAAAATTACAACTATACCCCTACGAAACAACGAATGGTGATTTGAGGCACTAAATGATGCCGCAATTCATTGAAACCAAAGCCATAAGCTTTGTGAGCATGTGATAAATAAGAATACCTCAAAATCTCAATGTACGATTTTTGTTGAAAATTACAACTAGACCCCCTACGAAACTTCGAATGGTGATTTGAGGCACTAAACGATGTCGGAATGCATTGAAACCAAAGCAATAAGCTTTGTGAGCATGTGATAGACAAGAATACCTCCAAATCCCAATGTACGATTTTTTGTGAAAATTACAACTATACCCCTAGGAAATTTCGAATGGTGATTTGAGGCACTAAATGATGTCGGAATGCATTGAAACCAAAGCCATAAGCTTTGTGAGCATGTGATAGACAAGAATACCTCAAAATCCCAATGTACAATTTTTGGTGAAAATTACAACTATACCCTACGAAACTTCGAATGGTGATTTGAGGCACTAAACGGTGTTGGAATGCATTGAAATCAAAGCCATAAGCTTTGTGAGCATGTGATAGACAAGAATACATCAAAATCTCAAAGTACGATTTTTGGTGAAAATTACAACTATACCCCTACGAAACTTCGAATGGTGATTTGAGGAACTAAACGATGTCGAAATGCATTGAAACCAAAGCCATAAGCTTTGTGAGCATGTGATAGACAAGAATACCTCAAAATCCCAATGTACAATTTTTGGTGAAAATTACAACTATACCCCCTACGAAACTTCGAATGGTGATTTGAGGCACTAAACAGTGTCGGAATGCATTGAATCTAAAGCCATAAGCTTTGTGAGCATGTGATAAACAAGAATACCTCAAAATCCCAATGTACGATTTTTGGTGAAAATTGCAAATATACCCCCTACGAAACTTCGAATGGTGATTTCAGGCACTAAACTGTGTCGGAATGCATTGAAACCAAAGCCATAAGCTTTGTGAGCATGTGATAGACAAGAATACCTCAAATTCCCAATGTACGATTTTTGGTGAAAATTACAACTATACCCCAACGAAACATCGAATGGTGATTTGAGGCACTAAACGATGTCGGAATGCATTGAAACCAAAGCCATAAGCTTTGTGAGCATGTGATAGACAAGAATAGCTAAAAATCCCAATGTACGATTTTTGGAGAAAATTACAACTATACCCTACGAAACTTCGAATGGTGATTTGAGGCACTAAACGGTGTTGGAATGCATTGAAATCAAAGCCATAAGCTTTGTGAGCATGTGATAGACAAGAATACATCAAAATCTCAAAGTACGATTTTTGGTGAAAATTACAAGAATACCCCTACGAAACTTCGAATGGTGATTTGAGGAACTAAACGATGTCGAAATGCATTGAAACCAAAGCCATAAGCTTTGTGAGCATGTGATAGACAAGAATACCTCAAAATCCCAATGTACGATTTTTGGTGAAAATTACAACTATACCCCCTACGAAACTTCGAATGGTGATTTGAGGCACTAAACAGTGTCGGAATGCATTGAATCTAAAGTCATAAGCTTTGTGAGCATGTGATAAACAAGAATACCTCAAAATCCCAATGTACGATTTTTGGTGAAAATTGCAAATATACCCCCTACGAAACTTCGAATGGTGATTTCAGGCACTAAACTGTGTCGGAATGCATTGAAACCAAAGCCATAAGCTTTGTGAGCATGTGATAGACAAGAATACCTCAAATTCCCAATGTACGATTTTTGGTGAAAATTACAACTATACCCCAACGAAACATCGAATGGTGATTTGAGGCACTAAACGATGTCGGAATGCATTGAAACCAAAGCCATAAGCTTTGTGAGCATGTGATAGACAAGAATAGTTAAAAATCCCAATGTACGATTTTTGGAGAAAATTACAACTATACCCCTACGAAACTTTGAATGGTGATTTGAGGCACTAAACGGTGTCGGAATGCATTGAAACCAAAGCCATAAGCTTTGTGAGCATGTGATAGACAAGAATACCTCAAAATCAAAATGTACGATTTTTGGTGAAAATTAAAACTATACCCCTACGAAATTTCGAATGGTGATTAGAGGCACTAAACGATGTCGGAATGCATTGAAACCAAAGACATAAGCTTTGTCAGCATGTGATAGACAAAAATACCTCAAAATCCCAATGTACGATTTTTGGTGAAAATTACAATTATATATACCCTACGAAATTTCGAATGGTGATTTTAGGCACTGAACGATATCGAAATGCATTGAAACGAAAGCCATAAACTTTGTGAGCTTGTGATAGACAAGAATACCTAAAAATCCCAATGTACGATTTTTGGAGAAAATTACAACTATACTCCTACGAAACTTCGAATAGTGATTTGAGGCACTAAATGGTGTCTGAATGCATTGAAACCATAGCCATAAGCTTTGTGAGCATGTGATAGACAAGAATGCCTATAAATCCAAATGTACGATTTTTGGTGAAAATTGCAAATATACCCCCTACGAAACTTCGAATGGTGATTTCATGCACTAAACTGTGTCGGAATGCATTGAAACCAAAGTCATAAGCTTTGTGAGCATGTGATAGACAAGAATACCTCAAATTCCCAATGTACGATTTTTGGTGAAAATTACAACTATACCTCTACGAAACTTCGAATGGTGATTTGAGGCACTAAACGATGTCGTAATGCATTGAACCCAAAGCAAGAAGCTTTGTGAGCATGTGATAGACAAGAATACCTCAAAATCCAAATGTACAATTTTTGGTGAAAATTACAACTATACCCCTACGAAATTTTGAATGGTGATTTGAGGCACTAAACGATGTCGGAATGCATTAAAACCAAAGCGATAAGTTTTGTGAGCATCTGATAGACAAGGATACCTAAAAATCCCAATGTACGCTTTTTGGTGAAAATTAAAACTATACCCCTACGAAACTTCGAATGGTGATTTGAGGCACTAAACGATGTCGGAATGCATTGAAACCAAAGCCATAAGCTCTGTGATCATGTGATATACAAGAATACCTCAAAATCCCAATGTACGATTTTTGGTGAAAACTACTACTATACCCCCACGAAACTTCGAATGGTGATTTAAGGCACTAAACGATGTCGGAATGCATTGAAATCAAAGCCATAAGCTTTGTGAGCATGTGATAAACAAGAATATCTCAAAATCCCAATGTACGATTTTTGGTGGAAATTACAACGATACCCCTACGAAACTTCGAATGGAGATTTGAGGCACTAAACGATGTCGGAATGCATTGAAACCAAAGTTATATGCATTGTGAGCATGTGATAGACAAGAATACCTCAAAATCCCAATGTACGATTTTTGGTTAAAATTACAGCTATACCCCTACGAAACTTCAGATGGTGATTTGAGGCACTAAACGATGTCGGAATGCATTGAAACCAAAGCCATAAGTTTTGTGAGCATGTGAGAGACATGAATAAATCAAAATCCCAATGTACGATGTTTGGTGAAACTTACAACTATACCCCTATGAAACTTCGAATGGTGATTTGAGGCACTAAACGATGTTAGAATGTATTGAAACCAAAGCCATAAGTTTTGTGAGCATGTGATAGACAAGAATACTTAAACATCCCAATGTACGCTTTTTGGTGAAAATTAAAACTATACCCCTACGAAACTTCGAATGGTGATTTGAGGCACTAAACGATGTCGGAATACATTGAAACCAAAGCCATAAGCTTTGTGAGCATGTGATAGACAAGAATACCTCAAAATCCCAATGTACGATTTTTGGTGAAAATTGCAAATATACCCCCTACGAAACTTCGAATGGTGATTTCAGGCACTAAAATGTGTCGGAATGCATTGAAACCAAAGCCATAAGCTTTGTGAGCATGTGATAGAAAAGAATAGCTAAAAATCCCAATGTACGATTTTTGGAGAAAATTACAACTATACCCCTACGAAACTTCGAATGGTGATTTGAGGCACTAAACGGTGTCGGAATGCATTGAAACCTAAGCCATAAGCTTTGTGAGCATGTGATAGACAAGAATACCTCAAAATCAAAATGTACGATTTTTGGTGAAAATTAAAACTATACCCCTACGAAATTTCGAATGGTGATTAGAGGCACTAAACGATGTCGGAATGCATTGAAACCAAAGCCATAAGCTTTGTGAGCATGTGATAGACAAGAATACCTCAAAATCCCAATGTACGATTTTTGGTGAAAATTACAACTATACCCCTACGAAACTTCGAATGGTGATTTGAGGCACTAAACAGTGTCGGAATGCATTGAATCTAAAGCCATAAGCTTTGTGAGCATGTGATAAACAAGAATACCTCAAAATCCCAATGTACGATTTTTGGTGAAAATTGCAAATATACCCCCTACGAAACTTCGAATGGTGATTTCAGGCACTAAACTGTGTCGGAATGCATTGAAACCAAAGCCATAAGCTTTGTGAGCATGTGATAGACAAGAATACCTCAAATTCCCAATGTACGATTTTTGGTGAAAATTACAACTATACCCCAACGAAACATCGAATGGTGATTTGAGGCACTAAACGATGTCGGAATGCATTGAAACCAAAGCCATAAGCTTTGTGAGCATGTGATAGACAAGAATAGCTAAAAATCTCAATGTACGATTTTTGGAGAAAATTAAAACTATACCCCTACGAAATTTCGAATGGTGATTAAAGGCACTAAACGATGTCGGAATGCAGTGAAACCAAAGCCATAAGCTTTGTCAGCATGTGATAGACAAGAATACCTCAAAATCCCAATGTACGATTTTTGGTGAAAAATACAACTATACCCTACGAAATTTCGAATGGTGATTTTAGGCACTGAACGATATCGAAATGCATTGAAACCAAAGCCATAAACTTTGTGAGCATGTGATAGACAAGAATACCTAAAAATCCCAATGTACGATTTTTGGGTGAAAATTACAACTATACCTCTACGAAACTTCGAATGGTGATTTGAGGCACTAAACGATGTCGGAATGTATTGAAACCAAAGCCATAAGCTTTGTGAGCATGTGATAGACAAGAATACCTAAAAATTCCATTGTACGATTTTTGGTGAAAATTACAACTATACCCCTACGAAACAACGAATGGTGATTTGAGGCACTAAATGATGCCGCAATTCATTGAAACCAAAGCCATAAGCTTTGTGAGCATGTGATAAACAAGAATACCTCAAAATCTCAATGTACGATTTTTGTTGAAAATTACAACTAGACCCCCTACGAAACTTCGAATGGTGATTTGAGGCACTAAACGATGTCGGAATGCATTGAAACCAAAGCAATAAGCTTTGTGAGCATGTGATAGACAAGAATACCTCCAAATCCCAATGTACGATTTTTTGTGAAAATTACAACTAGACCCCCTACGAAACTTCGAATGGTGATTTGAGGCACTAAACGATGTCGGAATGCATTGAAACCAAAGCAATAAGCTTTGTGAGCATGTGATAGACAAGAATACCTCCAAATCCCAATGTACGATTTTTTGTGAAAATTACAACTATACCCCTAGGAAATTTCGAATGGTGATTTGAGGCACTAAATGATGTCGGAATGCATTGAAACCAAAGCCATAAGCTTTGTGAGCATGTGATAGACAAGAATACCTCAAAATCCCAATGTACAATTTTTGGTGAAAATTACAACTATACCCTACGAAACTTCGAATGGTGATTTGAGGCACTAAACGGTGTTGGAATGCATTGAAATCAAAGCCATAAGCTTTGTGAGCATGTGATAGACAAGAATACATCAAAATCTCAAAGTACGATTTTTGGTGAAAATTACAACTATACCCCTACGAAACTTCGAATGGTGATTTGAGGAACTAAACGATGTCGAAATGCATTGAAACCAAAGCCATAAGCTTTGTGAGCATGTGATAGACAAGAATACCTCAAAATCCCAATGTACAATTTTTGGTGAAAATTACAACTATACCCCCTACGAAACTTCGAATGGTGATTTGAGGCACTAAACAGTGTCGGAATGCATTGAATCTAAAGCCATAAGCTTTGTGAGCATGTGATAAACAAGAATACCTCAAAATCCCAATGTACGATTTTTGGTGAAAATTACAACTATACCCCAACGAAACATCGAATGGTGATTTGAGGCACTAAACGATGTCGGAATGCATTGAAACCAAAGCCATAAGCTTTGTGAGCATGTGATAGACAAGAATAGCTAAAAATCCCAATGTACGATTTTTGGAGAAAATTACAACTATACCCTACGAAACTTCGAATGGTGATTTGAGGCACTAAACGGTGTTGGAATGCATTGAAATCAAAGCCATAAGCTTTGTGAGCATGTGATAGACAAGAATACATCAAAATCTCAAAGTACGATTTTTGGTGAAAATTACAAGAATACCCCTACGAAACTTCGAATGGTGATTTGAGGAACTAAACGATGTCGAAATGCATTGAAACCAAAGCCATAAGCTTTGTGAGCATGTGATAGACAAGAATACCTCAAAATCCCAATGTACGATTTTTGGTGAAAATTACAACTATACCCCCTACGAAACTTCGAATGGTGATTTGAGGCACTAAACAGTGTCGGAATGCATTGAATCTAAAGTCATAAGCTTTGTGAGCATGTGATAAACAAGAATACCTCAAAATCCCAATGTACGATTTTTGGTGAAAATTGCAAATATACCCCCTACGAAACTTCGAATGGTGATTTCAGGCACTAAACTGTGTCGGAATGCATTGAAACCAAAGCCATAAGCTTTGTGAGCATGTGATAGACAAGAATACCTCAAATTCCCAATGTACGATTTTTGGTGAAAATTACAACTATACCCCAACGAAACATCGAATGGTGATTTGAGGCACTAAACGATGTCGGAATGCATTGAAACCAAAGCCATAAGCTTTGTGAGCATGTGATAGACAAGAATAGCTAAAAATCCCAATGTACGATTTTTGGAGAAAATTACAACTATACCCTACGAAACTTTGAATGGTGATTTGAGGCACTAAACGGTGTCGGAATGCATTGAAACCAAAGCCATAAGCTTTGTGAGCATGTGATAGACAAGAATACCTCAAAATCAAAATGTACGATTTTTGGTGAAAATTAAAACTATACCCCTACGAAATTTCGAATGGTGATTAAAGGCACTAAACGATGTCGGAATGCAGTGAAACCAAAGCCATAAGCTTTGTCAGCATGTGATAGACAAGAATACCTCAAAATCCCAATGTACGATTTTTGGTGAAAAATACAACTATACCCTACGAAATTTCGAATGGTGATTTTAGGCACTGAACGATATCGAAATGCATTGAAACCAAAGCCATAAACTTTGTGAGCATGTGATAGACAAGAATACCTAAAAATCCCAATGTACGATTTTTGGGTGAAAATTAAAACTATACCCCTACGAAATTTCGAATGGTGATTAAAGGCACTAAACGATGTCGGAATGCAGTGAAACCAAAGCCATAAGCTTTGTCAGCATGTGATAGACAAGAATACCTCAAAATCCCAATGTACGATTTTTGGTGAAAAATCCAACTATACCCTACGAAATTTCGAATGGTGATTTTAGGCACTGAACGATATCGAAATGCATTGAAACCAAAGCCATAAGCTTTGTGAGCATGTGATAGACAAGAATACCTCAAATTCTCAATGTACGATTTTTGGTGAAAATTACAACTATACCCCAACGAAACTTCGAATGGTGATTTGAGGCACTAAACGATGTCGGAATGCATTGAAACCAAAGCCATAAGCTTTGTGAGCATGTGATAGACAAGAATAGCTAAAAATCCCAATGTACGATTTTTGGAGAAAATTACAATTATACCCCTACGAAACTTCGAATGGTGATTTGAGGCACTAAACGGTGTCAGAATGCATTAAAACCAAAGCCATAAGCTTTGTGAGCATGTGATAGACAAGAATACCTCAAAATCAAAATGTACGATTTTTGGTGAAAATTAAAACTATACCCCTACGAAATTTCGAATGGTGATTAGAGGCACTAAACGATGTCGGAATGCATTGAAACCAAAGACATAAGCTTTGTCAGCATGTGATAGACAAAAATACCTCAAAATCCCAATGTACGATTTTTGGTGAAAATTACAATTATATATACCCTACGAAATTTCGAATGGTGATTTTAGGCACTGAACGATATCGAAATGCATTGAAACCAAAGCCATAAACTTTGTGAGCTTGTGATAGACAAGAATACCTAAAAATCCCAATGTACGATTTTTGGAGAAAATTACAACTATACCCCTACGAAACTTCGAATAGTGATTTGAGGCACTAAATGGTGTCTGAATGCATTGAAACCATAGCCATAAGCTTTGTGAGCATGTGATAGACAAGAATGCCTATAAATCCAAATGTACGATTTTTGGTGAAAATTGCAAATATACCCCCTACGAAACTTCGAATGGTGATTTCAGGCACTAAACTGTGTCGGAATGCATTGAAACCAAAGTCATAAGCTTTGTGAGCATGTGATAGACAAGAATACCTCAAATTCCCAATGTACGATTTTTGGTGAAAATTACAACTATACCTCTACGAAACTTCGAATGGTGATTTGAGGCACTAAACGATGTCGTAATGCATTGAACCCAAAGCAAGAAGCTTTGTGAGCATGTGATAGACAAGAATACCTCAAAATCCAAATGTACAATTTTTGGTGAAAATTACAACTATACCCCTACGAAATTTTGAATGGTGATTTGAGGCACTAAACGATGTCGGAATGCATTAAAACCAAAGCCATAAGTTTTGTGAGCATCTGATAGACAAGGATACCTAAAAATCCCAATGTACGCTTTTTGGTGAAAATTAAAACTATACCCCTACGAAACTTCGAATGGTGATTTGAGGCACTAAACGATGTCGGAATGCATTGAAACCAAAGCCATAAGCTTTGTGATCATGTGATATACAAGAATACCTCAAAATCCCAATGTACGATTTTTGGTGAAAACTACTACTATACCCCCACGAAACTTCGAATGGTGATTTAAGGCACTAAACGATGTCGGAATGCATTGAAATCAAAGCCATAAGCTTTGTGAGCATGTGATAAACAAGAATACCTCAAAATCCCAATGTACGATTTTTGGTGGAAATTACAACGATACCCCTACGAAACTTCGAATGGAGATTTGAGGCACTAAACGATGTCGGAATGCATTGAAACCAAAGTTATATGCATTGTGAGCATGTGATAGACAAGAATACCTCAAAATCCCAATGTACGATTTTTGGTTAAAATTACAGCTATACCCCTACGAAACTTCAGATGGTGATTTGAGGCACTAAACGATGTCGGAATGCATTGAAACCAAAGCCATAAGTTTTGTGAGCATGTGAGAGACATGAATAAATCAAAATCCCAATGTACGATGTTTGGTGAAACTTACAACTATACCCCTATGAAACTTCGAATGGTGATTTGAGGCACTAAACGATGTTAGAATGTATTGAAACCAAAGCCATAAGTTTTGTGAGCATGTGATAGACAAGAATACTTAAACATCCCAATGTACGCTTTTTGGTGAAAATTAAAACTATACCCCTACGAAACTTCGAATGGTGATTTGAGGCACTAAACGATGTCGGAATACATTGAAACCAAAGTCATAAGCTTTGTGAGCATGTGATAGACAAGAATACCTCAAAATCCCAATGTACGATTTTTGGTGAAAATTGCAAATATACCCCCTACGAAACTTCGAATGGTGATTTCAGGCACTAAAATGTGTCGGAATGCATTGAAACCAAAGCCATAAGCTTTGTGAGCATGTGATAGAAAAGAATAGCAAAAAATCCCAATGTACGATTTTTGGAGAAAATTACAACTATACCCCTACGAAACTTCGAATGGTGATTTGAGGCACTAACGGTGTCGGAATGCATTGAAACCAAAGCCATAAGCTTTGTGAGCATGTGATAGACAAGAATACCTCAAAATCAAAATGTACGATTTTTGGTGAAAATTAAAACTATACCCCTACGAAATTTCGAATGTTGATTAGAGGCACTAAACGATGTCGGAATGCATTGAAACCAAAGCCATAAGCTTTGTGAGCATGTGATAGACAAGAATACCTCAAAATCCCAATGTACGATTTTTGGTGAAAATTACAACTATACCCCTACGAAACTTCGAATGGTGATTTGAGGCACTAAACAGTGTCGGAATGCATTGAATCTAAAGCCATAAGTTTTGTGAGCATGTGATAAACAAGAATACCTCAAAATCTCAATGTACGATTTTTGGTGAAAATTGCAAATATTACCCCTACGAAACTTCGAATGGTGATTTCAGGCACTAAACTGTGTCGGAATGCATTGAAACCAAAGCCATAAGCTTTGTGAGCATGTGATAGACAAGAATACCTCAAATTCCCAATGTACGATTTTTGGTGAAAATTACAACTATACCCCAACGAAACTTCGAATGGTGATTTGAGGCACTAAACGATGTCGGAATGCATTGAAACCAAAGCCATAAGCTTTGTGAGCATGTGATAGACAAGAATAGCTAAAAATCCCAATGTACGATTTTTGGAGAAAATTACAACTATACCCCTACGAAACTTCGAATGGTGATTTGAGGCACTAAACGGTGTCGGAATGCATTGAAACCAAAGCCATAAGCTTTGTGAGCAAGTGATAGACAAGAATACCTCAAAATCAAAATGTACGATTTTTGGTGAAAATTAAAACTATACCCCCACGAAACTTCGAATGGTGATTTAAGGCACTAAACGATGCCGCAAAGCATTGAAACCAAAGCCATAAGCTTTGTGAGCATGTGATAGACAAGAATACCTCAAAATCCCAATGTACGATTTTTGTTGAAAATTACAACTATACCCCCTACGAAACTTCGAATGGTGATTTGAGGCACTAAACGATGTCGGAATGCATTGAAATCAAAGCAATAAGCTTTGTGAGCATGTGATAGACAAGAATACCTCCAAATTCCAATGTACGATTTTTTGTGAAAATTACAACTATACCCCTAGGAAATTTCGAATGGTGATTTGAGGCAGTAAATGATGTCGGAATGCATTGAAACCAAAGCCATAAGCTTTGTGAGCATGTGATAGACAAGAATACCTCAAAATCCCAATGTACGATTTTTGGAGAAAATTACAACTATACCCCTACGAAACTTCGAATGGTGATTTGAGGCACTAAACGGTGTCGGAATGCATTGAAACCAAAGCCATAAGCTTTGTGAGCAAGTGATAGACAAGAATACCTCAAAATCAAAATGTACGATTTTTGGTGAAAATTAAAACTATACCCCCACGAAACTTCGAATGGTGATTTAAGGCACTAAACGATGCCGCAATGCATTGAAACCAAAGCAATAAGCTTTGTGAGCATGTGATAGACAAGAATACCTCCAAATCCCAATGTACGATTTTTTGTGAAAATTACAACTATACCCCTAGGAAATTTCGAATGGTGATTTGAGGTACTAAATGATGTCGGAATGCATTGAAACCAAAGCCATAAGCTTTGTGAGCATGTGATAGACAAGAATACCTCAAAATCCCAATGTACAATTTTTGGTGAAAATTACAACTAAACGATGTCGGAATGCATTGAAACCAAAGTTATATGCATTGTCAGCATGTGATAGACAAGAATACCTCAAAATCCCAATGTACGATTTTTGGTTAAAATTACAGCTATACCCCTGCGAAACTTCAGATGGTGATTTGAGGCACTAAACGATGTCGGAATGCATTGAAACCAAAGCCATAAGTTTTGTGAGCATGTGAGAGACATGAATAAATCAAAATCCCAATGTACGATGTTTGGTGAAACTTACAACTATACCCCTATGAAACTTCGAATGGTGATTTGAGGCACTAAACGATGTTAGAATGTATTGAAACCAAAGCCAAAAGTTTTGTGAGCATGTGATAGACAAGAATACTTAAACATCCCAATGTACGCTTTTTGGTGAAAATTAAAACTATACCCCTACGAAACTTCGAATGGTGATTTGAGGCACTAAACGATGTCGGAATACATTGAAACCAAAGCCATAAGCTTTGTGAGCATGTGATAGACAAGAATACCTCAAAATCCCAATGTACGATTTTTGGTGAAAATTGCAAATATACCCCCTACGAAACTTCGAATGGTGATTTCAGGCACTAAAATGTGTCGGAATGCATTGAAACCAAAGCCATGAGCTTTGTGAGCATGTGATAGACAAGAATACCTCAAATTCCCAATGTACGATTTTTGGTGAAAATTACAACTATACCCCAACGAAACTTCGAATGGTGATTTGAGGCACTAAACGATGTCGGAATGCATTGAAACCAAAGCCATAAGCTTTGTGAGCATGTGATAGAAAAGAATAGCTAAAAATCCCAATGTACGATTTTTGGAGAAAATTACAACTATACCCCTACGAAACTTCGAATGGTGATTTGAGGCACTAAACGGTGTCGGAATGCATTGAAACCAAAGCCATAAGCTTTGTGAGAATGTGATAGACAAGAATACCTCAAAATCAAAATGTACGATTTTTGGTGAAAATTAAAACTATACCCCTACGAAATTTCGAATGGTGATTAGAGGCACTAAACGATGTCGGAATGCATTGAAACCAAAGCCATAAGCTTTGTGAGCATGTGATAGACAAGAATACCTCAAAATCCCAATGTACGATTTTTGGTGAAAATTACAACTATACCCCTACGAAACTTCGAATGGTGATTTGAGGCACTAAACAGTGTCGGAATGCATTGAATCTAAAGCCATAAGCTTTGTGAGCATGTGATAAACAAGAATACCTCAAAATCCCAATGTACGATTTTTGGTGAAAATTGCAAATATTACCCCTACAAAACTTCGAATGGTGATTTCAGGCACTAAACTGTGTCGGAATGCATTGAAACCAAAGCCATAAGCTTTGTGAGCATGTGATAAACAAGAATACCTCAAATTCCCAATGTACGATTTTTGGTGAAAATTACAACTATACCCCAACGAAACTTCGAATGGTGATTTGAGGCACTAAACGATGTCGGAATGCATTGAAACCAAAGCCATAAGCTTTGTGAGCATGTGATAGACAAGAATAGCTAAAAATCCCAATGTACGATTTTTGGAGAAAATTACAACTATACCCCTACGAAACTTCGAATGGTGATTTGAGGCACTAAACGGTGTCGGAATGCATTGAAACCAAAGCCATAAGCTTTGTGAGCAAGTGATAGACAAGAATACCTCAAAATCAAAATGTACGATTTTTGGTGAAAATTAAAACTATACCCCTACGAAATTTCGAATGGTGATTAGAGGCACTAAACGATGTCGGAATGCATTGAAACCAAAGCCATAAGCTTTGTGAGCATGTGATAGACAAGAATACCTCAAAATCCCAATGTACG
Source organism: Verbascum thapsus (assembly GCA_963669365.1). NCBI lineage: Eukaryota > Viridiplantae > Streptophyta > Magnoliopsida > Lamiales > Scrophulariaceae > Verbascum > Verbascum thapsus. The sequence goes on from OY770115.1 coordinate 9,378,796, forward strand.
ATTTTTGGTGAAAATTACAACTATACCCCTACGAAACTTCGAATGGTGATTTGAGGCACTAAACAGTGTCGGAATGCATTGAATCTAAAGCCATAAGCTTTGTGAGCATGTGATAAACAAGAATACCTCAAAATCCCAATGTACGATTTTTGGTGAAAATTGCAAATATTACCCCTACAAAACTTCGAATGGTGATTTCAGGCACTAAACTGTGTCGGAATGCATTGAAACCAAAGCCATAAGCTTTGTGAGCATGTGATAAACAAGAATACCTCAAATTCCCAATGTACGATTTTTGGTGAAAATTACAACTATACCCCAACGAAACTTCGAATGGTGATTTGAGGCACTAAACGATGTCGGAATGCATTGAAACCAAAGCCATAAGCTTTGTGAGCATGTGATAGGCAAGAATAGCTAAAAATCCCAATGTACGATTTTTGGAGAAAATTACAACTATACCCCTACGAAACTTCGAATGGTGATTTGAGGCACTAAACGGTGTCGGAATGCATTGAAACCAAAGCCATAAGCTTTGTGAGCAAGTGATAGACAAGAATACCTCAAAATCAAAATGTACGATTTTTGGTGAAAATTAAAACTATACCCCTACGAAATTTCGAATGGTGATTAGAGGCACTAAACAATGTCGGAATGCATTGAAACCAAAGCCATAAGCTTTGTCAGCATGTGATAGACAAGAATACCTCAAAATCCCAATGTACGATTTTTGGTGAAAATTACAACTATACCCTACGAAATTTCGAATGGTGATTTTAGGCACTGAACGATATCGAAATGCATTGAAACCAAAGCCATAAACTTTGTGAGCATGTGATAGACAAGAATACCTAAAAATCCCAATGTACGATTTTTGGGTAAAAATTACAACTATACCTCTACGAAACTTCGAATGGTGATTTGAGGCACTAAACGATGTCGGAATGTATTGAAACCAAAGCCATAAGCTTTGTGAGCATGTGATAGACAAGAATACCTAAAAATTCCATTGTACGATTTTTGGTGAAAATTACAACTATACCCCTACGAAACAACGAATGGTGATTTGAGGCACTAAACGATGCCGCAATGCATTGAAACCAAAGCCATAAGCTTTGTGAGCATGTGATAAACAAGAATACCTCAAAATCCCAATGTACGATTTTTGTTGAAAATTACAACTATACCCCCTACGAAACTTCGAATGGTGATTTGAGGCACTAAACGATGTCGGAATGCATTGAAACCAAAGCAATAAGCTTTGTGAGCATGTGATAGACAAGAATACCTCCAAATCCCAATGTACGATTTTTGGTGAAAATTACAACTATACCCTACGAAACTTCGAATGGTGATTTGAGGCACTAAACGGTGTTGGAATGCATTGAAATCAAAGCCATAAGCTTTGTGAGCATGTGATAGACAAGAATACATCAAAATCTCAAAGTACGATTTTTGGTGAAAATTACAACTATACCCCTACGAAACATCGAATGGTGATTTGAGGAACTAAACGATGTCGAAATGCATTGAAACCAAAGCCATAAGCTTTGTGAGCATGTGATAGACAAGAATACCTCAAAATCCCAATGTACGATTTTTGGTGAAAATTACAACTATACCCCCTACGAAACTTCGAATGGTGATTTGAGGCACTAAACAGTGTCGGAATGCATTGAATCTAAAGCCATAAGCTTTGTGAGCATGTGATAAACAAGAATACCTCAAAATCCCAATGTTCGATTTTTGGTGAAAATTGCAAATATACCCCCTACGAAACTTCGAATGGTGATTTCAGGCACTAAACTGTGTCGGAATGCATTGAAACCAAAGCCATAAGCTTTGTGAGCATGTGATAGACAAGAATACCTCAAATTCCCAATGTACGATTTTTGGTGAAAATTACAACTATACCCCAACGAAACATCGAATGGTGATTTGAGGCACTAAACGATGTCGGAATGCATTGAAACCAAAGCCATAAGCTTTGTGAGCATGTGATAGACAAGAATAGCTAAAAATCTCAATGTACGATTTTTGGAGAAAATTACAACTATACCCCTACGAAACTTTGAATGGTGATTTGAGGCACTAAACGGTGTCGGAATGCATTGAAACCAAAGCCATAAGCTTTGTGAGCATGTGATAGACAAGAATACCTCAAAATCAAAATGTACGATTTTTGGTGAAAATTAAAACTATACCCCTACGAAATTTCGAATGGTGATTAAAGGCACTAAACGATGTCGGAATGCAGTGAAACCAAAGCCATAAGCTTTGTCAGCATGTGATAGACAAGAATACCTCAAAATCCCAATGTACGATTTTTGGTGAAAATTACAACTATACCCTACGAAATTTCGAATGGTGATTTTAGGCACTGAACGATATCGAAATGCATTGAAACCAAAGCCATAAACTTTGTGAGCATGTGATAGACAAGAATACCTAAAAATCCCAATGTACGATTTTTGGGTGAAAATTACAACTATACCTCTACGAAACTTCGAATGGTGATTTGAGGCACTAAACGATGTCGGAATGTATTGAAACCAAAGCCATAAACTTTGTGAGCATGTGATAGACAAGAATACCTAAAAATTCCATTGTACGATTTTTGGTGAAAATTACAACTATACCCCTACGAAACAACGAATGGTGATTTGAGGCACTAAACGATGCCGCAATGCATTGAAACAAAAGCCATAAGCTTTGTGAGCATGTGATAAACAAGAATACCTCAAAATCCCACTGTACGATTTTTGTTGAAAATTACAACTATACCCCCTACGAAACTTCGAATGGTGATTTGAGGCACTAAACGATGTCGGAATGCATTGAAACCAAAGCAATAAGCTTTGTGAGCATGTGATAGACAAGAATACCTCCAAATCCCAATGTACGATTTTTTGTGAAAATAACAACTATACCCCTAGGAAATTTCGAATGGTGATTTGAGGCACTAAATGATGTCGGAATGCATTGAAACCAAAGCCATAAGCTTTGTGAGCATGTGATAGACAAGAATACCTCAAAATCCCAATGTACAATTTTTGGTGAAAATTACAACTATACCCTACGAAACTTCGAATGGTGATTTGAGGCACTAAACGGTATTGGAATGCATTGAAATCAAAGCCATAAGCTTTGTGAGCATGTGATAGACAAGAATACATCAAAATCTCAAAGTACGATTTTTGGTGAAAATTACAACTATACCCCTACGAAACTTCGAATGGTGATTTGAGGAACTAAACGATGTCGAAATGCATTGAAACCAAAGCCATAAGCTTTGTGAGCATGTGATAGACAAAAATACCTCAAAATCCCAATGTACGATTTTTGGTGAAAATTACAACTATACCCCCTACGAAACTTCGAATGGTGATTTGAGGCACTAAACAGTGTCGGAATGCATTGAATCTAAAGCCATAAGCTTTGTGAGCATGTGATAAACAAGAATACCTCAAAATCCCAATGTACGATTTTTGGTGAAAATTGCAAATATACCCCCTACGAAACTTCGAATGGTGATTTCAGGCACTAAACTGTGTCGGAATGCATTGAAACCAAAGCCATAAGCTTTGTGAGCATGTGATAGACAAGAATACCTCAAATTCCCAATGTACGATTTTTGGTGAAAATTACAACTATACCCCAACGAAACATCGAATGGTGATTTGAGGCACTAAACGATGTCGGAATGCATTGAAACCAAAGCCATAAGCTTTGTGAGCATGTGATAGACAAGAATAGCTAAAAATCCCAATGTACGATTTTTGGAGAAAATTACAACTATACCCCTACGAAACTTTGAATGGTGATTTGAGGCACTAAACGGTGTCGGAATGCATTGAAACCAAAGCCATAAGCTTTGTGAGCAATGTGATAGACAAGAATACCTCAAAATCAAAATGTACGATTTTTGGTGAAAATTAAAACTATACCCCTACGAAATTTCGAATGGTGATTAAAGGCACTAAACGATGTCGGAATGCTGTGAAACCAAAGCCATAAGCTTTGTCAGCATGTGATAGACAAGAATACCTCAAAACCCAATGTACGATTTTTGGTGAAAATTACAACTATACCCCCTACGAAACTTCGAATGGTGATTTGAGGCACTAAACGATGTCGGAATGCATTGAAACCAAAGCAATAAGCTTTGTGATCATGTGATATACAAGAATACCTCAAAATCCCAATGTACGATTTTTGGTGAAAACTACTACTATACCCCCACGAAACTTCGAATGGTGATTTAAGGCACTAAACGATGTCGGAATGCATTGAAATCAAAGCCATAAGCTTTGTGAGCATGTGATAAACAAGAATACCTCAAAATCCCAATGTACGATTTTTGGTAGAAATTACAACGATACCCTTACGAAACTTCGAATGGAGATTTGAGGCACTAAACGATGTCGGAATGCATTGAAACCAAAGTTATATGCATTGTCAGCATGTGATAGACAAGAATACCTCAAAATCCCAATGTACGATTTTTGGTTAAAATTACAGCTATACCCCTACGAAACTTCAGATGGTGATTTGAGGCACTAAACGATGTCGGAATGCATTGAAACCAAAGCCATAAGTTTTGTGAGCATGTGAGAGACATGAATAAATCAAAATCCCAATGTACGATGTTTGGTGAAACTTACAACTATACCCCTATGAAACTTCGAATGGTGATTTGAGGCACTAAACGATGTTAGAATGTATTGAAACCAAAGCCAAAAGTTTTGTGAGCATGTGATAGACAAGAATACTTAAACATCCCAATGTACGCTTTTTGGTGAAAATTAAAACTATACCCCTACGAAACTTCGAATGGTGATTTGAGGCACTAAACGATGTCGGAATACATTGAAACCAAAGCCATAAGCTTTGTGAGCATGTGATAGACAAGAATACCTCAAAATCCCAATGTACAATTTTTGGTGAAAATTGCAAATATACCCCCTACGAAACTTCGAATGGTGATTTCAGGCACTAAAATGTGTCGGAATGCATTGAAACCAAAGCCATAAGCTTTGTGAGCTTGTGATAGACAAGAATACCTCAAATTCCCAATGTACGATTTTTGGTGAAAATTACAACTATACCCCAACGAAACTTCGAATGGTGATTTGAGGCACTAAACGATGTCGGAATGCATTGAAACCAAAGCCATAAGCTTTGTGAGCATGTGATAGAAAAGAATAGCTAAAAATCCCAATGTACGATTTTTGGAGAAAATTACAACTATACCCCTACGAAACTTCGAATGGTGATTTGAGGCAATAAACGGTGTCGGAATGCATTGAAACCAAAGCCATAAGCTTTGTGAGAATGTGATAGACAAGAATACCTCAAAATCAAAATGTACGATTTTTGGTGAAAATTAAAACTATACCCCTACGAAATTTCGAATGGTGATTAGAGGCACTAAACGATGTCGGAATGCATTGAAACCAAAGCCATAAGCTTTGTGAGCATGTGATAGACAAGAATACCTCAAAATCCCAATGTACGATTTTTGGTAAAAATTACAACTATACCCCTACGAAACTTCGAATGGTGATTTGAGGCACTAAACAGTGTCGGAATGCATTGAATCTAAAGCCATAAGCTTTGTGAGCATGTGATAAACAAGAATACCTCAAAATCCCAATGTACGATTTTTGGTGAAAATTGCAAATATTACCCCTACGAAACTTCGAATGGTGATTTCAGGCACTAAACTGTGTCGGAATGCATTGAAACCAAAGCCATAAGCTTTGTGAGCATGTGATAGACAAGAATACCTCAAATTCCCAATGTACGATTTTTGGTGAAAATTACAACTATACCCCAACGAAACATCGAATGGTGATTTGAGGCACTAAACGATGTCGGAATGCATTGAAACCAAAGCCATAAGCTTTGTGAGCATGTGATAGACAAGAATAGCTAAAAATCCCAATGTACGATTTTTGGAGAAAATTACAACTATACCCCTACGAAACTTTGAATGGTGATTTGAGGCACTAAACGGTGTCGGAATGCATTGAAACCAAAGCCATAAGCTTTGTGAGCAATGTGATAGACAAGAATACCTCAAAATCAAAATGTACGATTTTTGGTGAAAATTAAAACTATACCCCTACGAAATTTCGAATGGTGATTAAAGGCACTAAACGATGTCGGAATGCTGTGAAACCAAAGCCATAAGCTTTGTCAGCATGTGATAGACAAGAATACCTCAAAACCCAATGTACGATTTTTGGTGAAAATTACAACTATACCCCCTACGAAACTTCGAATGGTGATTTGAGGCACTAAACGATGTCGGAATGCATTGAAACCAAAGCAATAAGCTTTGTGATCATGTGATATACAAGAATACCTCAAAATCCCAATGTACGATTTTTGGTGAAAACTACTACTATACCCCCACGAAACTTCGAATGGTGATTTAAGGCACTAAACGATGTCGGAATGCATTGAAATCAAAGCCATAAGCTTTGTGAGCATGTGATAAACAAGAATACCTCAAAATCCCAATGTACGATTTTTGGTAGAAATTACAACGATACCCTTACGAAACTTCGAATGGAGATTTGAGGCACTAAACGATGTCGGAATGCATTGAAACCAAAGTTATATGCATTGTCAGCATGTGATAGACAAGAATACCTCAAAATCCCAATGTACGATTTTTGGTTAAAATTACAGCTATACCCCTACGAAACTTCAGATGGTGATTTGAGGCACTAAACGATGTCGGAATGCATTGAAACCAAAGCCATAAGTTTTGTGAGCATGTGAGAGACATGAATAAATCAAAATCCCAATGTACGATGTTTGGTGAAACTTACAACTATACCCCTATGAAACTTCGAATGGTGATTTGAGGCACTAAACGATGTTAGAATGTATTGAAACCAAAGCCAAAAGTTTTGTGAGCATGTGATAGACAAGAATACTTAAACATCCCAATGTACGCTTTTTGGTGAAAATTAAAACTATACCCCTACGAAACTTCGAATGGTGATTTGAGGCACTAAACGATGTCGGAATACATTGAAACCAAAGCCATAAGCTTTGTGAGCATGTGATAGACAAGAATACCTCAAAATCCCAATGTACAATTTTTGGTGAAAATTGCAAATATACCCCCTACGAAACTTCGAATGGTGATTTCAGGCACTAAAATGTGTCGGAATGCATTGAAACCAAAGCCATAAGCTTTGTGAGCTTGTGATAGACAAGAATACCTCAAATTCCCAATGTACGATTTTTGGTGAAAATTACAACTATACCCCAACGAAACTTCGAATGGTGATTTGAGGCACTAAACGATGTCGGAATGCATTGAAACCAAAGCCATAAGCTTTGTGAGCATGTGATAGAAAAGAATAGCTAAAAATCCCAATGTACGATTTTTGGAGAAAATTACAACTATACCCCTACGAAACTTCGAATGGTGATTTGAGGCAATAAACGGTGTCGGAATGCATTGAAACCAAAGCCATAAGCTTTGTGAGAATGTGATAGACAAGAATACCTCAAAATCAAAATGTACGATTTTTGGTGAAAATTAAAACTATACCCCTACGAAATTTCGAATGGTGATTAGAGGCACTAAACGATGTCGGAATGCATTGAAACCAAAGCCATAAGCTTTGTGAGCATGTGATAGACAAGAATACCTCAAAATCCCAATGTACGATTTTTGGTGAAAATTACAACTATACCCCTACGAAACTTCGAATGGTGATTTGAGGCACTAAACAGTGTCGGAATGCATTGAATCTAAAGCCATAAGCTTTGTGAGCATGTGATAAACAAGAATACTTCAAAATCCCAATGTACGATTTTTGGTGAAAATTGCAAATATTACCCCTACGAAACTTCGAATGGTGATTTCAGGCACTAAACTGTGTCGGAATGCATTGAAACCAAAGCCATAAGCTTTGTGAGCATGTGATAGACAAGAATACCTCAAATTCCCAATGTACGATTTTTGGTGAAAATTACAACTATACCCCAACGAAACTTCAAATGGTGATTTGAGGCACTAAACGATGTCGGAATGCATTGAAACCAAAGCCATAAGCTTTGTGAGCATGTGATAGACAAGAATAGCTAAAAATCCCAATGTACGATTTTTGGAGAAAATTACAACTATACCCCAACGAAACTTCGAATGGTGATTTGAGGCACTAAACGGTGTCGGAATGCATTGAAACCAAAGCCATAAGCTTTGTGAGCAAGTGATAGACAAGAATACCTCAAAATCAAAATGTACGATTTTTGGTGAAAATTAAAACTATACCCCTACGAAATTTCGAATGGTGATTAGAGGCACTAAACGATGTCGGAATGCATTGAAACCAAAGCCATAAGCTTTGTCAGCATGTGATAGACAAGAATACCTCAAAATCCCAATGTACGATTTTTGGTGAAAATTACAACTATACCCTACGAAATTTCGAATGGTGATTTTAGGCACTGAACGATATCGAAATGCATTGAAACCAAAGCCATAAACTTTGTGAGCATGTGATAGACAAGAATACCTAAAAATCCCAATGTACGATTTTTGGGTGAAAATTACAACTATACCCCTACGAAACTTCGAATGGTGATTTGAGGCACTAAACGATGTCGGAATGCATTGAAACCAAAGCAATAAGCTTTGTGAGCATGTGATAGACAAGAATACCTCCAAATCCCAATGTACGATTTTTTGTGAAAATTACAACTATACCCCTAGGAAATTTCGAATGGTGATTTGAGGCACTAAATGATTTCGGAATGCATTGAAACCAAAGCCATAAGCTTTGTGAGCATGTGATAGACAAGAATACCTCAAAATCCCAATGTACAATTTTTGGTGAAAATTACAACTATACCCTACGAAACTTCGAATGGTGATTTGAGGCACTAAACGGTGTTGGAATGCATTGAAATCAAAGCCATAAGCTTTGTGAGCATGTGATAGACAAGAATACATCAAAATCTCAAAGTACGATTTTTGGTGAAAATTACAACTATACCCCTACGAAACATCGAATGGTGATTTGAGGAACTAAACGATGTCGAAATGCATTGAAACCAAAGCCATAAGCTTTGTGAGCATGTGATAGACAAGAATACCTCAAAATCCCAATGTACGATTTTTGGTGAAAATTACAACTATACCCCCTACGAAACTTCGAACGGTGATTTGAGGCACTAAACAGTGTCGGAATGCATTGAATCTAAAGCCATAAGCTTTGTGAGCATGTGATAAACAAGAATACCTCAAAATCCCAATCTACGATTTTTGGTGAAAATTGCAAATATACCCCCTACGAAACTTCGAATGGTGATTTCAGGCACTAAACTGTGTCGGAATGCATTGAAACCAAAGCCATAAGCTTTGTGAGCATGTGATAGACAAGAATACCTCAAATTCCCAATGTACGATTTTTGGTGAAAATTACAACTATACCCCAACGAAACATCGAATGGTGATTTGAGGCACTAAACGATGTCGGAATGCATTGAAACCAAAGCCATAAGCTTTGTGAGCATGTGATAGACAAGAATAGCTAAAAATCTCAATGTACGATTTTTGGAGAAAATTACAACTATACCCCTACGAAACTTTGAATGGTGATTTGAGGCACTAAACGGTGTCGGAATGCATTGAAACCAAAGCCATAAGCTTTGTGAGCATGTGATAGACAAGAATACCTCAAAATCCCAATGTACGATTTTTGGTGAAAATTACAACTATACCCTACGAAATTTCGAATGGTGATTTTAGGCACTAAACGATGTCGGAATGTATTGAAACCAAAGCCATAAGCTTTGTGAGCATGTGATAGACAAGAATACCTAAAAATTCCATTGTACGATTTTTGGTGAAAATTACAACTATACCCCTACGAAACAACGAATGGTGATTTGAGGCACTAAACGATGCCGCAATGCATTGAAACAAAAGCCATAAGCTTTGTGAGCATGTGATAAACAAGAATACCTCAAAATCCCACTGTACGATTTTTGTTGAAAATTACAACTATACCCCCTACGAAACTTCGAATGGTGATTTGAGGCACTAAACGATGTCGGAATGCATTGAAACCAAAGCAATAAGCTTTGTGAGCATGTGATAGACAAGAATACCTCCAAATCCCAATGTACGATTTTTTGTGAAAATAACAACTATACCCCTAGAAAATTTCGAATGGTGATTTGAGGCACTAAATGATGTCGGAATGCATTGAAACCAAAGCCATAAGCTTTGTGAGCATGTGATAGACAAGAATACCTCAAAATCCCAATGTACAATTTTTGGTGAAAATTACAACTATACCCTACGAAACATCGAATGGTGATTTGAGGCACTAAACGGTGTTGGAATGCATTGAAATCAAAGCCATAAGCTTTGTGAGCATGTGATAGACAAGAATACATCAAAATCTCAAAGTACGATTTTTGGTGAAAATTACAACTATACCCCTACGAAACTTCGAATGGTGATTTGAGGAACTAAACGATGTCGAAATGCATTGAAACCAAAGCCATAAGCTTTGTGAGCATGTGATAGACAAAAATACCTCAAAATCCCAATGTACGATTTTTGGTGAAAATTACAACTATACCCCCTACGAAACTTCGAATGGTGATTTGAGGCACTAAACAGTGTCGGAATGCATTGAATCTAAAGCCATAAGCTTTGTGAGCATGTGATAAACAAGAATACCTCAAAATCCCAATGTACGATTTTTGGTGAAAATTGCAAATATACCCCCTACGAAACTTCGAATGGTGATTTCAGGCACTAAACTGTGTCGGAATGCATTGAAACCAAAGCCATAAGCTTTGTGAGCATGTGATAGACAAGAATACCTCAAATTCCCAATGTACGATTTTTGGTGAAAATTACAACTATACCCCAACGAAACATCGAATGGTGATTTGAGGCACTAAACGATGTCGGAATGCATTGAAACCAAAGCCATAAGCTTTGTGAGCATGTGATAGACAAGAATAGCTAAAAATCCCAATGTACGATTTTTGGAGAAAATTACAACTATACCCCTACGAAACTTTGAATGGTGATTTGAGGCACTAAACGGTGTCGGAATGCATTGAAACCAAAGCCATAAGCTTTGTGAGCAATGTGATAGACAAGAATACCTCAAAATCAAAATGTACGATTTTTGGTGAAAATTAAAACTATACCCCTACGAAATTTCGAATGGTGATTAAAGGCACTAAACGATGTCGGAATGCAGTGAAACCAAAGCCATAAGCTTTGTCAGCATGTGATAGACAAGAATACCTCAAAATCCCAATGTACGATTTTTGGTGAAAATTACAACTATACCCCCTACGAAACTTCGAATGGTGATTTGAGGCACTAAACGATGTCGGAATGCATTGAAACCAAAGCAATAAGCTTTGTGATCATGTGATATACAAGAATACCTCAAAATCCCAATGTACGATTTTTGGTGAAAACTACTACTATACCCCCACGAAACTTCGAATGGTGATTTAAGGCACTAAACGATGTCGGAATGCATTGAAATCAAAGCCATAAGCTTTGTGAGCATGTGATAAACAAGAATACCTCAAAATCCCAATGTACGATTTTTGGTGGAAATTACAACGATACCCCTACGAAACTTCGAATGGAGATTTGAGGCACTAAACGATGTCGGAATGCATTGAAACCAAAGTTATATGCATTGTCAGCATGTGATAGACAAGAATACCTCAAAATCCCAATGTACTATTTTTGGTTAAAATTACAGCTATACCCCTACGAAACTTCAGATGGTGATTTGAGGCACTAAACGATGTCGGAATGCATTGAAACCAAAGCCATAAGTTTTGTGAGCATGTGAGAGACATGAATAAATCAAAATCCCAATGTACGATGTTTGGTGAAACTTACAACTATACCCCTATGAAACTTCGAATGGTGATTTGAGGCACTAAACGATGTTAGAATGTATTGAAACCAAAGCCAAAAGTTTTGTGAGCATGTGATAGACAAGAATACTTAAACATCCCAATGTACGCTTTTTGGTGAAAATTAAAACTATACCCCTACGAAACTTCGAATGGTGATTTGAGGCACTAAACGATGTCGGAATACACTGAAACTAAAGCCATAAGCTTTGTGAGCATGTGATAGACAAGAATACCTCAAAATCCCAATGTACGATTTTTGGTGAAAATTGCAAATATACCCCCTACGAAACTTCGAATGGTGATTTCAGGCACTAAAATGTGTCGGAATGCATTGAAACCAAAGCCATAAGCTTTGTGAGCATGTGATAGACAAGAATACCTCAAATTCCCAATGTACGATTTTTGGTGAAAATTACAACTATACCCCAACGAAACTTCGAATGGTGATTTGAGGCACTAAACGATGTCGGAATGCATTGAAACCAAAGCCATAAGCTTTGTGAGCATGTGATAGAAAAGAATAGCTACAAAATCCCAATGTACGATTTTTGGAGAAAATTACAACTATACCCCTACGAAACTTCGAATGGTGATTTGAGGCAATAAACGGTGTCGGAATGCATTGAAACCAAAGCCATAAGCTTTGTGAGAATGTGATAGACAAGAATACCTCAAAATCAAAATGTACGATTTTTGGTGAAAATTAAAACTATACCCCTACGAAATTTCGAATGGTGATTAGAGGCACTAAACGATGTCGGAATGCATTGAAACCAAAGCCATAAGCTTTGTGAGCATGTGATAGACAAGAATACCTCAAAATCCCAATGTACGATTTTTGGTGAAAATTACAACTATACCCCTACGAAACTTCGAATGGTGATTTGAGGCACTAAACAGTGTCGGAATGCATTGAATCTAAAGCCATAAGCTTTGTGAGCATGTGATAAACAAGAATACCTCAAAATCCCAATGTACGATTTTTGGTGAAAATTGCAAATATTACCCCTACGAAACTTCGAATGGTGATTTCAGGCACTAAACTGTGTCGGAATGCATTGAAACCAAAGCCATAAGCTTTGTGAGCATGTGATAGACAAGAATACCTCAAATTCCCAATGTACGATTTTTGGTGAAAATTACAACTATACCCCAACGAAACTTCGAATGGTGATTTGAGGCACTAAACGATGTCGGAATGCATTGAAACCAAAGCCATAAGCTTTGTGAGCATGTGATAGACAAGAATAGCTAAAAATCCCAATGTACGATTTTTGGAGAAAATTACAACTATACCCCTACGAAACTTCGAATGGTGATTTGAGGCACTAAACGGTGTCGGAATGCATTGAAACCAAAGCCATAAGCTTTGTGAGCAAGTGATAGACAAGAATACCTCAAAATCAAAATGTACGATTTTTGGTGAAAATTAAAACTATACCCCTACGAAATTTCGAATGGTGATTAGAGGCACTAAACGATGTCGGAATGCATTGAAACCAAAGCCATAAGCTTTGTCAGCATGTGATAGACAAGAATACCTCAAAATCCCAATGTACGATTTTTGGTGAAAATTACAACTATACCCTACGAAATTTCGAATGGTGATTTTAGGCACTGAACGATATCGAAATGCATTGAAACCAAAGCCATAAACTTTGTGAGCATGTGATAGACAAGAATACCTAAAAATCCCAATGTACGATTTTTGGGTGAAAATTACAACTATACCCCTACGAAACTTCGAATGGTGATTTGAGGCACTAAACGATGTCGGAATGCATTGAAACCAAAGCAATAAGCTTTGTGAGCATGTGATAGACAAGAATACCTCCAAATCCCAATGTACGATTTTTTGTGAAAATTACAACTATACCCCTAGGAAATTTCGAATGGTGATTTGAGGCACTAAATGATTTCGGAATGCATTGAAACCAAAGCCATAAGCTTTGTGAGCATGTGATAGACAAGAATACCTCAAAATCCCAATGTACAATTTTTGGTGAAAATTACAACTATACCCTACGAAACTTCGAATGGTGATTTGAGGCACTAAACGGTGTTGGAATGCATTGAAATCAAAGCCATAAGCTTTGTGAGCATGTGATAGACAAGAATACATCAAAATCTCAAAGTACGATTTTTGGTGAAAATTACAACTATACCCCTACGAAACATCGAATGGTGATTTGAGGAACTAAACGATGTCGAAATGCATTGAAACCAAAGCCATAAGCTTTGTGAGCATGTGATAGACAAGAATACCTCAAAATCCCAATGTACGATTTTTGGTGAAAATTACAACTATACCCCCTACGAAACTTCGAACGGTGATTTGAGGCACTAAACAGTGTCGGAATGCATTGAATCTAAAGCCATAAGCTTTGTGAGCATGTGATAAACAAGAATACCTCAAAATCCCAATGTACGATTTTTGGTGAAAATTGCAAATATACCCCCTACGAAACTTCGAATGGTGATTTCAGGCACTAAACTGTGTCGGAATGCATTGAAACCAAAGCCATAAGCTTTGTGAGCATGTGATAGACAAGAATACCTCAAATTCCCAATGTACGATTTTTGGTGAAAATTACAACTATACCCCAACGAAACATCGAATGGTGATTTGAGGCACTAAACGATGTCGGAATGCATTGAAACCAAAGCCATAAGCTTTGTGAGCATGTGATAGACAAGAATAGCTAAAAATCTCAATGTACGATTTTTGGAGAAAATTACAACTATACCCCTACGAAACTTTGAATGGTGATTTGAGGCACTAAACGGTGTCGGAATGCATTGAAACCAAAGCCATAAGCTTTGTGAGCATGTGATAGACAAGAATACCTCAAAATCAAAATGTACGATTTTTGGTGAAAATTAAAACTATACCCCTACGAAATTTCGAATGGTGATTAAAGGCACTAAACGATGTCGGAATGCAGTGAAACCAAAGCCATAAGCTTTGTCAGCATGTGATAGACAAGAATACCTCAAAATCCCGATGTACGATTTTTGGTGAAAATTACAACTATACCCTACGAAATTTCGAATGGTGATTTTAGGCACTGAACGATATCGAAATGCATTGAAACCAAAGCCATAAACTTTGTGAGCATGTGATAGACAAGAATACCTAAAAATCCCAATGTACGATTTTTGGGTGAAAATTACAACTATACCTCTACGAAACTTCGAATGGTGATTTGAGGCACTAAACGATGCCGCAATGCATTGAAACCAAAGCCATAAGCTTTGTGAGCATGTGATAAACAAGAATACCTCAAAATCCCAATGTACGATTTTTGTTGAAAATTACAACTATACCCCCTACGAAACTTCGAATGGTGATTTGAGGCACTAAACGATGTCGGAATGCATTGAAACCAAAGCAATAAGCTTTGTGAGCATGTGATAGACAAGAATACCTCCAAATTCCAATGTACGATTTTTTGTGAAAATTACAACTATACCCCTAGGAAATTTTGAATGGTGATTTGAGGCACTAAATGATGTCGGAATGCATTGAAACCAAAGCCATAAGCTTTGTGAGCATGTGATAGACAAGAATACCTCAAAATCCCAATGTACAATTTTTGGTGAAAATTACAACTATACCCTACGAAACTTCGAATGGTGATTTGAGGCACTAAACGGTGTTGGAATGCATTGAAATCAAAGCCATAAGCTTTGTGAGCATGTGATAGACAAGAATACATCAAAATCTCAAAGTACGATTTTTGGTGAAAATTACAACTATACCCCTACGAAACTTCGAATGGTGATTTGAGGAACTAAACGATGTCGAAATGCATTGAAACCAAAGCCATAAGCTTTGTGAGCATGTGATAGACAAGAATACCTCAAAATCTCAATGTACGATTTTTGGTGAAAATTACAACTATACCCCCTACGAAACTTCGAATGGTGATTTGAGGCACTAAACAGTGTCGGAATGCATTGAATCTAAAGCCATAAGCTTTGTGAGCATGTGATAAACAAGAATACCTCAAAATCCCAATGTACGATTTTTGGTGAAAATTGCAAATATACCCCCTACGAAACTTCGAATGGTGATTTCAGGCACTAAACTGTGTCGGAATGCATTGAAACCAAAGCCATAAGCTTTGTGAGCATGTGATAGACAAGAATACCTCAAATTCCCAATGTACGATTTTTGGTGAAAATTACAACTATACCCCAACGAAACATCGAATGGTGATTTGAGGCACTAAACGATGTCGGAATGCATTGAAACCAAAGCCATAAGTTTTGTGAGCATGTGATAGACAAGAATAGCTAAAAATCCCAATGTACGATTTTTGGAGAAAATTACAACTATACCCCTACGAAACTTTGAATGGTGATTTGAGGCACTAAACGGTGTCGGAATGCATTGAAACCAAAGCCATAAGCTTTGTGAGCAATGTGATAGACAAGAATACCTCAAAATCAAAATGTACGATTTTTGGTGAAAATTAAAACTATACCCCTACGAAATTTCGAATGGTGATTAAAGGCACTAAACGATGTCGGAATGCAGTGAAACCAAAGCCATAAGCTTTGTCAGCATGTGATAGACAAGAATACCTCAAAATCCCAATGTACGATTTTTGGTGAAAAATACAACTATACCCTACGAAATTTCGAATGGTGATTTTAGGCACTGAACGATATCGAAATGCATTGAAACCAAAGCCATAAACTTTGTGAGCATGTGATAGACAAGAATACCTAAAAATCCCAATGTACGATTTTTGGGTGAAAATTACAACTATACCTCTATGAAACTTCGAATGGTGATTTGAGGCACTAAACGATGTCGGAATGTATTGAAACCAAAGCCATAAGCTTTGTGAGCATGTGATAGACAAGAATACCTAAAAATTCCATTGTACGATTTTTGGTGAAAATTACAACTATACCCCTACGAAACAACGAATGGTGATTTGAGGCACTAAACGATGCCGCAATGCATTGAAACCAAAGCCATAAGCTTTGTGAGCATGTGATAAACAAGAATACCTCAAACTTGGTTGGACGCAATCGGTTGGTGGCCAACCCAATTGGATCCAATCAACCCACTTCAAACCCAACCCAATTAGATCCAACCAACCCACTTTGATCCAATCAACTTTAAACCCAATTGGATCCAATTTGGGTTGGGTTTGAAGTGGATTGGATACGACTCAATTGGATCCAATCCAACTTTGAGCCCAATTGATCGGATCCAACCAAACCCACTTTAACCCAACCCACTTCAAACCCAATTGGGTTGGGCTCAAAGTTGGTTTGGCTTAATGTGGGTTGGGCTTAAAGTTGATCGGATCCAAGTGGGTTAAATGATCCAATCAACTTTTAAGTGAGTTGGGCTTAAAGTGGGTTTGAAGTGGATCATTCAAAGTGGATTGAATGATCCAAGTGGGTTGAATGACCCAATCAACTTTAAGCCCAACCCAAAGTGGATTGGATCCAATTATGGGAACGGCACGAACTAAAAGTTGATTGGATCCAATTTGGGTTGGATCAAATCAATTGGACCCAACCTAAATTGGATCCAACCCAATTGGATTGGGTTGGGTTTAAAGTTGATCGGGTTGATTGGGCTCAAAGTTGATCCAATTCAATTGAACCCAACCAAATTGGATCCAAGTGGATTGGGTCGGATCCAATTGGGTTGGGCTTGAAGTGGGTTGGATCCAATCAACTTTGAGCCCAATCAAAGTTGGTTGGACCCAATCGGTTGGTGGTCAACCCAATTGGATCCAATCAACCCACTTCAAACCCAACCCAATTGGATCCAACCAACCCACTTGAATCCAATCAACTTTAAACCCAATTGGATCCAATTTGGGTTGGGTTTGAAATGGATTGGATCCGACTCAATTGGATCCAATCCAACTTTGAGCCCAATTGATCGGATCCAACTAAACCCACTTTAACCCAACCCACTTCAAACCCAATTGGGTTGGGCTCAAAGTTGGTTTGGCTTAATGTGGGTTGGGCTTAAAGTTGATCGGATCCAAGTGGGTTTAATGATCCAATCAACTTTTAAGTGAGTTGGGCTTAAAGTGGGTTTGAAGTGGATCATTCAAAGTGGATTGAATGATCCAAGTGGGTTGAATGATCCAATCAACTTTCAGCCCAACCCAAAGTGAATTTGATCCAATTTTGGGAACGGCACGAACTAGAAGTTGATTGGATCCAATTTGGGTTGGATCAAATCAATTGGACCCAACCCAAATTGGATCCAACCCAATTGGATTGGGTTGGGTTTAAAGTTGATCGGGTTGATTGGGCTCAAAGTTGATCCAATTCAATTGAGCCCAACCCAATTGGATCCAAGTGGATTGGGTCGGATCCAATTGGGTTGGGCTTGAAGTGGGTTGGATCCAATCATTTTTTAGCCCAATCAAAGTTGGTTGGACCCAATCGGTTGGTGGCCAACCCAATTGGATCCAATCAACCCACTTCAAACCCAACCTAATTGGATCCAACCAACCCACTTGGATCCAATCAACTTTAAACCCAATTGGATCATATTTGGGTTGGGTTTGAAGTGGATTGGATCCGACTCAATTGGATCCGATCCAACTTTGAGCCTAATTGATCGGATCCAACCAAACCCACTTTAACCCAACCCACTTCAAACCCAATTGGGTTGGGCTCAAAGTTGGTTTGGCTTAATGTGTGTTGGGCTTAAAGTTGATCGGATCCAAGTGGGTTGAATGATCCAATCAACTTTTAATTGAGTTGGTCTTAAAGTGGGTTTGAAGTGGATCATTCAATGTGGATTGAATGATCCAAGTGGGTTGAATGATCCAATCAACTTTAAGCCCAACCTAATGTGGATTGGATCCAATTTGGGAACGGCACGAACTAAAAGTTGATAGGATCCAATTTGGGTTAGATCAAATCAATTGGACCCAACCCAAATTGGATCCAACCCAATTGGATTGGGTTGGGTTTATAGTTGATCGGGTTGATTGGGCTCAAAGTTGATCCAATTCAATTGAGCCCAACCCAATTAGATCCAAGTGGATTGGGTCGGATCCAATTGGGTTGGGTTTGAAGTGGGTTGGATCCAATCAACTTTGAGCCCAAACAAAGTTGGTTGGACCTAATCGGTTGGTGGCCAACCCAATTGGATCCAATCAACCCACTTCAAACCCAACCCAATTGGATCCAACCAACCCACTTGGATCCAATCAACTTTAAACCCAATTGGATCCAATTTGCGTTGAGTTTGAAGTTGATTGGATCCAATCCAACTTTGAGCCCAATTGATCGGATCCAACCAAACCCACTTTAACCCAACCCACTTCAAACCCAATTGGGTTGGGCTCAAAGTTGGTTTGGCTTAATGTGGGTTGGGCTTAAAGTTGATCGGATCCAAGTGGGTTGAATGATCAAATCAACTTTTAAGTGAGTTGGTCTTAAAGTGGGTTTGAAGTGGATCATTCAAAGTGGATTGAATGATCCAAGTGAGTTGAATGATCCAATCAACTTTAAGCCCAACCCAAAGTGGATTGGATCCAATTTTGGGAACGGCACGAACTAAAAGTTGATTGGATCCAATTTGGGTTGGATCAAATCAATTGGACCCAACCTAAATTGGATCCAACCCAACTGGATTGGGTTGGGTTTAAAGTTGATCGGGTTGATTGGGCTCAAAGTTGATCCAATTCAATTGAGCCCAACCCAATTGGATCTAAGTGGATTGGGTCGGATCCAATTGTGTTAGGTTTGAAGTGGGTAGGATCTAATCAACTTTGAGCCCAATCAAAGTTGGTTGGACCCAATCGGTTGGTGGCCAACCCATTTGGATCCAATCAACCCACTTCAAACCCAACACAATTGGATCCAACCAACCCACTTGGATCCAATCAACTTTAAACCCAATTGAATCCAATTTGGGTTGGGTTTGAAGTGGATTGGATCCGACTCAATAGGATCCAATCCAACTTTGAGCCCAATTGATCGGATACAACCAAACCCACTTTAACCCAACCCACTTCAAACCCAATTGGGTTGGGCTCAAAGTTGGTTTGGCTTAATGTGGGTTGGGCTTAAAGTTAATCGGATCCAAGTGGGTTGAATGATCCAATCAACTTTTAAGTGAGTTGGGCTTAAAGTGGGTTTGAAGTGGATCATTCAAAGTGGATTGAATGATCCAAGTGGGTTGAATGATCCAATCAACTTTAAGCCCAACCAAAAGTGTATTGGATCCAATTTTGGGAACGGCACGAACTAAAAGTTGATTGGATCCAATTTGGGTTGGATCAAATCAATTGGACCCAACCCAAATTGGATCCAACCCAATCCCAATTGGATTGGGTTGGGTTTCAAGTTGATCGGGTTGATTGGGCTCAAAGTTGATCCAATTCAATTGAGCCCAACCCAATTGGATCCAAGTGGACTGGGTTGGATCCAATTAGGTTGGGCTTGAAGTGGGTTGGATCCAATCAACTTTGAACCCAATCAAAGTTGGTTGGACCCAATCGGTTGGTGGCCAACCCAATTGGATCCAATCAACCCACTTCAATCCCAACCCAATTGGATCCAACAAACCCACTTGGATCCAATCAACTTTAAACCCAATTGGATCCAATTTGGGTTGGGTTTGAAGTGGATTAGATCCGACTCAATTGGATCCAATCCAACTGTGAGCACAATTGATCGGATCCAACCAAACCCACTTTAACCCAACCCACTTCAAACCCAATTGGGTTGGGCTCAAAGTTGGTTTGGCTTAATGTGGGTTGGGATTAAAGTTGATCGGATCCAAGTGGGTTGAATGATCCAATCAACTTTTAAGTGAGTTGGTCTTAAAGTGGTTTTGAAGTGGATCATTCAAAGTGAATTGAATGATCCAAGTGGGTTGAATGATCCAATCAACTTTAAGCCCAACCCAAAGTGGATTGGATCCAATTTTGGGAACGGCACGAACTAAAAGTTGATTGGATCCAATTTAGGTTGGATCAAATCAATTGGACCCAACCCAAATTGGATCCAACCCAATTGGATTGGGTTGGGTTTAAAGTTGATCGGCTTGATTGGGCTCAAAGTTGATCCAATTCAATTGAACCCAACCAAATTGGATCCAAGTGGATTGGGTCCGATCCAATTGGGTTGGGCTTGAAGTGGGTTGGATCCAATCAACTTTGAGCCCAATCAAAGTTGGTTGGACCCAATCGGTTCGTGGCTAACCCAATTGGATCCAATCAACCCACTTCAAACCCAACCCAATTGGATCCAACCAACCCACTTGAATCCTATCAACTTTAAACCCAATTGGATCCAATTTGGGTTGGGTTTGAAGTGGATTGGATCCGACTCAATTGGATCCAATCCAACTTTGAGCCCAATTGATCGGATCCAACTAAACCCACTTTAACCCAACCCACTTCAAACCCAATTGGGTTGGGCTCAAAGTTGGTTTGGCTTAATGTGGGTTGGGCTTAAAGTTGATCGGATCCAAGTGGGTTTAATGATCCAATCAACTTTTAAGTGAGTTGGGCTTAAAGTGGGTTTGAAGTGGATCATTCAAAGTAGATTGAATGATCCAAGTGGGTTGAATGATCCAATCAACTTTCAGCCCAACCCAAAGTGAATTTGATCCAATTTTGAGAACGGCACGAACTAGAAGTTGATTGGATCCAATTTGGGTTGGATCAAATCAATTGGACCCAACCCAAATTGGATCCAACCCAATTGGATTGGGTTGGGTTTAAAGTTGATCGGGTTGATTGGGCTCAAAGTTGATCCAATTCAATTGAGCCCAACTCAATTGGATCCAAGTCGATTAGGTCGGATCCAATTGGGTTGGGTTTGAAGTGGGTTGGATCCAATCAACTTTGAGCCCAATCAAAGTTGGTGGGACCCAATCGGTTGGTGGCCAACCCAATTGGATCCAATCAACCCGCTTCAAACCCAACCCAATTGGATCCAACCAACCCACTTGGATCCAATCAACTTTAAACCCAATTGGATCCAATTTGGGTTGGGTTTGAAGTGGATTGGATCCGACTCAATTGGATCCAATCCAACTTTGAGCTCAATTGATCGGATCCAACCAAACCCACTTTAACCCAACCCACTTCAAACCCAATTGGGTTGAGCTCAAAGTTTGTTTGGCTTAATGTGGGTTGGGCTTAAAGTTGATCGGATCCAAGTGGGTTGAATAATCCAATCAACTTTTAAGTGAGTTGGTCTTAAAGTGGGTTTGAAGTGGATCATTCAAAGTGGATTGAATGATCCAAGTTGGTTGAATGATCCAATCAACTTTAAGCCCAACCCAAAGTGGATTGGATCCAATTTTGGGAACGGCACGAACGAAAATTTGATTGAATCCAATTTGGGTTGGATCAAATCAATTGAACCCAACCCAATTGGATTGGGTTGGGTTTAAAATTGATCGGGTTGAATGGGCTCAAAGTTGATCCAATTCAATTGAGCCCAACCCAATTGGATCCAAGTGGATTGGGTCGGTTCCAATTGGGTTGGGTTTGAAGTGTGTTGGATCCAATCAACTTTGAACCCAATCAAAATTGGTTGGACCCAATCGGTTGGTAGCCAACCCAATTGGATCCAATCAACCCACTTAAAACCCAACCCAATTGGATCCAACCAACCCACTTGGATCCAATCAACTTTAAACCCAATTGGATCTAATTTGGGTTGGGTTTGAAGTGGATTGGATCCGACTCAATTGGATCCAATCCAACTTTGAGCCCAATTGATTGGATCCAACCAAACCCACTTTAAACCAACCCACTTCAAACCCAATTGGGTTGGGCTCAAAGTTGGTTTGGCTTAATGTGGGTTGGGCATAAAGTTGATCGGATCCAAGTGGATTGAATGAGCCAATCAACTTTTAAGTGAGTTGGTCTTA
Organism: Verbascum thapsus; assembly: GCA_963669365.1. Classification (NCBI taxonomy): domain Eukaryota; kingdom Viridiplantae; phylum Streptophyta; class Magnoliopsida; order Lamiales; family Scrophulariaceae; genus Verbascum; species Verbascum thapsus. The sequence continues at coordinate 9,401,633 of OY770115.1, forward strand.
AAGTGGGTTTGAAGTGGATCATTCAAAGTGGATTGAATGATCCAAGTGGGTTGAATTATCCAATCAACTTTAAGCCCAACCCAAAGTGGATTGGATCCAATTTTGGGAACGGTACGAACTAAAAGTTGATTGGATCCAATTTGAGTTGGATCAAATCAATTGGACGCAACCCAAATTGGATCCAACCCAATTGGATTGGGTTGGGTTTAAAGTTGATCGGGTTGATTGGGATCAAAGTTGATCCAATTCAATTGAGCCCAACCCAATTGGAACCAAGTGGATTGGGTCGGATCCAATTGGGTTGGGTTTGAAGTGGGTTGGATCCAATCAACTTTGAGCCCAATCAAAGTTGGTTGGACCCAATCGGTTGGTGGCCAACCCAATTGGATCCAATCAACCCACTTCAAACCCAACACAATTGGATCCAACCAACCCACTTGGATCCAATCAACTTTAAACCAAATTGGATCCAATTTGGGTTGGGTTTGAAGTGGATTGGATCCGACTCAATTGGATCCAATCCAACTTTGAGCCCAATTGATCGGATCCAACCAAACCCACTATAACCCAACCCACTTCGAACCCAATTGAGTTGGGCTCAAACTTGGTTTGGCTTAAGGTGGGTTGGGCTTAAAGTTGATCGGATCCAAGTAGGTTGAATGATCCAATCAACTTTTAAGTGAGTTGGCCTTAAAGTGGGTTTGAAGTGGATCATTCAAAGTGGATTGAATGATCCAAGTGGGTTGAATGATCCAATCAACTTTAAGCCCAACCCAAAGTGGATTGGATCCAATTTTGGGAACGGCACGAACTAAAAGTTGATTGGATCCAATTTGGGTTGGATCAAATCAATTGGACCCAACCCAATTGGATTGGGTTAGGTTTAAAGTTGATCGGGTTGAATGGGCTCAAAGTTGATCCAATTCAATTGAGCCCAACCAATCGGATCCAAGTGGATTGGGTCGGATCCAATTGGGTTGGGTTTGAAGTGGGTTGGATCCAATCAACTTTGAGCCCAATCAAAGTTGGTTGGACCCAATTGGTTGGTGGCCAACCCAATTGGATCCAATCAACCCACTTCAAACCCAACCCAATTGTATCCAACCAACCCACTTGGATACAATCAACTTTAAACCCAATTGGATCCAATTTGGGTTGGGTTTGAAGTGGATTGGATCCGACTCAATTGGATCCAATCCAACTTTGAGCCCAAATGATCGGATCCAACTAAGCCCATTTTAACCCAACCCACTTCAAACCCAATTTGGTTGGTCTCAAAGTTGGTTTGGCTTAATGTGGGTCGGGCTTAAAGTTTATCGTATCCAAGTGGGTTGAATGATCCAATCAACTTTTAAGTGAGTTGGGCTTAAAGTGTGTATGAAGTGGATCATTCAAAGTGGATTGAATGATCCAAGTGGGTTGAATGATCCAATCAACTTTAATCCCAACCCAAAGTGGATTGGATCCAATTTTGGGAACGGCACGAACTAAAAGTTGATTGGATCCAATTTGGGTTGGATCAAATCAATTGGACCTAACCCAAATTGGATCCAACCCAATTGGATTGGGTTGGGTATAAAGTTGATTGGGTTGATTGGGCTCAAAGTTGATCCAATTTAATTGAGCCCAACCCAAATGGATCCAAGTGGATTGAGTAGGATCCAATTGGGTTGGGTTTGAAGTGGGTTGGATCCAATCAACTTTGAGCCCAATCAAAGTTGGTTGGACCCAATTGGTTGGTGGCCAACCCAATTGGATCCAATCAACCCACTTCAAACCCAACCCAATTGGATCCAACCAACCCACTTGGATCCAATCAACTTCAAACCCAATTGGATCCAATTTGGGTTGGGTTTGAAGTGGATTGGATCCGACTCAATTGGATCCAATCCAACTTTGAGCCCAATTGATCGGATCCAACCAAACCTACTTTAACCCAACCCACTTCAAACTCAATTGGGTTGGGCTCAAATTTGGTTTGGCTTAATGTGGGTTGGGCTTAAAGTTGATCGGATCCAAGTGGGTTGAATGATCCAATCAACTTTTAAGTGAGTTGGGCTTAAAGTGGGTTTGTAGTGGATCATTCAAAGTGGATTGAATGATCCAAGTGGGTTGAATGATCCAATCAACTTTTAGCCCAACCCAAAATGGATTGGATCCAATTTTGGGAACGACACGAACAAAAAGTTGATTGGATCCAATTTGGGTTGGATCAAATCAATTGGACCCAACCCAAATTATATCCAACCCAATTGGATTAGGTTGGGTTTAAAGTTGATCGGGTTGATTCGGCTCAAAGTTGATCCAATTCAATTGAGCCCAACCCAATTGGATCCAAGTGGATTGGGTCGGATCCAATTGGGTTGGGTTTGAAGTGGGTTGGATCCAATCAACTTTGAGCCCAATCAAAGTTGGTTGGACCCAATTGGTTGGTGGCCAACCCAATTGGATCCAATCAACCCACTTCAAACCCAACCCAATTGTATCCAACCAACCCACTTGGATACAATCAACTTTAAACCCAATTGGATCCAATTTGGGTTGGGTTTGAAGTGGATTGGATCCGACTCAATTGGATCCAATCCAACTTTGAGCCCAATTGATCGGATCCAACTAAACCCATTTTAACCCAACCCACTTCAAACCCAATTTGGTTGGTCTCAAAGTTGGTTTGGCTTAATGTGGGTTGGGCTTAAAGTTGATCGGATCCAAGTGGGTTGAATGATCCAATCAACTTTTAAGTGAGTTTGGCTTAAAGTGGGTTTGAAGTGGATCATTCAAAGTGGATTGAATGATCCAAGTGGGTTGAATGATCCAATCAACTTTAAGCCCAACCCAAAGTGGATTGGATCCAATTTTGGGAACGGCACGAACGAAAAGTTGATTGGATCCAATTTGGGTTGGATCAAATCAATTGAACCCAACCTAAATTGGATCCAACCCAATTGGATTGGGTTGGGTTTAAAGTTGATCGGGTTGATTGGGCTCAAAGTTGATCCAATTCAATTGAACCCAACCAAATTGGATCCAAGTGGATTGGGTCGGATCCAATTGGGTTGGGCTTGAAGTGGGTTGGATCCAATCAACTTTGAGCCCAATCAAAGTTGGTTGGACCCAATCGGTTGGTGGCCAACCCAATTGGATCCAATCAACCCACTTCAAACCCAACCCAATTGGATCCAACCAACCCACTTGAATCCAATCAACTTTAAACCCAATTGGATCCAATTTGGGTTGGGTTTGAAATGGATTGGATCCGACTCAATTGGATCCAATCCAACTTTGAGCCCAATTGATCGGATCCAACTAAACCCACTTTAACCCAACCCACTTCAAACCCAATTGGGTTGGGCTCAAAGTTGGTTTGGCTTAATGTGGGTTGGGCTTAAAGTTGATCGGATCCAAGTGGGTTTAATGATCCAATCAACTTTTAAGTGAGTTGGGCTTAAAGTGGGTTTGAAGTGGATCATTCAAAGTGGATTGAATGATCCAAGTGGGTTGAATGATCCAATCAACTTTCAGCCCAACCCAAAGTGAATTTGATCCAATTTTGGGAACGGCACGAACTAGAAGTTGATTGGATCCAATTTGGGTTGGATCAAATCAATTGGACCCAACCCAAATTGGATCCAACCCAATTGGATTGGGTTGGGTTTAAAGTTGATCGGGTTGATTGGGCTCAAAGTTGATCCAATTCAATTGAGCCCAACCCAATTGGATCCAAGTGGATTGGGTCGGATCCAATTGGGTTGGGCTTGAAGTGGGTTGGATCCAATCATTTTTGAGCCCAATTAAAGTTGGTTGGACCCAATCGGTTGGTGGCCAACCCAATTGGATCCAATCAACCCACTTCAAACCCAACCTAATTGGATCCAACCAACCCACTTGGATCCAATCAACTTTAAACCCAATTGGATCATATTTGGGTTGGGTTTGAAGTGGATTGGATCCGACTCAATTGGATCCGATCCAACTTTGAGCCCAATTGATCGGATCCAACCAAACCCACTTTAACCCAACCCACTTCAAACCCAATTGGGTTGGGCTCAAAGTTGGTTTGGCTTAATGTGTGTTGGGCTTAAAGTTGATCGGATCCAAGTGGGTTGAATGATCCAATCAACTTTTAAGTGAGTTGGTCTTAAAGTGGGTTTGAAGTGGATCATTCAATGTGGATTGAATGATCCAAGTGGGTTGAATGATCCAATCAACTTTAAGCCCAACCTAATGTGGATTGGATCCAATTTGGGAACGGCACGAACTAAAAGTTGATAGGATCCAATTTGGGTTAGATCAAATCAATTGGACCCAACCCAAATTGGATCCAACCCAATTGGATTGGGTTGGGTTTAAAGTTGATCGGGTTGATTGGGCTCAAAGTTGATCCAATTCAATTGAGCCCAACCCAATTAGATCCAAGTGGATTGGGTCGGATCCAATTGGGTTGGGTTTGAAGTGGGTTGGATCCAATCAACTTTGAGCCCAAACAAAATTGGTTGGACCTAATCGGTTGGTGGCCAACCCAATTGGATCCAATCAACCCACTTCAAACCCAACCCAATTGGATCCAACCAACCCACTTGGATCCAATCAACTTTAAACCCAATTGGATCCAATTTGCGTTGGGTTTGAAGTGGATTGGATCCAATCCAACTTTGAGCCCTATTGATCGGATCCAACCAAACCCACTTTAACCCAACCCACTTCAAACCCAATTGGGTTGGGCTCAAAGTTGGTTTGGCTTAATGTGGGTTGGGCTTAAAGTTGATCGGATCCAAGTGGGTTGAATGATCAAATCAACTTTTAAGTGAGTTGGTCTTAAAGTGGGTTTGAAGTGGATCATTCAAAGTGGATTGAATGATCCAAGTGAGTTGAATGATCCAATCAACTTTAAGCCCAACCCAAAGTGGATTGGATCCAATTTTGGGAACGGCACGAACTAAAAGTTGATTGGATCCAATTTGGGTTGGATCAAATCAATTGGACCCAACCTAAATTGGATCCAACCCAACTGGATTGGGTTGGGTTTAAAGTTGATCGGGTTGATTGGGCTCAAAGTTGATCCAATTCAATTGAGCCCAACCCAATTGGATCTAAGTGGATTGGGTCGGATCCAATTGTGTTAGGTTTGAAGTGGGTAGGATCTAATCAACTTTGAGCCCAATCAAAGTTGGTTGGACCCAATCGGTTGGTGGCCAACCCATTTGGATCCAATCAACCCACTTCAAACCCAACCCAATTGGATCCAACCAACCTACTTGGATCCAATCAACTTTAAACCCAATTGGATCCAATTTGGGTTGGGTTTGAAGTGGATTGGATCCGACTCAATAGGATCCAATCCAACTTTGAGCCCAATTGATCGGATACAACCAAACCCACTTTAACCCAACCCACTTCAAACCCAATTGGGTTGGGCTCAAAGTTGGTTTGGCTTAATGTGGGTTGGGCTTAAAGTTAATCGGATCCAAGTGGGTTGAATGATCCAATCAACTTTTAAGTGAGTTGGGCTTAAAGTGGGTTTGAAGTGGATCATTCAAAGTGGATTGAATGATCCAAGTGGGTTGAATGATCCAATCAACTTTAAGCCCAACCAAAAGTGTATTGAATCCAATTTTGGGAACGGCACGAACTAAAAGTTGATTGGATCCAATTTGGGTTGGATCAAATCAATTGGACCCAACCCAAATTGGATCCAACCCAATTGGATTGGGTTGGGTTTCAAGTTGATCGGGGCAGTGAAACCAAAGCCATAAGCTTTGTCAGCATGTGATAGACAAGAATACCTCAAAATCCCAATGTACGATTTTTGGTGAAAATTACAACTATACCCCCTACGAAACTTCGAATGGTGATTTGAGGCACTAAACGATGTCGGAATGCATTGAAACCAAAGCAATAAGCTTTGTGATCATGTGATATACAAGAATACCTCAAAATCCCAATGTACGATTTTTGGTGAAAACTACTACTATACCCCCACGAAACTTCGAATGGTGATTTAAGGCACTAAACGATGTCGGAATGCATTGAAATCAAAGCCATAAGCTTTGTGAGCATGTGATAAACAAGAATACCTCAAAATCCCAATGTACGATTTTTGGTGGAAATTACAACGATACCCCTACGAAACTTCGAATGGAGATTTGAGGCACTAAACGATGTCGGAATGCATTGAAACCAAAGTTATATGCATTGTCAGCATGTGATAGACAAGAATACCTCAAAATCCCAATGTACGATTTTTGGTTAAAATTACAGCTATACCCCTACGAAACTTCAGATGGTGATTTGAGGCACTAAACGATGTCGGAATGCATTGAAACCAAAGCCATAAGTTTTGTGAGCATGTGAGAGACATGAATAAATCAAAATCCCAATGTACGATGTTTGGTGAAACTTACAACTATACCCCTATGAAACTTCGAATGGTGATTTGAGGCACTAAACGATGTTAGAATGTATTGAAACCAAAGCCAAAAGTTTTGTGAGCATGTGATAGACAAGAATACTTAAATATCCCAATGTACGCTTTTTGGTGAAAATTAAAACTATACCCCTACGAAACTTCGAATGGTGATTTGAGGCACTAAACGATGTCGGAATACATTGAAACCAAAGCCATAAGCTTTGTGAGCATGTGATAGACAAGAATACCTCAAAATCCCAATGTACGATTTTTGGTGAAAATTGCAAATATACCCCCTACGAAACTTCGAATGGTGATTTCAGGCACTAAAATGTGTCGGAATGCATTGAAACCAAAGCCATAAGCTTTGTGAGCATGTGATAGACAAGAATACCTCAAATTCCCAATGTACGATTTTTGGTGAAAATTACAACTATACCCCAACGAAACTTCGAATGGTGATTTGAGGCACTAAACGATGTCGGAATGCATTGAAACCAAAGCCATAAGCTTTGTGAGCATGTGATAGAAAAGAATAGCTAAAAATCCCAATGTACGATTTTTGGAGAAAATTACAACTATACCCCTACGAAACTTCGAATGGTGATTTGAGGCAATAAACGGTGTCGGAATGCATTGAAACCAAAGCCATAAGCTTTGTGAGAATGTGATAGACAAGAATACCTCAAAATCAAAATGTACGATTTTTGGTGAAAATTAAAACTATACCCCTACGAAATTTCGAATGGAGATTAGAGGCACTAAACGATGTCGGAATGCATTGAAACCAAAGCCATAAGCTTTGTGAGCATGTGATAGACAAGAATACCTCAAAATCCCAATGTACGATTTTTGGTGAAAATTACAACTATACCCCTACGAAACTTCGAATGGTGATTTGAGGCACTAAACAGTGTCGGAATGCATTGAATCTAAAGCCATAAGCTTTGTGAGCATGTGATAAACAAGAATACCTCAAAATCCCAATGTACGATTTTTGGTGAAAATTGCAAATATTACCCCTACAAAACTTCGAATGGTGATTTCAGGCACTAAACTGTGTCGGAATGCATTGAAACCAAAGCCATAAGCTTTGTGAGCATGTGATAAACAAGAATACCTCAAATTCCCAATGTACGATTTTTGGTGAAAATTACAACTATACCCCAACGAAACTTCGAATGGTGATTTGAGGCACTAAACGATGTCGGAATGCATTGAAACCAAAGCCATAAGCTTTGTGAGCATGTGATAGACAAGAATAGCTAAAAATCCCAATGTACGATTTTTGGAGAAAATTACAACTATACCCCTACGAAACTTCGAATGGTGATTTGAGGCACTAAACGGTGTCGGAATGCATTGAAACTAAAGCCATAAGCTTTGTGAGCAAGTGATAGACAAGAATACCTCAAAATCAAAATGTACGATTTTTGGTGAAAATTAAAACTATACCCCTACGAAATTTCGAATGGTGATTAGAGGCACTAAACGATGTCGGAATGCATTGAAACCAAAGCCATAAGCTTTGTCAGCATGTGATAGACAAGAATACCTCAAAATCCCAATGTACGATTTTTGGTGAAAATTACAACTATACCCTACGAAATTTCGAATGGTGATTTTAGGCACTGAACGATATCGAAATGCATTGAAACCAAAGCCATAAACTTTGTGAGCATGTGATAGACAAGAATACCTAAAAATCCCAATGTACGATTTTTGGGTGAAAATTACAACTATACCCCCTACGAAACTTCGAATGGTGATTTGAGGCACTAAACGATGTCGGAATGCATTGAAACCAAAGCAATAAGCTTTGTGAGCATGTGATAGACAAGAATACCTCCAAATCCCAATGTACGATTTTTTGTGAAAATTACAACTATACCCCTAGGAAATTTCGAATGGTGATTTGAGGCACTAAATGATTTCGGAATGCATTGAAACCAAAGCCATAAGCTTTGTGAGCATGTGATAGACAAGAATACCTCAAAATCCCAATGTACAATTTTTGGTGAAAATTACAACTATACCCTACGAAACTTCGAATGGTGATTTGAGGCACTAAACGGTGTTGGAATGCATTGAAATCAAAGCCATAAGCTTTGTGAGCATGTGATAGACAAGAATACATCAAAATCTCAAAGTACGATTTTTGGTGAAAATTACAACTATACCCCTACTAAACATCGAATGGTGATTTGAGGAACTAAACGATGTCGAAATGCATTGAAACCAAAGCCATAAGCTTTGTGAGCATGTGATAGACAAGAATACCTCAAAATCCCAATGTACGATTTTTGGTGAAAATTACAACTATACCCCCTACGAAACTTCGAACGGTGATTTGAGGCACTAAACAGTGTCGGAATGCATTGAATCTAAAGCCATAAGCTTTGTGAGCATGTGATAAACAAGAATACCTCAAAATCCCAATGTACGATTTTTGGTGAAAATTGCAAATATACCCCCTACGAAACTTCGAATGGTGATTTCAGGCACTAAACTGTGTCGGAATGCATTGAAACCAAAGCCATAAGCTTTGTGAGCATGTGATAGACAAGAATACCTCAAATTCCCAATGTACGATTTTTGGTGAAAATTACAACTATACCCCAACGAAACATCGAATGGTGATTTGAGGCACTAAACGATGTCGGAATGCATTGAAACCAAAGCCATAAGCTTTGTGAGCATGTGATAGACAAGAATAGCTAAAAATCTCAATGTACGATTTTTGGAGAAAATTACAACTATACCCCTACGAAACTTTGAATGGTGATTTGAGGCACTAAACGGTGTCGGAATGCATTGAAACCAAAGCCATAAGCTTTGTGAGCATGTGATAGACAAGAATACCTCAAAATCAAAATGTACGATTTTTGGTGAAAATTAAAACTATACCCCTACGAAATTTCGAATGGTGATTAAAGGCACAAAACGATGTCGGAATGCAGTGAAACCAAAGCCATAAGCTTTGTCAGCATGTGATAGACAAGAATACCTCAAAATCCCAATGTACGATTTTTGGTGAAAATTACAACTATACCCTACGAAATTTCGAATGGTGATTTTAGGCACTGAACGATATCGAAATGCATTGAAACCAAAGCCATAAACTTTGTGAGCATGTGATAGACAAGAATACCTAAAAATCCCAATGTACGATTTTTGGGTGAAAATTACAACTATACCTCTACGAAACTTCGAATGGTGATTTGAGGCACTAAACGATGTCGGAATGTATTGAAACCAAAGCCATAAGCTTTGTGAGCATGTGATAGACAAGAATACCTAAAAATTCCATTGTACGATTTTTGGTGAAAATTACAACTATACCCCTACGAAACAACGAATGGTGATTTGAGGCACTAAACGATGCCGCAATGCATTGAAACCAAAGCCATAAGCTTTGTGAGCATGTGATAAACAAGAATACCTCAAAATCCCAATGTACGATTTTTGTTGAAAATTACAACTATACCCCCTACGAAACTTCGAATGGTGATTTGAGGCACTAAACGATGTCGGAATGCATTGAAACCAAAGCAATAAGCTTTGTGAGCATGTGATAGACAAGAATACCTCCAAATTCCAATGTACGATTTTTTGTGAAAATTACAACTATACCCCTAGGAAATTTCGAATGGTGATTTGAGGCACTAAATGATGTCGTAATGCATTGAAACCAAAGCCATAAGCTTTGTGAGCATGTGATAGACAAGAATACCTCAAAATCCCAATGTACAATTTTTGGTGAAAATTACAACTATACCCTACGAAACTTCGAATGGTGATTTGAGGCACTAAACGGTGTTGGAATGCATTGAAATCAAAGCCATAAGCTTTGTGAGCATGTGATAGACAAGAATACATCAAAATCTCAAAGTACGATTTTTGGTGAAAATTACAACTATACCCCTACGAAACTTCGAATGGTGATTTGAGGAACTAAACGATGTCGAAATGCATTGAAACCAAAGCCATAAGCTTTGTGAGCATGTGATAGACAAGAATACCTCAAAATCCCAATGTACGATTTTTGGTGAAAATTACAACTATACCCCCTACGAAACTTCGAATGGTGATTTGAGGCACTAAACAGTGTCGGAATGCATTGAATCTAAAGCCATAAGCTTTGTGAGCATGTGATAAACAAGAATACCTCAAAATCCCAATGTACGATTTTTGGTGAAAATTGCAAATATACCCCCTACGAAACTTCGAATGGTGATTTCAGGCACTAAACTGTGTCGGAATGCATTGAAACCAAAGCCATAAGCTTTGTGAGCATGTGATAGACAAGAATACCTCAAATTCCCAATGTACGATTTTTGGTGAAAATTACAACTATACCCCAACGAAACATCGAATGGTGATTTGAGGCACTAAACGATGTCGGAATGCATTGAAACCAAAGCCATAAGTTTTGTGAGCATGTGATAGACAAGAATAGCTAAAAATCCCAATGTACGATTTTTGGAGAAAATTACAACTATACCCCTACGAAACTTTGAATGGTGATTTGAGGCACTAAACGGTGTCGGAATGCATTGAAACCAAAGCCATAAGCTTTGTGAGCAATGTGATAGACAAGAATACCTCAAAATCAAAATGTACGATTTTTGGTGAAAATTAAAACTATACTCCTACGAAATTTCGAATGGTGATTAAAGGCACTAAACGATGTCGGAATGCAGTGAAACCAAAGCCATAAGCTTTATCAGCATGTGATAGACAAGAATACCTCAAAATCCCAATGTACGATTTTTGGTGAAAAATACAACTATACCCTACGAAATTTCGAATGGTGATTTTAGGCACTGAACGATATCGAAATGCATTGAAACCAAAGCCATAAACTTTGTGAGCATGTGATAGACAAGAATACCTAAAAATCCCAATGTACGATTTTTGGGTGAAAATTACAACTATACCTCTATGAAACTTCGAATGGTGATTTGAGGCACTAAACGATGTCGGAATGTATTGAAACCAAAGCCATAAGCTTTGTGAGCATGTGATAGACAAGAATACCTAAAAATTCCATTGTACGATTTTTGGTGAAAATTACAACTATACCCCTACGAAACAACGAATGGTGATTTGAGGCACTAAACGATGCCGCAATGCATTGAAACCAAAGCCATAAGCTTTGTGAGCATGTGATAAACAAGAATACTTCAAAATCCCAATGTACGATTTTTGTTGAAAATTACAACTATACCCCCTACGAAACTTCGAATGGTGATTTGAGGCACTAAACGATGTCGGAATGCATTGAAACCAAAGCAATAAGCTTTGTGAACATGTGATAGACAAGAATACCTCCAAATCCCAATGTACGATTTTTGGGTGAAAATTACAACTATACCTCTATGAAACTTCGAATGGTGATTTGAGGCACTAAACGATGTCGGAATGTATTGAAACCAAAGCCGTAAGCTTTGTGAGCATGTGATAGACAAGAATACCTAAAAATTCCATTGTACGATTTTTTGTGAAAATTACAACTATACCCCTACGAAATTTCGAATGGTGATTTGAGGCACTAAATGATGTCGGAATGCATTGAAATCAAAGCCATAAGCTTTGTGAGCATGTGATAGACAAGAATACCTCAAAATCCCAATGTACAATTTTTGGTGAAAATTACAGCTATACCCCAACGAAACTTCGAATGGTGATTTGAGGCACTAAACGATGTCGGAATGCATTGAAACCAAAACCATAAGCTTTGTGAGCATGTGATAGAAAAGAATAGCTAAAAATCCCAATGTACGATTTTTGGAGAAAATTACAACTATACCCCTACGAAACTTCGAATGGTGATTTGAGGCACTAAACGGTGTCGGAATGCATTGAAACCAAAGCCATAAGCTTTGTGAGCATGTGATAGACAAGAATACCTCAAAATCAAAATGTACGATTTTTGGTGAAAATTAAAACTATACCCCTACGAAATTTCGAATGGTGATTAGAGGCACTAAACGATGTCGGAATGCATTGAAACCAAAGCCATAAGCTTTGTGAGCATGTGATAGACCAGAATACCTCAAAATCCCAATGTACGATTTTTGGTGAAAATTACAACTATACCCCTACGAAACTTCGAATTGTGATTTGAGGCACTAAACAGTGTCGGAATGCATTGAATCTAAAGCCATAAGCTTTGTGAGCATGTGATAAACAAGAATAACTCAAAATCCCAATGTACGATTTTTGGTAAAAATTGCAAATATAACCCCTACGAAACTTCGAATGGTGATTTCAGGCACTAAACTGTGTCGGAATGCATTGAAACCAAAGCCATAAGCTTTGTGAGCATGTGATAGACAAGAATACCTCAAATTCCCAATGTACGATTTTTGGTGAAAATTACAACTATACTCCAACGAAACTTCGAATGGTGATTTGAGGCACTAAACGATGTCGGAATGCATTGAAACCAAAGCCATAAGCTTTGTGAGCATGTGATAGACAAGAATAGCTAAAAATCCCAATGTACGATTTTTGGAGAAAATTACAACTATACCCCTACGAAACTTCGAATGGTGATTTGAGGCACTAAACGGTGTCGGAATGCATTGAAACCAAAGCCATAAGCTTTGTGAGCAAGTGATAGACAAGAATACCTCAAAATCAAAATGTACGATTTTTGGTGAAAATTAAAACTATACCCCTACGAAATTTCGAATGGTGATTAGAGGCACTAACGATGTCGGAATGCATTGAAACCAAAGCCATAAGCTTTGTGAGCATGTGATAGACAAGAATACCTCAAAATCCCTATGTACGAGTTTTGGTGAAAATTACAACTATACCCTACGAAATTTCGAATGGTGATTTTAGGCACTGAACGATATCGAAATGCATTGAAACCAAAGCCATAAACTTTGTGAGCATGTGATAGACAAGAATACCTAAAAATCCCAATGTACGATTTTTGGGTGAAAATTACAACAATACCTCTACGAAACTTCGAATGGTGATTTGAGGCACTAAACGATGTCGGAATGTATTAAAACCAAAGCCATGAGCTTTGTGAGCATGTGATAGACAAGAATACCTAAAAATTCCATTGTACGATTTTTGGTGAAAATTACAACTATACCCCTACGAAACAACGAATGGTGATTTGAGGCACTAAACGATGCCGCAATGCATTGAAACCAAAGCCATAAGCTTTGTGAGCATGTGATAAACAAGATACCTCAAAATCCCAATGTACGATTTTTGTTGAAAATTACAACTATACCCCCTACGAAACTTCGAATGGTGATTTGAGGCACTAAACGATGTCGGAATGCATTGAAACCAAAGCAATAAGCTTTGTGAACATGTGATAGACAAAAATACCTCCAAATCCCAATGTACGATTTTTTGTGAAAATTACAACTATACCCCTACGAAATTTCAAATGGTGATTTGAGGCACTAAATGATGTCGGAATGCATTGAAACCAAAGCCATAAGCTTTGTGAGCATGTGATAGACAAGAATACCTCAAAATCCCAATGTACAATTTTTGGTGAAAATTACAACTATACCCTACGAAACTTCGAATGGTGATTTGAGGCACTAAACGGTGTTGGAATGCATTGAAATCAAAGCCATAAGCTTTGTGAGCATGTGATAGACAAGAATACATCAAAATCTCAAAGTACGATTTTTGGTGAAAATTACAACTATACCCCTACGAAACTTCGAATGGTGATTTGAGGAACTAAACGATGTCGAAATGCATTGAAACCAAAGCCATAAGCTTTGTGAGCATGTGATAGACAAGAATACCTCAAAATCCCAATGTACGATTTTTGGTGAAAATTACAACTATACCCCCTACGAAACTTCGAATGGTGATTTGAGGCACTAAACAGTGTCGGAATGCATTGAATCTAAAGCCATAAGCTTTGTGAGCATGTGATAAACAAGAATACCTCAAAATCCCAATGTACGATTTTTGGTGAAAATTGCAAATATACCCCCTACGAAACTTCGAATGGTGATTTCAGGCACTAAACTGTGTCGGAATGCATTGAAACCAAAGCCATAAGCTTTGTGAGCATGTGATAGACAAGAATACCTCAAATTCTCAATGTACGATTTTTGGTGAAAATTACAACTATACCCCAACGAAACATCGAATGGTGATTTGAGGCACTAAACGATGTCGGAATGCATTGAAACCAAAGCCATAAGCTTTGTGAGCATGTGATAGACAAGAATAGCTAAAAATCCCAATGTACGATTTTTGGAGAAAATTACAACTATACCCCTACGAAACTTTGAATGGTGATTTGAGGCACTAAACGGTGTCGGAATGCATTGAAACCAAAGCCATAAGCTTTGTGAGCATGTGATAGACAAGAATACCTCAAAATCAAAATGTACGATTTTTGGTGAAAATTAAAACTATACCCCTACGAAATTTCGAATGGTGATTAAAGGCACTAAACGATGTCGGAATGCAGTGAAACCAAAGCCATAAGCTTTGTCAGCATGTGATAGACAAGAATACCTCAAAATCCCAATGTACGATTTTTGGTGAAAAATACAACTATACCCTACGAAATTTCGAATGGTGATTTTAGGCACTGAACGATATCGAAATGCATTGAAACCAAAGCCATAAACTTTGTGAGCATGTGATAGACAAGAATACCTAAAAATCCCAATGTACGATTTTTGGGTGAAAATTACAACTATACCTCTATGAAACTTCGAATGGTGATTTGAGGCACTAAACGATGTCGGAATGTATTGAAACCAAAGCCATAAGCTTTGTGAGCATGTGATAGACAAGAATACCTAAGAATTCCATTGTACGATTTTTGGTGAAAATTACAACTATACCCCTACGAAACAACGAATGGTGATTTGAGGCACTAAACGATGCCGCAATGCATTGAAACCAAAGCCATAAGCTTTGTGAGCATGTGATAAACAAGAATACCTCAAAATCCCAATGTACGATTTTTGTTGAAAATTACAACTATACCCCCTACGAAACTTCGAATGGTGATTTGAGGCACTAAACGATGTCGGAATGCATTGAAACCAAAGCAATAAGCTTTGTGAACATGTGATAGACAAGAATACCTCCAAATCCCAATGTACGATTTTTGGGTGAAAATTACAACTATACCTCTATGAAACTTCGAATGGTGATTTGAGGCACTAAACGATGTCGGAATGTATTGAAACCAAAGCCATAAGCTTTGTGAGCATGTGATAGACAAGAATACCTAAAAATTCCATTGTACGATTTTTTGTGAAAATTACAACTATACCCCTACGAAATTTCGAATGGTGATTTGAGGCACTAAATGATGTCGGAATGCATTGAAACCAAAGCCATAAGCTTTGTGAGCATGTGATAGACAAGAATACCTCAAAATCCCAATGTACAATTTTTGGTGAAAATTACAGCTATACCCCAACGAAACTTCGAATGGTGATTTGAGGCACTAAACGATGTCGGAATGCATTGAAACCAAAACCATAAGCTTTGTGAGCATGTGATAGAAAAGAATAGCTAAAAATCCCAATGTACGATTTTTGGAGAAAATTACAACTATACCCCTACGAAACTTCGAATAGTGATTTGAGGCACTAAACGGTGTCGGAATGCATTGAAACCAAAGCCATAAGCTTTGTCAGCATGTGATAGACAAGAATACCTCAAAATCAAAATGTACGATTTTTGGTGAAAATTAAAACTATACCCCTACGAAATTTCGAATGGTGATTAGAGGCACTAAACGATGTCGGAATGCATTGAAACCAAAGCCATAAGCTTTGTGAGCATGTGATAGACAAGAATACCTCAAAATCCCAATGTACGATTTTTGGTGAAAATTACAACTATACCCCTACGAAACTTCGAATTGTGATTTGAGGCACTAAACAGTGTCGGAATGCATTGAATCTAAAGCCATAAGCTTTGTGAGCATGTGATAAACAAGAATACCTCAAAATCCCAATGTACGATTTTTGGTGAAAATTGCAAATATAACCCCTACGAAACTTCGAATGGTGATTTCAGGCACTAAACTGTGTCGGAATGCATTGAAACCAAAGCCATAAGCTTTGTGAGCATGTGATAGACAAGAATACCTCCAATTCCCAATGTACGATTTTTGGTGAAAATTACAACTATACTCCAACGAAACTTCGAATGGTGATTTGAGGCACTAAACGATGTCGGAATGCATTGAAACCAAAGCCATAAGCTTTGTGAGCATGTGATAGACAAGAATAGCTAAAAATCCCAATGTACGATATTTGGAGAAAATTACAACTATACCCCTACGAAACTTCGAATGGTGATTTGAGGCACTAAACGGTGTCGGAATGCATTGAAACCAAAGCCATAAGCTTTGTGAGCAAGTGATAGACAAGAATACCTCAAAATCAAAATGTACGATTTTTGGTGAAAATTAAAACTATACCCCTACGAAATTTCGAATGGTGATTAGAGGCACTAAACGATGTCGGAATGCATTGAAACCAAAGCCATAAGCTTTGTCAGCATGTGATAGACAAGAATACCTCAAAATCCCAATGTACGATTTTTGGTGAAAATTACAACTATACCTTACGAAATTTCGAATGGTGATTTTAGGCACTGAACGATATCGAAATGCATTGAAACCAAAGCCATAAACTTTGTGAGCATGTGATAGACAAGAATACCTAAAAATCTCAATGTACGATTTTTGGGTGAAAATTACAACAATACCTCTACGAAACTTCGAATGGTGATTTGAGGCACTAAACGATGTCGGAATGTATTGAAACCAAAGTCATGAGCTTTGTGAGCATGTGATAGACAAGAATACCTAAAAATTCCATTGTACGATTTTTGGTGAAAATTACAACTATACCCCTACGAAACAACGAATGGTGATTTGAGGCACTAAACGATGCCGCAATGCATTGAAACCAAAGCCATAAGCTTTGTGAGCATGTGATAAACAAGAATACTTCAAAATCTCAATGTACGATTTTTGTTGAAAATTACAACTATACCCCCTACGAAACTTCGAATGGTGATTTGAGGCACTAAACGATGTCGGAATGCATTGAAACCAAAGCAATAAGCTTTGTGAACATGTGATAGACAAGAATACCTCCAAATCCCAATGTACGATTTTTTGTGAAAATTACAACTATACCCCTACGAAATTTCGAATGGTGATTTGAGGCACTAAATGATGTCGGAATGCATTGAAACCAAAGCCATAAGCTTTGTGAGCATGTGATAGACAAGAATACCTCAAAATCCCAATGTACAATTTTTGGTGAAAATTACAACTATACCCTACGAAACTTCGAATGGTGATTTGAGGCACTAAACGGTGTTGGAATGCATTGAAATCAAAGCCATAAGCTTTGTGAGCATGTGATAGACAAGAATACATCAAAATCTCAAAGTACGATTTTTGGTGAAAATTACAACTATACCCCTACGAAACTTCGAATGGTGATTTGAGGAACTAAACGATGTCGAAATGCATTGAAACCAAAGCCATAAGCTTTGTGAGCATGTGATAGACAAGAATACCTCAAAATCTCAATGTACGATTTTTGGTGAAAATTACAACTATACCCCCTACGAAACTTCGAATGGTGATTTGAGGCACTAAACAGTGTCGGAATGCATTGAATCTAAAGCCATAAGCTTTGTGAGCATGTGATAAACAAGAATACCTCAAAATCCCAATGTACGATTTTTGGTGAAAATTGCAAATATACCCCCTACGAAACTTCGAATGGTGATTTCAGGCACTAAACTGTGTCGGAATGCATTGAAACCAAAGCCATAAGCTTTGTGAGCATGTGATAAACAAGAATACCTCAAAATCCCAATGTACGATTTTTGGTGAAAATTACAACTATACCCCAACGAAACATCGAATGGTGATTTGAGGCACTAAACGATGTCGGAATGCATTGAAACCAAAGCCATAAGCTTTGTGAGCATGTGATAGACAAGAATAGCTAAAAATCCCAATGTACAATTTTTGGTGAAAATTACAACTATACCCTACGAAACTTCGAATGGTGATTTGAGGCACTAAACGGTGTTGGAATGCATTGAAATCAAAGCCATAAGCTTTGTGAGCATGTGATAGACAAGAATACATCAAAATCTCAAAGTACGATTTTTGGTGAAAATTACAACTATAACCCTTCGAAACTTCGAATGGTGATTTGAGGAACTAAACGATGTCGAAATGCATTGAAACCAAAGCCATAAGCTTTGTGAGAATGTGATAGACAAGAATACCTCAAAATCCCAATGTACGATTTTTGGTGAAAATTACAACTATACCCCCTACGAAACTTCGAATGGTGATTTGAGGCACTAAACAGTGTCGGAATGCATTGAATCTAAAGCCATAAGCTTTGTGAGCATGTGATAAACAAGAATACCTCAAAATCCCAATGTACGATTTTTGGTGAAAATTGCAAATATACCCCCTACGAAACTTCGAATGGTGATTTCAGGCACTAAACTGTGTCGGAATGCATTGAAACCAAAGCCATAAGCTTTGTGAGCATGTGATAAACAAGAATACCTCAAAATCCCAATGTACGATTTTTGGTGAAAATTACAACTATACCCCAACGAAACATCGAATGGTGATTTGAGGCACTAAACGATGTCGGAATGCATTGAAACCAAAGCCATAAGCTTTGTGAGCATGTGATAGACAAGAATAGCTAAAAATCCCAATGTACGATTTTTGGAGAAAATTACAACTATACCCCTACGAATCTTCGAATGGTGATTTGAGGCACTAAACGGTGTCGAATGCATTGAAACCAAAGCCATAAGCTTTGTGAGCAAGTGATAGGCAAGAATACCTCAAAATCAAAATGTACAATTTTTGGTGAAAATTAAAACTATACCCCTACGAAATTTCGAATGGTGATTAGAGGCACTAAACGATGTCGGAATGCATTGAAACCAAAGCCATAAGCTTTGTCAGCATGTGATAGATAAGAATACCTCAAAATCCCAATGTACGATTTTTGGTGAAAATTACAACTATACCCTACGAAATTTCGAATGGTGATTTTAGGCACTGAACGATATCGAAATGCATTGAAACCAAAGCCATAAACTTTGTGAGCATGTGATAGACAAGAATACCTAAAAATCTCAATGTACGATTTTTGGGTGAAAATTACAACTATACCTCTACGAAACTTCGAATGGTGATTTGAGGCACTAAACGATGTCGGAATGTATTGAAACCAAAGCCATAAGCTTTGTGAGCATGTGATAGACAAGAATACCTAAAAATTCCATTGTACGATTTTTGGTGAAAATTACAACTATACCCCTACGAAACAACGAATGGTGATTTGAGGCACTAAACGATGCCGCAATGCATTGAAACCAAAGACATAAGCTTTGTGAGCATGTGATAAACAAGAATACCTCAAAATCCCAATGTACGATTTTTGTTGAAAATTACAACTATACCCCCTACGAAACTTCGAATGGTGATTTGAGGCACTAAACGATGTCGGAATGCATTGAAACCAAAGCAATAAGCTTTGTGAGCATGTGATAGACAAGAATACCTCCAAATCCCAATGTACGATTTTTTGTGAAAATTACAACTATACCCCTACGAAATTTCGAATGGTGATTTGAGGCACTAAATGATGTCGGAATGCATTGAAACCAAAGCCATAAGCTTTGTGAGCATGTGATAGACAAGAATACCTAAGAATTCCATTGTACGATTTTTGGTGAAAATTACAACTATACCCCTACGAAACAACGAATGGTGATTTGAGGCACTAAACGATGCCGCAATGCATTGAAACCAAAGCCATAAGCTTTGTGAGCATGTGATAAACAAGAATACCTCAAAATCCCAATGTACGATTTTTGTTGAAAATTACAACTATACCCCCTACGAAACTTCGAATGGTGATTTGAGGCACTAAACGATGTCGGAATGCATTGAAACCAAAGCAATAAGCTTTGTGAACATGTGATAGACAAGAATACCTCCAAATCCCAATGTACGATTTTTGGGTGAAAATTACAACTATACCTCTATGAAACTTCGAATGGTGATTTGAGGCACTAAACGATGTCGGAATGTATTGAAACCAAAGCCATAAGCTTTGTGAGCATGTGATAGACAAGAATACCTAAAAATTCCATTGTACGATTTTTTGTGAAAATTACAACTATACCCCTACGAAATTTCGAATGGTGATTTGAGGCACTAAATGATGTCGGAATGCATTGAAACCAAAGCCATAAGCTTTGTGAGCATGTGATAGACAAGAATACCTCAAAATCCCAATGTACAATTTTTGGTGAAAATTACAGCTATACCCCAACGAAACTTCGAATGGTGATTTGAGGCACTAAACGATGTCGGAATGCATTGAAACCAAAACCATAAGCTTTGTGAGCATGTGATAGAAAAGAATAGCTAAAAATCCCAATGTACGATTTTTGGAGAAAATTACAACTATACCCCTACGAAACTTCGAATGGTGATTTGAGGCACTAAACGGTGTCGGAATGCATTGAAACCAAAGCCATAAGCTTTGTGAGCATGTGATAGACAAGAATACCTCAAAATCAAAATGTACGATTTTTGGTGAAAATTAAAACTATACCCCTACGAAATTTCGAATGGTGATTAGAGGCACTAAACGATGTCGGAATGCATTGAAACCAAAGCCATAAGCTTTGTGAGCATGTGATAGACAAGAATACCTCAAAATCCCAATGTACGATTTTTGGTGAAAATTACAACTATACCCCTACGAAACTTCGAATTGTGATTTGAGGCACTAAACAGTGTCGGAATGCATTGAATCTAAAGCCATAAGCTTTGTGAGCATGTGATAAACAAGAATACCTCAAAATCCCAATGTACGATTTTTGGTGAAAATTGCAAATATACCCTACGAAATTTCGAATGGTGATTTTAGGCACTGAACGATATCGAAATGCATTGAAACCAAAGCCATAAACTTTGTGAGCATGTGATAGACAAGAATACCTAAAAATCTCAATGTACGATTTTTGGGTGAAAATTACAACTATACCTCTACGAAACTTCGAATGGTGATTTGAGGCACTAAACGATGTCGGAATGTATTGAAACCAAAGCCATAAGCTTTGTGAGCATGTGATAGACAAGAATACCTAAAAATTCCATTGTACGATTTTTGGTGAAAATTACAACTATACCCCTACGAAACAACGAATGGTGATTTGAGGCACTAAACGATGCCGCAATGCATTGAAACCAAAGACATAAGCTTTGTGAGCATGTGATAAACAAGAATACCTCAAAATCCCAATGTACGATTTTTGTTGAAAATTACAACTATACCCCCTACGAAACTTCGAATGGTGATTTGAGGCACTAAACGATGTCGGAATGCATTGAAACCAAAGCAATAAGCTTTGTGAGCATGTGATAGACAAGAATACCTCCAAATCCCAATGTACGATTTTTTGTGAAAATTACAACTATACCCCTACGAAATTTCGAATGGTGATTTGAGGCACTAAATGATGTCGGAATGCATTGAAACCAAAGCCATAAGCTTTGTGAGCATGTGATAGACAAGAATACCTAAGAATTCCATTGTACGATTTTTGGTGAAAATTACAACTATACCCCTACGAAACAACGAATGGTGATTTGAGGCACTAAACGATGCCGCAATGCATTGAAACCAAAGCCATAAGCTTTGTGAGCATGTGATAAACAAGAATACCTCAAAATCCCAATGTACGATTTTTGTTGAAAATTACAACTATACCCCCTACGAAACTTCGAATGGTGATTTGAGGCACTAAACGATGTCGGAATGCATTGAAACCAAAGCAATAAGCTTTGTGAACATGTGATAGACAAGAATACCTCCAAATCCCAATGTACGATTTTTGGGTGAAAATTACAACTATACCTCTATGAAACTTCGAATGGTGATTTGAGGCACTAAACGATGTCGGAATGTATTGAAACCAAAGCCATAAGCTTTGTGAGCATGTGATAGACAAGAATACCTAAAAATTCCATTGTACGATTTTTTGTGAAAATTACAACTATACCCCTACGAAATTTCGAATGGTGATTTGAGGCACTAAATGATGTCGGAATGCATTGAAACCAAAGCCATAAGCTTTGTGAGCATGTGATAGACAAGAATACCTCAAAATCCCAATGTACAATTTTTGGTGAAAATTACAGCTATACCCCAACGAAACTTCGAATGGTGATTTGAGGCACTAAACGATGTCGGAATGCATTGAAACCAAAACCATAAGCTTTGTGAGCATGTGATAGAAAAGAATAGCTAAAAATCCCAATGTACGATTTTTGGAGAAAATTACAACTATACCCCTACGAAACTTCGAATGGTGATTTGAGGCACTAAACGGTGTCGGAATGCATTGAAACCAAAGCCATAAGCTTTGTGAGCATGTGATAGACAAGAATACCTCAAAATCAAAATGTACGATTTTTGGTGAAAATTAAAACTATACCCCTACGAAATTTCGAATGGTGATTAGAGGCACTAAACGATGTCGGAATGCATTGAAACCAAAGCCATAAGCTTTGTGAGCATGTGATAGACAAGAATACCTCAAAATCCCAATGTACGATTTTTGGTGAAAATTACAACTATACCCCTACGAAACTTCGAATTGTGATTTGAGGCACTAAACAGTGTCGGAATGCATTGAATCTAAAGCCATAAGCTTTGTGAGCATGTGATAAACAAGAATACCTCAAAATCCCAATGTACGATTTTTGGTGAAAACTGCAAATATAACCCCTACGAAACTTCGAATGGTGATTTCAGGCACTAAACTGTGTCGGAATGCATTGAAACCAAAGCCATAAGCTTTGTGAGCATGTGATAGACAAGAATACCTCCAATTCCCAATGTACGATTTTTGGTGAAAATTACAACTATACTCCAACGAAACTTCGAATGGTGATTTGAGGCACTAAACGATGTCGGAATGCATTGAAACCAAAGCCATAAGCTTTGTGAGCACGTGATAGACAAGAATAGCTAAAAATCCCAATGCACGATATTTGGAGAAAATTACAACTATACCCCTACGAAACTTCGAATGGTGATTTGAGGCACTAAACGGTGTCGGAATGCATTGAAACCAAAGCCATAAGCTTTGTGAGCAAGTGATAGACAAGAATACCTCAAAATCAAAATGTACGATTTTTGGTGAAAATTAAAACTATACCCCTACGAAATTTCGAATGGTGATTAGAGGCACTAAACGATGTCGGAATGCATTGAAACCAAAGCCATAAGCTTTGTCAGCATGTGATAGACAAGAATACCTCAAAATCCCAATGTACGATTTTTGGTGAAAATTACAACTATACCCTACGAAATTTCGAATGGTGATTTTAGGCACTGAACGATATCGAAATGCATTGAAACCAAAGCCATAAACTTTGTGAGCATGTGATAGACAAGAATACCTAAAAATCCCAATGTACGATTTTTGGGTGAAAATTACAACAATACCTCTACGAAACTTCGAATGGTGATTTGAGGCACTAAACGATGTCGGAATGTATTGAAACCAAAGTCATGAGATTTGTGAGCATGTGATAGACAAGAATACCTAAAAATTCCATTGTACGATTTTTGGTGAAAATTACAACTATACCCCTACGAAACAACGAATGGTGATTTGAGGCACTAAACGATGCCGCAATGCATTGAAACCAAAGCCATAAGCTTTGTGAGCATGTGATAAACAAGAATACTTCAAAATCCCAATGTACGATTTTTGTTGAAAATTACAACTATACCCCCTACGAAACTTCGAATGGTGATTTGAGGCACTAAACGATGTCGGAATGCATTGAAACCAAAGCAATAAGCTTTGTGAACATGTGATAGACAAGAATACCTCCAAATCCCAATGTACGATTTTTTGTGAAAATTACAACTATACCCCTACGAAATTTCGAATGGTGATTTGAGGCACTAAATGATGTCGGAATGCATTGAAACCAAAGCCATAAGCTTTGTGAGCATGTGATAGACAAGAATACCTCAAAATCCCAATGTACAATTTTTGGTGAAAATTACAACTATACCCTACGAAACTTCGAATGGTGATTTGAGGCACTAAACGGTGTTGGAATGCATTGAAATCAAAGCCATAAGCTTTGTGAGCATGTGATAGACAAGAATACATCAAAATCTCAAAGTACGATTTTTGGTGAAAATTACAACTATACCCCTACGAAACTTCGAATGGTGATTTGAGGAACTAAACGATGTCGAAATGCATTGAAACCAAAGCCATAAGCTTTGTGAGCATGTGATAGACAAGAATACCTCAAAATCCCAATGTACGATTTTTGGTGAAAATTACAACTATACCCCCTACGAAACTTCGAATGGTGATTTGAGGCACTAAACAGTGTCGGAATGCATTGAATCTAAAGCCATAAGCTTTGTGAGCATGTGATAAACAAGAATACCTCAAAATCCCAATGTACGATTTTTGGTGAAAATTGCAAATATACCCCCTACGAAACTTCGAATGGTGATTTCAGGCACTAAACTGTGTCGGAATGCATTGAAACCAAAGCCATAAGCTTTGTGAGCATGTGATAAACAAGAATACCTCAAAATCCCAATGTACGATTTTTGGTGAAAATTACAACTATACCCCAACGAAACATCGAATGGTGATTTGAGGCACTAAACGATGTCGGAATGCATTGAAACCAAAGCCATAAGCTTTGTGAGCATGTGATAGACAAGAATAGCTAAAAATCCCAATGTACAATTTTTGGTGAAAATTACAACTATACCCTACGAAACTTCGAATGGTGATTTGAGGCACTAAACGGTGTTGGAATGCATTGAAATCAAAGCCATAAGCTTTGTGAGCATGTGATAGACAAGAATACATCAAAATCTCAAAGTACGATTTTTGGTGAAAATTACAACTATAACCCTTCGAAACTTCGAATGGTGATTTGAGGAACTAAACGATGTCGAAATGCATTGAAACCAAAGCCATAAGCTTTGTGAGCATGTGATAGACAAGAATACCTCAAAATCCCAATGTACGATTTTTGGTGAAAATTACAACTATACCCCCTACGAAACTTCGAATGGTGATTTGAGGCACTAAACAGTGTCGGAATGCATTGAATCTAAAGCCATAAGCTTTGTGAGCATGTGATAAACAAGAATACCTCAAAATTCCAATGTACGATTTTTGGTGAAAATTGCAAATATACCCCCTACGAAACTTCGAATGGTGATTTCAGGCACTAAACTGTGTCGGAATGCATTGAAACCAAAGCCATAAGCTTTGTGAGCATGTGATAAACAAGAATACCTCAAAATCCCAATGTACGATTTTTGGTGAAAATTACAACTATACCCCAACGAAACATCGAATGGTGATTTGAGGCACTAAACGATGTCGGAATGCATTGAAACCAAAGCCATAAGCTTTGTGAGCATGTGATAGACAAGAATAGCTAAAAATCCCAATGTACGATTTTTGGAGAAAATTACAACTATACCCCTACGAATCTTCGAATGGTGATTTGAGGCACTAAACGGTGTCGGAATGCATTGAAACCAAAGCCATAAGCTTTGTGAGCAAGTGATAGGCAAGAATACCTCAAAATCAAAATGTACAATTTTTGGTGAAAATTAAAACTATACCCCTACGAAATTTCGAATGGTGATTAGAGGCACTAAACGATGTCGGAATGCATTGAAACCAAAGCCATAAGCTTTGTCAGCATGTGATAGATAAGAATACCTCAAAATCTCAATGTACGATTTTTGGTGAAAATTACAACTATACCCTACGAAATTTCGAATGGTGATTTTAGGCACTGAACGATATCGAAATGCATTGAAACCAAAGCCATAAACTTTGTGAGCATGTGATAGACAAGAATACCTAAAAATCTCAATGTACGATTTTTGGGTGAAAATACAACTATACCTCTACGAAACTTCGAATGGTGATTTGAGGCACTAAACGATGTCGGAATGTATTGAAACCAAAGCCATAAGCTTTGTGAGCATGTGATAGACAAGAATACCTAAAAATTCCATTGTACGATTTTTGGTGAAAATTACAACTATACCCCTACGAAACAACGAATGGTGATTTGAGGCACTAAACGATGCCGCAATGCATTGAAACCAAAGACATAAGCTTTGTGAGCATGTGATAAACAAGAATACCTCAAAATCCCAATGTACGATTTTTGTTGAAAATTACAACTATACCCCCTACGAAACTTCGAATGGTGATTTGAGGCACTAAACGATGTCGGAATGCATTGAAACCAAAGCAATAAGCTTTGTGAGCATGTGATAGACAAGAATACCTCCAAATCTCAATGTACGATTTTTTGTGAAAATTACAACTATACCCCTACGAAATTTCGAATGGTGATTTGAGGCACTAAATGATGTCGGAATGCATTGAAACCAAAGCCATAAGCTTTGTGAGCATGTGATAGACAAGAATACCTCAAAATCCCAATGTACAATTTTTGGTTAAAATTACAACTATACCCTACGAAACTTCGAATGGTGATTTGAGGCACTAAACGGTGTTGGAATGCATTGAAATCAAAGCCATAAGCTTTGTGAGCATGTGATAGACAAGAATACATCAAAATCTCAAAGTACGATTTTTGGTGAAAATTACAACTATACCCCTACGAAACTTCGAATGGTGATTTGAGGAACTAAACGATGTCGAAATGCATTGAAACCAAAGCCATAAGCTTTGTGAGCATGTGATAGACAAGAATACCTCAAAATCCCAATGTACGATTTTTGGTGAAAATTACAACTATACCCCCTACGAAACTTCGAATGGTGATTTGAGGCACTAAACAGTGTCGGAATGCATTGAATCTAAAGCCATAAGCTTTGTGAGCATGTGATAAACAAGAATACCTCAAAATCCCAATGTACGATTTTTGGTGAAAATTGCAAATATACCCCCTACGAAACTTCGAATGGTGATTTCAGGCACTAAACTGTGTCGGAATGCATTGAAACCAAAGCCATAAGCTTTGTGAGCATGTGATAAACAAGAATACCTCAAAATCCCAATGTACGATTTTTGGTGAAAATTACAACTATACCCCAACGAAACATCGAATGGTGATTTGAGGCACTAAACGATGTCGGAATGCATTGAAACCAAAGCCATAAGCTTTGTGAGCATGTGATAGACAAGAATAGCTAAAAATCCCAATGTACAATTTTTGGTGAAAATTACAACTATACCCTACGAAACTTCGAATGGTGATTTGAGGCACTAAACGGTGTTGGAATGCATTGAAATCAAAGCCATAAGCTTTGTGAGCATGTGATAGACAAGAATACATCAAAATCTCAAAGTACGATTTTTGGTGAAAATTACAACTATAACCCTTCGAAACTTCGAATGGTGATTTGAGGAACTAAACGATGTCGAAATGCATTGAAACCAAAGCCATAAGCTTTGTGAGCATGTGATAGACAAGAATACCTCAAAATCCCAATGTACGATTTTTGGTGAAAATTACAACTATACCCCCTACGAAACTTCGAATGGTGATTTGAGGCACTAAACAGTGTCGGAATGCATTGAATCTAAAGCCATAAGCTTTGTGAGCATGTGATAAACAAGAATACCTCAAAATTCCAATGTACGATTTTTGGTGAAAATTGCAAATATACCCCCTACGAAACTTCGAATGGTGATTTCAGGCACTAAACTGTGTCGGAATGCATTGAAACCAAAGCCATAAGCTTTGTGAGCATGTGATAAACAAGAATACCTCAAAATCCCAATGTACGATTTTTGGTGAAAATTACAACTATACCCCAACGAAACATCGAATGGTGATTTGAGGCACTAAACGATGTCGGAATGCATTGAAACCAAAGCCATAAGCTTTGTGAGCATGTGATAGACAAGAATAGCTAAAAATCCCAATGTACGATTTTTGGAGAAAATTACAACTATACCCCTACGAATCTTCGAATGGTGATTTGAGGCACTAAACGGTGTCGGAATGCATTGAAACCAAAGCCATAAGCTTTGTGAGCAAGTGATAGGCAAGAATACCTCAAAATCAAAATGTACAATTTTTGGTGAAAATTAAAACTATACCCCTACGAAATTTCGAATGGTGATTAGAGGCACTAAACGATGTCGGAATGCATTGAAACCAAAGCCATAAGCTTTGTCAGCATGTGATAGATAAGAATACCTCAAAATCTCAATGTACGATTTTTGGTGAAAATTACAACTATACCCTACGAAATTTCGAATGGTGATTTTAGGCACTGAACGATATCGAAATGCATTGAAACCAAAGCCATAAACTTTGTGAGCATGTGATAGACAAGAATACCTAAAAATCTCAATGTACGATTTTTGGGTGAAAATACAACTATACCTCTACGAAACTTCGAATGGTGATTTGAGGCACTAAACGATGTCGGAATGTATTGAAACCAAAGCCATAAGCTTTGTGAGCATGTGATAGACAAGAATACCTAAAAATTCCATTGTACGATTTTTGGTGAAAATTACAACTATACCCCTACGAAACAACGAATGGTGATTTGAGGCACTAAACGATGCCGCAATGCATTGAAACCAAAGACATAAGCTTTGTGAGCATGTGATAAACAAGAATACCTCAAAATCCCAATGTACGATTTTTGTTGAAAATTACAACTATACCCCCTACGAAACTTCGAATGGTGATTTGAGGCACTAAACGATGTCGGAATGCATTGAAACCAAAGCAATAAGCTTTGTGAGCATGTGATAGACAAGAATACCTCCAAATCTCAATGTACGATTTTTTGTGAAAATTACAACTATACCCCTACGAAATTTCGAATGGTGATTTGAGGCACTAAATAATGTCGGAATGCATTGAAACCAAAGCCATAAGCTTTGTGAGCATGTGATAGACAAGAATACCTCAAAATCCCAATGTACAATTTTTGGTTAAAATTACAACTATACCCTACGAAACTTCGAATGGTGATTTGAGGCACTAAACGGTGTTGGAATGCATTGAAATCAAAGCCATAAGCTTTGTGAGCATGTGATAGACAAGAATACATCAAAATCTCAAAGTACGATTTTTGGTGAAAATTACAACTATACCCCTACGAAACTTCGAATGGTGATTTGAGGAACTAAACGATGTCGAAATGCATTGAAACCAAAGCCATAAGCTTTGTGAGCATGTGATAGACAAGAATACCTCAAAATCCCAATGTACAATTTTTGGTGAAAATTACAGCTATACCCTACGAAACTTCGAATGGTGATTTGAGGAACTAAACGATGTCGAAATGCATTGAAACCAAAGCCATAAGCTTTGTGAGCATGTGATAGACAAGAATACCTCAAAATCCCAATGTACGATTTTTGGTGAAAATTACAACTATACCCCCTACGAAACTTCGAATGGTGATTTGAGGCACTAAACAGTGTCGGAATGCATTGAATCTAAAGCCATAAGCTTTGTGAGCATGTGATAAACAAGAATACCTCAAAATCCCAATGTACGATTTTTGGTGAAAATTGCAAATATACCCCCTACGAAACTTCGAATGGTGATTTCAGGCACTAAACTGTGTCGGAATGCATTGAAACCAAAGCCATAAGCTTTGTGAGCATGTGATAGAGAAAAGAATACCTCAAATTCCCAATGTACGATTTTTGGTGAAAATTACAACTATACCCCAACGAAACATCGAATGGTGATTTGAGGCACTAAACGATGTCGGAATGCATTGAAACCAAAGCCATAAGCTTTGTGAGCATGTGATAGACAAGAATAGCTAAAAATCCCAATGTACGATTTTTGGAGAAAATTACAACTATACCCCTACGAAACTTCGAATGGTGATTTGAGGCACTAAACGGTGTCGGAATGCATTGAAACCAAAGCCATAAGCTTTGTGAGCATGTGATAGACAAGAATACCTCAAAATCAAAATGTACGATTTTTGGTGAAAATTAAAACTATACCCCTACGAAATTTCGAATGGTGATTAGAGGCACTAAACGATGTCGGAATGCATTGAAACCAAAGCCATAAACTTTGTCAGCATGTGATAGACAAGAATACCTCAAAATCCCAATGTACGATTTTTGGTGAAAATTACAACTATACCCTACGAAATTTCGAATGGTGATTTTAGGCACTGAAAAATATCGAAATGCATTGAAACCAAAGCCATAAACTTTGTGAGCATGTGATAGACAAGAATACCTAAAAATCCCAATGTACGATTTTTGGGTGAAAATTACAACTATACCTCTACGAAACTTCGAATGGTGATTTGAGGCACTAAACGATGTCGGAATGTATTGAAACCAAAGCCATAAGCTTTGTGAGCATGTGATAGACAAGAATACCTAAAAATTCCATTGTACTATTTTTGGTGAAAATTACAACTATACCCCTACGAAACAACGAATGGTGATTTGAGGCACTAAACGATGCCGCAATGCATTGAAACCAAAGCCATAAGCTTTGTGAGCATGTGATAAACAAGAATACCTCAAAATCCCAATGTACGATTTTTGTTGAAACTTACAACTATACCCCTACGAAACTTCGAATGGTGATTTGAGGCACTAAACGATGTCGGAATGCATTGAAACCAAAGCAATAAGCTTTGTGAGCATGTGATAGACAAGAATACCTCCAAATCCCAATGTACGATTTTTTGTGAAAATTACAACTATACCCCTACGAAATTTCGAATGGTGATTTGAGGCACTAAATGATGTTGGAATGCATTGAAACCAAAGCCATAAGCTTTGTGAGCATGTGATAGACAAGAATACCTTAAAATCCCAATGTACAATTTTTGGTGAAAATTACAGCTATACCCTACGAAACTTCGAATGGTGATTTGAGGCACTAAACGGTGTTGGAATGCATTGAAATCAAAGCCATAAGCTTTGTGAGCATGTGATAGACAAGAATACATCAAAATCTCAAAGTACGATTTTTGGTGAAAATTACAACTATACCCCTACGAAACTTCGAATGGTGATTTGAGGCACTAAACGATGTCGGAATGCATTGAAACCAAAGCAATAAGCTTTGTGAGCATGTGATAGACAAGAATACCTCCAAATCCCGATGTACGATTTTCGGTGAAAATTACAACTATACCCCTATGAAACTTCGAATGGTGATTTGAGGCCCCAAACAATGTCGGAATGCATTGGAACCAAAGCCATAAGCTTTGTGAGCATGTGATAGACAAGAATACCTCAAAATCCCAATGTACAATTTTTGGTGAAAATTACAGCTATACCCTACGAAACTTCGAATGGTGATTTGAGGCACTAAACGGTGTTGGAATGCATTGAAATCAAAGCCATAAGCTTTGTGAGCATGTGATAGACAAGAATACATCAAAATCTCAAAGTACGATTTTTGGTGAAAATTACAACTATACCCCCTACGAAACTTCGAATGGTGATTTGAGGCACTAAACGATGTCGGAATGCACTGAAATCAAAGCCATAAGCTTTGTGAGCATGTGATAGACAAGAATACCTCAAAATCCCAATGTACGATTTTTGGTGAAAATTACAACTATACCCCTACGAAACTTCGAATGGTGATTTGAGGAACTAAACGATGTCGAAATGCATTGAAACCAAAGCCATAAGCTTTGTGAGCATGTGATAGACAAGAATACCTCAAAATCCCAATGTACAATTTTTGGTGAAAATTACAGCTATACCCTACGAAACTTCGAATGGTGATTTGAGGAACTAAACGATGTCGAAATGCATTGAAACCAAAGCCATAAGCTTTGTGAGCATGTGATAGACAAGAATACCTCAAAATCCCAATGTACGATTTTTGGTGAAAATTACAACTATACCCCCTACGAAACTTCGAATGGTGATTTGAGGCACTAAACAGTGTCGGAATGCATTGAATCTAAAGCCATAAGCTTTGTGAGCATGTGATAAACAAGAATACCTCAAAATCCCAATGTACGATTTTTGGTGAAAATTGCAAATATACCCCCTACGAAACTTCGAATGGTGATTTCAGGCACTAAACTGTGTCGGAATGCATTGAAACCAAAGCCATAAGCTTTGTGAGCATGTGATAGAGAAAAGAATACCTCAAATTCCCAATGTACGATTTTTGGTGAAAATTACAACTATACCCCAACGAAACATCGAATGGTGATTTGAGGCACTAAACGATGTCGGAATGCATTGAAACCAAAGCCATAAGCTTTGTGAGCATGTGATAGACAAGAATAGCTAAAAATCCCAATGTACGATTTTTGGAGAAAATTACAACTATACCCCTACGAATCTTCGAATGGTGATTTGAGGCACTAAACGGTGTCGGAATGCATTGAAACCAAAGCCATAAGCTTTGTGAGCAAGTGATAGGCAAGAATACCTCAAAATCAAAATGTACAATTTTTGGTGAAAATTAAAACTATACCCCTACGAAATTTCGAATGGTGATTAGAGGCACTAAACGATGTCGGAATGCATTGAAACCAAAGCCATAAGCTTTGTCAGCATGTGATAGATAAGAATACCTCAAAATCTCAATGTACGATTTTTGGTGAAAATTACAACTATACCCTACGAAATTTCGAATGGTGATTTTAGGCACTGAACGATATCGAAATGCATTGAAACCAAAGCCATAAACTTTGTGAGCATGTGATAGACAAGAATACCTAAAAATCTCAATGTACGATTTTTGGGTGAAAATACAACTATACCTCTACGAAACTTCGAATGGTGATTTGAGGCACTAAACGATGTCGGAATGTATTGAAACCAAAGCCATAAGCTTTGTGAGCATGTGATAGACAAGAATACCTAAAAATTCCATTGTACGATTTTTGGTGAAAATTACAACTATACCCCTACGAAACAACGAATGGTGATTTGAGGCACTAAACGATGCCGCAATGCATTGAAACCAAAGCCATAAGCTTTGTGAGCATGTGATAAACAAGAATACCTCAAAATCCCAATGTACGATTTTTGTTGAAAATTACAACTATACCCCCTACGAAACTTCGAATGGTGATTTGAGGCACTAAACGATGTCGGAATGCATTGAAACCAAAGCAATAAGCTTTGTGAACATGTGATAGACAAGAATACCTCCAAATCCCAATGTACGATTTTTGGGTGAAAATTACAACTATACCTCTATGAAACTTCGAATGGTGATTTGAGGCACTAAACGATGTCGGAATGTATTGAAACCAAAGCCATAAGCTTTGTGAGCATGTGATAGACAAGAATACCTAAAAATTCCATTGTACGATTTTTTGTGAAAATTACAACTATACCCCTACGAAATTTCGAATGGTGATTTGAGGCACTAAATGATGTCGGAATGCATTGAAACCAAAGCCATAAGCTTTGTGAGCATGTGATAGACAAGAATACCTCAAAATCCCAATGTACAATTTTTGGTGAAAATTACAGCTATACCCCAACGAAACTTCGAATGGTGATTTGAGGCACTAAACGATGTCGGAATGCATTGAAACCAAAACCATAAGCTTTGTGAGCATGTGATAGAAAAGAATAGCTAAAAATCCCAATGTACGATTTTTGGAGAAAATTACAACTATACCCCTACGAAACTTCGAATGGTGATTTGAGGCACTAAACGGTGTCGGAATGCATTGAAACCAAAGCCATAAGCTTTGTGAGCATGTGATAGACAAGAATACCTCAAAATCAAAATGTACGATTTTTGGTGAAAATTAAAACTATACCCCTACGAAATTTCGAATGGTGATTAGAGGCACTAAACGATGTCGGAATGCATTGAAACCAAAGCCATAAGCTTTGTGAGCATGTGATAGACAAGAATACCTCAAAATCCCAATGTACGATTTTTGGTGAAAATTACAACTATACCCCTACGAAACTTCGAATTGTGATTTGAGGCACTAAACAGTGTCGGAATGCATTGAATCTAAAGCCATAAGCTTTGTGAGCATGTGATAAACAAGAATACCTCAAAATCCCAATGTACGATTTTTGGTGAAAACTGCAAATATAACCCCTACGAAACTTCGAATGGTGATTTCAGGCACTAAACTGTGTCGGAATGCATTGAAACCAAAGCCATAAGCTTTGTGAGCATGTGATAGACAAGAATACCTCCAATTCCCAATGTACGATTTTTGGTGAAAATTACAACTATACTCCAACGAAACTTCGAATGGTGATTTGAGGCACTAAACGATGTCGGAATGCATTGAAACCAAAGCCATAAGCTTTGTGAGCATGTGATAGACAAGAATAGCTAAAAATCCCAATGCACGATATTTGGAGAAAATTACAACTATACCCCTACGAAACTTCGAATGGTGATTTGAGGCACTAAACGGTGTCGGAATGCATTGAAACCAAAGCCATAAGCTTTGTGAGCAAGTGATAGACAAGAATACCTCAAAATCAAAATGTACGATTTTTGGTGAAAATTAAAACTATACCCCTACGAAATTTCGAATGGTGATTAGAGGCACTAAACGATGTCGGAATGCATTGAAACCAAAGCCATAAGCTTTGTCAGCATGTGATAGACAAGAATACCTCAAAATCCCAATGTACGATTTTTGGTGAAAATTACAACTATACCCTACGAAATTTCGAATGGTGATTTTAGGCACTGAACGATATCGAAATGCATTGAAACCAAAGCCATAAACTTTGTGAGCATGTGATAGACAAGAATACCTAAAAATCCCAATGTACGATTTTTGGGTGAAAATTACAACAATACCTCTACGAAACTTCGAATGGTGATTTGAGGCACTAAACGATGTCGGAATGTATTGAAACCAAAGTCATGAGATTTGTGAGCATGTGATAGACAAGAATACCTAAAAATTCCATTGTACGATTTTTGGTGAAAATTACAACTATACCCCTACGAAACAACGAATGGTGATTTGAGGCACTAAACGATGCCGCAATGCATTGAAACCAAAGCCATAAGCTTTGTGAGCATGTGATAAACAAGAATACTTCAAAATCCCAATGTACGATTTTTGTTGAAAATTACAACTATACCCCCTACGAAACTTCGAATGGTGATTTGAGGCACTAAACGATGTCGGAATGCATTGAAACCAAAGCAATAAGCTTTGTGAACATGTGATAGACAAGAATACCTCCAAATCCCAATGTACGATTTTTTGTGAAAATTACAACTATACCCCTACGAAATTTCGAATGGTGATTTGAGGCACTAAATGATGTCGGAATGCATTGAAACCAAAGCCATAAGCTTTGTGAGCATGTGATAGACAAGAATACCTCAAAATCCCAATGTACAATTTTTGGTGAAAATTACAACTATACCCTACGAAACTTCGAATGGTGATTTGAGGCACTAAACGGTGTTGGAATGCATTGAAATCAAAGCCATAAGCTTTGTGAGCATGTGATAGACAAGAATACATCAAAATCTCAAAGTACGATTTTTGGTGAAAATTACAACTATACCCCTACGAAACTTCGAATGGTGATTTGAGGAACTAAACGATGTCGAAATGCATTGAAACCAAAGCCATAAGCTTTGTGAGCATGTGATAGACAAGAATACCTCAAAATCCCAATGTACGATTTTTGGTGAAAATTACAACTATACCCCCTACGAAACTTCGAATGGTGATTTGAGGCACTAAACAGTGTCGGAATGCATTGAATCTAAAGCCATAAGCTTTGTGAGCATGTGATAAACAAGAATACCTCAAAATCCCAATGTACGATTTTTGGTGAAAATTGCAAATATACCCCCTACGAAACTTCGAATGGTGATTTCAGGC
This sequence comes from Verbascum thapsus, assembly GCA_963669365.1. Taxonomy (NCBI): domain Eukaryota; kingdom Viridiplantae; phylum Streptophyta; class Magnoliopsida; order Lamiales; family Scrophulariaceae; genus Verbascum; species Verbascum thapsus. The sequence goes on from OY770115.1 coordinate 9,437,978, forward strand.
ACTAAACTGTGTCGGAATGCATTGAAACCAAAGCCATAAGCTTTGTGAGCATGTGATAAACAAGAATACCTCAAAATCCCAATGTACGATTTTTGGTGAAAATTACAACTATACCCCAACGAAACATCGAATGGTGATTTGAGGCACTAAACGATGTCGGAATGCATTGAAACCAAAGCCATAAGCTTTGTGAGCATGTGATAGACAAGAATAGCTAAAAATCCCAATGTACAATTTTTGGTGAAAATTACAACTATACCCTACGAAACTTCGAATGGTGATTTGAGGCACTAAACGGTGTTGGAATGCATTGAAATCAAAGCCATAAGCTTTGTGAGCATGTGATAGACAAGAATACATCAAAATCTCAAAGTACGATTTTTGGTGAAAATTACAACTATAACCCTTCGAAACTTCGAATGGTGATTTGAGGAACTAAACGATGTCGAAATGCATTGAAACCAAAGCCATAAGCTTTGTGAGCATGTGATAGACAAGAATACCTCAAAATCCCAATGTACGATTTTTGGTGAAAATTACAACTATACCCCCTACGAAACTTCGAATGGTGATTTGAGGCACTAAACAGTGTCGGAATGCATTGAATCTAAAGCCATAAGCTTTGTGAGCATGTGATAAACAAGAATACCTCAAAATTCCAATGTACGATTTTTGGTGAAAATTGCAAATATACCCCCTACGAAACTTCGAATGGTGATTTCAGGCACTAAACTGTGTCGGAATGCATTGAAACCAAAGCCATAAGCTTTGTGAGCATGTGATAAACAAGAATACCTCAAAATCCCAATGTACGATTTTTGGTGAAAATTACAACTATACCCCAACGAAACATCGAATGGTGATTTGAGGCACTAAACGATGTCGGAATGCATTGAAACCAAAGCCATAAGCTTTGTGAGCATGTGATAGACAAGAATAGCTAAAAATCCCAATGTACGATTTTTGGAGAAAATTACAACTATACCCCTACGAATCTTCGAATGGTGATTTGAGGCACTAAACGGTGTCGGAATGCATTGAAACCAAAGCCATAAGCTTTGTGAGCAAGTGATAGGCAAGAATACCTCAAAATCAAAATGTACAATTTTTGGTGAAAATTAAAACTATACCCCTACGAAATTTCGAATGGTGATTAGAGGCACTAAACGATGTCGGAATGCATTGAAACCAAAGCCATAAGCTTTGTCAGCATGTGATAGATAAGAATACCTCAAAATCTCAATGTACGATTTTTGGTGAAAATTACAACTATACCCTACGAAATTTCGAATGGTGATTTTAGGCACTGAACGATATCGAAATGCATTGAAACCAAAGCCATAAACTTTGTGAGCATGTGATAGACAAGAATACCTAAAAATCTCAATGTACGATTTTTGGGTGAAAATACAACTATACCTCTACGAAACTTCGAATGGTGATTTGAGGCACTAAACGATGTCGGAATGTATTGAAACCAAAGCCATAAGCTTTGTGAGCATGTGATAGACAAGAATACCTAAAAATTCCATTGTACGATTTTTGGTGAAAATTACAACTATACCCCTACGAAACAACGAATGGTGATTTGAGGCACTAAACGATGCCGCAATGCATTGAAACCAAAGACATAAGCTTTGTGAGCATGTGATAAACAAGAATACCTCAAAATCCCAATGTACGATTTTTGTTGAAAATTACAACTATACCCCCTACGAAACTTCGAATGGTGATTTGAGGCACTAAACGATGTCGGAATGCATTGAAACCAAAGCAATAAGCTTTGTGAGCATGTGATAGACAAGAATACCTCCAAATCTCAATGTACGATTTTTTGTGAAAATTACAACTATACCCCTACGAAATTTCGAATGGTGATTTGAGGCACTAAATGATGTCGGAATGCATTGAAACCAAAGCCATAAGCTTTGTGAGCATGTGATAGACAAGAATACCTCAAAATCCCAATGTACAATTTTTGGTTAAAATTACAACTATACCCTACGAAACTTCGAATGGTGATTTGAGGCACTAAACGGTGTTGGAATGCATTGAAATCAAAGCCATAAGCTTTGTGAGCATGTGATAGACAAGAATACATCAAAATCTCAAAGTACGATTTTTGGTGAAAATTACAACTATACCCCTACGAAACTTCGAATGGTGATTTGAGGAACTAAACGATGTCGAAATGCATTGAAACCAAAGCCATAAGCTTTGTGAGCATGTGATAGACAAGAATACCTCAAAATCCCAATGTACGATTTTTGGTGAAAATTACAACTATACCCCCTACGAAACTTCGAATGGTGATTTGAGGCACTAAACAGTGTCGGAATGCATTGAATCTAAAGCCATAAGCTTTGTGAGCATGTGATAAACAAGAATACCTCAAAATCCCAATGTACGATTTTTGGTGAAAATTGCAAATATACCCCCTACGAAACTTCGAATGGTGATTTCAGGCACTAAACTGTGTCGGAATGCATTGAAACCAAAGCCATAAGCTTTGTGAGCATGTGATAAACAAGAATACCTCAAAATCCCAATGTACGATTTTTGGTGAAAATTACAACTATACCCCAACGAAACATCGAATGGTGATTTGAGGCACTAAACGATGTCGGAATGCATTGAAACCAAAGCCATAAGCTTTGTGAGCATGTGATAGACAAGAATAGCTAAAAATCCCAATGTACAATTTTTGGTGAAAATTACAACTATACCCTACGAAACTTCGAATGGTGATTTGAGGCACTAAACGGTGTTGGAATGCATTGAAATCAAAGCCATAAGCTTTGTGAGCATGTGATAGACAAGAATACATCAAAATCTCAAAGTACGATTTTTGGTGAAAATTACAACTATAACCCTTCGAAACTTCGAATGGTGATTTGAGGAACTAAACGATGTCGAAATGCATTGAAACCAAAGCCATAAGCTTTGTGAGCATGTGATAGACAAGAATACCTCAAAATCCCAATGTACGATTTTTGGTGAAAATTACAACTATACCCCCTACGAAACTTCGAATGGTGATTTGAGGCACTAAACAGTGTCGGAATGCATTGAATCTAAAGCCATAAGCTTTGTGAGCATGTGATAAACAAGAATACCTCAAAATTCCAATGTACGATTTTTGGTGAAAATTGCAAATATACCCCCTACGAAACTTCGAATGGTGATTTCAGGCACTAAACTGTGTCGGAATGCATTGAAACCAAAGCCATAAGCTTTGTGAGCATGTGATAAACAAGAATACCTCAAAATCCCAATGTACGATTTTTGGTGAAAATTACAACTATACCCCAACGAAACATCGAATGGTGATTTGAGGCACTAAACGATGTCGGAATGCATTGAAACCAAAGCCATAAGCTTTGTGAGCATGTGATAGACAAGAATAGCTAAAAATCCCAATGTACGATTTTTGGAGAAAATTACAACTATACCCCTACGAATCTTCGAATGGTGATTTGAGGCACTAAACGGTGTCGGAATGCATTGAAACCAAAGCCATAAGCTTTGTGAGCAAGTGATAGGCAAGAATACCTCAAAATCAAAATGTACAATTTTTGGTGAAAATTAAAACTATACCCCTACGAAATTTCGAATGGTGATTAGAGGCACTAAACGATGTCGGAATGCATTGAAACCAAAGCCATAAGCTTTGTCAGCATGTGATAGATAAGAATACCTCAAAATCTCAATGTACGATTTTTGGTGAAAATTACAACTATACCCTACGAAATTTCGAATGGTGATTTTAGGCACTGAACGATATCGAAATGCATTGAAACCAAAGCCATAAACTTTGTGAGCATGTGATAGACAAGAATACCTAAAAATCTCAATGTACGATTTTTGGGTGAAAATACAACTATACCTCTACGAAACTTCGAATGGTGATTTGAGGCACTAAACGATGTCGGAATGTATTGAAACCAAAGCCATAAGCTTTGTGAGCATGTGATAGACAAGAATACCTAAAAATTCCATTGTACGATTTTTGGTGAAAATTACAACTATACCCCTACGAAACAACGAATGGTGATTTGAGGCACTAAACGATGCCGCAATGCATTGAAACCAAAGACATAAGCTTTGTGAGCATGTGATAAACAAGAATACCTCAAAATCCCAATGTACGATTTTTGTTGAAAATTACAACTATACCCCCTACGAAACTTCGAATGGTGATTTGAGGCACTAAACGATGTCGGAATGCATTGAAACCAAAGCAATAAGCTTTGTGAGCATGTGATAGACAAGAATACCTCCAAATCTCAATGTACGATTTTTTGTGAAAATTACAACTATACCCCTACGAAATTTCGAATGGTGATTTGAGGCACTAAATGATGTCGGAATGCATTGAAACCAAAGCCATAAGCTTTGTGAGCATGTGATAGACAAGAATACCTCAAAATCCCAATGTACAATTTTTGGTTAAAATTACAACTATACCCTACGAAACTTCGAATGGTGATTTGAGGCACTAAACGGTGTTGGAATGCATTGAAATCAAAGCCATAAGCTTTGTGAGCATGTGATAGACAAGAATACATCAAAATCTCAAAGTACGATTTTTGGTGAAAATTACAACTATACCCCTACGAAACTTCGAATGGTGATTTGAGGAACTAAACGATGTCGAAATGCATTGAAACCAAAGCCATAAGCTTTGTGAGCATGTGATAGACAAGAATACCTCAAAATCCCAATGTACAATTTTTGGTGAAAATTACAGCTATACCCTACGAAACTTCGAATGGTGATTTGAGGAACTAAACGATGTCGAAATGCATTGAAACCAAAGCCATAAGCTTTGTGAGCATGTGATAGACAAGAATACCTCAAAATCCCAATGTACGATTTTTGGTGAAAATTACAACTATACCCCCTACGAAACTTCGAATGGTGATTTGAGGCACTAAACAGTGTCGGAATGCATTGAATCTAAAGCCATAAGCTTTGTGAGCATGTGATAAACAAGAATACCTCAAAATCCCAATGTACGATTTTTGGTGAAAATTGCAAATATACCCCCTACGAAACTTCGAATGGTGATTTCAGGCACTAAACTGTGTCGGAATGCATTGAAACCAAAGCCATAAGCTTTGTGAGCATGTGATAGAGAAAAGAATACCTCAAATTCCCAATGTACGATTTTTGGTGAAAATTACAACTATACCCCAACGAAACATCGAATGGTGATTTGAGGCACTAAACGATGTCGGAATGCATTGAAACCAAAGCCATAAGCTTTGTGAGCATGTGATAGACAAGAATAGCTAAAAATCCCAATGTACGATTTTTGGAGAAAATTACAACTATACCCCTACGAAACTTCGAATGGTGATTTGAGGCACTAAACGGTGTCGGAATGCATTGAAACCAAAGCCATAAGCTTTGTGAGCATGTGATAGACAAGAATACCTCAAAATCAAAATGTACGATTTTTGGTGAAAATTAAAACTATACCCCTACGAAATTTCGAATGGTGATTAGAGGCACTAAACGATGTCGGAATGCATTGAAACCAAAGCCATAAACTTTGTCAGCATGTGATAGACAAGAATACCTCAAAATCCCAATGTACGATTTTTGGTGAAAATTACAACTATACCCTACGAAATTTCGAATGGTGATTTTAGGCACTGAAAAATATCGAAATGCATTGAAACCAAAGCCATAAACTTTGTGAGCATGTGATAGACAAGAATACCTAAAAATCCCAATGTACGATTTTTGGGTGAAAATTACAACTATACCTCTACGAAACTTCGAATGGTGATTTGAGGCACTAAACGATGTCGGAATGTATTGAAACCAAAGCCATAAGCTTTGTGAGCATGTGATAGACAAGAATACCTAAAAATTCCATTGTACTATTTTTGGTGAAAATTACAACTATACCCCTACGAAACAACGAATGGTGATTTGAGGCACTAAACGATGCCGCAATGCATTGAAACCAAAGCCATAAGCTTTGTGAGCATGTGATAAACAAGAATACCTCAAAATCCCAATGTACGATTTTTGTTGAAACTTACAACTATACCCCTACGAAACTTCGAATGGTGATTTGAGGCACTAAACGATGTCGGAATGCATTGAAACCAAAGCAATAAGCTTTGTGAGCATGTGATAGACAAGAATACCTCCAAATCCCAATGTACGATTTTTTGTGAAAATTACAACTATACCCCTACGAAATTTCGAATGGTGATTTGAGGCACTAAATGATGTTGGAATGCATTGAAACCAAAGCCATAAGCTTTGTGAGCATGTGATAGACAAGAATACCTTAAAATCCCAATGTACAATTTTTGGTGAAAATTACAGCTATACCCTACGAAACTTCGAATGGTGATTTGAGGCACTAAACGGTGTTGGAATGCATTGAAATCAAAGCCATAAGCTTTGTGAGCATGTGATAGACAAGAATACATCAAAATCTCAAAGTACGATTTTTGGTGAAAATTACAACTATACCCCTACGAAACTTCGAATGGTGATTTGAGGCACTAAACGATGTCGGAATGCATTGAAACCAAAGCAATAAGCTTTGTGAGCATGTGATAGACAAGAATACCTCCAAATCCCGATGTACGATTTTCGGTGAAAATTACAACTATACCCCTATGAAACTTCGAATGGTGATTTGAGGCCCCAAACAATGTCGGAATGCATTGGAACCAAAGCCATAAGCTTTGTGAGCATGTGATAGACAAGAATACCTCAAAATCCCAATGTACAATTTTTGGTGAAAATTACAGCTATACCCTACGAAACTTCGAATGGTGATTTGAGGCACTAAACGGTGTTGGAATGCATTGAAATCAAAGCCATAAGCTTTGTGAGCATGTGATAGACAAGAATACATCAAAATCTCAAAGTACGATTTTTGGTGAAAATTACAACTATACCCCCTACGAAACTTCGAATGGTGATTTGAGGCACTAAACGATGTCGGAATGCACTGAAATCAAAGCCATAAGCTTTGTGAGCATGTGATAGACAAGAATACCTCAAAATCCCAATGTACGATTTTTGGTGAAAATTACAACTATACCCCTACGAAACTTCGAATGGTGATTTGAGGAACTAAACGATGTCGAAATGCATTGAAACCAAAGCCATAAGCTTTGTGAGCATGTGATAGACAAGAATACCTCAAAATCCCAATGTACAATTTTTGGTGAAAATTACAGCTATACCCTACGAAACTTCGAATGGTGATTTGAGGAACTAAACGATGTCGAAATGCATTGAAACCAAAGCCATAAGCTTTGTGAGCATGTGATAGACAAGAATACCTCAAAATCCCAATGTACGATTTTTGGTGAAAATTACAACTATACCCCCTACGAAACTTCGAATGGTGATTTGAGGCACTAAACAGTGTCGGAATGCATTGAATCTAAAGCCATAAGCTTTGTGAGCATGTGATAAACAAGAATACCTCAAAATCCCAATGTACGATTTTTGGTGAAAATTGCAAATATACCCCCTACGAAACTTCGAATGGTGATTTCAGGCACTAAACTGTGTCGGAATGCATTGAAACCAAAGCCATAAGCTTTGTGAGCATGTGATAGAGAAAAGAATACCTCAAATTCCCAATGTACGATTTTTGGTGAAAATTACAACTATACCCCAACGAAACATCGAATGGTGATTTGAGGCACTAAACGATGTCGGAATGCATTGAAACCAAAGCCATAAGCTTTGTGAGCATGTGATAGACAAGAATAGCTAAAAATCCCAATGTACGATTTTTGGAGAAAATTACAACTATACCCCTACGAAACTTCGAATGGTGATTTGAGGCACTAAACGGTGTCGGAATGCATTGAAACCAAAGCCATAAGCTTTGTGAGCATGTGATAGACAAGAATACCTCAAAATCAAAATGTACGATTTTTGGTGAAAATTAAAACTATACCCCTACGAAATTTCGAATGGTGATTAGAGGCACTAAACGATGTCGGAATGCATTGAAACCAAAGCCATAAACTTTGTCAGCATGTGATAGACAAGAATACCTCAAAATCCCAATGTACGATTTTTGGTGAAAATTACAACTATACCCTACGAAATTTCGAATGGTGATTTTAGGCACTGAAAAATATCGAAATGCATTGAAACCAAAGCCATAAACTTTGTGAGCATGTGATAGACAAGAATACCTAAAAATCCCAATGTACGATTTTTGGGTGAAAATTACAACTATACCTCTACGAAACTTCGAATGGTGATTTGAGGCACTAAACGATGTCGGAATGTATTGAAACCAAAGCCATAAGCTTTGTGAGCATGTGATAGACAAGAATACCTAAAAATTCCATTGTACTATTTTTGGTGAAAATTACAACTATACCCCTACGAAACAACGAATGGTGATTTGAGGCACTAAACGATGCCGCAATGCATTGAAACCAAAGCCATAAGCTTTGTGAGCATGTGATAAACAAGAATACCTCAAAATCCCAATGTACGATTTTTGTTGAAACTTACAACTATACCCCTACGAAACTTCGAATGGTGATTTGAGGCACTAAACGATGTCGGAATGCATTGAAACCAAAGCAATAAGCTTTGTGAGCATGTGATAGACAAGAATACCTCCAAATCCCAATGTACAATTTTTTGTGAAAATTACAACTATACCCCTACGAAATTTCGAATGGTGATTTGAGGCACTAAATGATGTTGGAATGCATTGAAACCAAAGCCATAAGCTTTGTGAGCATGTGATAGACAAGAATACCTTAAAATCCCAATGTACAATTTTTGGTGAAAATTACAGCTATACCCTACGAAACTTCGAATGGTGATTTGAGGCACTAAACGGTGTTGGAATGCATTGAAATCAAAGCCATAAGCTTTGTGAGCATGTGATAGACAAGAATACATCAAAATCTCAAAGTACGATTTTTGGTGAAAATTACAACTATACCCCTACGAAACTTCGAATGGTGATTTGAGGCACTAAACGATGTCGGAATGCATTGAAACCAAAGCAATAAGCTTTGTGAGCATGTGATAGACAAGAATACCTCCAAATCCCGATGTACGATTTTCGGTGAAAATTACAACTATACCCCTATGAAACTTCGAATGGTGATTTGAGGCCCCAAACAATGTCGGAATGCATTGGAACCAAAGCCATAAGCTTTGTGAGCATGTGATAGACAAGAATACCTCAAAATCCCAATGTACAATTTTTGGTGAAAATTACAGCTATACCCTACGAAACTTCGAATGGTGATTTGAGGCACTAAACGGTGTTGGAATGCATTGAAATCAAAGCCATAAGCTTTGTGAGCATGTGATAGACAAGAATACATCAAAATCTCAAAGTACGATTTTTGGTGAAAATTACAACTATACCCCCTACGAAACTTCGAATGGTGATTTGAGGCACTAAACGATGTCGGAATGCACTGAAATCAAAGCCATAAGCTTTGTGAGCATGTGATAGACAAGAATACCTCAAAATCCCAATGTACGATTTTTGGTGAAAATTACAACTATACCCCTACGAAACTTCGAATGGTGATTTGAGGCACTAAACGATGTCAGAATGCATTGAAACCAAAGCCATAAGCTTTGTGAGCATGTGATAGACAAGAATACCTCAAAATCCCAATGTACGATTTTTGGTGAAAATTACAACTATACCCCTACGAAACTTTGAATGCTCATTTGAGGCACTAAACGATGTCGGAATACATTGAAACCAAAGCCATAAGCTTTGTGCACATGTGATAGACAAGAATACCTCAAAATCCCAATATATGATTTTTGGTGAAAATTATAACTATACCCCTACGAAACTTCGAATGGTAATTTGAGGCACTAAACGATGTCGGAATGCATTGAAACCAAAGCTATAAACTTTGTGAGCATGTGATAGACAAGAATACCTCAAAATCCTAATATACGATGTTTGGTGAAAATTACAACTATACCCCTACGAAACTTCGAATAGTGATTTGAGGCACTAAACGATGTCGGAATGCATTGAAACCAAAGCCATAAGCTTTATGAGCATGTGATAGACAAGAATATCTCAAAATCCCAATGTACGATTTTTGGTGCAAATTATAACTATACCCCTACGAAACTCTGAATGCTGATTAGAGGCACTAAACGATGTCGGAATGCATTGAAACCAAAGCCATAAGCTTTGTGAGCATGTGATAGACAAGAATACCTGAAAACCCCAATGTACGATTTTTGGTGAAAATTACAACTATACCCCCTACGAAACTTCGAATGGTGATTTGAGGCACTAAACAGTGTCGGAATGCATTGAATCTAAAGCCATAAGCTTTGTGAGCATGTGATAAACAAGAATACCTCAAAATCCCAATGTACGATTTTTGGTGAAAATTGCAAATATACCCCCTACGAAACTTCGAATGGTGATTTCAGGCACTAAACTGTGTCGGAATGCATTGAAACCAAAGCCATAAGCTTTGTGAGCATGTGATAGAAAAGAATACCTCAAATTCCCAATGTACGATTTTTGGTGAAAATTACAACTATACCCCAACGAAACATCGAATGGTGATTTGAGGCACTAAACGATGTCGGAATGCATTGAAACCAAAGCCATAAGCTTTGTGAGCATGTGATAGACAAGAATAGCTAAAAATCCCAATGTACGATTTTTGGAGAAAATTACAACTATACCCCTACGAAACTTCGAATGGTGATTTGAGGCACTAAACGGTGTCGGAATGCATTGAAACCAAAGCCATAAGCTTTGTGAGCATGTGATAGACAAGAATACCTCAAAATCAAAATGTACGATTTTTGGTGAAAATTAAAACTATACCCCTACGAAATTTCGAATGGTGATTAGAGGCACTAAACGATGTCGGAATGCATTGAAACCAAAGCCATAAACTTTGTCAGCATGTGATAGACAAGAATACCTCAAAATCCCAATGTACGATTTTTGGTGAAAATTACAACTATACCCTACGAAATTTCGAATGGTGATTTTAGGCACTGAAAAATATCGAAATGCATTGAAACCAAAGCCATAAACTTTGTGAGCATGTGATAGACAAGAATACCTAAAAATCCCAATGTACGATTTTTGGGTGAAAATTACAACTATACCTCTACGAAACTTCGAATGGTGATTTGAGGCACTAAACGATGTCGGAATGTATTGAAACCAAAGCCATAAGCTTTGTGAGCATGTGATAGACAAGAATACCTAAAAATTCCATTGTACTATTTTTGGTGAAAATTACAACTATACCCCTACGAAACAACGAATGGTGATTTGAGGCACTAAACGATGCCGCAATGCATTGAAACCAAAGCCATAAGCTTTGTGAGCATGTGATAAACAAGAATACCTCAAAATCCCACTGTACGATTTTTGTTGAAACTTACAACTATACCCCTACGAAACTTCGAATGGTGATTTGAGGCACTAAACGATGTCGGAATGCATTGAAACCAAAGCAATAAGCTTTGTGAGCATGTGATAGACAAGAATACCTCCAAATCCCAATGTACGATTTTTTGTGAAAATTACAACTATACCCCTACGAAATTTCGAATGGTGATTTGAGGCACTAAATGATGTTGGAATGCATTGAAACCAAAGCCATAAGCTTTGTGAGCATGTGATAGACAAGAATACCTTAAAATCCCAATGTACAATTTTTGGTGAAAATTACAGCTATACCCTACGAAACTTCGAATGGTGATTTGAGGCACTAAACGGTGTTGGAATGCATTGAAATCAAAGCCATAAGCTTTGTGAGCATGTGATAGACAAGAATACATCAAAATCTCAAAGTACGATTTTTGGTGAAAATTACAACTATACCCCTACGAAACTTCGAATGGTGATTTGAGGCACTAAACGATGTCGGAATGCATTGAAACCAAAGCAATAAGCTTTGTGAGCATGTGATAGACAAGAATACCTCCAAATCCCGATGTACGATTTTCGGTGAAAATTACAACTATACCCCTATGAAACTTCGAATGGTGATTTGAGGCCCCAAACAATGTCGGAATGCATTGGAACCAAAGCCATAAGCTTTGTGAGCATGTGATAGACAAGAATACCTCAAAATCCCAATGTACAATTTTTGGTGAAAATTACAGCTATACCCTACGAAACTTCGAATGGTGATTTGAGGCACTAAACGGTGTTGGAATGCATTGAAATCAAAGCCATAAGCTTTGTGAGCATGTGATAGACAAGAATACATCAAAATCTCAAAGTACGATTTTTGGTGAAAATTACAACTATACCCCTACGAAACTTCGAATGGTGATTTGAGGAACTAAACGATGTCGGAATGCATTGAAACCAAAGCCATAAGCTTTGTGAGCATGTGATAGACAAGAATACCTCAAAATCCCAATGTACGATTTTTGGTGAAAATTACAACTATACCCCCTACGAAACTTCGAATGGTGATTTGAGGCACTAAACGATGTCGGAATGCACTGAAATCAAAGCCATAAGCTTTGTGAGCATGTGATAGACAAGAATACCTCAAAATCCCAATGTACGATTTTTGGTGAAAATTACAACTATACCCCTACGAAACTTCGAATGGTGATTTGAGGCACTAAACGATGTCAGAATGCATTGAAACCAAAGCCATAAGCTTTGTGAGCATGTGATAGACAAGAATACCTCAAAATCCCAATGTACGATTTTTGGTGAAAATTACAACTATACCCCTACGAAACTTTGAATGCTCATTTGAGGCACTAAACGATGTCGGAATACATTGAAACCAAAGCCATAAGCTTTGTGCACATGTGATAGACAAGAATACCTCAAAATCCCAATATATGATTTTTGGTGAAAATTATAACTATACCCCTACGAAACTTCGAATGGTAATTTGAGGCACTAAACGATGTCGGAATTCATTGAAACCAAAGCTATAAACTTTGTGAGCATGTGATAGACAAGAATACCTCAAAATCCTAATATACGATGTTTGGTGAAAATTACAACTATACCCCTACGAAACTTCGAATAGTGATTTGAGGCACTAAACGATGTCGGAATGCATTGAAACCAAAGCCATAAGCTTTGTGAGCATGTGATAGACAAGAATATCTCAAAATCCCAATGTACGATTTTTGGTGCAAATTATAACTATACCCCTACGAAACTCTGAATGCTGATTAGAGGCACTAAACGATGTCGGAATGCATTGAAACCAAAGCCATAAGCTTTGTGAGCATGTGATAGACAAGAATACCTGAAAACCCCAATGTACGATTTTTGGTGAAAATTACAACTATACATCTACGAAACTTCAAATGGTGATTTGAGGTACTAAACGATGGCGGAATGCATTAAAACCAAAGCGACAAGCTTTGTAAACATGTGATAGATAAGAATACCTCAAAATCCCAATGTACGATTTTAGGTAAAAATTACAACTATACCCCTACGAAACTTCGAATGGTGATTTGTGGCACTAAACGATGTCGGAATGCATTGAAACCAAAGCCATAATCTTTGTGAGCATGTGATAGACAAGAATACCTCAAAATCCCAATGTACGATTTTTGGTGAAAATTACAACTATACCCCTACGAAACTTCGAATGGTGATTTGAGGCACTAAACGATGTCAGAATGCATTGAAACCAAAGCCATAAGCTTTGTGAGCATGTGATAGACAAGAATACCTCAAAATCCTAATATACAATATTTGGTGAAAATTACAACTATACCCCTACGAAACTTCGAATAGTGATTTGAGGCACTAAACGATGTCGGAATGCATTGAAACCAAAGCCATAAGCTTTGTGAGCATGTGATAGACAAGAATATCTCAAAATCCCAATGTACGATTTTTGGTGCAAATTACAACTATACCCCTACGAAACTCTGAATGCTGATTTGAGGTACTAAACGATGTCGGAATGCATTGAAACCAAAGCCATAAGCTTTGTGCACATGTGATAGACAAGAATACCTCAAAATCCCAATGTACGATTTTTGGTAAAAATTACAACTATACCCCTACGAAACTTCTAATGGTGATTTGAGGCAATAAATGATGTCGAAATGCATTGAAACCAAAGCCATAAGCTTTGTGCACATGTATTAGACAAGAATACCTCAAAATCGCAATATATGATTTTTGGTGAAAATTATAACTATACCCCAACGAAACTTCGAATGGTAATTTGAGGCACTAAACGATGTCAGAATGCATTGAAACCAAAGCCATAAGCTTTGTGAGCATGTGATAGACAAGAATACCTCAAAATCCCAATGTACGATTTTTGGTGAAAATTACAACTATACCCCTACGAAACTTTGAATGCTCATTTGAGGCACTAAACGATGTCGGAATACATTGAAACCAAAGCCATAAGCTTTGTGCACATGTGATAGACAAGAATACCTCAAAATCCCAATATATGATTTTTGGTGAAAATTATAACTATACCCCTACGGAACTTCGAATAATAATTTGAGGCACTAAACGATGTCGGAATGCATTGAAACCAAAGCTATAATCTTTGTGAGCATGTGATAGACAAGAATACCTCAAAATCCTAATATACGATGTTTGGTGAAAATTACAACTATACCCCTACGAAACTTCGAATAGTGATTTGAGGCACTAAACGATGTCGGAATGCATTGAAACCAAAGCCATAAGCTTTGTGAGCATGTGATAGACAAGAATATCTCAAAATCCCAATGTACGATTTTTGGTGCAAATTACAACTATACCCCTACGAAACTCTGAATGCTGATTAGAGGCACTAAACGATGTCGGAATGCATTGAAACCAAAGCCATAAGCTTTGTGAGCATGTGATAGACAAGAATACCTAAAAACTCCAATGTACGATTTTTGGTGAAAATTACAACTATACCCCTACGAAACTTCAAATGGTGATTTGAGGTACTAAACGATGGCGGAATGCATTAAAACCAAAGTCATAAGCTTTGTAAACATGTGATAGATAAGAATACCTCAAAATCCCAATGTACGATTTTAGGTAAAAATTACAACTATACCCCTACGAAACTTCGAATGGTGATTTGTGGCACTAAACGATGTCGAAATGCATTGAAACCAAAGCCATAAGCTTTGTGCACATGTATTAGACAAGAATACCTCAAAATCTCAATATATGATTTTTGGTGAAAATTATAACTATACCCCAACGAAACTTCGAATGATAATTTGAGGCACTAAACGATGTCGGAATGCATTGAAACCAAAGCTATAAACTTTGTGAGCATGTGATAAACAAGAATACCTCAAAATCCTAATATACGATGTTTGGTGAAAATTACAACTATACCCCTACGAAACTTCGAATAGTGATTTGAGGCACTAAACGATGTCGGAATGCATTGAAACCAAAGCCATAAGCTTTGTGAGCATGTGATAGACAAGAATATCTCAAAATCCCAATGTACGATTTTTGGTGCAAATTATAACTATACCCCTACGAAACTCTGAATGCTGATTAGAGGCACTAAACGATGTCGGAATGCATTGAAACCAAAGCCATAAGCTTTGTGAGCATGTGATAGACAAGAATACCTGAAAACCCCAATGTACGATTTTTGGTGAAAATTACAACTATACCCCCTACGAAACTTCGAATGGTGATTTGAGGCACTAAACAGTGTCGGAATGCATTGAATCTAAAGCCATAAGCTTTGTGAGCATGTGATAAACAAGAATACCTCAAAATCCCAATGTACGATTTTTGGTGAAAATTGCAAATATACCCCCTACGAAACTTCGAATGGTGATTTCAGGCACTAAACTGTGTCGGAATGCATTGAAACCAAAGCCATAAGCTTTGTGAGCATGTGATAGAAAAGAATACCTCAAATTCCCAATGTACGATTTTTGGTGAAAATTACAACTATACCCCAACGAAACATCGAATGGTGATTTGAGGTACTAAACGATGTCGGAATGCATTGAAACCAAAGCCATAAGCTTTGTGAGCATGTGATAGACAAGAATAGCTAAAAATCCCAATGTACGATTTTTGGAGAAAATTACAACTATACCCCTACGAAACTTCGAATGGTGATTTGAGGCACTAAACGGTGTCGGAATGCATTGAAACCAAAGCCATAAGCTTTGTGAGCATGTGATAGACAAGAATACCTCAAAATCAAAATGTACGATTTTTGGTGAAAATTAAAACTATACCCCTACGAAATTTCGAATGGTGATTAGAGGCACTAAACGATGTCGGAATGCATTGAAACCAAAGCCATAAGCTTTGTGAGCATGTGATAGACAAGAATATCTCAAAATCCCAATGTACGATTTTTGGTGCAAATTATAACTATACCCCTACGAAACTCTGAATGCTGATTAGAGGCACTAAACGATGTCGGAATGCATTGAAACCAAAGCCATAAGCTTTGTTAGCATGTGATAGACAAGAATACCTGAAAACCCCAATGTACGATTTTTGGTGAAAATTACAACTATACCCCTACGAAACTTCAAATGGTGATTTGAGGTACTAAACGATGGCGGAATGCATTAAAACCAAAGCAACAAGCTTTGTAAACATGTGATAGATAAGAATACCTCAAAATTCCAATGTACGATTTTAGGTAAAAATTACAACTATACCCCTACGAAACTTCGAATGGTGATTTGTGGCACTAAACGATGTCGGAATGCATTGAAACCAAAGCCATAATCTTTGTGAGCATGTGATAGACAAGAATACCTCAAAATCCCAATGTACGATTTTTGGTGAAAATTACAACTATACCCCTACGAAACTTCGAATGGTGATTTGAGGCACTAAACGATGTCAGAATGCATTGAAACCAAAGCCATAAGCTTTGTGAGCATGTGATAGACAAGAATACCCCAAAATCCTAATATACAATATTTGGTGAAAATTACAACTATACCCCTACGAAACCTCGAATAGTGATTTGAGGCACTAAACGATGTCGGAATGCATTGAAACCAAAGCCATAAGCTTTGTGAGCATGTGATAGACAAGAATATCTCAAAATCCCAATGTACGATTTTTGGTGCAAATTACAACTATACCCCTACGAAACTCTGAATGCTGATTTGAGGTACTAAACGATGTCGGAATGCATTGAAACCAAAGCCATAAGCTTTGTGCACATGTGATAGACAAGAATACCTCAAAATCCCAATGTACGATTTTTGGTGCAAATTACAACTATACCCCTACGAAACTCTGAATGCTGATTAGAGGCACTAAACGATGTCGGAATGCATTGAAACCAAAGCCATAAGCTTTGTGAGCATGTGATAGACAAGAATACCTAAAAACTCCAATGTACGATTTTTGGTGAAAATTACAACTATACCCCTACGAAACTTCAAATGGTGATTTGAGGTACTAAACGATGGCGGAATGCATTAAAACCAAAGCCATAAGCTTTGTAAACATGTGATAGATAAGAATACCTCAAAATCCCAATGTACGATTTTAGGTAAAAATTACAACTATACCCCTACGAAACTTCGAATGGTGATTTGTGGCACTAAACGATGTCGAAATGCATTGAAATCAAAGCCATAAGCTTTGTGCACATGTATTAGACAAGAATACCTCAAAATCCCAATATATGATTTTTGGTGAAAATTATAACTATACCCCAACGAAACTTCGAATGGTAATTTGAGGCACTAAACGATGTCGGAATGCATTGAAACCAAAGCTATAAACTTTGTGAGCATGTGATAGACAAGAATACCTCAAAATCCTAATATACAATATTTGGTGAAAATTACAACTATACCCCTACGAAACTTCGAATAGTGATTTGAGGCACTAAACGATGTCGGAATGCATTGAAACCAAAGCCATAAGCTTTGTGAGCATGTGATAGACAAGAATATCTCAAAATCCCAATGTACGATTTTTGGTGCAAATTACAACTATACCCCTACGAAACTCTGAATGCTGATTTGAGGTACTAAACGATGTCGGAATGCATTGAAATCAAAGCCATAAGCTTTGTGAGCATGTGATAGACAAGAATATCTCAAAATCCCAATGTACGATTTTTGGTGCAAATTATAACAATACCCCTACGAAACTCTGAATGCTGATTAGAGGCACTAAACGATGTCGGAATGCATTGAAACCAAAGCCATAAGCTTTGTGAGCATGTGATAGACAAGAATACCTGAAAACCCCAATGTACGATTTTTGGTGAAAATTACAACTATACCCCCTACGAAACTTCGAATGGTGATTTGAGGCACTAAACAGTGTCGGAATGCATTGAATCTAAAGCCATAAGCTTTGTGAGCATGTGATAAACAAGAATACCTCAAAATCCCAATGTACGATTTTTGGTGAAAATTGCAAATATACCCCCTACGAAACTTCGAATGGTGATTTCAAGCACTAAACTGTGTCGGAATGCATTGAAACCAAAGCCATAAGCTTTGTGAGCATGTGATAGAAAAGAATACCTCAAATTCCCAATGTACGATTTTTGGTGAAAATTACAACTATACCCCAACGAAACATCGAATGGTGATTTGAGGTACTAAACGATGTCGGAATGCATTGAAACCAAAGCCATAAGCTTTGTGAGCATGTGATAGACAAGAATAGCTAAAAATCCCAATGTACGATTTTTGGAGAAAATTACAACTATACCCCTACGAAACTTCGAATGGTGATTTGAGGCACTAAACGGTGTCGGAATGCATTGAAACCAAAGCCATAAGCTTTGTGAGCATGTGATAGACAAGAATACCTCAAAATCAAAATGTACGATTTTTGGTGAAAATTAAAACTATACCCCTACGAAATTTCGAATGGTGATTAGAGGCACTAAACGATGTCGGAATGCATTGAAACCAAAGCCATAAGCTTTGTGAGCATGTGATAGACAAGAATATCTCAAAATCCCAATGTACGATTTTTGGTGCAAATTATAACTATACCCCTACGAAACTCTGAATGCTGATTAGAGGCACTAAACGATGTCGGAATGCATTGAAACCAAAGCCATAAGCTTTGTGAGCATGTGATAGACAAGAATACCTGAAAACCCCAATGTACGATTTTTGGTGAAAATTACAACTATACCCCTACGAAACTTCAAATGGTGATTTGAGGTACTAAACGATGGCGGAATGCATTAAAACCAAAGCGACAAGCTTTGTAAACATGTGATAGATAAGAATACCTCAAAATCCCAATGTACGATTTTAGGTAAAAATTACAACTATACCCCTACGAAACTTCGAATGGTGATTTGTGGCACTAAACGATGTCGGAATGCATTGAAACCAAAGCCATAATCTTTGTGAGCATGTGATAGACAAGAATACCTCAAAATCCCAATGTACGATTTTTGGTGAAAATTACAACTATACCCCTACGAAACTTCGAATGGTGATTTGAGGCACTAAACGATGTCAGAATGCATTGAAACCAAAGCCATAAGCTTTGTGAGCATGTGATAGACAAGAATACCTCAAAATCCTAATATACAATATTTGGTGAAAATTACAACTTTACCCCTACGAAACTTCGAATAGTGATTTGAGGCACTAAACGATGTCGGAATGCATTGAAACCAAAGCCATAAGCTTTGTGAGCATGTGATAGACAAGAATATCTCAAAATCCCAATGTACGATTTTTGGTGCAAATTACAACTATACCCCTACGAAACTCTGAATGCTGATTTGAGGTACTAAACGATGTCGGAATGCATTGAAACCAAAGCCATAAGCTTTGTGCACATGTGATAGACAAGAATACCTCAAAATCCCAATGTACGATTTTTGGTAAAAATTACAACTATACCCCTACGAAACTTCTAATGGTGATTTGAGGCAATAAATGATGTCGAAATGCATTGAAACCAAAGCCATAAGCATTGTGCACATGTATTAGACAAGAATACCTCAAAATCCCAATATATGATTTTTGGTGAAAATTATACCTATACCCCAACGAAACTTCGAATGGTAATTTGAGGCACTAAACGATGTCAGAATGCATTGAAACCAAAGCCATAAGCTTTGTGAGCATGTGATAGACAAGAATACCTCAAAATCCCAATGTACGATTTTTGGTGAAAATTACAACTATACCCCTACGAAACTTTGAATGCTCATTTGAGGCACTAAACGATGTCGGAATACATTGAAACCAAAGCCATAAGCTTTGTGCACATGTGATAGACAAGAATACCTCAAAATCCCAATATATGATTTTTGGTGAAAATTATAACTATACCCCTACGGAACTTCGAATAATAATTTGAGGCACTAAACGATGTCGGAATGCATTGAAACCAAAGCTATAATCTTTGTGAGCATGTGATAGACAAGAATACCTCAAAATCCTAATATACGATGTTTGGTGAAAATTACAACTATACCCCTACGAAACTTCGAATAGTGATTTGAGGCACTAAACGATGTCGGAATGCATTGAAACCAAAGCCATAAGCTTTGTGAGCATGTGATAGACAAGAATATCTCAAAATCCCAATGTACGATTTTTGGTGCAAATTACAACTATACCCCTACGAAACTCTGAATGCTGATTAGAGGCACTAAACGATGTCGGAATGCATTGAAACCAAAGCCATAAGCTTTGTGAGCATGTGATAGACAAGAATACCTAAAAACTCCAATGTACGATTTTTGGTGAAAATTACAACTATACCCCTACGAAACTTCAAATGGTGATTTGAGGTACTAAACGATGGCGGAATGCATTAAAACCAAAGCCATAAGCTTTGTAAACATGTGATAGATAAGAATACCTCAAAATCCCAATGTACGATTTTAGGTAAAAATTACAACTATACCCCTACGAAACTTCGAATGGTGATTTGTGGCACTAAACGATGTCGAAATGCATTGAAACCAAAGCCATAAGCTTTGTGCACATGTATTAGACAAGAATACCTCAAAATCCCAATATATGATTTTTGGTGAAAATTATAACTATACCCCAACGAAACTTCGAATGGTAATTTGAGGCACTGAACGATGTCGGAATGCATTGAAACCAAAGCTATAAACTTTGTGAGCATGTGATAGACAAGAATACCTCAAAATCCTAATATACGATGTTTGGTGAAAATTACAACTATACCCCTACGAAACTTCGAATAGTGATTTGAGGCACTAAACGATGTCGGAATGCATTGAAACCAAAGCCATAAGCTTTGTGAGCATGTGATAGACAAGAATATCTCAAAATCCCAATGTACGATTTTTGGTGCAAATTATAACTATACCCCTACGAAACTCTGAATGCTGATTAGAGGCACTAAACGATGTCGGAATGCATTGAAACCAAAGCCATAAGCTTTGTGAGCATGTGATAGACAAGAATACCTGAAAACCCCAATGTACGATTTTTGGTGAAAATTACAACTATACCCCCTACGAAACTTCGAATGGTGATTTGAGGCACTAAACAGTGTCGGAATGCATTGAATCTAAAGCCATAAGCTTTGTGAGCATGTGATAAACAAGAATACCTCAAAATCCCAATGTACGATTTTTGGTGAAAATTGCAAATATACCCCCTACGAAACTTCGAATGGTGATTTCAGGCACTAAACTGTGTCGGAATGCATTGAAACCAAAGCCATAAGCTTTGTGAGCATGTGATAGAAAAGAATACCTCAAATTCCCAATGTACGATTTTTGGTGAAAATTACAACTATACCCCAACGAAACATCGAATGGTGATTTGAGGCACTAAACGATGTCGGAATGCATTGAAACCAAAGCCATAAGCTTTGTGAGCATGTGATAGACAAGAATAGCTAAAAATCCCAATGTACGATTTTTGGAGAAAATTACAACTATACCCCTACGAAACTTCGAATGGTGATTTGAGGCACTAAACGGTGTCGGAATGCATTGAAACCAAAGCCATAAGCTTTGTGAGCATGTGATAGACAAGAATACCTCAAAATCAAAATGTACGATTTTTGGTGAAAATTAAAACTATACCCCTACGAAATTTCGAATGGTGATTAGAGGCACTAAACGATGTCGGAATGCATTGAAACCAAAGCCATAAACTTTGTCAGCATGTGATAGACAAGAATACCTCAAAATCCCAATGTACGATTTTTGGTGAAAATTACAACTATACCCTACGAAATTTCGAATGGTGATTTTAGGCACTGAAAAATATCGAAATGCATTGAAACCAAAGCCATAAACTTTGTGAGCATGTGATAGACAAGAATACCTAAAAATCCCAATGTACGATTTTTGGGTGAAAATTACAACTATACCTCTACGAAACTTCGAATGGTGATTTGAGGCACTAAACGATGTCGGAATGTATTGAAACCAAAGCCATAAGCTTTGTGAGTATGTGATAGACAAGAATACCTAAAAATTCCATTGTACTATTTTTGGTGAAAATTACAACTATACCCCTACGAAACAACGAATGGTGATTTGAGGCACTAAACGATGCCGCAATGCATTGAAACCAAAGCCATAAGCTTTGTGAGCATGTGATAAACAAGAATACCTCAAAATCCCAATGTACGATTTTTGTTGAAACTTACAACTATACCCCTACGAAACTTCGAATGGTGATTTGAGGCACTAAACGATGTCGGAATGCATTGAAACCAAAGCAATAAGCTTTGTGAGCATGTGATAGACAAGAATACCTCCAAATCCCAATGTACGATTTTTTGTGAAAATTACAACTATACCCCTACGAAATTTCGAATGGTGATTTGAGGCACTAAATGATGTTGGAATGCATTGAAACCAAAGCCATAAGCTTTGTGAGCATGTGATAGACAAGAATACCTTAAAATCCCAATGTACAATTTTTGGTGAAAATTACAGCTATACCCTACGAAACTTCGAATGGTGATTTGAGGCACTAAACGGTGTTGGAATGCATTGAAATCAAAGCCATAAGCTTTGTGAGCATGTGATAGACAAGAATACATCAAAATCTCAAAGTACGATTTTTGGTGAAAATTACAACTATACCCCTACGAAACTTCGAATGGTGATTTGAGGCACTAAACGATGTCGGAATGCATTGAAACGAAAGCAATAAGCTTTGTGAGCATGTGATAGACAAGAATACCTCCAAATCCCGATGTACGATTTTCGGTGAAAATTACAACTATACCCTTATGAAACTTCGAATGGTGATTTGAGGCCCCAAACAATGTCGGAATGCATTGGAACCAAAGCCATAAGCTTTGTGAGCATGTGATAGACAAGAATACCTCAAAATCCCAATGTACAATTTTTGGTGAAAATTACAGCTATACCCTACGAAACTTCGAATGGTGATTTGAGGCACTAAACGGTGTTGGAATGCATTGAAATCAAAGCCATAAGCTTTGTGAGCATGTGATAGACAAGAATACATCAAAATCTCAAAGTACGATTTTTGGTGAAAATTACAACTATACCCCTACGAAACTTCGAATGGTGATTTGAGGAACTAAACGATGTCGGAATGCATTGAAACCAAAGCCATAAGCTTTGTGAGCATGTGATAGACAAGAATACCTCAAAATCCCAATGTACGATTTTTGGTGAAAATTACAACTATACCCCCTACGAAACTTCGAATGGTGATTTGAGGCACTAAACGATGTCGGAATGCACTGAAATCAAAGCCATAAGCTTTGTGAGCATGTGATAGACAAGAATACCTCAAAATCCCAATGTACGATTTTTGGTGAAAATTACAACTATACCCCTACGAAACTTCGAATGGTGATTTGAGGCACTAAACGATGTCAGAATGCATTGAAACCAAAGCCATAAGCTTTGTGAGCATGTGATAGACAAGAATACCTCAAAATCCCAATGTACGATTTTTGGTGAAAATTACAACTATACCCCTACGAAACTTTGAATGCTCATTTGAGGCACTAAACGATGTCGGAATACATTGAAACCAAAGCCATAAGCTTTGTGCACATGTGATAGACAAGAATACCTCAAAATCCCAATATATGATTTTTGGTGAAAATTATAACTATACCCCTACGAAACTTCGAATGGTAATTTGAGGCACTAAACGATGTCGGAATGCATTGAAACCAAAGCTATAAACTTTGTGAGCATGTGATAGACAAGAATACCTCAAAATCCTAATATACGATGTTTGGTGAAAATTACAACTATACCCCTACGAAACTTCGAATAGTGATTAGAGGCACTAAACGATGTCGGAATGCATTGAAACCAAAGCCATAAGCTTTGTGAGCATGTGATAGACAAGAATACCTGAAAACCCCAATGTACGATTTTTGGTGAAAATTACAACTATACCCCCTACGAAACTTCGAATGGTGATTTGAGGCACTAAACAGTGTCGGAATGCATTGAATCTAAAGCCATAAGCTTTGTGAGCATGTGCTAAACAAGAATACCTCAAAATCCCAATGTACGATTTTTGGTGAAAATTGCAAATATACCCCCTACGAAACTTCGAATGGTGATTTCAGGCACTAAACTGTGTCGGAATGCATTGAAACCAAAGCCATAAGCTTTGTGAGCATGTGATAGAAAAGAATACCTCAAATTCCCAATGTACGATTTTTGGTGAAAATTACAACTATACCCCAACGAAACATCGAATGGTGATTTGAGGCACTAAACGATGTCGGAATGCATTGAAACCAAAGCCATAAGCTTTGTGAGCATGTGATAGACAAGAATAGCTAAAAATCCCAATGTACGATTTTTGGAGAAAAAATTACAACTATACCCCTACGAAACTTCGAATGGTGATTTGAGGCACTAAACGGTGTCGGAATGCATTGAAACCAAAGCCATAAGCTTTGTGAGCATGTGATAGACAAGAATACCTCAAAATCAAAATGTACGATTTTTGGTGAAAATTAAAACTATACCTCTACGAAATTTCGAATGGTGATTAGAGGCACTAAACGATGTCGGAATGCATTGAAACCAAAGCCATAAACTTTGTCAGCATGTGATAGACAAGAATACCTCAAAATCCCAATGTACGATTTTTGGTGAAAATTACAACTATACCCTACGAAATTTCGAATGGTGATTTTAGGCACTGAAAAATATCGAAATGCATTGAAACCAAAGCCATAAACTTTGTGAGCATGTGATAGACAAGAATACCTAAAAATCCCAATGTACGATTTTTGGGTGAAAATTACAACTATACCTCTACGAAACTTCGAATGGTGATTTGAGGCACTAAACGATGTCGGAATGTATTGAAACCAAAGCCATAAGCTTTGTGAGCATGTGATAGACAAGAATACCTAAAAATTCCATTGTACTATTTTTGGTGAAAATTACAACTATACCCCTACGAAACAACGAATGGTGATTTGAGGCACTAAACGATGCCGCAATGCATTGAAACCAAAGCCATAAGCTTTGTGAGCATGTGATAAACAAGAATACCTCAAAATCCCAATGTACGATTTTTGTTGAAACTTACAACTATACCCCTACGAAACTTCGAATGGTGATTTGAGGCACTAAACGATGTCGGAATGCATTGAAACCAAAGCAATAAGCTTTGTGAGCATGTGATAGACAAGAATACCTCCAAATCCCAATGTACGATTTTTTGTGAAAATTACAACTATACCCCTACGAAATTTCGAATGGTGATTTGAGGCACTAAATGATGTTGGAATGCATTGAAACCAAAGCCATAAGCTTTGTGAGCATGTGATAGACAAGAATACCTTAAAATCCCAATGTACAATTTTTGGTGAAAATTACAGCTATACCCTACGAAACTTCGAATGGTGATTTGAGGCACTAAACGGTGTTGGAATGCATTGAAATCAAAGCCATAAGCTTTGTGAGCATGTGATAGACAAGAATACATCAAAATCTCAAAGTACGATTTTTGGTGAAAATTACAACTATACCCCTACGAAACTTCGAATGGTGATTTGAGGCACTAAACGATGTCGGAATGCATTGAAACGAAAGCAATAAGCTTTGTGAGCATGTGATAGACAAGAATACCTCCAAATCCCGATGTACGATTTTCGGTGAAAATTACAACTATACCCCTATGAAACTTCGAATGGTGATTTGAGGCCCCAAACAATGTCGGAATGCATTGGAACCAAAGCCATAAGCTTTGTGAGCATGTGATAGACAAGAATACCTCAAAATCCCAATGTACAATTTTTGGTGAAAATTACAGCTATACCCTACGAAACTTCGAATGGTGATTTGAGGCACTAAACGGTGTTGGAATGCATTGAAATCAAAGCCATAAGCTTTGTGAGCATGTGATAGACAAGAATACATCAAAATCTCAAAGTACGATTTTTGGTGAAAATTACAACTATACCCCTACGAAACTTCGAATGGTGATTTGAGGAACTAAACGATGTCGGAATGCATTGAAACCAAAGCCATAAGCTTTGTGAGCATGTGATAGACAAGAATACCTCAAAATCCCAATGTACGATTTTTGGTGAAAATTACAACTATACCCCCTACGAAACTTCGAATGGTGATTTGAGGCACTAAACGATGTCGGAATGCACTGAAATCAAAGCCATAAGCTTTGTGAGCATGTGATAGACAAGAATACCTCAAAATCCCAATGTACGATTTTTGGTGAAAATTACAACTATACCCCTACGAAACTTCGAATGGTTATTTGAGGCACTAAACGATGTAAGAATGCATTGAAACCAAAGCCATAAGCTTTGTGAGCATGTGATAGACAAGAATACCTCAAAATCCCAATGTACGATTTTGGTGAAAATTACAACTATACCCCTACGAAACTTTGAATGCTCATTTGAGGCACTAAACGATGTCGGAATACATTGAAACCAAAGCCATAAGCTTTGTGCACATGTGATAGACAAGAATACCTCAAAATCCCAATATATGATTTTTGGTGAAAATTATAACTATACCCCTACGAAACAACGAATGGTAATTTGAGGCACTAAACGATGTCGCAATGCATTGAAACCAAAGCTATAAACTTTGTGAGCATGTGATAGACAAGAATACCTCAAAATCCTAATATACGATGTTTGGTGAAAATTACAACTATACCCCTACGAAACTTCGAATAGTGATTTGAGGCACTAAACGATGTCGGAATGCATTGAAACCAAAGCCATAAGCTTTGTGAGCATGTGATAGACAAGAATATCTCAAAATCCCAATGTACGATTTTTGGTGCAAATTATAACTATACCGCTACGAAATTTCGAATGCTGATTAGAGGCACTAAATGATGTCGGAATGCATTGAAACCAAAGCCATAAGCTTTGTGAGCATGTGATAGACAAGAATACCTTAAAATCCCAATGTACAATTTTTGGTGAAAATTACAACTATACCCTACGAAACTTCAAATGGTGATTTGAGGTACTAAACGATGGCGGAATGCATTAAAACCAAAGCGACAAGCTTTGTAAACATGTGATAGATAAGAATACCTCAAAATCCCAATGTACGATTTTAGGTAAAAATTACAACTATACCCCTACGAAACTTCGAATGGTGATTTGTGGCACTAAACGATGTCGGAATGCATTGAAACCAAAGCCATAATCTTTGTGAGCATGTGATAGACAAGAATACCTCAAAATCCCAATGTACGATTTTTGGTGAAAATTACAACTATACCCCTACGAAACTTCAAATGGTGATTTGAGGCACTAAACGATGTCAGAATGCATTGAAACCAAAGCCATAAGCTTTGTGAGCATGTGATAGACAAGAATACCTCAAAATCCTAATATACAATATTTGGTGAAAATTACAACTATACCCCTACGAAACTTCGAATAGTGATTTGAGGCACTAAACGATGTCGGAATGCATTGAAACCAAAGCAATAAGCTTTGTGAGCATGTGATAGACAAGAATATCTCAAAATCCCAATGTACGATTTTTGGTGCAAATTACAACTATACCCCTACGAAACTCTGAATGCTGATTTGAGGTACTAAACGATGTCGGAATGCATTGAAACCAAAGCCATAAGCTTTGTGCACATGTGATAGACAAGAATACCTCAAAATCCCAATGTACGATTTTTGGTAAAAATTACAACTATACCCCTACGAAACTTCTAATGGTGATTTGAGGCAATAAATGATGTCGAAATGCATTGAAACCAAAGCCATAAGCTTTGTGAGCATGTGATAGACAAGAATACCTCAAAATCCCAATATATGATTTTTGGTGAAAATTATAACTATACCCCAACGAAACTTCGAATGGTAATTTGAGGCACTAAACGATGTCAGAATGCATTGAAACCAAAGCCATAAGCTTTGTGAGCATGTGATAGACAAGAATACCTCAAAATCCCAATGTACGATTTTTGGTGAAAATTACAACTATACCCCTACGAAACTTTGAATGCTCATTTGAGGCACTAAACGATGTCGGAATACATTGAAACCAAAGCCATAAGCTTTGTGCACATGTGATAGACAAGAATACCTCAAAATCCCAATATATGATTTTTGGTGAAAATTATAACTATACCCCTACGGAACTTCGAATAATAATTTGAGGCACTAAACGATGTCGGAATGCATTGAAACCAAAGCTATAATCTTTGTGAGCATGTGATAGACAAGAATACCTCAAAATCCTAATATACGATGTTTGGTGAAAATTACAACTACACCCCTACGAAACTTCGAATAGTGATTTGAGGCACTAAACGATGTCGGAATGCATTGAAACCAAAGCCATAAGCTTTGTGAGCATGTGATAGACAAGAATATCTCAAAATCCCAATGTACGATTTTTGGTGCAAATTACAACTATACCCCTACGAAACTCTGAATGCTGATTAGAGGCACTAAACGATGTCGGAATGCATTGAAACCAAAGCCATAAGCTTTGTGAGCATGTGATAGACAAGAATACCTAAAAACTCCAATGTACGATTTTTGGTGAAAATTACAACTATACCCCTACGAAACTTCAAATGGTGATTTGAGGTACTAAACGATGGCGGAATGCATTAAAACCAAAGCCATAAGCTTTGTAAACATGTGATAGATAAGAATACCTCAAAATCCCAATGTACGATTTTAGGTAAAAATTACAACTATACCCCTACGAAACTTCGAATGGTGATTTGTGGCACTAAACGATGTCGGAATGCATTGAAACCAAAGCCATAATATTTGTGAGCATGTGATAGACAAGAATACCTCAAAATCCCAATGTACGATTTTTGGTGAAAATTACAACTATACCCCTACGAAACTTCGAATGGTGATTTGAGGCACTAAACGATGTCAGAATGCATTGAAACCAAAGCCATAAGCTTTGTGAGCATGTGATAGACAAGAATACCTCAAAATCCCAATGTACGATTTTTGGTGAAAATTACAACTATACCCCTACGAAACTTCGAATGGTGATTTGAGGCACTAAACGATGTCGGAATGCATTGAAACCAAAGCCACAAGCTTTGTGAGCATATGATAGACAAGAATACCTCAAAATCCCAATGTACGATTTTTGGTGAAAATTACAACTATACTCCTACGAAACTTTGAATGCTCATTTGAGGCACTAAACGATGTCGGAATACATTGAAACCAAAGCCATAAGCTTTGTGCACATGTGATAGACAAGAATACCTCAAAATCCCAATATATGATTTTTGGTGAAAATTATAACTATACCCCTACGGAACTTCGAATGGTAATTTGAGGCACTAAACGATGTCGGAATGCATTGAAACCAAAGCTATAATCTTTGTGAGCATGTGATAGACAAGAATACCTTAAAATCCTAATATACGATGTTTGGTGAAAATTACAACTATACCCCTACGAAACTTCGAATAGTGATTTTAGGCACTAAACGATGTCGGAATGCATTGAAACCAAAGCCATAAGCTTTGTGAGCATGTGATAGACAAGAATATCTCAAAATCCCAATGTACGATTTTTGGTGCAAATTACAACTATACCCCTAGGAAATCTGAATGCTGATTTGAGGTACTAAACGATGTCGGAATGCATTGAAACCAAAGCCATAAGCTTTGTGCACATGTGATAGACAAGAATACCTCAAAATCCCAATGTACGATTTTTGGTAAAAATTACAACTATACCCCTACGAAACTTCTAATGGTGATTTGAGGCAATAAATGATGTCGAAATGCATTGAAACCAAAGCCATAAGCTTTGTGCACATGTAATAGACAAGAATACCTCAAAATCCCAATATATGATTTTTGGTGAAAATTATAACTATACCCCTACGAAACTTCGAATGGTAATTTGAGGCACTAAACGATGTCGGAATGCATTGAAACTAAAGCCATAAGCTTTGTCAACATATGATAGACAAGAATACATCAAAATCCCAATGTTCGATTTCTGGTGAAAATTACTACTATACCGCTACGAAACTTCAAATGGTGACCTGAGGCACAAAACGATGTCGGAATGCATTGAAACCAAAGCCATAAGCTTTGTGAGCATGTGATAGACAAGAATACCTCAAAATCACAATGTACGATTTTTGGTGAAAATTACAACTATACCTCTACGAAACTTCGAATGGTGATTTGAGGCACTAAACGATGTCGTAATGCATTGAAACCAAAGCAAGAAGCTTTGTGAGCATGTGATAGACAAGAATACCTCAAAATCCAAATGTACAATTTTTGGTGAAAATTACAACTATACCCCTACGAAATTTTGAATGGTGATTTGAGGCACTAAACGATGTCGGAATGCATTGAAACCAAAGCCATAAGTTTTGTGAGCATGTGATAGACAAGGATACCTAAAAATCCCAATGTACGCTTTTTGGTGAAAATTAAAACTATACCCCTACGAAACTTCGAATGGTGATTTGAGGCACTAAACGATGTCGGAATGCATTGAAACCAAAGCCATAAGCTTTGTGATCATGTGATATACAAGAATACCTCAAAATCCCAATGTACGATTTTTGGTGAAAATTACTACTATACCCCTACGAAACTTCGAATGGTGATTTAAGGCACTAAACGATGTCGGAATGCATTGAAATCAAAGCCATAAGCTTTGTGAGCATGTGATAGACAAGAATACCTCAAAATTCCAATGTACGATTTTTGGTGGAAATTACAACGATACCCCTACGAAACTTCGAATGGAGATTTGAGGCACTAAACGATGTCGGAATGCATTGAAACCAAAGTTATATGCATTGTGAGCATGTGATAGACAAGAATACCTCAAAATCCCAATGTACGATTTTTGGTTAAAATTACAGCTATTCCCCTACGAAACTTCAGATGGTGATTTGAGGCACTAAACGATGTCGAAATGCATTGAAACCAAAGCCATAAGGTTTGTGAGCATGTGAGAGACATGAATACCTCAAAATCCCAATGTACGATGTTTGGTGAAACTTACAACTATACCCCTACGAAATTTCGAATGGTGATTTGAGGCACTTAACGATGTCGAAATGCATTGAAACCAAAGCCATAAGCTTTGTGAGCATGTGAGAGACATGAATACCTCAAAATCCCAATGTACGATGTTTGGTGAAACTTACAACATTACCCCTACGAAACTTCGAATGGTGATTTGAGGCACTAAACGATGTCGAAATACATTGAAACCAATGCCATAAGCTTTGTGAGCATGTGATAGACAAGAATACCTCAAAATCCCAATGTACGATTTTAGGTGAAAATTACTACTATACCCCTACTAAAACCCTAAACCCTAAGAATACCTCAAAATCCCAATGTACGATTTTTGGTGAAAATTACAACTATACCCCTACGATACTTCGAATGGTGATTTGAGGCACTAAACGGTGTCGGAATGCATTGAAACAAAAGCCATAAGCTTTGTGAGCATGTGATAGACAAGAATACCTCAAAATCCCAATGTACGATTTTTGGTGAAAATTACAACTATATCCCTGCGAAACTTCGAATGGTGATTTGAGGCACTAAACAGTATCGGAATGCATTGAAACCAAAGCCATAAGCATTGTGAGCATGTGATAGATAAGAATACCTCAAAATCCCAATGTACGATTTTTGGAGAAAAATTACAACGATACCCCTACGAAACTTCGAATGGTGATTTGAGGCACTAAAATATGTCGAAATGCATTGAAACCAAAGCCATAAGCTTTGTGGGCATGTGATAGACAAGAATACCTCAAAATCCCAATGTACGATTTTTGGTTAAAATTACAGCTATTCCCCTACGAAACTTCAGATGGTGATTTGAGGCACTAAACGATGTCGAAATGCATTGAAACCAAAGCCATAAGCTTTGTGAGCATGTGAGAGACATGAATACCTCAAAATCCCAATGTACGATGTTTGGTGAAACTTACAACTATACCCCTACGAAATTTCGAATGGTGATTTGAGGCACTAAACGATGTCGAAATGCATTGAAACCAAAGCCATAAGCTTTGTGAGCATGTGAGAGACATGAATACCTCAAAATCCCAATGTACGATGTTCGGTGAAACTTACAACTATACCCCTACGAAACTTCGAATGGTGATTTGAGGCACTAAACGATGTCGGAATGCATTGAAACCAAAGCCATAAGCTTTGTGAGCATGTGAGAGACATGAATACCTCAAAATCCCAATGTACGATGTTTGGTGAAACTTACAACATTACCCCTACGAAACTTCGAATGGTGATTTGAGGCACTAAACGATGTCGGAATACATTGAAACCAATGCCATAAGCTTTGTGAGCATGTGATAGACAAGAATACCTCAAAATTCCAATGTACGATTTTTGGTAAAAATTACTACTATACCCCTACTAAAACCCTAAACCCTAAGAATACCTCAAAATCCCAATGTACGATTTTTGGTGAAAATTACAACTATACCCCTACGATACTTCGAATGGTGATTTGAGGCACTAAACGGTGTCGGAATGCATTGAAACCAAAGCTATAAACTTTGTGGGCATGTGATAGACAAGAATACCTCAAAATCCCAATGTACGATTTTTGGTGAAAATTACAACTATACCCCTACGAAACTTTGAATGCTGATTTGAGGCACTAAACGATGTCGGAATGCATTGAAACCAAAGCCATAAGCTTTGTGCACATGTGATAGACAAGAATACCTCAAAATCCCAATATATGATTTTTGGTGAAAATTATAACTATACCCCTACGAAACTTCGAATGGTAATTTGAGGCACTAAACGATGTCGGAATGCATTGAAACCAAAGCTATAAACTTTGTGAGCATGTGATAGACAAGAATACCTCAAAATCCTAATATACAATATTTGGTGAAAATTACAACTATACCCCTACGAAACTTCGAATGGTGATTGGAGGCACTAAACGGTGTCGGAATGCATTGAATCCAAACCCATAAGCTTTGTGAGCATGTGATAAACAAGAATACCTCAAAATCCCAATGTACGATTTTTGGTGAAAATTACAAATATACCCCATACGAAACTTCGAATGGTGATTTCAGGCACTAAACTATGTCGGAATGCATTGAAACCAAAGCCATAAGCTTTGTGAGCATGTGATAGACAAGAATACCTCAAAATCCCAATGTACGATTTTTGGTGAAAATTACTACTATACCCCCTACGAAACTTCGAATGGTGATTTGAGGCACTAAACGGTGTCGGAATGCGTTGAAACCAAAGCTATAAGCTTTGTGGGCATGTGATATACAAGAATACCTCATAATCCCAATGTACGATTTTTTGTGAAAATTACAACTATACCCATGCGAAACTTCGAATGGTGATTAGAGGCACTAAACGATGTCGGAATGCATTGAAACCAAAGCCATAAGCTTTGTGAGCATGTGATAGACAAGAAAACCTAAAAATCCCAATGTACGATTTTTGGTGAAAATTACAACTATACCCCTACGAAACTTCGAATGGTGATTTGAGGCACTAAACGATGTCGGAATGCGTTGAAACCAAAGCCATAAGCTTTGTGAGCATGTGATAGACAAGAATACCTCATAATCCCAATGTACAATTTTTGGTGAAAATTACAACTATACCCCTACGAAATTTTGAATTGTGATTTGAGGCACTAAACGATGTCGGAATGCTTTAAAACCAAAGCCATAAGTTTTGTGAGCATCTGATAGACAAGGATACCTAAAAATCCCAATGTACGCTTTTTGGTGAAAATTAAAACTATACCCCTACGAAACTTCGAATGGTGATTTGAGGCACTAAACGATGTCGGAATACATTGAAACCAAAGCCATAAGCTTTGTGATCATGTGATATACAAGAATACCTCAAAATCTCAATGTACGATTTTTGGTGAAAATTACTACTATACCCCTACGAAACTTCGAATGGTGATTTAAGGCACTAAACGATGTCGGAATGCATTGAAATCAAAGCCATAAGCTTTGTGAGCATGTGATAGACAAGAATACCTCAAAATCCCAATGTACGATTTTTGGTGGAAATTACAACGATACCCCTATGAAACTTCGAATGGAGATTTGAGGCACTAAACGATGTCGGAATGCATTGAAACCAAAGTTATATGCATTGTGAGCATGTGATAGACAAGAATACCTCAAAATCTCAATGTACGATTTTTGGTTAAAATTACAGCTATACCCCTACGAAACATCAGATGGTGATTTGAGGCACTAAACGATGTCGGAATGCATTGAAACCAAAGCCATAAGTTTTGTGAGCATGTGATAGACAAGAATACCTCAAAATCCCAATGTACGATTTTTGGTGAAAATTACTACTATACCCCTACTAAAACCCTAAACCCTAAGAATACCTCAAAATCCCAATGTACGATTTTTGATGAAAATTACTACTATACCCCTACGAAACTTCGAATGGTGATTTGAGGCACTAAACGGTATCGAAATGCATTGAAACCAAAGCCATAAGCGTTGTGAGCATGTGATAAATAAGAATACCTCAAAATCCCAATGTACGATTTTTGGTGAAAATTGCAAATATACCCCCTACGAAACTTCGAATGGTGATTTCAGGCACTAAACTGTGTCGGAATGCATTGAAACCAAAGCCATAAGCTTTGTGAGCATGTGATAGACAAGAATACCTCAAATTCCCAATGTACGATTTTTGGTGAAAATTACAACTATACCCCAACGAAACTTCGAATGGTGATTTGAGGCACTAAACGATGTCGGAATGCATTGAAACCAAAGCCATAAGCTTTGTGAGCATGTGATAGAAAAGAATAGCTAAAAATCCCAATGTACGATTTTTGGAGAAAATTACAACTATAACCCTACGAAACTTCGAATGGTGATTTGAGGCACTAAACGGTGTCGGAATGCATTGAAACCAAAGCCATAAGCTTTGTGAGCATGTGATAGACAAGAATACCTCAAAATCAAAATGTACGATTTTTGGTGAAAATTAAAACTATACCCCTACGAAATTTCGAATGGTGATTAGAGGCACTAAACGATGTCGGAATGCATTGAAACCAAAGCCATAAGCTTTGTGAGCATGTGATAGACAAGAATACCTCAAAATCCCAATGTACGATTTTTGGTGAAAATTACAACTATCCCCCTACGAAACTTCGAATGGTGATTT
This sequence comes from Verbascum thapsus, assembly GCA_963669365.1. NCBI lineage: Eukaryota > Viridiplantae > Streptophyta > Magnoliopsida > Lamiales > Scrophulariaceae > Verbascum > Verbascum thapsus. The sequence goes on from OY770115.1 coordinate 9,473,594, forward strand.
GAGGCACTAAACAGTGTCGGAATGCATTGAATCTAAAGCCATAAGCTTTGTGAGCATGTGATAAACAAGAATACCTTAAAATCCCTATGTACGATTTTTGGTGAAAATTGCAAATATACCCTCTACGAAACTTCGAATGGTGATTTCAGGCACTAAACTGTGTCGGAATGCATTGAAACCAAAGTCATAAGCTTTGTGAGCATGTGATAGATAAGAATACCTCAAATTCCCAATGTACGATTTTTGGTGAAAATTACAACTATACCCCAACGAAACTTCGAATGGTGATTTGAGGCACTAAACGGTGTCGGAATGCATTGAAACCAAAGCCATAAGCTTTGTGAGCATGTGATAGAAAAGAATAGCTAAAAATCCCAATGTACGATTTTTGGGTGAAATTTACAACTATACCCCAACGAAACTTCGAATGGTCATTTGAGGCACTAAACGATGTCGGAATGTATTGAAACCAAAGCCATAAGCTTTGTGAGCATGTGATAGACAAGAATACCTAAAAATACAATTGTACGATTTTTGGTGAAAATTAGAACTATACCCCTACGAAACAACGAATGGTGATTTGAGGCACTAAACGATGCCGCAATGCATTGAAACCAAAGCCATAAGCTTTGTGAGCATGTGATAAACAAGAATACCTCAAAATCCCAATGTACGATTTTTGGTGCAAATTACAACTATACCCCTACGAAACTCTGAATGCTGATTTGAGGTACTAAACGATGTCGGAATGCATTGAAACCAAAGCCATAAGCTTTGTGCACATGTGATAGACAAGAATACCTCAAAATCCCAATGTACGATTTTTGGTAAAAATTACAACTATACCGCTACGAAACTTCTAATGGTGATTTGAGGCAATAAATGATGTCGAAATGCATTGAAACCAAAGCCATAAGCTTTGTGCACATGTAATAGACAAGAATACCTCAAAATCCCAATATATGCTTTTTGGTGAAAATTACAACTATACCCCTACGAAACTTCGAATGGTAATTTGAGGCACTAAACGATGTCGGAATGCATTGAAACCAAAGCCATAAGCTTTGTGAACATGTGATAGACAAGAATACATCAAAATCCCAATGTTCGATTTCTGGTGAAAATTACTACTATACCGCTACGAAACATCAAATGGTGACTTGAGGCACAAAACGATGTCGGAATGCATTGAAACCAAAGCCATAAGCTTTGTGAGCATGTGATAGACAAGAATACCTCAAAATCACAATGTACGATTTTTGGTGAAAATTACAACTATACCTCTACGAAACTTCGAATGGTGATTTGAGGCACTAAACGATGTCGTAATGCATTGAAACCAAAGCAAGAAGCTTTGTGAGCATGTGATAGACAAGAATACCTCATAATCCAAATGTACAATTTTTGGTGAAAATTACAACTATACCCCTACGAAATTTTGAATGGTGATTTGAGGCACTAAACGATGTCGGAATGCATTGAAACCAAAGCCATAAGTTTTGTGAGCATGTGATAGACAAGGATACCTAAAAATCCCAATGTACGCTTTTTGGTGAAAATTAAAACTATACCCCTACGAAACTTCGAATGGTGATTTGAGGCACTAAACGATGTCGGAATACATTGAAACCAAAGCCATAAGCTTTGTGATCATGTGATATACAAGAATACCTCAAAATCCCAATGTACGATTTTTGGTGAAAATTACTACTATACCCCTACGAAACTTCGAATGGTGATTTAAGGCACTAAACGATGTCGGAATGCATTGAAATCAAAGCCATAAGCTTTGTGAGCATGTGATAGACAAGAATACCTCAAAATCCCAATGTACGATTTTTGGTGGAAATTACAACGATACCCCTACGAAACTTCGAATGGAGATTTGAGGCACTAAACGATGTCGGATTGCATTGAAACCAAAGTTATATGCATTGTGAGCATGTGATAGACAAGAATACCTCAAAATCCCAATGTACGATTTTTGGTTAAAATTACAGCTATACCCCTACGAAACATCAGATGGTGATTTGAGGCACTAAACGATGTCGGAATGCATTGAAACCAAAGCCATAAGTTTTGTGAGCATGTGAGAGACATGAATAAATCAAAATCCCAATGTACGATGTTTGGTGAAACTTACAACTATACCCCTACGAAACTTCGAATGGTGATTTGAGGCACTAAACGATGTTAGAATCTATTGAAACCAAAGCCATAAGTTTTGTGAGCATGTGATAGACAAGAATAGTTAAACATTCCAATGTACGCTTTTTGGTGAAAATTAAAACAATACCCCTACGAAACTTCGAATGGTGATTTGCGGCACTAAACGATGTCGGAATACATTGAAACTAAAGCCATAAGCTTTGTGGGCATGTGATAGACAAGAATACCTCAAAATCCCAATGTACGATTTTTGGTGAAAATTACTACTATACCCCTACTAAAACCCTAAACCCTAAGAATACCTCAAAATCCCAATGTACGATTTTTGGTGAAAATTACTACTATACCCCTACGAAACTTCGAATGGTGATTTGAGGCACTAAACGGTATCGAAATGCATGGAAACCAAAGCCATAAGCGTTGTGAGCATGTGATAAATAAGAATACCTCAAAATCCCAATGTACGATTTTTGGTGAAAATTGCAACTATACCCCAACGAAACTTCGAATGGTGATTTGAGGCACTAAACGATGTCGGAATGCATTGAAACCAAAGCCATAAGCTTTGTGAGCATGTGATAGAAAAGAATAGCTAAAAATCCCAATGTACGATTTTTGGAGAAAATTACAACTATACCCCTACGAAACTTCAAATGGTGATTTGAGGCACTAAACGGTGTCGGAATGCATTGAAATCAAAGCCATAAGCTTTGTGAGCATGTGATAGACAAGAATACCTCAAAATCAAAATGTACGATTTTTGGTGAAAATTAAAACTATACCCCTACGAAATTTCGAATGGTGATTAGAGGCACTAAACGATGTCGGAATGCGTTGAAACCAAAGCCATAAGCTTTGTGAGCATGTGATAGACAAGAATACCTTAAAATCCCAATGTACGATTTTTGGTGAAAATTACAACTATACCCCTACGAAACTTCGAATGGTGATTTGAGGCACTAAACAGTGTCAGAATGCATTGAATCTAAAGCCATAAGCTTTGTGAGCATGTGATAAACAAGAATACCTCAAAATCCCAATGTACGATTTTTGGTGAAAATTGCAAATATACCCCCTACGAAACTTCGAATGGTGATTTCAGGCACTAAACTGTGTCGGAATGCATTGAAACCAAAGCCATAAGCTTTGTGAGCATGTGATAGACAAGAATACCTCAAATTCCCAATGTACGATTTTTGGTGAAAATTACAACTATACCCCAACGAAACTTCGAATGGTGATTTGAGGCACTAAACGATGTCGGAATGCATTGAAACCAAAGCCATAAACTTTGTGAGCATGTGATAGACAAGAATACCTAAAAATCCCAATGTACGATTTTTGGGTGAAAATTACAACTATACCTCTACGAAACTTCGAATGGTGATTTGAGGCACTAAACGATGTCGTAATGCATTGAAACCAAAGCAAGAAGCTTTGTGAGCATGTGATAGACAAGAATACCTCAAAATCCAAATGTACAATTTTTGGTGAAAATTACAACTATACCCCTACGAAATTTTGAATGGTGATTTGAGGCACTAAACGATGTCGGAATGCATTGAAACCAAAGCCATAAGTTTTGTGAGCATGTGATAGACAAGGATACCTAAAAATCCCAATGTACGCTTTTTGGTGAAAATTAAAACTATACCCCTACGAAACTTCGAATGGTGATTTGAGGCACTAAACGATGTCGGAATACATTGAAACCAAAGCCATAAGCTTTGTGATCATGTGATATACAAGAATACCTCAAAATCCCAATGTACGATTTTTGGTGAAAATTACTACTATACCCCTACGAAACTTCGAATGGTGATTTAAGGCACTAAACGATGTCGGAATGCATTGAAATCAAAGCCATAAGCTTTGTGAGCATGTGATAGACAAGAATACCTCAAAATCCCAATGTACGATTTTTGGTGGAAATTACAACGATACCCCTACGAAACTTCGAATGGAGATTTGAGGCACTAAACGATGTCGGAATGCATTGAAACCAAAGTTATATGCATTGTGAGCATGTGATAGACAAGAATACCTCAAAATCCCAATGTACGATTTTTGGTTAAAATTACAGCTATACCCCTACGAAACATCAGATGGTGATTTGAGGCACTAAACGATGTCGGAATGCATTGAAACCAAAGCCATAAGTTTTGTGAGCATGTGAGAGACATGAATAAATCAAAATCCCAATGTACGATGTTTGGTGAAACTTACAACTATACCCCTACGAAACTTCGAATGGTGATTTGAGGCACTAAACGATGTTAGAATCTATTGAAACCAAAGCCATAAGTTTTGTGAGCATGTGATAGACAAGAATAGTTAAACATTCCAATGTACGCTTTTTGGTGAAAATTAAAACAATACCCCTACGAAACTTCGAATGGTGATTTGCGGCACTAAACGATGTCGGAATACATTGAAACTAAAGCCATAAGCTTTGTGGGCATGTGATAGACAAGAATACCTCAAAATCGCAATGTACGATTTTTGGTGAAAATTACTACTATACCCCTACTAAAACCCTAAACCCTAAGAATACCTCAAAATCCCAATGTACGATTTTTGGTGAAAATTACTACTATACCCCTACGAAACTTCGAATGGTGATTTGAGGCACTAAACGGTATCGAAATGCATGGAAACCAAAGCCATAAGCGTTGTGAGCATGTGATAAATAAGAATACCTCAAAATCCCAATGTACGATTTTTGGTGAAAATTGCAACTATACCCCAACGAAACTTCGAATGGTGATTTGAGGCACTAAACGATGTCGGAATGCATTGAAACCAAAGCCATAAGCTTTGTGAGCATGTGATAGAAAAGAATAGCTAAAAATCCCAATGTACGATTTTTGGAGAAAATTACAACTATACCCCTACGAAACTTCAAATGGTGATTTGAGGCACTAAACGGTGTCGGAATGCATTGAAATCAAAGCCATAAGCTTTGTGAGCATGTGATAGACAAGAATACCTCAAAATCAAAATGTACGATTTTTGGTGAAAATTAAAACTATACCCCTACGAAATTTCGAATGGTGATTAGAGGCACTAAACGATGTCGGAATGCGTTGAAACCAAAGCCATAAGCTTTGTGAGCATGTGATAGACAAGAATACCTTAAAATCCCAATGTACGATTTTTGGTGAAAATTACAACTATACCCCTACGAAACTTCGAATGGTGATTTGAGGCACTAAACAGTGTCAGAATGCATTGAATCTAAAGCCATAAGCTTTGTGAGCATGTGATAAACAAGAATACCTCAAAATTCCAATGTACGATTTTTGGTGAAAATTGCAAATATACCCCCTACGAAACTTCGAATGGTGATTTCAGGCACTAAACTGTGTCGGAATGCATTGAAACCAAAGCCATAAGCTTTGTGAGCATGTGATAGACAAGAATACCTCAAATTCCCAATGTACGATTTTTGGTGAAAATTACAACTATACCCCAACGAAACTTCGAATGGTGATTTGAGGCACTAAACGATGTCGGAATGCATTGAAACCAAAGCCATAAACTTTGTGAGCATGTGATAGACAAGAATACCTAAAAATCCCAATGTACGATTTTTGGGTGAAAATTACAACTATACCTCTACGAAACTTCGAATGGTGATTTGAGGCACTAAACGATGTCGGAATGTATTGAAACCAAAGCCATAAGCTTTGTGAGCATGTGATAGACAAGAATACCTAAAAATTCCATTGTACGATTTTTGGTGAAAATTACAACTATACCCCTACGAAACAGCGAATGGTGATTTGAGGCACTAAACGATGCCGCAATGCATTGAAACCAAAGCCATAAGCTTTGTGAGCATGTGATAAACAAGAATACCTCAAAATCCCAATGTACGATTTTTGTTGAAAATTACAACTATACCCCCTACGAAACTTCGAATTGTGATTTGAGGCACTAAACGATGTCGGAATGCATTGAAACCAAAGCAATAAGCTTTGTGAGCATGTGATAGACAAGAATACCTCCAAATCCCAATGTACGATTTTTTGTGAAAATTACAACTATACCCCTACGAAACTTCGAATGGTGATTTGAGGAACTAAACGATGTCGGAATGCATTGAAACCAAAGTCATAAGCTTTGTGAGCATGTGATAGACAAGAATACCTCAAAATCCCAATGTACGATTTTTGGTGAAAATTACAACTATACCCCCTACGAAACTTCGAATGGTGATTTGAGGCACTAAACGATGTCGGAATGCACTGAAATCAAAGCCATAAGCTTTGTGAGCATGTGATAGACAAGAATACCTCAAAATCTCAATGTACGATTTTTAGTGAAAATTACAACTATACCACATGCGAAACTTCGAATGGTGATTAGAGGCACTAAACGTTGTCGGAATGCATTGAAACCAAAGCCATAAGCTTTGTGAGCATGTGATAGACAAGAATACCTAAAAATCCCAATGTACGATTTTTGGTGAAAATTACAACTATACCCCTACGAAACTTCGAATGGTGATTTGAGGCACTAAACGATGGCGGAATGCATTAAAACCAAAGCCATAAGCTTTGTAAACATGTGATAGATAAGAATACCAAAGTTGGAACCACGGAAGCGAAAAAGAGATGTTTCTCTCTCTAGAAAAAACGCTCTCACATCTCTCTAGAATTATCTTGAACTTTTAAACAATTTTTATGGCAAATTATTCTTCTAGTTGTGGTTTATTTTCATCATCTACATCAATCCATACAAATTCGCCTTCATTTCAGCGTTTTTCACCAGATTTTGACACAATTACAAAGCGTATTCCATCTTTTGGTGATGGGTTTAATGTTCCTGAATTTTTGCAATTGGTTTCAAGGGTTGACGGCACTAATAGAGAGGCCATTAAAGTTCTGGATTTGGATTCAAAGGATTCTCCAAATTCAAATCCTCCGAATAATTCTAAATTTGCAAATTTAGTTGCATCTCCGATCTTGATACGTGAAAAGATGAAAATTGGAGATAAAAATGGTACCAAGTCCGAAGTTTGTTCTAGGATCGAAGATATGTCAAATTTTGTTAAGAATTTCGAGCCCAATTCAAGTTCAAATGACCAAGGTTCTCCTTTGTGTTCGAATATTTCTGATTTTCCGATTTTAAGTCGTGAGAAGCTTAATCAAGGGGGTAAAAATGGAGGAAAATTCGTCCATCCTCCATTAAAGGAGTCACTTGAAGGTTTGAAGAAGAAGATGACTACTACTAAGGCAGGAAATCAAGTGGATTTCTTTCCATCAAAGGCTGATTTTGCTGATTTGGGAGAGGATTCCTTTCCAAAGGTGAATAGAGGGGATGGTTTATTTCCTTCCAAGGCTGATTTATCTAATTTGAAAGGTGATTTACTTCCAAATAAAGACATTGGGGCGGATTGCATTTCCCATAAGCCTAATTTGGCTGATTTGGTTGAGAATGACTTGCCTAAGGTGGAATTGGTGGATGCAAATACAAAGAAGAATGGAAATATGGCAGCTTCGAATTCAAATCCATCTCCTTGCATTGAATCTAATCCGGAGCATATTTACTTTGGAAATATTAAGGTGAGTACAAATGGGAAATCTGATGAGTTGCATTCATTCTCTAATTCTACACGTAAAACTCTTCAATACATTAAACCGGAGATCATCAATGGTGAAGTTTTTGTCAAACCTACTTGGGATGTAGCCCGAATAGGTATGAAGCGATGGGAGAATACGGTGGTGGGGTACTTTTTAGGCAAGCGAATTTCGTTCATGGCTGTCAAGAATTTTACTATGTCAATTTGGCGTGGACTGATCGAAGTAAAAGCCACATCCAACGGTTTCTTCTTCTTTAAGTTTGATTCTGAGATTCAAATGATGAATGTGCTTGAAGGAGGGCCTTGGCTCTTTGCGGGGCAGCCTCTATTTCTTGAGCGTTGGAAAGAAGGTATGTCGTTGGAAAAACGAAATCACCAAGAAGTACCAATATGGGTAAAATTCAGAAACTTGCCAACCGAATATTGGACTTCGGAGGGGTTGAGTATGGTGGCTAGCTCAGTTGGACGACCCCTATATCCAGATGCATTTACATCCTCCATGGAAAGGTTAGACTATGCACGTGTTTGTGTTGTAGTAGATATCCACTGGAAGTTTAAGGATCATGTTTTCATGCTCTTACCATCGGACTCGGGTGAGTATAATGGGACGCGAAAGGTGTTCATTGAATATGAATGGAAACCAGCCTTGTGCACATTATGCACCACATTTGGACACAAAGAGGGTGATTGCCGATTGGTGAAGAAGGCTGTACAAAAACCAAAACCAGTCCATATATACGTACAAAAGAATAACGCAATCGACCAAAGGGCTACTTCTGATGCATGGAAGGTAATAACTCGAAAGCAAGCTAAGGACAAGATGAAAGGGGTCAACGAAACTGCTGAATGTATGGTTAATGAGATTCTTGCCTCTCCAACAAAAATTATGCCAGAGGATAATGAGTTTCTAACGAAGAAGAAAGAGATCGTTGACCGTAATCCATTCGCCCTTTTGGAAGGCAATGATATGGAACAAGAAATGAATAAAATGGCTGATCGCCTGTTGCGGGGTCCTATGAACACAACCACCCCTTTAGAAGTGAATAAATGATAAATCACATCAACTGCTAAAGGATTGTGGCATATAGCTTGGTAGTTGATTTACTTAGTACTAGGATAAACCCAATTTGGGTATTCCTTGTAATTTGGAGTAGCATACTATAGCTACATTGGTGCGGTAAGGGCCATTCCCTTATGCGCTTTTTTGTACAAGTTTTACCTTTATTTTAATGCAATTGAACCTTAAACCAAAAAAAAAAAAAAAAAATAGATAAGAATACCTCAAAATCCCAATGTACGATTTTAGGTAAAAATTACAACTATACCCCTACGAAACTTCAAATGGTGATTTGTGGCACTAAACGATGTCGGAATGCATTGAAACCAAAGCCATAATCTTTGTGAGCATGTGATAGACAAGAATACATCAAAATCTCAAAGTACGATTTTTGGTGAAAATTACAACTATACCCCTACGAAACTTCGAATGGTGATTTGAGGCACTAAACGATGTCGGAATGCATTGAAACCAAAGCCATAAGCTTTGTGAGCATGTGATAGACAAGAATACCTCAAAATCCCAATGTACGATGTTTGGTGAAAATTACAACTATACCCCCTACGAAACTTCGAATGGTGATTTGAGGCACTAAACGATGTCGGAATGCACTGAAATCAAAGCCATAAGCTTTGTGAGCATGTGATAGACAAGAATACCTCAAAATCTCAATGTACGATTTTTAGTGAAAATTACAACTATACCACATGCGAAACTTCGAATGGTGATTAGAGGCACTAAACGATGTCGGAATGCATTGAAACCAAAGCCATAAGCTTTGTGAGCATGTGATAGACAAGAATACCTAAAAATCCCAATGTACGATTTTTGGTAAAAATTACAACTATACCCCTACGAAACTTCGATTGGTGATTTGAGGCACTAAACGATGGCGGAATGCATTAAAACCAAAGCCATAAGCTTTGTAAACATGTGATAGATAGGAATACCTCAAAATCCCAATGTACGATTTTAGGTAAAAATTACAACTATACCCCTACGAAACTTCGAATGGTGATTTGTGGCACTAAACGATGTCGGAATGCATTGAAACCAAAGTTATATGCATTGTGAGCATGTGATAGACAAGAATACCTCAAAATCCCAATATACGATTTTTGGTGAAAATTACAACTATACCCCTACGAAACTTCGAATGGTGATTTGAGGCACTAAACGATGTCAGAATGCATTGAAACCAAAGCCATAAGCTTTGTGAGCATGTGATAGACAAGAATACCTCAAAATCCCAATGTACGATTTTTGGTGAAAATTACAACTATAGACCCCTATGAAACTTCGAATGGTGATTTGAGGCACTAAACGATGTCGGAATGCATTGAAACCAAAGCCACAAGCTTTGTGAGCATGTGATAGACAAGAATACCTCAAAATCCCAATGTACGATTTTTGGTGAAAATTACAACTATACCCCTACGAAACTTTGAATGCTGATTTGAGGCACTAAACGATGTCGGAATGCATTGAAACCAAAGCCATAAGCTTTGTGCACATGTGATAGACAAGAATACCTCAAAATCCCAATATATGATTTTTGGTGAAAATTATAACTATACCCCTACGAAACTTCGAATGGTAATTTGAGGCACTAAACGATGTCGGAATGCATTGAAACCAAAGCCATAAGCTTTGAGCACATGTGATAGACAAGAATACCTCAAAATCCCAATATATGATTTTTGGTGAAAATTATAACTATACCCCTACGAAACTTCGAATGGTAATTTGAGGCACTAAACGATGTCGGAATGCATTGAAACCAAAGCTATAAAATTTGTGAGCATGTGATAGACAAGAATACCTCAAAATCCTAATATACGATATTTGGTGAAAATTACAACTATACCCCTACGAAACTTCGAATAGTGATTTGAGGCACTAAACGATGTCGGAATGCATTGAAACCAAAGCCATAAGCTTTGTGAGCATGTGATAGAAAAGAATATCTCAAAATCCCAATGTACGATTTTTGGTGCAAATTACAACTATACCCCTACAAAACTCTGAATGCTGATTTGAGGTACTAAACGATGTCGGAATGCATTGAAACCAAAGCCATAAGCTTTGTGCACATGTGATAGACAAGAATACCACAAAATCCCAATGTACGATTTTTGGTAAAAATTACAACTATACCCCTACGAAACTTCTAATGGTGATTTGAGGCAATAAATGATGTCGAAATGCATTGAAACCAAAGCCATAAGTTTTGTGCACATGTAATAGACAAGAATACCTCAAAATCCCAATATATGATTTTTAGTGAAAATTATAACTATACCCCTATGAAACTTCGAATGGTAATTTGAGGCACTAAACGATGTCGGAATGCATTGAAACCAAAGCCATAAGCTTTGTGAACATGTGATAGACAAGAATACATCAAAATCCCAATGTTCGATTTTTGGTGAAAATTACTACTATACCTCTACGAAACTTCAAATGGTGACTTGAGGCACAAAACGATGTCGGAATGCATTGAAACCAAAGCCATAAGCTTTGTGAGCATGTGATAGACAAGAATACCTCAAAATCACAATGCACGATTTTTGGTGAAAATTACAACTATACCTCTACGAAACTTCGAATGGTGATTTGAGGCACTAAACGATGTCGTAATGCATTGAAACCAAAGCAAGAAGCTTTGTGAGCATGTGATAGACAAGAATACCTCAAAATCCAAATGTACAATTTTTGGTGAAAATTACAACTATACCCCTACGAAATTTTGAATGGTGATTTGAGGCACTAAACGATGTCGGAATGCATTGAAACCAAAGCCATAAGTTTTGTGAGCATGTGATAGACAAGGATACCTAAAAATCCCAATGTACGCTTTTTGGTGAAAATTAAAACTATACCCCTACGAAACTTCGAATGGTGATTTGAGGCACTAAACGATGTCGGAATGCATTGAAACCAAAGCCATAAGCTTTGTGATCATGTGATATACAAGAATACCTCAAAATCCCAATGTACGATTTTTGGTGAAAATTACTACTATACCCCTACGAAACTTCGAATGGTGATTTGAGGCACTAAACGATGTCGGAATGCATTGAAATCAAAGCCATAAGCTTTGTGAGCATGTGATAGACAAGAATACCTCAAAATCCCAATGTACGATTTTTGGTGGAAATTACAACGATACCCCTACGAAACTTCGAATGGAGATTTGAGGCACTAAACGATGTCGGAATGCATTGAAACCAAAGTTATATGCATTGTGAGCATGTGATAGACAAGAATACCTCAAAATCCCAATGTACGATTTTTGGTTAAAATTACAGCTATACCCCTACGAAACTTCAGATGGTGATTTGAGGCACTAAACGATGTCGGAATGCATTGAAACCAAAGCCATAAGCTTTGTGAGCATGTGAGACACATGAATACCTCAAAATCCCAATGTACGATGTTTGGTGAAACTTACAACTATACCCCTACGAAATTTTGAATGGTGATTTGAGGCACTAAACGATGTCGGAATGCATTGAAACCAAAGCGATAAGCTTTGTGAGCATGTGATAGACAAGAATACCTCAAAATCCCAATGTACGATTTTTGGTGGAAATTACAACGATACCCCTACGAAACTTCGAATGGAGATTTGAGGCACTAAACGATGTCGGAATGCATTGAAACCAAAGTTATATGCATTGTGAGCATGTGATAGACAAGAATACCTCAAAATCCCAATGTACGATTTTTGGTTAAAATTACAGCTATACCCCTACGAAACTTCAGATGGTGATTTGAGGCACTAAACGATGTCGGAATGCATTGAAACCAAAGCCATAAGCTTTGTGAGCATGTGAGACACAAGAATACCTCAAAATCCCAATGTACGATTTTTGGGTGAAAATTACAACTATACCTCTACGAAACTTCGAATGGTGATTTGAGGCACTAAACGATGGCGGAATGCATTAAAACCAAAGCCATAAGCTTTGTAAACATGTGATAGATAAGAATACCTCAAAATCCCAATGTACGATTTTAGGTAAAAATTACAACTATACCCCTACGAAACTTCGAATGGTGATTTGTGGCACTAAACGATGTCGGAATGCATTGAAACCAAAGCCATAAGCTTTGTGAGCATGTGATAGACAAGAATACCTCAAAATCTCAATGTACGATTTTTGGTGAAAATTACAACTATACTCCTACGAAACTTCGAATAGTGATTTGAGGCACTAAAAGATGTCGGAATGCGTTGAAACCAAAGCCATAAGCTGTAATGCGCAATGATCTCACACCCGGCCAACAACAAGCATGTCATATATGACGCATTTATATTGATTTACAACATATGAATGACATGACGACATGAATATGATTATTTGCTAACCATATGATAAATGCATGATTTTACGAAAATACTTGCGTACTCATATGTGATACCTGCATTTAGAATGCATTTAATTTGCATCCTCTACTAGTTAAGTAGAAATGACGATTAAGCAGGCACGGCGTTTAGACAATTGACGAGTTAGATTAAGCAGGCATGGCGTGTAGCACTTATCACGAATTGATCAACGAACGGAAAACTTGAGGTGCTTCCCAGGAGGTCACTCATCCTAGAATTGCTCCCCTACGAGCACGCTTAACTTTAGAGTTTTGATCGAATACGGTACACTAGACCTTTCTGTTAATTATTGGGTAAATATATTTTACACACTACGCGTCACTTACGTGTTACCAGTATGTCCCGATTAGTTTAAATACATGACACGTAGAAAATATAACGTACAAATGCATAACACGTAATAAGCTAGCAGCTGTAAATAATTCATTGAATATAATAATATATTTATATATCAAAGTTCACGAACTTAGCTACCAAGTCTTCTGCCGACTGACTTTTCAACTTAATACTTGTATATATATATATATAAATACACACATTAGTCACCATACTTTGCTTTAAACATAGCCACCAAGCATTTAACTTTCCACCTGCCCAATTTATACCATTCTTACGTTCTATATATATGCATGCATGCAATTTCCTAAGCATAAAACAAGAAACAAAGATAGAAATCAGAGAAGGAAAATAGAGAAAGAAAGAGAGAAAGAAAAAGGAGAGAAAAGAGAAATAAAAATAGAGAAAAAGGTTAGAAAAATTCCGGAAAAATAGGTGAATCGACGTACGCGTTACAAGTAAGAATTTTATCGATAATTTTCTTTCAATTTAATCGGTGAATTTAGATTTTTAGTCGAAAATCGTATTTAGGTACCGTATATATGTCGTTTTACAGGTTATATAAACAACTAGCACTATAGGTAGCTTGCGGTAGCGTCACTGTTATCGATTTGAATACTAACAACTTAAGGTAAGAAGAAGTGTTCTTTGACGTATCGTAAGAATCAATATTATGCATTTTATGATTATTATGTTGATTGTTTGAAAGTAAATGTATTATGTGCCGATTGTGTTAAATATTGATGATTTATGATTTATTATATGTGATATTGAAAAGAATGTTATATAATGTGAAATGTTGCGATATATATGATTATGACGCATTATTATGATATACATGTGAAGAGAACGTTTTCGAAAGTGAGGTTTGGTATTTGATTGGCGGTAGGGTAGGCACGGGACGCGGGAGGGACCGGCGGACCCACAGAGGGTGGTGAATACCTTGAGGTGTAAAAACCAAGATAGATAAAGCCACGATATATGATGGAGCTAGCGGCTAATATCATCGACCGAAAGGTCGGTATGAGAACCCCCGCGATGCTTCTTTTTATGGCCATTTATGAACAGGTTCCGAAAACAGACGCCTATCATCATCAATTGAATACCATACTTCGGGGTACCCATAAGAGGAAAAAGATAATGTTTTAAATGAGCTATGCATTATTGACTGTCTTATGTGCTACGTGATATATTGTTATAACTGAGCTTCTTCTTACTGAGCCATTAGCTCATTAGATTCTTATGATGCAGGTGATGATTGATGTACATATGTGAAGGTTGTCCAAGCATCCCGAGCGGTCAGACAGAGCTATGTTCATATGCCGTGTTTCGAGTGTTTTGTAGCTCAAAAACTCTGATTTTGTTAAATAGCCGCTCTATTATGGTTTTGTAAACAAACTTATGTTTATGTACATGGTTTGGTTTGTAAAAGAAAAAAATGGTTTGTTTTATTTCAAAATGTGTATTTTTATTATTTCAGAAAACCATAACATTTACGAAAGAAAAAAGGTCATCGTTCCCGGGTCCCGGTCTGGGGGCGTGACATAAGCTTTGTGAGCATGTGATAGACAAGAATACCTCAAAATCCGAACGTACGATTTTTGGTGAAAATTACAACTATACCCCTACGAAACTTTGAATGGTGATTTGTGGCACTAAATGATGTCGGAATGCATTGAAACCAAAGCCATAAGCTTTGTGAGCATGTGATAAACAAGAATACCTCAAAATCCCGATGTACAATTTTTGTTGAAAATTACAACTATACTCCTACGAAACTTCGAATGGTGATTTGAGGCACTAAACGATGTCGGAATGCATTGAAACCAAAGTTATAAGCTTTGTGAGCATGTGATAGACAAGAATACCTCAAAATCCCAACGTACGATTTTTGTGAAAATTACAACTATACCCCTACGAAACTTCGAATGGTGATTTGAGGCACTAAACGGTGTCGGAATGCATTGAAACCAAAGCGATAAGCTTTGTGAGCATGTGATAGACAAGAATACCTCAAAATCCCAATGTACGATTTTTGGTGAAAATTACAACTATACCCCTACGAAACTTCGAATGGTGATTGGAGGCACTAAACGGTGTCGGAATGCATTGAATCCAAACCCATAAGGTTTGTGAGCATGTGATAAACAAGAATACCTCAAAATCCCAATGTACAATTTTTGGTGAAAATTACAAATATACCCCCTACGAAACTTCGAATGGTGATTTCAGGCACTAAACTATGTCGGAATGCATTGAAACCAAAGCCATAAGGTTTGTGAGCATGTGATAGACAAGAATACCTCAAAATCCCAATGTACGATTTTTTGTGAAAATTACAACTATACCCCTATGAAACTTCGAATGGTGATTAAAGGCACTAAAAGATGTCGGAAATCATTGAAACCAAAGCCATAAGCTTTGTGAGCATGTGATAGACAAGAATACATCAAAATCCCAATGTACGATTTTTGGTGAAAGTTACAACTATACCCTAGGAAACTTCGAATGGTGATTTAGGCACTAAACGATATCGGATTGCATTGAAACCAAAGCTATAAGCTTTGTGAGCATGTGATAGACAAGAATACCTAAAATCCCAATGTACGATTTTGGGTAAAAATTACTACTATACCCCTACAAAACTTCGAATGGTGATTTGAGGCACTAAACGATGTCGGAATGCATTGAAACCAAAGCCATAAGCTTTGTGAGCATGTGATAGACAAGAATACCTCAAATTTCCAATGTACGATTTTTGATGAAAATTACAACTATACCCCCTGCGAAATTTCGAATGGTGATTTGAGGCACTAAACGATGGCGGAATGCATTGAAATCAAAGCGATAAGCTTTGTGAGCATGTTATAGACAAGAATACCTCAAAATCCCAATATACGATTTTTGGTGAAAATTACAACTATACCCCCTACGAAACTTCGAATGGTGATTTGAGGCACTAAACGATGGCGGAATGCATTAAAACCAAAGCCATAAGCTTTGTGAGCATGTGATAAACAAGAATACCTCAGAATCCCAATGAACGATTTTTGGTGAAAATTACAACTATACCCCCTACGAAACTTCGAATGGTGATTTCAGGCACTAAACGATGTCGGAATGCATTGAAATCAAAGCGATAAGCTTTGTGAGCATGTGATAGACAAGAATACCTCAAAATCCCAATGTACGATTTTTGGTGAAAATTACAACTATACCCCTACGAAACTTCGAATGGTGATTTGAGGCACTAAACGATGGCGGAATGCATTAAAACCAAAGCCATAAGCATTGTAAACATGTGATAGACAAGAATACTTCAAAATCCCAATGTACGATTTTTGGGTAAAAATTACAACTATACCCCTACGAAACTTCGAATGGTGATTTGAGGCACTAAACGATGTCGGAATCCATTGAAACCAAAGCGATAAGCTTTGTGAGCATGTGATAGACAAGAATACCTCAAAATCCCAATGTACGATTTTTGGTGAAAATTACAACTAGACCCCCTGCGAAATTTCGAATGGTGATTTGAGGCACTAAACGATGGCGGAATGCATTGAAATCAAAGCGATAAGCTTTGTTAGCATGTGATGGACAAGAATACCTCAAAATCCCAATGTACGATTTTTGGTGAAAATTACAACTATACACCCTGCGAAACTTCGAATGGTGATTTGAGGCACTAAACGATGGCGGAATGCATTAAAACCAAAGCCATAAGCTTTGTGAGCATGTGATAAACAAGAATACCTCAGAATCTCAATGAACGATTTTTGGTGAAAATTACAACTATACCCCCTACGAAACTTTGAATGGTGATTTCAGGCACTAAACGATGTCGGAATGCATTGAAATCAAAGCGATAAGCTTTGTGACCATGTGATAGACAAGAATACCTCAAAATTCCAATTTACGATTTTTGGTGAAAATTACAACTATACCCCTACGAAACTTCGAATGGTGATTTGAGGCACTAAACGATGGCGGAATGCATTAAAACCAAAGCCATAAGCATTGTAAACATGTGATAGACAAGAATACCTCAAAATCCCAATGTACGATTTTTGGTGAAAATTACAACTATACCCCTACGAAACTTCGAATGGTGATTTGAGACACTAAACGATGTCGGAATGCATTGAAATCAAAGCGATAAGCTTTGTGAGCATGTGATAGACAAGAATACTTCAAAATCCCAATGTACGATTTTTGTTGAAAATTACAACTATACCCCCTACGAAACTTCGAATGGTGATTGGAGGCACTAAACGGTGTCGGAATGCATTGAATCCAAACCCATAAGCTTTGTGAGCATGTGATAAACAAGAATACCTCAAAATCCCAATGTACAATTTTTGGTGAAAATTACTAATATACCCCCTACGAAACTTCGAATGGTGATTTCAGGCACTAAACTATGTCGGAATGCATTGAAACCAAAGCTATAAGCTTTGTGAGCATGTGATAGACAAGAATACCTCAAAATTCCAATGTACGATTTTTGGTGAAAATTACAACTATACCCTACGAAATTTCGAATGGTGATTATAGGCACTGAACGATATCGAAATGCATTGAAATCAAAGCGATAAGCTTTGTGAGCATGTTATAGACAAGAATACCTCAAAATCCCAATGTACGATTTTTGGTGAAAATTACAACTAGACCCCCTGCGAAATTTCGAATGGTGATTTGAGGCACTAAACGATGGCGGAATGCATTGAAACCAAAGCCATAAGCTTTGTGAGCATGTGATAAACAAGAATACCTCAGAATCCCAATGTACGATTTTTGGTGAAAATTACAACTATACCCCATACGAATCTTCGAATGGTGATTTCAGGCACTAAACGATGTCGGAATGCATTGAAATCAAAGCGATAAGCTTTGTGAGCATGTGATAGACAAGAATACCTCAAAATCAAAATGTACGATTTTTGGTGAAAATTAAAACTATACCCCTACGAAATTTCGAATGGTGATTAGAGGCACTAAACGATGTCGGAATGCATTGAAATCAAAGCCATAAGCTTTGTCAGCATGTGATAGACAAGAATACCTCAAAATCCCAATGTACGATTTTTGGGTGAAAATTACAACTATACCTCTACGAAACTTCGAATGGTGATTTGAGGCACTAAATGATGTCGGAATGTATTGAAACCAAAGCCATAAGCTAATTGAGCATGTGATAGACAAGAATACCTCAAAATCCCAATGTACGATTTTTGTTGAAAATTACAACTATACCCCCTACGAAACTTCGAATGGTGATTTGAGGCACTAAACGATGTCGGAATGCATTGAAACCAAAGCCATAAGCTTTGTGAGCATGTGATAGACAAGAATATCTCAAAATCCCAATGTACGATTTTTTGTGAAAATTACAACTATACCCCTACGAAATTTCGAATGGTGATTTGAGGCACTAAATGATGTCGGAATGCATTGAAACCAAAGCCATAAGCTTTGTGAGCATGTGATAGACAAGAATACCTCAAAATCCCAATGTACAATTTTTGGTGAAAATTACAACTATACCCTACGAAACTTCGAATGGTGATTTGAGGCACTAAACGGTGTTGGAATTCATTGAAATCTAAGCCATAAGCTTTGTGAGCATGTGATAGACAAGAATACATCAAAATCTCAAAGTACGATTTTTGTTGAAAATTTCAACTATACCCCTACGAAACTTCGAATGGTGATTTGAGGCACTAAACGATGTCGGAATGCATTGAAACCAAAGCCATAAGCTTTGTGAGCATGTGATAGACAAGAATACCTCAAAATCCAAATGTACGATTTTTGGTGAAAATTACAACTATACCCCCTACGAAACTTCGATTGGTGATTTGAGGCACTAAATGATGTCGGAATGCACTGAAATCAAAGCCATAAGCTTTGTGAGCATGTGATAGACAAGAATATTTCAAAATCTCAATGTACGATTTTTAGTGAAAATTACAACTATACCCCTACGAAACTTCGAATGGTGATTAGAGGCACTAAACGATGCCGCAATGCATTGAAACCAAAGCCATAAGCTAATTGAGCATGTGATAAACAAGAATACCTCAAAATCCCAATGTACGATTTTTGGTGAAAATTACAAATATACCCCCTACGAAACTTCGAATGGTGATTTCAGGCACTAAACTATGTCGGAATGCATTGAAACCAAAGCCATAAGCTTTGTGAGCATGTGATAGACAATAATACCTCAAAATCCCAATGTACGATTTTTGGTGAAAATTACGACTCTAGCCCTACGAAACTTCGAATGGTGATTAGAGGCACTAAAAGATGTCGGAAATCATTGAAACCAAAGCCATAAGCTTTGTGAGCATGTGATAGACAAGAATACATCAAAATCCCAATGTACGATTTTTGGTGAAAGTTACAACTATACCCTACGAAACTTCGAATGGTGATTTGAGGCACTAAACGGTGTTGGAATTCATTGAAATCAAAGCCATAAGCTTTGTGAGCATGTGATAGACAAGTATACATCAAAATCTCAAAGTACGATTTTTGGTGAAAATTACAACTATACCCCCTACGAAACTTCGAATGGTGATTTCAGGCACTAAACGCGGCATGCATTGAAATCAAAGCGATAAGCTTTGTGAGCATGTGATAGACAAGAATACCTCAAAATCCCAATGTACGATTTTTGGTGAAAATTACAACTATACCCCTACGAAACTTCGAATGGTGATTTGAGGCACTAAACGATGGCGGAATGCATTAAAACCAAAGCCATAAGCATTGTAAACATGTGATAGACAAGAATACCTCAAAATCTCAATGTACGATTTTTGGTGAAAATTACAACTATACCCCTACGAAACTTCGAATGGTGATTTGAGACACTAAACGATGTCGGAATGCATTGAAACCAAAGCCATAAGCTTTGTGAGCATGTGATAAACAAGAATACCTCAGAATCCCAATGTACGATTTTTGGTGAAAATTACAACTATACCCCCTACGAAACTTCGAATGGTGATTTCAGGCACTAAACGATGTCGGAATGCATTGAAACCAAAGCCATAAGCTTTGTGAGCATGTGATAGACAAGAATACCTCAAAATCTCAACGTACGATTTTTAGTGAAAATTACAACTATACCCCTACGAAACTTCGAATGGTGATTTGAGACACTAAACGATGTCGGAATGCATTGAAATCAAAGCGATAAGCTTTGTGAGCATGTGATAGACAAGAATACCTCAAAATCCCAATGTACGATTTTTGGTGAAAATTACAACTATACCCTTACGAAACTTCGAATGGTGATTTGAAGCACTAAACGGTGTCGGAATGCATTGAAACCAAAGCCATAAGCTTTGTGAGCATGTGATAAACAAGAATACCTCAGAATCCCAATGTACGATTTTTGGTGAAAATTACAACTATACCCCCTACGAAACTTCGAATGGTGATTTCAGGCAATAAACGATGTCGGAATGCATTGAAACCAAAGCCATAAGCTTTGTGAGCATGTGATAGACAAGAATACCTCAAAATCCCAATGTACGATTTTTGGTGAAAATTACAACTATACCCCTACGAAACTTCGAATGGTGATTTGAGGCACTAAACGATGTCCGAATGCATTGAAACCAAAGCCATAAGCTTTGTGAGCATGTGATAGACAAGAATACCTCAAAATCCCAATTTACGTTTTTTGGTGAAAATTACAACTATACCCCTACGAAACTTCGAATGGTGATTTGAGGCACTAAACGATGTCGGAATGCATTGAAACGACAGCCATAAGATTTGTGAGCATGTGATAGACAAGAATACCTCAAAATCCCAATGTACGATTTTTGGTGAAAATTACAATTATACCCCTACGAAACTTCGAATGGTGATTTGAGGCACTAAACGATGCCGCAATGCATTGAAACCAAAGACATAAACTTTGTGAGCATGTGATAGACAATAATACCTCAAAATCCCAATGTACGATTTTTGGTAAAAATTACAACTATACCTCCTGCGAAACTTCGAATGGTGATTTGAGGCACTAAACGATGTCGGAATGCATTGAAACCAAAGCCATAAGCTTTGTGAGCATGTGATAGACAAGAATACCTCAAAATCCCAATGTACGATTTTTGGTGAAAATTACAACTATACCCCTACGAAACTTCGAATGGTGATTTGAGGCACTAAATAGTGTCGGAATGCATTGAATCTAAAGCCATAAGCTTTGTGAGCATGTGATAAACAAGAATACCTCAAAATTCCAATGTACGATTTTTGGTGAAAATTGCAAATATACCCCCTACGAAACTTCGAATGGTGATTTCAGGCACTAAACTGTGTCGTAATGCATTGAAACCAAAGCCATAAGCTTTGTGAGCATGTGATAGACAAGAATACCTCAAATTCCCAATGTACGATTTTTGGTGAAAATTATAACTATACCCCAACGAAACTTCGAATGGTGATTTGAGGCACTAAACGATGTCGGAATGCATTGAAACCAAAGCCATAAGCTTTGTGAGCATGTGATAGACAAGAATAGCTAAAAATCCCTATGTACGATTTTTGGTGAAAATTACAACTATACCCCTACGAAACTTCGAATGGTGATTTGAGGCACTAAACGGTGTCGGAATGCATTGAAACCAATGCCATAAGCTTTGGAGCATGTGATACACAAGAATACCTCAAAATCGCAATGTACGATTTTTGGCGAAAATTACAACTATACCCCTACGAAACTTTGAATGGTGATTTGAGGCACTAAACGGTGTCGGAATGCATTGAAACCAAAGCCATAAGCTTTGTGAGCATGTGATAGACAAGAATACCTCAAAATCAAAATGTACGATTTTTGGTGAAAATTAAAACTATAACCCTACGAAATTTCGAATGGTGATTAGAGGCACTAAACGATGTCGGAATGCATTGAAACCAAAGCCATAAGCTTTGTCTGCATTTGATAGACAAGAATACCTCAAAATCCCAATGTACAATTTTTGGTGAAAATTACAACTATACCCTACGAAATTTCGAATGGTGATTTGAGGCACTAAACGGTGTTGGAATTCATTGAAATCAAAGCCATAAGCTTTGTGAGCATGTGATAGACAAGAATACATCAAAATCTCAAAGTACGATTTTTGGTGAAAATTACAATTATACCCCTACGAAACTTCGAATGGTGATTTGAGGCACTAAACGATGTCGGAATGCATTGAAACCAAAGCCATAAGCTTTGTGAGCATGTGATAGACAAGAATACCTCAAAATCCAAATGTACGATTTTGGTGAAAATTACAACTATACCCCCTTCGAAACTTCGAATGGTGATTTGAGGCACTAAACGATGTCGGAATACGCTGAAATCAAAGCCATAAGCTTTGTGAGTATGTGATAGACAAGAATATCTCAAAATCTCAATGTACGATTTTTAGTGAAAATTACAACTATAACCCATGCGAAACTTCGAATGGTGATTAGAGACACTAAACGATGTCGGAATGCATTGAAACCAAAGCCATAAGCTTTGTGAGCATGTGATAGACAAGAATACCTAAAAACCCCAATGTACGATTTTTGGTGAAAATTACAACTATACCCCTACGAAACTTCGAATGGTGATTTGAGGCACTAAACGATGGCGGAATGCATTAAAACCAAAGCCATAAGCTATGTAAACATGTGATAGATAAGAATACCTCAAAATCCCAATGTACAATTTTAGGTAAAAATTACAACTATACCCCTACGAAACTTCGAATGGTGATTTGAAACCAAAGATATAAGCTTTGTGAGCATGTGATAGACAAGAATACCTCAAAATCCCAATGTACGATTTTTGGTGAAAATTAGAACTATACCCCTACGAAACTTCGAATGGTGATTTGAGGTACTAAACGATGTCGGAATGCATTGAAAACAAAGCCATAAGTTTTGTGAGCATGTGATAGACAAGAATACCTTAAAATCCGAATGTACGATTTTTGATGAAAATTACAACTATACCCCTACGAAACTTCGAATGGTGATTTGAGGCACTAAACGATGTCCGAATGCATTGAAACCAAAGCCATAAGCTTTGTGAGCATGTGATAGACAAGAATACCTCAAAATCCCAATTTACGTTTTTTGGTGAAAATTACAACTATACCCCTACGAAACTTCGAATGGTGATTTGAGGCACTAAACGATGTCGGAATGCATTGAAACGAAAGCCATAAGATTTGTGAGCATGTGATAGACAAGAATACCTCAAAATCCCAATGTACGATTTTTGGTGAAAATTACAATTATACCCCCTACGAAACTTCGAATGGTGATTTGAGGCACTAAACGATGTCGGAATGCATTGAAACCAAAGCCATAAGCTTTGTGAGCATGTGATAGACAAGAATACCTCAAAATCCCAATGTACGATTTTTGGTGAAAATTACAACTATACCCCTACGAAACTTCGAATGGTGATTTGAGGCACTAAACAGTGTCGGAATGCATTGAATCTAAAGCCATAAGCTTTGTGAGCATGTGATAAACAAGAATACCTCAAAATCCCAATGTACGATTTTTGGTGAAAATTGCAAATATACCCCCTACGAAACTTCGAATGGTGATTTCAGGCACTAAACTGTGTCGGAATGCATTGAAACCAAAGCCATAAGCTTTGTGAGCATGTGATAGACAAGAATACCTCAAATTCCCAATGTACGGTTTTTTGTGAAAATTACAACTATAACCCTACGAAATTTCGAATGGTGATTTGAGGCACTAAATGATGTCGGAATGCATTGAAACCAAAGCCATAAGCTTTGTGAGCATGTGATAGACAAGAATACCTCAAAATCCCAATGTACGATTTTTGGTGAAAATTACAACTATACCCCTACGAAACTTCGAATGGTGATTAGAGGCACTAAAAGATGTCGGAAATCATTGAAACCAAAGCCATAAGCTTTGTGAGCATGTGGTAGACAAGAATACATCAAAATCCCAATGTACGATTTTTGGTGAATTACAACTATACCCTACGAAACTTCGAATGGTGATTTAGGCACTAAACGATATCGGATTGCATTGAAACCAAAGCTATAAGCTTTGTGAGCATGTGATAGACAAGACTACCTAAAATCCCAATGTACGATTTTTGGGTAAAAATTACAACTATACCCCTACGAAACTTCGAATGGTGATTTGAGGCACTAAACGATGTCGGAATGCATTGAAACAAAAGCCATAAGCTTTGTGAGCATGTGATAGACAAGAATACCTCAAAATCCCAATGTACGATTTTTGGTGAAAATTACAACTATACCCCTACGAAACTTCGAATGGTGATTAGAGGCACTAAAAGATGTCGGAAATCATTGAAACCAAAGCCATAAGCTTTGTGAGCATGTGATAGACAAGAATACATCAAAATCCCAATGTACGATTTTTGGTGAAAATTACAACAATACCCTACGAAACTTCGAATGGTGATTTAGGCACTAAACGATATCGGATTGCATTGAAACCAAAGCTATAAGCTTTGTGAGCATGTGATAGACAAGAATACCTAAAATCCCAATGTACGATTTTTGGGTAAAAATTACAACTATACCCCTACGAAACTTCGAATGGTGATTTGAGGCACTAAACGATGTCGGAATGCATTGAAACCAAAGCCATAAGCTTTGTGAGCATGTCATAGACAAGAATACCTCAAAATCCCAACGTACGATTTTTGGTGAAAATTACAACTATACCCCTACGAAACTTTGAATGGTGATTTGTGGCACTAAATGATGTCGGAATGCATTGAAACCAAAGCCATAAGCTTTGTGAGCATGTGATAGTCAAGAATACCTCAAAATCCCAATGTACAATTTTTGTTGAAAATTACAACTATACTCCTACGAAACTTCGAATGGTGATTTGAGGCACTAAACGATGTCGGAATGCATTGAAACGAAAGCCATAAGATTTGTGAGCATGTGATAGACAAGAATACCTAAAATCCCAATGTACGATTTTTGGGTAAAAATTACAACTATACCCCTACGAAACTTCGAATGGTGATTTGAGGCACTAAACGATGTCGGAATGCATTGAAACGAAAGCCATAAGATTTGTGAGCATGTGATAGACAAGAATACCTCAAAATCCCAATGTACGATTTTTGGTGAAAATTACAATTATACCCCCTACGAAACTTCGAATGGTGATTTGAGGCACTAAACGATGTCGGAATGCATTGAAACCAAAGCCATAAGCTTTGTGAGCATGTGATAGACAAGAATACCTCAAAATCCCAATGTACGATTTTTGGTGAAAATTACAACTATACCCCTACGAAACTTCGAATGGTGATTTGAGGCACTAAACAGTGTCGGAATGCATTGAATCTAAAGCCATAAGCTTTGTGAGCATGTGATAAACAAGAATACCTCAAAATCCCAATGTACGATTTTTGGTGAAAATTGCAAATATACCCCCTATGAAACTTCGAATGGTGATTTCAGGCACTAAACTGTGTCGGAATGCATTGAAACCAAAGCCATAAGCTTTGTGAGCATGTGATAGACAAGAATACCTCAAATTCCCAATGTACGGTTTTTTGTGAAAATTACAACTATAACCCTACGAAATTTTGAATGGTGATTTGAGGCACTAAATGATGTCGGAATGCATTGAAACCAAAGCCATAAGCTTTGTGAGCATGTGATAGACAAGAATACCTCAAAATCCCAATGTACGATTTTTGGTGAAAATTACAACTATACCCCTACGAAACTTCGAATGGTGATTAGAGGCACTAAAAGATGTCGGAAATCATTGAAACCAAAGCCATAAGCTTTGTGAGCATGTGGTAGACAAGAATACATCAAAATCCCAATGTACGATTTTTGGTGAATTACAACTATACCCTACGAAACATCGAATGGTGATTTAGGCACTAAACGATATCGGATTGCATTGAAACCAAAGCTATAAGCTTTGTGAGCATGTGATAGACAAGAATACCTAAAATCCCAATGTACGATTTTTGGGTAAAAATTACAACTATACCCCTACGAAACTTCGAATGGTGATTTGAGGCACTAAACGATGTCGGAATGCATTGAAACAAAAGCCATAAGCTTTGTGAGCATGTGATAGACAAGAATACCTCAAAATCCCAATGTACGATTTTTGGTGAAAATTACAACTAAACCCCTACGAAACTTCGAATGGTGATTAGAGGCACTAAAAGATGTCGGAAATCATTGAAACCAAAGCCATAAGCTTTGTGAGCATGTGATAGACAAGAATACATCAAAATCCCAATGTACGATTTTTGGTGAAAATTACAACAATACCCTACGAAACTTCGAATGGTGATTTAGGCACTAAACGATATCGGATTGCATTGAAACCAAAGCTATAAGCTTTGTGAGCATGTGATAGACAAGAATACCTAAAATCCCAATGTACGATTTTTGGGTAAAAATTACAACTATACCCCTACGAAACTTCGAATGGTGATTTGAGGCACTAAACGATGTCGGAATGCATTGAAACCAAAGCCATAAGCTTTGTGAGCATGTCATAGACAAGAATACCTCAAAATCCCAACGTACGATTTTTGGTGAAAATTACAACTATACCCCTACGAAACTTTGAATGGTGATTTGTGGCACTAAATGATGTCGGAATGCATTGAAACCAAAGCCATAAGCTTTGTGAGCATGTGATAGTCAAGAATACCTCAAAATCCCAATGTACAATTTTTGTTGAAAATTACAACTATACTCCTACGAAACTTCGAATGGTGATTTGAGGCACTAAACGATGTCGGAATGCATTGAAACCAAAGTTATAAGCTTTGTGAGCATGTGATAGACAAGAATACCTCAAAATCTCAATGTACGATTTTTGGTGAAAATTACAACTATACCCCTACGAAACTTCGAATGGTGATTAGAGGCACTAAACGATGTCGGAATGCATTGAATCCAAACCCATCAGCTTTGTGAGCATGTGATAAACAAGAATACCTCAAAATCCCAATGTACGATTTTTGGTGCAAATTACAAATATACCCCCTACGAAACTTCGAATGGTGATTTCAGGCACTAAACTATGTCGGAATGCATTGAAACCAAAGCCATAAGCTTTGTGAGCATGTGATAGACAAGAATACCTCAAAATCCCAATGTACGATTTTTGGTGAAAATTACAACTATACCCCTACGAAACATCGAATGGTGATTAGAGGCACTAAAAGATGTCGGAAATCATTGAAACCAAAGCCATAAGCTTTGTGAGCATGTGATAGACAAGAATACATCAAAATCCCAATGTACGATTTTTGGTGAATTACTACTATACCCTACGAAACTTCGAATGGTGATTTAGGCACTAAACGATATCGGATTGCATTGAAACCAAAGCTATAAGCTTTGTGAGCATGTGATAGACAAGAATACCTAAAATCCCAATGTACGATTTTTGGGTAAAAATTACAACTATACCCCTACGAAACTTCGAATGGTGATTTGAGGCACTAAACGATGTCGGAATGCATTGAAACCAAAGCCATAAGCTTTGTGAGCATGTGATAGACAAGAATACCTCAAAATTCCAATGTACGATTTTTGGTGAAAATTACAACTATACCCCTACGAAACTTCGAATGGTGATTTGAGGCACTAAACGATGTCGGAATGCATTGAAACCAAAGCCATAAGCTTTGTGAGCATGTCATAGACAAGAATACCTCAAAATCCCAACGTACGATTTTTGGTGAAAATTACAACTATACCCCTACGAAACTTTGAATGGTGATTTGTGGCACTAAATGATGTCGGAATGCATTGAAACCAAAGCCATAAGCTTTGTGAGCATGTGATAGTCAAGAATACCTCAAAATCCCAATGTACAATTTTTGTTGAAAATTACAACTATACTCCTACGAAACTTCGAATGGTGATTTGAGGCACTAAACGATGTCGGAATGCATTGTAACCAAAGTTATAAGCTTTGTGAGCATGTGATAGACAAGAATACCTCAAAATCTCAATGTACGATTTTTGGTGAAAATTACAACTATACCCCTACGAAACTTCGAATGGTGATTTGAGGCACTAAACGGTGTCGGAATGCATTGAAACCAAAGCCATAAGCTTTGTGAGCATGTCATAGACTAGAATACCTCAAAATCAAAATGTACGATTTTTGGTGAAAATTACAACTATACCCCTACGAAACTTCGAATGGTGATTAGAGGCACTAAACGATGTCGGAATGCATTGAAACCAAAGCCATAAGCTTTGTGAGCATGTGATAGACAAGAATACTTCAAAATCCCAATGTACTATTTTTGGTGAAAATTACAACTATACCCTACAAAACTTTGAACGGTGATTTGAGGCACTAAACGATGACAGAATGCATTGAAACCAAAGCGATAAGCTTTGTGAGCTTGTGATAGACAAGAATACCTCAAAATTCCAATGTATGATTTTTGGTGAAAATTACAACTGTATCCCTACGAAACTTCGAATGGTGATTGGAGGCACTAAACGGTGTCGGAATGCATTGAATCCAAACCCATAAGCTTTGTGAGCATGTGATAAACAAGAATACCTCAAAATCCCAATGTACGATTTTTGGTGCAAATTACAAATATACCCCCTACGAAACTTCGAATGGTGATTTCAGGCACTAAACTATGTCGGAATGCATTGAAACCAAAGCCATAAGCTTTGTGAGCATGTGATAGACAAGAATACCTCAAAATCCCAATGTACGATTTTTGGTGAAAATTACAACTATACCCCTACGAAACTTCGAATGGTGATTAGAGGCACTAAAAGATGACGGAAATCATTGAAACCAAAGCCATAAGCTTTGTGAGCATGTGGTAGACAAGAATACATCAAAATCCCAATGTACGATTTTTGGTGAATTACAATTATACCCTACGAAACTTCGAATGGTGATTTAGGCACTAAACGATATCGGATTGCATTGAAACCAAAGCTATAAGCTTTGTGAGCATGTGATAGACAAGAATACCTAAAATCCCAATGTACGATTTTTGGGTAAAAATTACAACTATACCCCTACGAAACTTCGAATGGTGATTTGAGGCACTAAACGATGTCGGAATGCATTGAAACAAAAGCCATAAGCTTTGTGAGCATGTGATAGACAAGAATACCTCAAAATCCCAATGTACGATTTTTGGTGAAAATTACAACTATACCCCTACGAAACTTCGAATGGTGATTAGAGGCACTAAAAGATGTCGGAAATCATTGAAACCAAAGCCATAAGCTTTGTGAGCATGTGATAGACAAGAATACATCAAAATCCCAATGTACGATTTTTGGTG
This sequence comes from Verbascum thapsus, assembly GCA_963669365.1. Classification (NCBI taxonomy): domain Eukaryota; kingdom Viridiplantae; phylum Streptophyta; class Magnoliopsida; order Lamiales; family Scrophulariaceae; genus Verbascum; species Verbascum thapsus. The sequence goes on from OY770115.1 coordinate 9,503,499, forward strand.
AAAATTACAACTATACCCTACGAAACTTCGAATGGTGATTTAGGCACTAAACGATATCGGATTGCATTGAAACCAAAGCTATAAGCTTTGTGAGCATGTGATAGACAAGAATACCTAAAATCCCAATGTACGATTTTTGGGTAAAAATTACAACTATACCCCTACGAAACTTCGAATGGTGATTTGAGGCACTAAACGATGTCGGAATGCATTGAAACCAAAGCCATAAGCTTTGTGAGCATGTCATAGACAAGAATACCTCAAAATCCCAAAGTACGATTTTTGGTGAAAATTACAACTATACCCCTACGAAACTTTGAATGGTGATTTGTGGCACTAAATGATGTCGGAATGCATTGAAACCAAAGCCATAAGCTTTGTGAGCATGTGATAGTCAAGAATACCTCAAAATCCCAATGTACAATTTTTGTTGAAAATTACAACTATACTCCTACAAAACTTCGAATGGTGATTTGAGGCACTAAACGATGTCGGAATGCATTGAAACCAAAGTTATAAGCTTTGTGAGCATGTGATAGACAAGAATACCTCAAAATCTCAATGTACGATTTTTGGTGAAAATTACAACTATACCCCTACGAAACTTCGAATGGTGATTAGAGGCACTAAACGATGTCGGAATGCATTGAATCCAAACCCATAAGCTTTGTGAGCATGTGATAAACAAGAATACCTCAAAATCCCAATGTACGATTTTTGGTGCAAATTACAAATATACCCCCTACGAAACTTCGAATGGTGATTTCAGGCACTAAACTATGTCGGAATGCATTGAAACCAAAGCCATAAGCTTTGTGAGCATGTGATAGACAAGAATACCTCAAAATCCCAATGTACGATTTTTGGTGAAAATTACAACTATACCCCTACGAAACATCGAATGGTGATTAGAGGCACTAAAAGATGTCGGAAATCATTGAAACCAAAGCCATAAGCTTTGTGAGCATGTGATAGACAAGAATACATCAAAATCCCAATGTACGATTTTTGGTGAATTACTACTATACCCTACGAAACTTCGAATGGTGATTTAGGCACTAAACGATATCGGATTGCATTGAAACCAAAGCTATAAGCTTTGTGAGCATGTGATAGACAAGAATACCTAAAATCCCAATGTACGATTTTTGGGTAAAAATTACAACTATACCCCTACGAAACTTCGAATGGTGATTTGAGGCACTAAACGATGTCGGAATGCATTGAAACCAAAGCCATAAGCTTTGTAAGCATGTGATAGACAAGAATACCTCAAAATTCCAATGTACGATTTTTGGTGAAAATTACAAATATACCCCTACGAAACTTCGAATGGTGATTTGAGGCACTAAACGATGTCGGAATGCATTGAAACCAAAGCCATAAGCTTTGTGAGCATGTCATAGACAAGAATACCTCAAAATCCCAACGTACGATTTTTGGTGAAAATTACAACTATACCCCTACGAAACTTTGAATGGTGATTTGTGGCACTAAATGATGTCGAAATGCATTGAAACCAAAGCCATAAGTTTTGTGAGCATGTGATAGTCAGGAATACCTCAAAATCCCAATGTACAATTTTTGTTGAAAATTACAACTATACTCCTACGAAACTTCGAATGGTGATTTGAGGCACTAAACGATGTCGGAATGCATTGAAACCAAAGTTATAAGCTTTGTGAGCATGTGATAGACAAGAATACCTCAAAATCTCAATGTACGATTATTGGTGAAAATTACAACTATACCCCTACGAAACTTCGAATGGTGATTTGAGGCACTAAACGGTGTCGGAATGCATTGAAACCAAAGCCATAAGCTTTGTGAGCATGTCATAGACAAGAATACCTCAAAATCAAAATGTACGATTTTTGGTGAAAATTACAACTATACCCCTACGAAACTTCGAATGGTGATTAGAGGCACTAAACGATGTCGGAATGCATTGAAACCAAAGCCATAATCTTTGTGAGCATGTGATAGACAAGAATACTTCAAAATCCCAATGTACTATTTTTGGTGAAAATTACAACTATACCCCTACAAAACTTTGAACGGTGATTTGAGGCACTAAACGATGACAGAATGCATTGAAACCAAAGCGATAAGCTTTGTGAGCTTGTGATAGACAAGAATACCTCAAAATTCCAATGTATGACTTTTGGTGAAAATTACAACTGTATCCCTACGAAACTTCGAATGGTGATTGGAGGCACTAAACGGTGTCGGAATGCATTGAATCCAAACCCATAAGCTTTGTGAGCATGTGATAAACAAGAATACCTCAAAATCCCAATGTACGATTTTTGGTGCAAATTACAAATATACCCCCTACGAAACTTCGAATGGTGATTTCAGGCACTAAACTATGTCGGAATGCATTGAAACCAAAGCCATAAGCTTTGTGAGCATGTGATAGACAAGAATACCTCAAAATCCCAATGTACGATTTTTGGTGAAAATTACAACTATACCCCTACGAAACTTCGAATGGTGATTAGAGGCACTAAAAGATGTCGGAAATCATTGAAACCAAAGCCATAAGCTTTGTGAGCATGTGATAAACAAGAATACCTCAGAATCCCAATGTACGATTTTTGGTGAAAATTACAACTATACCCCCAACGAAACTTCGAATGGTGATTTGAGGCACTAAACGATGTCGGAATGCATTGAAACCAAAGCGATAAGCTTTGTGAGCATGTCATAGACAAGAATACCTCAAAATCCCAACGTACGATTTTTGGTGAAAATTACAACTATACCCCTACGAAACTTTGAATGGTGATTTGTGGCACTAAATGATGTCGGAATGCATTGAAACCAAAGCCATAAGCTTTGTGAGCATGTCATAGACAAGAATACCTCAAAATCCCAACGTACGATTTTTGGTGAAAATTACAACTATACCCCTACGAAACTTTGAATGGTGATTTGTGGCACTAAATGATGTCGGAATGCATTGAAACCAAAGCCATAAGCTTTGTGAGCATGTGATAGTCAAGAATACCTCAAAATCCCAATGTACGATTTTTGGTGAAAATTACAACTATACCCCTACGAAACTTAGAATGGTGATTTGAGGCACTAAACGATGGCGGAATGCATTAAAACCAAAGCCATAAGCATTGTAAACAAGTGATAGACAAGAATACCTCAAAATCCCAATGTACGATTTTTGGTGAAAATTACAACTATACCCCTACGAAACTTCGAATGGTGATTTGAGACACTAAACGATGTGGGAATGCATTGAAATCAAAGCGATAAGCTTTGTGAGCATGTGATAGACAAGAATACCTCAAAATCCCAATGTACGATTTTTGGTGAAAATTACAACGATACCCCTACGAAACTTCGAATGGTGATTTGAGGCACTAAACGATGTCGGAATGCATTGAAACCAAAGCCATAAGCTTTGTGAGCATGTCATAGACAAGAATACCTCAAAATCAAAATGTACGATTTTTGGTGAAAATTACAACTATACCCCTACGAAACTTCGAATGGTGATTAGAGGCACTAAACGATGTCGGAATGCATTGAAACCAAAGCCATAAGCTTTGTGAACATGTGATAGAGAAGAATACTTCAAAATCCCAATGTACTATTTTTGGTGAAAATTACAACTATACCCCTACAAAACTTTGAACGGTGATTTGAGGCACTAAACGATGACGGAATGCATTGAAACCAAAGCGATAAGCTTTGTGAGCATGTGATAGACAAGAATACCTCAAAATTCCAATGTATGATTTTTGGTGAAAATTACAACTATACCCCTACGAAACTTCGAATGGTGATTGGAGGCACTAAACGGTGTCGGAATGCATTGAATCCAAACCCATAAGCTTTGTGAGCATGTGATAAACAAGAATACCTCAGAATCCCAATGTACGATTTTTGGTGAAAATTACAAATATACCCCCTACGAAACTTCGAATGGTGATTTCAGGCACTAAACTATGTCGGAATGCATTGAAACCAAAGCCATAAGCTTTGTGAGCATGTGATAGACAAGAATACCTCAAAATCCCAATGTACGATTTTTGGTGAAAATTACAACTATACCCCTACGAAACTTCGAATGGTGATTAGAGGCACTAAAAGATGTCGGAAATCATTGAAACCAAAGCCATAAGCTTTGTGAGCATGTGATAGACAAGAATACAACAAAATCCCAATGTACGATTTTTGGTGAAAATTACAACTATACCCTACGAAACTTCGAATGGTGATTTAGGCACTAAACGATATCGGATTGCATTGAAACCAATGCTATAAGCTTTGTGAGCATGTGATAGACAAGAATACCTAAAATCCCAATGTACGATTTTTGGGTAAAAATTACAACTATACCCCTACGAAACTTCGAATGGTGATTTGAGGCACTAAACGATGTCGGAATGCATTGAAACCAAAGCCATAAGCTTTGTGAGCATGTGATAGACAAGAATACCTCAAAATCTCAATGTACGATTTTTGGTGAAAATTACAACTATACCCCCTGCGAAACTTCGAATGGTGATTTGAGGCACTAAACGATGGCGGAATGCATTGAAATCAAAGCGATAAGCTTTGTGAGCATGTTATAAACGAGAATACCTCAAAATCCCAATGTACGATTTTTGGTGAAAATTACAACTATACCCCCTACGAAACTTCGAATGGTGATTTGAGGCACTAAACGATGGCGGAATGCATTAAAACCAAAGCCATAAGCTTTGTGAGAATGTGATAAACAAGAATACCTCAGAATCCCAATGAACTATTTTTGGTGAAAATTACAACTATACCCCCTACGAAACTTCGAATGGTGATTTCAGGCACTAAACGATGTCGGAATGCATTGAAATCAAAGCAATAAGCTTTGTGAGCATGTGATAGACAAGAATACCTCAAAATCCCAATGTACGATTTTTGGTGAAAATTACAACTATACCCCTACGAAACTTAGAATGGTGATTTGAGGCACTAAACGATGGCGGAATGCATTAAAACCAAAGCCATAAGCATTGTAAACATGTGATAGACAAGAATACCTCAAAATCCCAATGTACGATTTTTGGTGAAAATTACAACTATACCCCTACGAAACTTCGAATGGTGATTTGAGACACTAAACGATGTCGGAATGCATTGAAATAAAAGCGATAAGCTTTGTGAGCATGTGATAGACAAGAATACCTCAAAATCCCAATGTACGATTTTTGGTGAAAATTACAACGATACCCCTACGAAACTTCGAATGGTGATTTGAGGCACTAAACGGTGTCGGAATGCATTGAAACCAAAGCCATAAGCTTTGTGAGCATGTGATAAACAAGAATACCTCAGAATCCCAATGTACGATTTTTGGTGAAAATTACAACCATACCCCCAACGAAACTTCGAATGGTGATTTGAGGCACTAAACGATGTCGGAATGCATTGAAACCAAAGCCATAAGCTTTGTGAGCATGTGATAGACAAGAATACCTCAAAATTCCAATGTACGATTTTTGGTGAAAATTACAACTATACCCCTACGGAACTTCGAATGGTGATTTGAGGCACTAAACGATGTCGGAATGCATTGAAATCAAAGCAATAAGCTTTGTGAGCATGTGATAGACAAGAATACCTCAAAATCCCAATGTACGATTTTTGGTGAAAATTACAACTATACCCCTACGAAACTTAGAATGGTGATTTGAGGCACTAAACGATGGCGGAATGCATTAAAACCAAAGCCATAAGCATTGTAAACATGTGATAGACAAGAATACCTCAAAATCCCAATGTACGATTTTTGGTGAAAATTACAACTATACCCCTACGAAACTTCGAATGGTGATTTGAGACACTAAACGATGTCGGAATGCATTGAAATCAAAGCGATAAGCTTTGTGAGCATGTGATAGACAAGAATACCTCAAAATCCCAATGTACGATTTTTGGTGAAAATTACAACTATACCCCTACGAAACTTCGAATGGTGATTTGAGGCACTAAACGGTGTCGGAATGCATTGAAACCAAAGCTATAAGCTTTGTGAGCATGTGATAGACAAGAATACCTCAAAATCTCAATGTACGATTTTTGGTGAAAATTACAACTATACCCCTACGAAACTTCGAATGGTGATTTGAGACACTAAACGATGTCGGAATGCATTGAAATCAAAGCGATAAGCTTTGTGAGCATGTGATAGACAAGAATACCTCAAAATCCCAATGTACGATTTTTGGTGAAAATTACAACTATACCCCCTACGAAACTTCGAATGGTGATTTGAGGCACTAAACGATGGCGGAATGCATTAAAACCAAAGCCAAAAGCTTTGTGAGAATGTGATAAACAAGAATACCTCAGAATCCCAATGAACTATTTTTGGTGAAAATTACAACTATACCCCCTACGAAACTTCGAATGGTGATTTCAGGCACTAAACGATGTCGGAATGCATTGAAATCAAAGCAATAAGCTTTGTGAGCATGTGATAGACAAGAATACCTCAAAATCCCAATGTACGATTTTTGGTGAAAATTACAACTATACCCCTACGAAACTTAGAATGGTGATTTGAGGCACTAAACGATGGCGGAATGCATTAAAACCAAAGCCATAAGCATTGTAAACATGTGATAGACAAGAATACCTCAAAATCCCAATGTACGATTTTTGGTGAAAATTACAACTATACCCCTACGAAACTTCGAATGGTGATTTGAGACACTAAACGATGTCGGAATGCATTGAAATCAAAGCGATAAGCTTTGTGAGCATGTGATAGACAAGAATACCTCAAAATTCCAATGTACGATTTTTGGTGAAAATTACAACGATACCCCTACGAAACTTCGAATGGTGATTTGAGGCACTAAACGGTGTCGGAATGCATTGAAACCAAAGCCATAAGCTTTGTGAGCATGTGATAAACAAGAATACCTCAGAATCCCAATGTACGATTTTTGGTGAAAATTACAACCATACCCCCAACGAAACTTCGAATGGTGATTTGAGGCACTAAACGATGTCGGAATGCATTGAAACCAAAGCCATAAGCTTTGTGAGCATGTGATAGACAAGAATACCTCAAAATTCCAATGTACGATTTTTGGTGAAAATTACAACTATACCCCTACGGAACTTCGAATGGTGATTTGAGGCACTAAACGATGTCGGAATGCATTGAAACCAAAGCCATAAGCTTTATGAGCATGTGATAGACAAGAATACCTCAAAATTCCAATGTACGATTTTTGGTGAAAATTACAACTATACCCCTACGGAACTTCGAATGGTGATTTGAGGCACTAAACGATGTCAGAATGCATTGAAACCAAAGCCATAAGCTTTATGAGCATGTGATAGACAAGAATACCTCAAAATCCCAATGTACGATTTTTGGTGAAAATTACAACTATACCCCTACGAAACTTAGAATGGTGATTTGAGGCACTAAACGATGGCGGAATGCATTAAAACCAAAGCCATAAGCATTGTAAACATGTGATAGACAAGAATACCTCAAAATCCCAATGTACGATTTTTGGTGAAAATTACAACTATACCCCTACGAAACTTCGAATGGTGATTTGAGACACTAAACGATGTCGGAATGCATTGAAATCAAAGCGATAAGCTTTGTGAGCATGTGATAGACAAGAATACCTCAAAATCCCAATGTACGATTTTTGGTGAAAATTACAACTATACCCCTACGAAACTTCGAATGGTGATTTGAGGCACTAAACGGTGTCGGAATGCATTGAAACCAAAGCTATAAGCTTTGTGAGCATGTGATAGACAAGAATACCTCAAAATCTCAATGTACGATTTTTGGTGAAAATTACAACTATACCCCTACGAAACTTCGAATGGTGATTTGAGACACTAAACGATGTCGGAATGCATTGAAATCAAAGCGATAAGCTTTGTGAGCATGTGATAGACAAGAATACCTCAAAATCCCAATGTACGATTTTTGGTGAAAATTACAACTATACCCCTACGAAACTTCGAATGGTGATTTGAGGCACTGAACGGTGTCGGAATGCATTGAAACCAAAGCCATAAGCTTTGTGAGCATGTGATAAACAAGAATACCTCAGAATCCCAATGTACGATTTTTGGTGAAAATAACAACTATACCCCCAACGAAACTTCGAATGGTGATTTGAGGCACTAAACGATGTCGGAATGCATTGAAACCAAAGCCATAAGCTTTGTGAGCATGTGATAGACAAGAATACCTCAAAATTCCAATGTACGATTTTTGGTGAAAATTACAACTATACCCCTACGGAACTTCGAATGGTGATTTGAGGCACTAAACGATGTCGGAATGCATTGAAACCAAAGCCATAAGCTTTGTGAGCATGTGATAGACAAGAATACCTCAAAATCCCAATGTACGATTTTTGGTGAAAATTACAACTATACCCCTACGAAACTTCGAATGGTGATTTGAGGCACTAAACGATGGCGGAATGCATTGAAACCAAAGCCATAAGCTTTGTGAGCATGTGATAAACAAGAATACCTCAGAATCCCAATGTACGATTTTTGGTGAAAATTACAACTATACCCCCAACGAAACTTCGAATGGTGATTTGAGGCACTAAACGATGTCGGAATGCATTGAAACCAAAGCCATAAGCTTTGTGAGCATGTGATAGACAAGAATACCTCAAAATTCCAATGTACGATTTTTGGTGAAAATTACAACTATCCCTACGAAACTTCGAATGGTGATTTGAGGCACTAAACGATGGCGGAATGCATTAAAACCAAAGCCATAAGCTTTATGAGCATGTGATAGACAAGAATACCTCAAAATCCCAATGTACGATTTTTGGTGAAAATTACAACTATACCCCTACGAAACTTCGAATGGTGATTTGAGGCACTAAACGGTGTCGGAATGCATTGAAACCAAAGCCATAAGCTTTGTGAGCATGTCATAGACAAGAATACCTCAAAATCAAAATGTACGATTTTTGGTGAAAATTACAACTATACCCCTACGAAACTTCGAATGGTGATTTGAGGCACTAACCGATGGCGGAATGCATTGAAACCAAAGCCATAAGCTTTGTGAACATGTGATAAACAAGAATACCTCAGAATCCCAATGTACGATTTTTGGTGAAAATTACAACTATACCCCCAACGAAACTTCGAATGGTGATTTGAGGCACTAAACGATGTCGGAATGCATTGAAACCAAAGTAATAAGTTTTGTGAGCATGTGATAGACAAGAATACCTCAAAATCTCAATGTACGATTTTTGGTGAAAATTACAACTATACCCCTACGAAACTTCGAATGGTGATTTGAGGCACTAAACGGTGTCGGAATGCATTGAAACCAAAGCCATAAGCTTTGTGAGCATGTCATAGACAAGAAGACCTCAAAATCAAAATGTACGATTTTTGGTGAAAATTACAACTATACCCCTACGAAACTTCGAATGGTGATTTGAGGCACTAAACGGTTTCGGAATGCATTGAAACCAAAGCCGTAAGCTTTGTGAGCATGTCATAGACAAGAATACCTCAAAATCAAAATGTACGATTTTTGGTGAAAATTACAACTATACCCCTACAAAACTTTGAACGGTGATTTGAGGCACTAAACGATGACGGAATGCATTGAAACCAAAGCGATAAGCTTTGTGAGCATGTGATAGACAAGAATACCTCAAAATTCCAATGTATGATTTTTGGTGAAAATTACAACTATACCCCTACGAAACTTCGAATGGTGATTGGAGGCACTAAACGGTGTCGGAATGCATTGAATCCAAACCCATAAGCTTTGTGAGCATGTGATAAACAAGAATACCTCAAAATCCCAATGTACGATTTTTGGTGAAAATTACAAATATACCCCCTACGAAACTTCGAATGGTGATTTCAGGCACTAAACTATGTCGGAATGCATTGAAACCAAAGCCATAAGCTTTGTGAGCATGTGATAGACAAGAATACCTCAAAATCCCAATGTACGATTTTTGGTGAAAATTACAACTATACCCCTACGAAACTTCGAATGGTGATTAGAGGCACTAAAAGATGTCGGAAATCATTGAAACCAAAGCCATAAGCTTTGTGAGCATGTGATAGACAAGAATACCTCAAAATCCCAATGTACGATTTTTGGTGAAAATTACAACTATACCCCTACGAAACTTCGAATGGTGATTTGAGGCACTAAACGATGGCGGAATGCATTGAAACCAAAGCCATAAGCTTTGTGAGCATGTGATAAACAAGAATACCTCAGAATCCCAATGTACGATTTTTGGTGAAAATTACAACTATACCCCCAACGAAACTTCGAATGGTGATTTGAGGCACTAAACGATGTCGGAATGCATTGAAACCAAAGTAATAAGCTTTGTGAGCATGTGATAGACAAGAATACCTCAAAATCTCAATGTACGATTTTTGGTGAAAATTACAACTATACCCCTACGAAACTTCGAATGGTGATTTGAGGCACTAAACGGTGTCGGAATGCATTGAAACCAAAGCCATAAGCTTTGTGAGCATGTCATAGACAAGAATACCTCAAAATCAAAATGTACGATTTTTGGTGAAAATTACAACTATACCCCTACGAAACTTCGAATGGTGATTTGAGGCACTAAACGGTTTCGGAATGCATTGAAACCAAAGCCGTAAGCTTTGTGAGCATGTCATAGACAAGAATACCTCAAAATCAAAATGTACGATTTTTGGTGAAAATTACAACTATACCCCTACAAAACTTTGAACGGTGATTTGAGGCACTAAACGATGACGGAATGCATTGAAACCAAAGCGATAAGCTTTGTGAGCATGTGATAGACAAGAATACCTCAAAATTCCAATGTATGATTTTTGGTGAAAATTACAACTATACCCCTACGAAACTTCGAATGGTGATTGGAGGCACTAAACGGTGTCGGAATGCATTGAATTCAAACCCATAAGCTTTGTGAGCATGTGATAAACAAGAATACCTCAAAATCCCAATGTACGATTTTTGGTGAAAATTACAAATATACCCCCTACGAAACTTCGAATGGTGATTTCAGGCACTAAACTATGTCGGAATGCATTGAAACCAAAGCCATAAGCTTTGTGAGCATGTGATAGACAAGAATACCTCAAAATCCCAATGTACGATTTTTGGTGAAAATTACAACTATACCCCTACGAAACTTCGAATGGTGATTAGAGGCACTAAAAGATGTCGGAAATCATTGAAACCAAAGCCATAAGCTTTGTGAGCATGTGATAGACAAGAATACAATAAAATCCCAATGTACGATTTTTGGTGAAAATTACAACTATAACCTACGAAACTTCGAATGGTGATTTAGGCACTAAACGATATCGGATTGCATTGAAACCAATGCTATAAGCTTTGTGAGCATGTGATAGACAAGAATACCTAAAATCCCAATGTACGATTTTTGGATAAAAATTACAACTATACCCCTACGAAACTTCGAATGGTGATTTGAGGCACTAAACGATGTCGGAATGCATTGAAACCAAAGCCATAAGCTTTGTGAGCATGTGATAGACAAGAATACCTCAAAATCTCAATGTACGATTTTTGGTGAAAATTACAACTATACCCCCTGCGAAACTTCGAATGGTGATTTGAGGCACTAAACGATGGCGGAATGCATTGAAATCAAAGCGATAAGCTTTGTGAGCATGTTATAAACGAGAACACCTCAAAATCCCAATGTACGATTTTTGGTGAAAATTACAACTATACCCCCTACGAAACTTCGAATGGTGATTTGAGGCACTAAACGATGGCGGAATGCATTAAAACCAAAGCCATAAGCTTTGTGAGAATGTGATAAACAAGAATACCACAGAATCCCAATGAACGATTTTTGGTGAAAATTACAACTATACCCCCTACGAAACTTCGAATGGTGATTTCAGGCACTAAACGATGTCGGAATGCATTGAAATCAAAGCAATAAGCTTTGTGAGCATGTGATAGACAAGAATACCTCAAAATCCCAATGTACGATTTTTGGTGAAAATTACAACTATACCCCTACGAAACTTAGAATGGTGATTTGAGGCACTAAACGATGGCGGAATGCATTAAAACCAAAGCCATAAGCATTGTAAACATGTGATAGACAAGAATACCTCAAAATCCCAATGTACGATTTTTGGTGAAAATTACAACTATACCCCTACGGAACTTCGAATGGTGATTTGAGGCACTAAACGATGCCGGAATGCATTGAAATCAAAGCGATAAGCTTTGTGAGCATGTTATAAACGAGAACACCTCAAAATCCCAATGTACGATTTTTGGTGAAAATTACAACTATACCCCCTACGAAACTTCGAATGGTGATTTGAGGCACTAAACGATGGCGGAATGCATTAAAACCAAAGCCATAAGCTTTGTGAGAATGTGATAAACAAGAATACCACAGAATCCCAATGAACGATTTTTGGTGAAAATTACAACTATACCCCCTACGAAACTTCGAATGGTGATTTGAGGCACTAAACGATGTCGGAATGCATTGAAACCAAAGCCATAAGCTTTGTGAGCATGTGATAGACAAGAATACCTCAAAATCCCAATGTACGATTTTTGGTGAAAATTACAACTATACCCCTACGAAACTTCGAATGGTGATTTGAGGCACTAAACGATGGCGGAATGCATTGAAACCAAAGCCATAAGCTTTGTGAGCATGTGATAAACAAGAATACCTCAGAATCCCAATGTACGATTTTTGGTGAAAATTACAACTATACCCCCAACGAAACTTCGAATGGTGATTTGAGGCACTAAACGATGTCGGAATGCATTGAAACCAAAGCCATAAGCTTTGTGAGCATGTGATAGACAAGAATACCTCAAAATTCCAATGTACGATTTTTGGTGAAAATTACAACTATCCCTACGAAACTTCGAATGGTGATTTGAGGCACTAAACGATGGCGGAATGCATTAAAACCAAAGCCATAAGCTTTATGAGCATGTGATAGACAAGAATACCTCAAAATCCCAATGTACGATTTTTGGTGAAAATTACAACTATACCCCTACGAAACTTCGAATGGTGATTTGAGGCACTAAACGGTGTCGGAATGCATTGAAACCAAAGCCATAAGCTTTGTGAGCATGTCATAGACAAGAATACCTCAAAATCAAAATGTACGATTTTTGGTGAAAATTACAACTATACCCCTACGAAACTTCGAATGGTGATTTGAGGCACTAACCGATGGCGGAATGCATTGAAACCAAAGCCATAAGCTTTGTGAACATGTGATAAACAAGAATACCTCAGAATCCCAATGTACGATTTTTGGTGAAAATTACAACTATACCCCCAACGAAACTTCGAATGGTGATTTGAGGCACTAAACGATGTCGGAATGCATTGAAACCAAAGTAATAAGTTTTGTGAGCATGTGATAGACAAGAATACCTCAAAATCTCAATGTACGATTTTTGGTGAAAATTACAACTATACCCCTACGAAACTTCGAATGGTGATTTGAGGCACTAAACGGTGTCGGAATGCATTGAAACCAAAGCCATAAGCTTTGTGAGCATGTCATAGACAAGAATACCTCAAAATCAAAATGTACGATTTTTGGTGAAAATTACAACTATACCCCTACGAAACTTCGAATGGTGATTTGAGGCACTAAACGGTTTCGGAATGCATTGAAACCAAAGCCGTAAGCTTTGTGAGCATGTCATAGACAAGAATACCTCAAAATCAAAATGTACGATTTTTGGTGAAAATTACAACTATACCCCTACAAAACTTTGAACGGTGATTTGAGGCACTAAACGATGACGGAATGCATTGAAACCAAAGCGATAAGCTTTGTGAGCATGTGATAGACAAGAATACCTCAAAATTCCAATGTATGATTTTTGGTGAAAATTACAACTATACCCCTACGAAACTTCGAATGGTGATTGGAGGCACTAAACGGTGTCGGAATGCATTGAATCCAAACCCATAAGCTTTGTGAGCATGTGATAAACAAGAATACCTCAAAATCCCAATGTACGATTTTTGGTGAAAATTACAAATATACCCCCTACGAAACTTCGAATGGTGATTTCAGGCACTAAACTATGTCGGAATGCATTGAAACCAAAGCCATAAGCTTTGTGAGCATGTGATAGACAAGAATACCTCAAAATCCCAATGTACGATTTTTGGTGAAAATTACAACTATACCCCTACGAAACTTCGAATGGTGATTAGAGGCACTAAAAGATGTCGGAAATCATTGAAACCAAAGCCATAAGCTTTGTGAGCATGTGATAGACAAGAATACCTCAAAATCCCAATGTACGATTTTTGGTGAAAATTACAACTATACCCCTACGAAACTTCGAATGGTGATTTGAGGCACTAAACGATGGCGGAATGCATTGAAACCAAAGCCATAAGCTTTGTGAGCATGTGATAAACAAGAATACCTCAGAATCCCAATGTACGATTTTTGGTGAAAATTACAACTATACCCCCAACGAAACTTCGAATGGTGATTTGAGGCACTAAACGATGTCGGAATGCATTGAAACCAAAGTAATAAGCTTTGTGAGCATGTGATAGACAAGAATACCTCAAAATCTCAATGTACGATTTTTGGTGAAAATTACAACTATACCCCTACGAAACTTCGAATGGTGATTTGAGGCACTAAACGGTGTCGGAATGCATTGAAACCAAAGCCATAAGCTTTGTGAGCATGTCATAGACAAGAATACCTCAAAATCAAAATGTACGATTTTTGGTGAAAATTACAACTATACCCCTACGAAACTTCGAATGGTGATTTGAGGCACTAAACGGTTTCGGAATGCATTGAAACCAAAGCCGTAAGCTTTGTGAGCATGTCATAGACAAGAATACCTCAAAATCAAAATGTACGATTTTTGGTGAAAATTACAACTATACCCCTACAAAACTTTGAACGGTGATTTGAGGCACTAAACGATGACGGAATGCATTGAAACCAAAGCGATAAGCTTTGTGAGCATGTGATAGACAAGAATACCTCAAAATTCCAATGTATGATTTTTGGTGAAAATTACAACTATACCCCTACGAAACTTCGAATGGTGATTGGAGGCACTAAACGGTGTCGGAATGCATTGAATTCAAACCCATAAGCTTTGTGAGCATGTGATAAACAAGAATACCTCAAAATCCCAATGTACGATTTTTGGTGAAAATTACAAATATACCCCCTACGAAACTTCGAATGGTGATTTCAGGCACTAAACTATGTCGGAATGCATTGAAACCAAAGCCATAAGCTTTGTGAGCATGTGATAGACAAGAATACCTCAAAATCCCAATGTACGATTTTTGGTGAAAATTACAACTATACCCCTACGAAACTTCGAATGGTGATTAGAGGCACTAAAAGATGTCGGAAATCATTGAAACCAAAGCCATAAGCTTTGTGAGCATGTGATAGACAAGAATACAATAAAATCCCAATGTACGATTTTTGGTGAAAATTACAACTATAACCTACGAAACTTCGAATGGTGATTTAGGCACTAAACGATATCGGATTGCATTGAAACCAATGCTATAAGCTTTGTGAGCATGTGATAGACAAGAATACCTAAAATCCCAATGTACGATTTTTGGATAAAAATTACAACTATACCCCTACGAAACTTCGAATGGTGATTTGAGGCACTAAACGATGTCGGAATGCATTGAAACCAAAGCCATAAGCTTTGTGAGCATGTGATAGACAAGAATACCTCAAAATCTCAATGTACGATTTTTGGTGAAAATTACAACTATACCCCCTGCGAAACTTCGAATGGTGATTTGAGGCACTAAACGATGGCGGAATGCATTGAAATCAAAGCGATAAGCTTTGTGAGCATGTTATAAACGAGAACACCTCAAAATCCCAATGTACGATTTTTGGTGAAAATTACAACTATACCCCCTACGAAACTTCGAATGGTGATTTGAGGCACTAAACGATGGCGGAATGCATTAAAACCAAAGCCATAAGCTTTGTGAGAATGTGATAAACAAGAATACCACAGAATCCCAATGAACGATTTTTGGTGAAAATTACAACTATACCCCCTACGAAACTTCGAATGGTGATTTCAGGCACTAAACGATGTCGGAATGCATTGAAATCAAAGCAATAAGCTTTGTGAGCATGTGATAGACAAGAATACCTCAAAATCCCAATGTACGATTTTTGGTGAAAATTACAACTATACCCCTACGAAACTTAGAATGGTGATTTGAGGCACTAAACGATGGCGGAATGCATTAAAACCAAAGCCATAAGCATTGTAAACATGTGATAGACAAGAATACCTCAAAATCCCAATGTACGATTTTTGGTGAAAATTACAACTATACCCCTACGGAACTTCGAATGGTGATTTGAGGCACTAAACGATGCCGGAATGCATTGAAATCAAAGCGATAAGCTTTGTGAGCATGTTATAAACGAGAACACCTCAAAATCCCAATGTACGATTTTTGGTGAAAATTACAACTATACCCCCTACGAAACTTCGAATGGTGATTTGAGGCACTAAACGATGGCGGAATGCATTAAAACCAAAGCCATAAGCTTTGTGAGAATGTGATAAACAAGAATACCACAGAATCCCAATGAACGATTTTTGGTGAAAATTACAACTATACCCCCTACGAAACTTCGAATGGTGATTTGAGGCACTAAACGATGTCGGAATGCATTGAAACCAAAGCCATAAGCTTTGTGAGCATGTGATAGACAAGAATACCTCAAAATCCCAATGTACGATTTTTGGTGAAAATTACAACTATACCCCTACGAAACTTCGAATGGTGATTTGAGGCACTAAACGATGGCGGAATGCATTGAAACCAAAGCCATAAGCTTTGTGAGCATGTGATAAACAAGAATACCTCAGAATCCCAATGTACGATTTTTGGTGAAAATTACAACTATACCCCCAACGAAACTTCGAATGGTGATTTGAGGCACTAAACGATGTCGGAATGCATTGAAACCAAAGCCATAAGCTTTGTGAGCATGTGATAGACAAGAATACCTCAAAATTCCAATGTACGATTTTTGGTGAAAATTACAACTATCCCTACGAAACTTCGAATGGTGATTTGAGGCACTAAACGATGGCGGAATGCATTAAAACCAAAGCCATAAGCTTTATGAGCATGTGATAGACAAGAATACCTCAAAATCCCAATGTACGATTTTTGGTGAAAATTACAACTATACCCCTACGAAACTTCGAATGGTGATTTGAGGCACTAAACGGTGTCGGAATGCATTGAAACCAAAGCCATAAGCTTTGTGAGCATGTCATAGACAAGAATACCTCAAAATCAAAATGTACGATTTTTGGTGAAAATTACAACTATACCCCTACGAAACTTCGAATGGTGATTTGAGGCACTAACCGATGGCGGAATGCATTGAAACCAAAGCCATAAGCTTTGTGAACATGTGATAAACAAGAATACCTCAGAATCCCAATGTACGATTTTTGGTGAAAATTACAACTATACCCCCAACGAAACTTCGAATGGTGATTTGAGGCACTAAACGATGTCGGAATGCATTGAAACCAAAGTAATAAGTTTTGTGAGCATGTGATAGACAAGAATACCTCAAAATCTCAATGTACGATTTTTGGTGAAAATTACAACTATACCCCTACGAAACTTCGAATGGTGATTTGAGGCACTAAACGGTGTCGGAATGCATTGAAACCAAAGCCATAAGCTTTGTGAGCATGTCATAGACAAGAATACCTCAAAATCAAAATGTACGATTTTTGGTGAAAATTACAACTATACCCCTACGAAACTTCGAATGGTGATTTGAGGCACTAAACGGTTTCGGAATGCATTGAAACCAAAGCCGTAAGCTTTGTGAGCATGTCATAGACAAGAATACCTCAAAATCAAAATGTACGATTTTTGGTGAAAATTACAACTATACCCCTACAAAACTTTGAACGGTGATTTGAGGCACTAAACGATGACGGAATGCATTGAAACCAAAGCGATAAGCTTTGTGAGCATGTGATAGACAAGAATACCTCAAAATTCCAATGTATGATTTTTGGTGAAAATTACAACTATACCCCTACGAAACTTCGAATGGTGATTGGAGGCACTAAACGGTGTCGGAATGCATTGAATCCAAACCCATAAGCTTTGTGAGCATGTGATAAACAAGAATACCTCAAAATCCCAATGTACGATTTTTGGTGAAAATTACAAATATACCCCCTACGAAACTTCGAATGGTGATTTCAGGCACTAAACTATGTCGGAATGCATTGAAACCAAAGCCATAAGCTTTGTGAGCATGTGATAGACAAGAATACCTCAAAATCCCAATGTACGATTTTTGGTGAAAATTACAACTATACCCCAACGAAACTTCGAATGGTGATTAGAGGCACTAAAAGATGTCGGAAATCATTGAAACCAAAGCCATAAGCTTTGTGAGCATGTGATAGACAAGAATACCTCAAAATCCCAATGTACGATTTTTGGTGAAAATTACAACTATACCCCTACGAAACTTCGAATGGTGATTTGAGGCACTAAACGATGGCGGAATGCATTGAAACCAAAGCCATAAGCTTTGTGAGCATGTGATAAACAAGAATACCTCAGAATCCCAATGTACGATTTTTGGTGAAAATTACAACTATACCCCCAACGAAACTTCGAATGGTGATTTGAGGCACTAAACGATGTCGGAATGCATTGAAACCAAAGTAATAAGCTTTGTGAGCATGTGATAGACAAGAATACCTCAAAATCTCAATGTACGATTTTTGGTGAAAATTACAACTATACCCCTACGAAACTTCGAATGGTGATTTGAGGCACTAAACGGTGTCGGAATGCATTGAAACCAAAGCCATAAGCTTTGTGAGCATGTCATAGACAAGAATACCTCAAAATCAAAATGTACGATTTTTGGTGAAAATTACAACTATACCCCTACGAAACTTCGAATGGTGATTTGAGGCACTAAACGGTTTCGGAATGCATTGAAACCAAAGCCGTAAGCTTTGTGAGCATGTCATAGACAAGAATACCTCAAAATCAAAATGTACGATTTTTGGTAAAAATTACAACTATACCCCTACAAAACTTTGAACGGTGATTTGAGGCACTAAACGATGACGGAATGCATTGAAACCAAAGCGATAAGCTTTGTGAGCATGTGATAGACAAGAATACCTCAAAATTCCAATGTATGATTTTTGGTGAAAATTACAACTATACCCCTACGAAACTTCGAATGGTGATTGGAGGCACTAAACGGTGTCGGAATGCATTGAATCCAAACCCATAAGCTTTGTGAGCATGTGATAAACAAGAATACCTCAAAATCCCAATGTACGATTTTTGGTGAAAATTACAAATATACCCCCTACGAAACTTCGAATGGTGATTTCAGGCACTAAACTATGTCGGAATGCATTGAAACCAAAGCCATAAGCTTTGTGAGCATGTGATAGACAAGAATACCTCAAAATCCCAATGTACGATTTTTGGTGAAAATTACAACTATACCCCTACGAAACTTCGAATGGTGATTAGAGGCACTAAAAGATGTCGGAAATCATTGAAACCAAAGCCATAAGCTTTGTGAGCATGTGATAGACAAGAATACAATAAAATCCCAATGTACGATTTTTGGTGAAAATTACAACTATAACCTACGAAACTTCGAATGGTGATTTAGGCACTAAACGATATCGGATTGCATTGAAACCAATGCTATAAGCTTTGTGAGCATGTGATAGACAAGAATACCTAAAATCCCAATGTACGATTTTTGGATAAAAATTACAACTATACCCCTACGAAACTTCGAATGGTGATTTGAGGCACTAAACGATGTCGGAATGCATTGAAACCAAAGCCATAAGCTTTGTGAGCATGTGATAGACAAGAATACCTCAAAATCTCAATGTACGATTTTTGGTGAAAATTACAACTATACCCCCTGCGAAACTTCGAATGGTGATTTGAGGCACTAAACGATGGCGGAATGCATTGAAATCAAAGCGATAAGCTTTGTGAGCATGTTATAAACGAGAACACCTCAAAATCCCAATGTACGATTTTTGGTGAAAATTACAACTATACCCCCTACGAAACTTCGAATGGTGATTTGAGGCACTAAACGATGGCGGAATGCATTAAAACCAAAGCCATAAGCTTTGTGAGAATGTGATAAACAAGAATACCACAGAATCCCAATGAACGATTTTTGGTGAAAATTACAACTATACCCCCTACGAAACTTCGAATGGTGATTTCAGGCACTAAACGATGTCGGAATGCATTGAAATCAAAGCAATAAGCTTTGTGAGCATGTGATAGACAAGAATACCTCAAAATCCCAATGTACGATTTTTGGTGAAAATTACAACTATACCCCTACGAAACTTAGAATGGTGATTTGAGGCACTAAACGATGGCGGAATGCATTAAAACCAAAGCCATAAGCATTGTAAACATGTGATAGACAAGAATACCTCAAAATCCCAATGTACGATTTTTGGTGAAAATTACAACTATACCCCTACGGAACTTCGAATGGTGATTTGAGGCATCGTTTCGTAGGGGTATAGTTGTAATTTTCACCAAAAATCGTACATTGGGATTTTGAGGTATTCTTGTTTATCACATGCTCACAAAGCTTATGGCTTTGGTTTCAATGCATTCCGCCATCGTTTAGTGCCTCAAATCACCATTCGAAGTTTCGTAGGGGTATAGATGTAATTTTCACCAAAAATCGTACATTGGGATTTTGAGGTATTCTTGTCTATCACATGCTCACAAAGCTTATGGCTTTGGTTTCAATGCATTCCTCCATCGTTTAGTGCCTCAAATCACCATTCGAAGTTTCGTAGGGGTATAGATGTAATTTTCACCAAAAATCGTACATTGGGATTTTTAGGTATTCTTGTCTATCACATGCTCACAAAGCTTATGGCTTTGGTTTCAATGCATTCCGACATCGTTTGGTGTCTCAAATCACCATTCGAAGTTTCGTAGGGGGTATAGTTGTAATTTTCACCAAAAATCGTTCATTGGGATTCTGAGGTATTCTTGTTTATCACATGCTCACAAAGCTTATGGCTTTGGTTTTAAAGCATTTCGCCATCGTTTAGTGCCTCAAATCACCATTCGAAGTTTCGTAGGGGGTATAGTTGTAATTTTCACCAAAAATCGTACATTGGGATTTTGAGGTATTCTTGTCTATAACATGCTCACAAAGCTTATCGCTTTGATTTCAATGCATTCCGCCATCGTTTAGTGTCTCAAATCACCATTCGAAGTTTCGTAGGGGTATAGTTGTAATTTTTACCAAAAATCGTACATTGGAATTTTGAGGTATTCTTGTCTATCACATGTTTACAATGCTTATGGCTTTGGTTTTAATGCATTCCGCCATCGTTTAGTGCCTCAAATCACCATTCGAAGTTTCGTAGGGGTATAGTTGTAATTTTCACCAAAAATCGTACATTGGAATTTTGAGGTATTCTTGTCTATCACATGCTCACAAAGCTTATGGCTTTGGTTTCAATGCATTCCGACATCGTTTAGTGCCTCAAATCACCATTCAAACTTTCGTTGGGGGTATAGTTGTAATTTTCACCAAAAATCGTACATTGGGATTCTGAGGTATTCTTGTTTATCACATGCTCACAAAGCTTATGGCTTTGGTTTCAATGCATTCCGCCATCGTTTAGTGCCTCAAATCACCATTCGAAGTTTCGTAGGGGTATAGTTGTAATTTTCACCAAAAATCGTACATTGGGATTTTGAGGTATTCTTGTCTATCACATGCTTACAAAGCTTATGGCTTTGGTTTCAATGCATTCCGACATCGTTTAGTGCCTCAAATCACCATTCGAAGTTCCATAGGGGTATAGTTGTAATTTTCACCAAAAATCGTACATTGGAATTTTGAGGTATTCTTGTCTATCACATGCTCACAGAGCTTATAGCTTTGGTTTCAATGCATTCCGACATCGTTTAGTGCCTCAAATCACCATTCGAAGTTTCGTTGGGGGTATAGTTGTAATTTTCACCAAAAATCGTACATTGGGATTCTGAGGTATTCTTGTTTATCACATGCTCATAAAGCTTATGGCTTTGGTTTCAATGCATTCCGACACCGTTTAGTGCCTCAAATCACCATTCGAAGTTTCGTAGGGGTATAGTTGTAATTTTCACCAAAAATCGTACATTGGGATTTGTAGGTATTCTTGTCTATCACATGCTCACAAAGCTTATGGCTTTGGTTTCAATGCATTCCGACATCGTTTAGTGCCTCAAATCACCATTCGAAGTTCCGTAGGGGTATAGTTGTAATTTTCACCAAAAATCGTACATTGGGATTTTGAGGTATTCTTGTCTATCACATGCTCACAAAGCTTATCGCTTTGATTTCAATGCATTCCGACATCGTTTGGTGTCTCAAATCACCATTCGAAGTTTCGTAGGGGGTATAGTTGTAATTTTCACCAAAAATCGTTCATTGGGATTCTGAGGTATTCTTGTTTATCACATGCTCACAAAGCTTATGGCTTTGGTTTTAATGCATTTCGCCATCGATTAGTGCCTCAAATCACCATTCGAAGTTTCGTAGGGGGTATAGTTGTAATTTTCACCAAAAATCGTACATTGGGATTTTGAGGTATTCTTGTCTATAACATGCTCACAAAGCTTATCGCTTTGATTTCAATGCATTCCGCCATCGTTTAGTGTCTCAAATCACCATTCGAAGTTTCGTAGGGGTATAGTTGTAATTTTTACCAAAAATCGTACATTGGAATTTTGAGGTATTCTTGTCTATCACATGTTTACAATGCTTATGGCTTTGGTTTTAATGCATTCCGCCATCGTTTAGTGCCTCAAATCACCATTCGATGTTTCGTAGGGGTATAGTTGTAATTTTCACCAAAAATCGTACATTGGGATTCTGAGGTATTCTTGTTTATCACATGCTCACAAAGCTTATGGCTTTGGTTTCAATGCATTCCGACATCGTTTAGTGCCTCAAATCACCATTCTAAGTTTCGTAGGGGTATAGTTGTAATTTTCACCAAAAATCGTACATTGGGATTTTGAGGTATTCTTGTCTATCACATGCTTACAAAGCTTATGGCTTTGGTTTCAATGCATTCCGACATCGTTTAGTGCCTCAAATCACCATTCGAAGTTCCGTAGGGGTATAGTTGTAATTTTCACCAAAAATCGTACATTGGAATTTTGAGGTATTCTTGTCTATCACATGCTCACAGAGCTTATAGCTTTGGTTTCAATGCATTCCGACATCGTTTAGTGCCTCAAATCACCATTCGAAGTTTCGTTGGGGGTATAGTTGTAATTTTCACCAAAAATCGTACATTGGGATTCTGAGGTATTCTTGTTTATCACATGCTCACAAAGCTTATGGCTTTGGTTTCAATGCATTCCGACACCGTTTAGTGCCTCAAATCACCATTCGAAGTTTCGTAGGGGTATAGTTGTAATTTTCACCAAAAATCGTACATTGGGATTTTTAGGTATTCTTGTCTATCACATGCTCACAAAGCTTATGGCTTTGGTTTCAATGCATTCCGACATCGTTTAGTGCCTCAAATCACCATTCGAAGTTCCGTAGGGGTATAGTTGTAATTTTCACCAAAAATCGTACATTGGGATTTTGAGGTATTCTTGTCTATCACATGCTCACAAAGCTTATCGCTTTGATTTCAATGCATTCCGACATCGTTTGGTGTCTCAAATCACCATTCGAAGTTTCGTAGGGGGTATAGTTGTAATTTTCACCAAAAATCGTTCATTGGGATTCTGAGGTATTCTTGTTTATCACATGCTCACAAAGCTTATGGCTTTGGTTTTAATGCATTTCGCCATCGATTAGTGCCTCAAATCACCATTCGAAGTTTCGTAGGGGGTATAGTTGTAATTTTCACCAAAAATCGTACATTGGGATTTTGAGGTATTCTTGTCTATAACATGCTCACAAAGCTTATCGCTTTGATTTCAATGCATTCCGCCATCGTTTAGTGTCTCAAATCACCATTCGAAGTTTTGTAGGGGTATAGTTGTAATTTTTACCAAAAATCGTACATTGGAATTTTGAGGTATTCTTGTCTATCACATGTTTACAATGCTTATGGCTTTGGTTTTAATGCATTCCGCCATCGTTTAGTGCCTCAAATCACCATTCGATGTTTCGTAGGGGTATAGTTGTAATTTTCACCAAAAATCGTACATTGGAATTTTGAGGTATTCTTGTCTATCACATGCTCACAAAGCTTATGGTTTTGGTTTCAATGCATTCCGACATCGTTTAGTGCCTCAAATCACCATTCAAAGTTTCGTTGGGGGTATAGTTGTAATTTTCACCAAAAATCGTACATTGGGATTCTGAGGTATTCTTGTTTATCACATGCTCACAAAGCTTATGGCTTTGGTTTCAATGCATTCCGCCATCGTTTAGTGCCTCAAATCACCATTCGAAGTTTCGTAGGGGTATAGTTGTAATTTTGACCAAAAATCGTACATTGGGATTTTGAGGTATTCTTGTCTATCACATGCTCACAAAGCTTATGGCTTTGGTTTCAATGCATTCCGACATCGTTTAGTGCCTCAAATCACCATTCGAAGTTCCGTAGGGGTATAGTTGTAATTTTCACCAAAAATCGTACATTGGAATTTTGAGGTATTCTTGTCTATCACATGCTCACAGAGCTTATAGCTTTGGTTTCAATGCATTCCGACATCGTTTAGTGCCTCAAATCACCATTCGAAGTTTCGTTGGGGGTATAGTTGTAATTTTCACCAAAAATCGTACATTGGGATTCTGAGGTATTCTTGTTTATCACATGCTCACAAAGCTTATGGCTTTGGTTTCAATGCATTCCGACACCGTTTAGTGCCTCAAATCACCATTCGAAGTTTCGTAGGGGTATAGTTGTAATTTTCACCAAAAATCGTACATTGGGATTTTGAGGTATTCTTGTCTATCACATGCTCACAAAGCTTATCGCTTTGATTTCAATGCATTCCGACATCGTTTAGTGTCTCAAATCACCATTCGAAGTTTCGTAGGGGTATAGTTGTAATTTTCACCAAAAATCGTACATTGGGATTTTGAGGTATTCTTGTTTATCACATGCTCACAAAGCTTATGGCTTTGGTTTCAATGCATTCCGCCATCGTTTAGTGCCTCAAATCACCATTCGAAGTTTCGTAGGGGTATAGATGTAATTTTCACCAAAAATCGTACATTGGGATTTTGAGGTATTCTTGTCTATCACATGCTCACAAAGCTTATGGCTTTGGTTTCAATGCATTCCGCCATCGTTTAGTGCCTCAAATCACCATTCGAAGTTTCGTAGGGGTATAGATGTAATTTTCACCAAAAATCGTACATTGGGATTTTGAGGTATTCTTGTCTATCACATGCTCATAAAGCTTATGGCTTTGGTTTCAATGCATTCCGACATCGTTTAGTGCCTCAAATCACCATTCGAAGTTCCGTAGGGGTATAGTTGTAATTTTCACCAAAAATCGTACATTGGGATTCTGAGGTATTCTTGTTTATCACATGCTCACAAAGCTTATGGCTTTGGTTTCAATGCATTCCGCCATCGTTTAGTGCCTCAAATCACCATTCGAAGTTTCGTAGGGGTATAGTTGTAATTTTGACCAAAAATCGTACATTGGGATTTTGAGGTATTCTTGTCTATCACATGCTCACAAAGCTTATGGCTTTGGTTTCAATGCATTCCGCCATCGTTTAGTGCCTCAAATCACCATTCGAAGTTTCGTAGGGGTATAGATGTAATTTTCACCAAAAATCGTACATTGGGATTTTGAGGTATTCTTGTCTATCACATGCTCACAAAGCTTATGGCTTTGGTTTCAATGCATTCCTCCATCGTTTAGTGCCTCAAATCACCATTCGAAGTTTCGTAGGGGTATAGATGTAATTTTCACCAAAAATCGTACATTGGGATTTTTAGGTATTCTTGTCTATCACATGCTCACAAAGCTTATGGCTTTGGTTTCAATGCATTCCGACATCGTTTGGTGTCTCAAATCACCATTCGAAGTTTCGTAGGGGGTATAGTTGTAATTTTCACCAAAAATCGTTCATTGGGATTCTGAGGTATTCTTGTTTATCACATGCTCACAAAGCTTATGGCTTTGGTTTTAATGCATTTCGCCATCGTTTAGTGCCTCAAATCACCATTCGAAGTTTCGTAGGGGGTATAGTTGTAATTTTCACCAAAAATCGTACATTGGGATTTTGAGGTATTCTTGTCTATAACATGCTCACAAAGCTTATCGCTTTGATTTCAATGCATTCCGCCATCGTTTAGTGTCTCAAATCACCATTCGAAGTTTCGTAGGGGTATAGTTGTAATTTTTACCAAAAATCGTACATTGGAATTTTGAGGTATTCTTGTCTATCACATGTTTACAATGCTTATGGCTTTGGTTTTAATGCATTCCGCCATCGTTTAGTGCCTCAAATCACCATTCGAAGTTTCGTAGGGGTATAGTTGTAATTTTCACCAAAAATCGTACATTGGAATTTTGAGGTATTCTTGTCTATCACATGCTCACAAAGCTTATGGCTTTGGTTTCAATGCATTCCGACATCGTTTAGTGCCTCAAATCACCATTCAAACTTTCGTTGGGGGTATAGTTGTAATTTTCACCAAAAATCGTACATTGGGATTCTGAGGTATTCTTGTTTATCACATGCTCACAAAGCTTATGGCTTTGGTTTCAATGCATTCCGCCATCGTTTAGTGCCTCAAATCACCATTCGAAGTTTCGTAGGGGTATAGTTGTAATTTTCACCAAAAATCGTACATTGGGATTTTGAGGTATTCTTGTCTATCACATGCTTACAAAGCTTATGGCTTTGGTTTCAATGCATTCCGACATCGTTTAGTGCCTCAAATCACCATTCGAAGTTCCGTAGGGGTATAGTTGTAATTTTCACCAAAAATCGTACATTGGAATTTTGAGGTATTCTTGTCTATCACATGCTCACAGAGCTTATAGCTTTGGTTTCAATGCATTCCGACATCGTTTAGTGCCTCAAATCACCATTCGAAGTTTCGTTGGGGGTATAGTTGTAATTTTCACCAAAAATCGTACATTGGGATTCTGAGGTATTCTTGTTTATCACATGCTCATAAAGCTTATGGCTTTGGTTTCAATGCATTCCGACACCGTTTAGTGCCTCAAATCACCATTCGAAGTTTCGTAGGGGTATAGTTGTAATTTTCACCAAAAATCGTACATTGGGATTTGTAGGTATTCTTGTCTATCACATGCTCACAAAGCTTATGGCTTTGGTTTCAATGCATTCCGACATCGTTTAGTGCCTCAAATCACCATTCGAAGTTCCGTAGGGGTATAGTTGTAATTTTCACCAAAAATCGTACATTGGGATTTTGAGGTATTCTTGTCTATCACATGCTCACAAAGCTTATCGCTTTGATTTCAATGCATTCCGACATCGTTTGGTGTCTCAAATCACCATTCGAAGTTTCGTAGGGGGTATAGTTGTAATTTTCACCAAAAATCGTTCATTGAGATTCTGAGGTATTCTTGTTTATCACATGCTCACAAAGCTTATGGCTTTGGTTTTAATGCATTTCGCCATCGATTAGTGCCTCAAATCACCATTCGAAGTTTCGTAGGGGGTATAGTTGTAATTTTCACCAAAAATCGTACATTGGGATTTTGAGGTATTCTTGTCTATAACATGCTCACAAAGCTTATCGCTTTGATTTCAATGCATTCCGCCATCGTTTAGTGTCTCAAATCACCATTCGAAGTTTCGTAGGGGTATAGTTGTAATTTTTACCAAAAATCGTACATTGGAATTTTGAGGTATTCTTGTCTATCACATGTTTACAATGCTTATGGCTTTGGTTTTAATGCATTCCGCCATCGTTTAGTGCCTCAAATCACCATTCGATGTTTCGTAGGGGTATAGTTGTAATTTTCACCAAAAATCGTACATTGGGATTCTGAGGTATTCTTGTTTATCACATGCTCACAAAGCTTATGGCTTTGGTTTCAATGCATTCCGACATCGTTTAGTGCCTAAAATCACCATTCTAAGTTTCGTAGGGGTATAGTTGTAATTTTCACCAAAAATCGTACATTGGGATTTTGAGGTATTCTTGTCTATCACATGCTTACAAAGCTTATGGCTTTGGTTTCAATGCATTCCGACATCGTTTAGTGCCTCAAATCACCATTCGAAGTTCCGTAGGGGTATAGTTGTAATTTTCACCAAAAATCGTACATTGGAATTTTGAGGTATTCTTGTCTATCACATGCTCACAGAGCTTATAGCTTTGGTTTCAATGCATTCCGACATCGTTTAGTGCCTCAAATCACCATTCGAAGTTTCGTTGGGGGTATAGTTGTAATTTTCACCAAAAATCGTACATTGGGATTCTGAGGTATTCTTGTTTATCACATGCTCACAAAGCTTATGGCTTTGGTTTCAATGCATTCCGACACCGTTTAGTGCCTCAAATCACCATTCGAAGTTTCGTAGGGGTATAGTTGTAATTTTCACCAAAAATCGTACATTGGGATTTTTAGGTATTCTTGTCTATCACATGCTCACAAAGCTTATGGCTTTGGTTTCAATGCATTCCGACATCGTTTAGTGCCTCAAATCACCATTCGAAGTTCCGTAGGGGTATAGTTGTAATTTTCACCAAAAATCGTACATTGGGATTTTGAGGTATTCTTGTCTATCACATGCTCACAAAGCTTATCGCTTTGATTTCAATGCATTCCGACATCGTTTGGTGTCTCAAATCACCATTCGAAGTTTCGTAGGGGGTATAGTTGTAATTTTCACCAAAAATCGTTCATTGGGATTCTGAGGTATTCTTGTTTATCACATGCTCACAAAGCTTATGGCTTTGGTTTTAATGCATTTCGCCATCGATTAGTGCCTCAAATCACCATTCGAAGTTTCGTAGGGGGTATAGTTGTAATTTTCACCAAAAATCGTACATTGGGATTTTGAGGTATTCTTGTCTATAACATGCTCACAAAGCTTATCGCTTTGATTTCAATGCATTCCGCCATCGTTTAGTGTCTCAAATCACCATTCGAAGTTTCGTAGGGGTATAGTTGTAATTTTTACCAAAAATCGTACATTGGAATTTTGAGGTATTCTTGTCTATCACATGTTTACAATGCTTATGGCTTTGGTTTTAATGCATTCCGCCATCGTTTAGTGCCTCAAATCACCATTCGATGTTTCGTAGGGGTATAGTTGTAATTTTCACCAAAAATCGTACATTGGAATTTTGAGGTATTCTTGTCTATCACATGCTCACAAAGCTTATGGTTTTGGTTTCAATGCATTCCGACATCGTTTAGTGCCTCAAATCACCATTCAAAGTTTCGTTGGGGGTATAGTTGTAATTTTCACCAAAAATCGTACATTGGGATTCTGAGGTATTCTTGTTTATCACATGCTCACAAAGCTTATGGCTTTGGTTTCAATGCATTCCGCCATCGTTTAGTGCCTCAAATCACCATTCGAAGTTTCGTAGGGGTATAGTTGTAATTTTGACCAAAAATCGTACATTGGGATTTTGAGGTATTCTTGTCTATCACATGCTCACAAAGCTTATGGCTTTGGTTTCAATGCATTCCGACATCGTTTAGTGCCTCAAATCACCATTCGAAGTTCCGTAGGGGTATAGTTGTAATTTTCACCAAAAATCGTACATTGGAATTTTGAGGTATTCTTGTCTATCACATGCTCACAGAGCTTATAGCTTTGGTTTCAATGCATTCCGACATCGTTTAGTGCCTCAAATCACCATTCGAAGTTTCGTTGGGGGTATAGTTGTAATTTTCACCAAAAATCGTACATTGGGATTCTGAGGTATTCTTGTTTATCACATGCTCACAAAGCTTATGGCTTTGGTTTCAATGCATTCCGACACCGTTTAGTGCCTCAAATCACCATTCGAAGTTTCGTAGGGGTATAGTTGTAATTTTCACCAAAAATCGTACATTGGGATTTTGAGGTATTCTTGTCTATCACATGCTCACAAAGCTTATCGCTTTGATTTCAATGCATTCCGACATCGTTTAGTGTCTCAAATCACCATTCGAAGTTTCGTAGGGGTATAGTTGTAATTTTCACCAAAAATCGTACATTGGGATTTTGAGGTATTCTTGTTTATCACATGCTCACAAAGCTTATGGCTTTGGTTTCAATGCATTCCGCCATCGTTTAGTGCCTCAAATCACCATTCGAAGTTTCGTAGGGGTATAGATGTAATTTTCACCAAAAATCGTACATTGGGATTTTGAGGTATTCTTGTCTATCACATGCTCACAAAGCTTATGGCTTTGGTTTCAATGCATTCCGCCATCGTTTAGTGCCTCAAATCACCATTCGAAGTTTCGTAGGGGTATAGATGTAATTTTCACCAAAAATCGTACATTGGGATTTTGAGGTATTCTTGTCTATCACATGCTCATAAAGCTTATGGCTTTGGTTTCAATGCATTCCGACATCGTTTAGTGCCTCAAATCACCATTCGAAGTTCCGTAGGGGTATAGTTGTAATTTTCACCAAAAATCGTACATTGGAATTTTGAGGTATTCTTGTCTATCACATGCTCACAAAGCTTATGGCTTTGGTTTCAATGCATTCCGCCATCGTTTAGTGCCTCAAATCACCATTCTAAGTTTCGTAGGTATATAGTTGTAATTTTCACCAAAAATCGTACATTGGGATTTTGAGGTATTCTTGTCTATCACATGCTCACAAAGCTTATAGCTTTGGTTTCAATGCATTCCGACATCGTTTAGTGCCTCAAATCACCATTCGAAGTTTCGTTGGGGGTATAGTTGTAATTTTCACCAAAAATCGTACATTGGGATTCTGAGGTATTCTTGTTTATCACATGCTCACAAAGCTTATGGCTTTGGTTTCAATGCATTCCGACACCGTTTAGTGCCTCAAATCACCATTCGAAGTTTCGTAGGGGTATAGTTGTAATTTTCACCAAAAATCATACATTGGGATTTTGAGGTATTCTTGTCTATCACATGTTTACAATGCTTATGGCTTTGGTTTTAATGCATTCCGCCATCGTTTAGTGCCTCAAATCACCATTCGAAGTTTCGTTGGGGGTATAGTTGTAATTTTCACCAAAAATCGTACATTGGGATTCTGAGGTATTCTTGTTTATCACATGCTCACAAAGCTTATGGTTTTGGTTTCAATGCATTCCGACACCGTTTAGTGCCTCAAATCACCATTCGAAGTTTCGTAGGGGTATAGTTGTAATTTTCACCAAAAATCGTACATTGGGATTTTGAGGTATTCTTGTTTATCACATGCTCACAAAGCTTATGGCTTTGGTTTCAATGCATTCCGCCATCGTTTAGTGCCTCAAATCACCATTCGAAGTTTCGTAGGGGTATAGATGTAATTTTCACCAAAAATCGTACATTGGGATTTTGAGGTATTCTTGTCTATCACATGCTCACAAAGCTTATGGCTTTGGTTTCAATGCATTCCGACATCGTTTAGTGCCTCAAATCACCATTCGAAGTTCCGTAGGGGTATAGTTGTAATTTTCACCAAAAATCGTACATTGGAATTTTGAGGTATTCTTGTCTATCACATGCTCACAAAGCTTATGGCTTTGGTTTCAATGCATTCCGCCATCGTTTAGTGCCTCAAATCACCATTCGAAGTTTCGTAGGGGTATAGATGTAATTTTCACCAAAAATCGTACATTGGGATTTTGAGGTATTCTTGTCTATCACATGCTCACAAAGCTTATGGCTTTGGTTTCAATGCATTCCGACATCGTTTAGTGCCTCAAATCACCATTCGAAGTTCCGTAGGGGTATAGTTGTAATTTTCACCAAAAATCGTACATTGGGATTTTGAGGTATTCTTGTCTATCACATGCTCACAAAGCTTATCGCTTTGATTTCAATGCATTCCGACATCGTTTAGTGTCTCAAATCACCATTCGAAGTTTCGTAGGGGGTATAGTTGTAATTTTCACCAAAAATCGTTCATTGGGATTCTGAGGTATTCTTGTTTATCACATGCTCACAAAGCTTATGGCTTTGGTTTTAATGCATTCCGACATCGTTTAGTGCCTCAAATCACCATTCGAAGTTCCGTAGGGGTATAGTTGTAATTTTCACCAAAAATCGTACATTGGGATTTTGAGGTATTCTTGTCTATCACATGCTCACAAAGCTTATGGCTTTGGTTTCAATGCATTCCGCCATCGTTTAGTGCCTCAAATCACCATTCGAAGTTTCGTAGGGGTATAGATGTAATTTTCACCAAAAATCGTACATTGGGATTTTGAGGTATTCTTGACTATCACATGCTCACAAAGCTTATGGCTTTGATTTCAATGCATTCCGACATCGTTTAGTGTCTCAAATCACCATTCGAAGTTTCGTAGGGGGTATAGTTGTAATTTTCACCAAAAATCGTTCATTGGGATTTGAGGCACTAAACGATGTCGGAATGCATTGAAACCAAAGCCATAAGCTTTGTGAGCATGTGATAGACAAGAATACCTCAAAATCTCAATGTACGATTTTTGGTGAAAATTACAACTATACCCCCTTCGAAACTTCGAATGGTGATTTGAGGCACTAAACGATGGCGGAATGCATTGAAATCAAAGCGATAAGCTTTGTGAGCATGTTATAAACAAGAATACCTCAAAATCCCAATATACGATTTTTGGTGAAAATTACAACTATACCCCCTATGAAACTTCGAATGGTGATTTGAGGCACTAAACGATGGCGGAATGCATTAAAACCAAAGCCATAAGCTTTGTGAGAATGTGATAAACAAGAATACCTCAGAATCCCAATGAACGATTTTTGGTGAAAATTACAACTATACCCCCTACGAAACTTCGAATGGTGATTTCAGGCACTAAACGATGTCGGAATGCATTGAAATCAAAGCAATAAGCTTTGTGAGCATGTGATAGACAAGAATACCTCAAAATCCCAATGAACGATTTTTGGTGAAAATTACAACTATACCCCCTACGAAACTTCGAATGGTGATTTCAGGCACTAAACGATTTCGGAATGCATTGAAATCAAAGCAATAAGCTTTGTGAGCATGTGATAGACAAGAATACCTCAAAATCTCAATGTACGATTTTTGGTGAAAATTACAACTATATACCTACGAAACTTAGAATGGTGATTTGAGGCACTAAACGATGGCGGAATGCATTGAAACCAAAGCCATAAGCTTTGTGAGCATGTGATAGACAAGAATACCTCAAAATCCCAATGTACGATTTTTGGTGAAAATTACATCTATACCCCTACGAAACTTCGAATGGTGATTTGAGGCACTAAACGATGTCGGAATGCATTGAAATCAAAGCAATAAGCTTTGTGAGCATGTGATAGACAAGAATACCTCAAAATTCCAATGTACGATTTTTGGTGAAAATTACAACTATACCCCTACGGAACTTTGAATGGTGATTTGAGGCACTAAACGATGTCGGAATGCATTGAAACCAAAGCCATAAGCTTTGTGAGCATGTGATAGACAGGAATACCTCAAAATCCCAATGTACGATTTTTGGTGAAAATTACATCTATACCCCTACGAAACTTCGAATGGTGATTTGAGGCACTAAACGATGGCGGAATGCATTGAAACCAAAGCCATAAGCTTTGTGAGCATGTGATAAACAAGAATAGCTCAGAATCCCAATGTACGATTTTTGGTGAAAATTACAACTATACCCCCAACGAAACTTCGAATGGTGATTTGAGGCACTAAACGATGTCGGAATGCATTGAAACCAAAGCCATAAGCTTTGTGAGCATGTGATAGACAAGAATACCTCAAAATCCCAATGTACGATTTTTGGTGAAAATTACAACTATACCCCTACGAAACTTCGAATGGTGATTTGAGGCACTAAACGATGGCGGAATGCATTGAAACCAAAGCCATAAGCTTTGTGAGCATGTGATAAACAAGAATACCTCAGAATCCCAATGTACGATTTTTGGTGAAAATTACAACTATACCCCCAACGAAACTTCGAATGGTGATTTGAGGCACTAAACGATGTCGGAATGCATTGAAACCAAAGCCATAAGCTTTGTGAGCATGTGATAGACAAGAATACCTCAAAATTCCAATGTACGATTTTTGGTGAAAATTACAACTATACCCCTACGGAACTTCGAATGGTGATTTGAGGCACTAAACGATGTCGGAATGCATT
This sequence comes from Verbascum thapsus, assembly GCA_963669365.1. Classification (NCBI taxonomy): domain Eukaryota; kingdom Viridiplantae; phylum Streptophyta; class Magnoliopsida; order Lamiales; family Scrophulariaceae; genus Verbascum; species Verbascum thapsus. The sequence goes on from OY770115.1 coordinate 9,537,901, forward strand.
GAAACCAAAGCCATAAGCTTTGTGAGCATGTGATAGACAAGAATACCTCAAAATTCCAATGTACGATTTTTGGTGAAAATTACAAATATACCCCCTACGAAACTTCGAATGGTGATTTCAGGCACTAAACTATGTCGGAATGCATTGAAACCAAAGCCATAAGCTTTGTGAGCATGTGATAGACAAGAATACCTCAAAATCCCAATGTACGATTTTTGGTGAAAATTACAACTATACCCCTACGAAACTTCGAATGGTGATTAGAGGCACTAAAAGATGTCGGAAATCATTGAAACCAAAGCCATAAGCTTTGTGAGCATGTGATAGACAAGAATACAACAAAATCCCAATGTACGATTTTTGGTGAAAATTACAACTATACCCTACGAAACTTCGAATGGTGATTTAGGCACGAAACGATATCGGATTGCATTGAAACCAAAGCTATAAGCTTTGTGAGCATGTGATAGACAAGAATACCTAAAATCCCAATGTAGGATTTTTGGGTTAAAATTACAACTATACCCCTACGAAAATTCGAATGGTGATTTGAGGCACTAAACGATGTCGGAATGCATTGAAACCAAAGCCATAAGCTTTGTGAGCATGTGATAGACAAGAATACCTCAAAATCTCAATGTACGATTTTTGGTGAAAATTACAACTATACCCCCTGCGAAACTTCGAATGGTGATTTGAGGCACTAAACGATGTCGGAATGCATTGAAACCAAAGCCATAAGCTTTGTGAGCATGTGATAGACAAGAATACCTCAAAATTTCAATGTACGATTTTTGGTGAAAATTACAACTATACCCCTACGGAACTTCGAATGGTGATTTGAGGCACTAAACGATGTCGGAATGCATTGAAACCAAAGCCATAAGCTTTGTGAGCATGTGATAGACAAGAATACCTCAAAATCCCAATGTACGATTTTTGGTAAAAATTACATCTATACCCCTACGAAACTTCGAATGGTGATTTGAGACACTAAACGATGGCGGAATGCATTGAAATCAAAGCGATAAGCTTTGTGAGCATGTTATAGACAAGAATACCTCAAAATCCCAATGTACGATTTTTGGTGAAAATTACAACTATACCCCCTACGAAACTTCGAATGATGATTTGAGGCACTAAACGATGGCGAAATGCATTAAAACCAAAGCCATAAGCTTTGTGAGCATGTGATAAACAAGAATACCTCAGAATCCCAATGAACGATTTTTGGTGAAAATTACAACTATACCCCCTACGAAACTTCGAATGGTGATTTGAGACACTAAACGATGTCGGAATGCATTGAAATCAAAGCGATAAGCTTTGTGAGCATGTGATAGACAAGAATACCTCAAAATCCCAATGTACGATTTTTGGTGAAAATTACAACTATACCCCTACGGAACTTCGAATGGTGATTTGAGGCACTAAACGATGTCGGAATGCATTGAAACCAAAGCCATAAGCTTTGTGAGCATGTGATAGACAAGAATACCTCAAAATCCCAATGTACGATTTTTGGTGAAAATTACATCTATACCCCTACGAAACTTCGAATGGTGATTTGAGGCACTAAACGATGGCGGAATGCATTGAAACCAAAGCCATAAGCTTTGTGAGCATGTGATAGACAAGAATACCTCAAAATCCCAATGTACGATTTTTGGTGAAAATTACGACTATATACCTACGAAACTTAGAATGGTGATTTGAGGCACTAAACGATGGCGGAATGCATTGAAACCAAAGCCATAAGCTTTGTGAGCATGTGATAGACAAGAATACCTCAAAATTCCAATGTACGATTTTTGGTGAAAATTACAACTATACCCCCAACGAAACTTCGAATGGTGATTTGAGGCACTAAACGATGTCGGAATGCATTGAAACCAAAGCCATAAGCTTTGTGAGCATGTGATAGACAAGAATACCTCAAAATTCCAATGTACGATTTTTGGTGAAAATTACAACTATACCCCTACGAAACTTCGAATGGTGATTTGAGGCACTAAACGATGGCGGAATGCATTAAAACCAAAGCCATAAGCATTGTAAACATGTGATAGACAAGAATACCTCAAAATCCCAATGTACGATTTTTAGTGAAAATTACAACTATACCCCTACGAAACTTCGAATGGTGATTTGAGACACTAAACGATGGCGGAATGCATTGAAATCAAAGCGATAAGCTTTGTGAGCATGTTATAGACAAGAATACCTCAAAATCCCAATGTACAATTTTTAGTGAAAATTACAACTATACCCCATGCGAAACTTCGAATGGTGATTAGAGGCACTAAACGATGTCGGAATGCATTGAAACCAAAGCCATAAGCTTTGTGAGCATGTGATAGACAAGAATACCTAAAAACCCCAATGTACGATTTTTGGTGAAAATTACAACTATACCCCTACGAAACTTTGAATGGTGATTTGTGGCATTAAATGATGTCAGAATGCATTGAAACCAAAGCCATAAGCTTTGTGAGCATGTGATAGTCAAGAATACCTCAAAATCCCAATGTACAATTTTTGTTGAAAATTACAACTATACTCCTACGAAACTTCGAATGGTGATTTGAGGCACTAAACGATGTCGGAATGCATTGAAACCAAAGTTAAAATCTTTGTGAGCATGTGATAGACAAGAATACATCAAAATCTCAATGTACAATTTTTGTTGAAAATTACAACTATACTCCTACGAAACTTCGAATGGTGATTTGAGGCACTAAACGATGTCGGAATGCATTGAAACCAAAGTTAAAATCTTTGTGAGCATGTGATAGACAAGAATACCTCAAAATCTCAATGTACGATTTTTGGTGAAAATTACAACTATACCCCTACGAAACTTCGAATGGTGATTTGAGGCACTAAACGGTGTCGGAATGCATTGAAACCAAAGCCATAAGCTTTGTGAGCATGTCATAGACAAGAATACCTCAAAATCAAAATGTACGATTTTTGGTGAAAATTACAACTATACCCCTACGAAACTTCGAATGGTGATTAGAGGCACTAAACGATGTCGGAATGTATTGAAACCAAAGCCATAAGCTTTGTGAGCATGTGATAGACAAGAATACTTCAAAATCCCAATGTACTATTTTTGGTGAAAATTACAACTATACCCCTACAAAACTTTGAACGGTGATTTGAGGCACTAAACGATGACGGAATGCATTGAAACCAAAGCCATAAGCTTTGTGAGCATGTGATAGACAAGAATACCTCAAAATCCCAATGTACGATTTTTGGTGAAAATTACAAATATACCCCCTACGAAACTTCGAATGGTGATTTCAGGCACTAAACTATGTCGGAATGCATTGAAACCAAAGCCATAAGCTTTGTGAGCATGTGATAGACAAGAATACCTCAAAATCCCAATGTACGATTTTTGGTGAAAATTACAACTATACCCCTACGAAACTTCGAATGGTGATTAGAGGCACTAAAAGATGTCGGAAATCATTGAAACCAAAGCCATAAGCTTTGTGAGCATGTGATAGACAAGAATACAACAAAATCCCAATGTACGATTTTTGGTGAAAATTACAACTATACCCTACGAAACTTCGAATGGTGATTTAGGCACTAAACGATATCGGATTGCATTGAAACCAAAGCTATAAGCTTTGTGAGCATGTGATAGACAAGAATACCTAAAATTCCAATGTAGGATTTTTGGGTAAAAATTACAACTATACCCCTATGAAACTTCGAATGGTGATTTGAGGCACTAAACGATGGCGGAATGCATTAAAACCAAAGCCATAAGCTTTGTGAGAATGTGATAAACAAGAATACCTCAGAATCCCAATGAACGATTTTTGGTGAAAATTACAACTATAACCCCTACGAAACTTCGAATGGTGATTTCAGGCACTAAACGATGTCGGAATGCATTGAAATCAAAGCAATAAGCTTTGTGAGCATGTGATAGACAAGAATACCTCAAAATCCCAATGAACGATTTTTGGTGAAAATTACAACTATACCCCCTACGAAACTTCGAATGGTGATTTCAGGCACTAAACGATGTCGGAATGCATTGAAATCAAAGCAATAAGCTTTGTGAGCATGTGATAGACAAGAATACCTCAAAATCCCAATGTACGATTTTTGGTGAAAATTACAACTATATACCTACGAAACTTAGAATGGTGATTTAAGGCACTAAACGATGGCGGAATGCATTGAAACCAAAGCCATAAGCTTTGTGAGCATGTGATAGACAAGAATACCTCAAAATCCCAATGTACGATTTTTGGTGAAAATTACATCTATACCCCTACGAAACTTCGAATGGTGATTTGAGGCACTAAACGATGTCGGAATGCATTGAAATCAAAGCAATAAGCTTTGTGAGCATGTGATAGACAAGAATACCTCAAAATTCCAATGTACGATTTTTGGTGAAAATTACAACTATACCCCTACGGAACTTTGAATGGTGATTTGAGGCACTAAACGATGTCGGAATGCATTGAAACCAAAGCCATAAGCTTTGTGAGCATGTGATAGACAGGAATACCTCAAAATCCCAATGTACGATTTTTGGTGAAAATTACATCTATACCCCTACGAAACTTCGAATGGTGATTTGAGGCACTAAACGATGGCGGAATGCATTGAAACCAAAGCCATAAGCTTTGTGAGCATGTGATAAACAAGAATAGCTCAGAATCCCAATGTACGATTTTTGGTGAAAATTACAACTATACCCCCAACGAAACTTCGAATGGTGATTTGAGGCACTAAACGATGTCGGAATGCATTGAAACCAAAGCCATAAGCTTTGTGAGCATGTGATAGACAAGAATACCTCAAAATTCCAATGTACGATTTTTGGTGAAAATTACAACTATACCCCTACGAAACTTCGAATGGTGATTTGAGGCACTAAACGATGGCGGAATGCATTGAAACCAAAGCCATAAGCTTTGTGAGCATGTGATAAACAAGAATACCTCAGAATCCCAATGTACGAGTTTTGGTGAAAATTACAACTATACCCCCAACGAAACTTCGAATGGTGATTTGAGGCACTAAACGATGTCGGAATGCATTGAAACCAAAGCCATAAGCTTTGTGAGCATGTGATAGACAAGAATACCTCAAAATTCCAATGTACGATTTTTGGTGAAAATTACAACTATACCCCTACGGAACTTCGAATGGTGATTTGAGGCACTAAACGATGTCGGAATGCATTGAAACCAAAGCCATAAGCTTTGTGAGCATGTGATAGACAAGAATACCTCAAAATTCCAATGTACGATTTTTGGTGAAAATTACAAATATACCCCCTACGAAACTTCGAATGGTGATTTCAGGCACTAAACTATGTCGGAATGCATTGAAACCAAAGCCATAAGCTTTGTGAGCATGTGATAGACAAGAATACCTCAAAATCCCAATGTACGATTTTTGGTGAAAATTACAACTATACCCCTACGAAACTTCGAATGGTGATTAGAGGCACTAAAAGATGTCGGAAATCATTGAAACCAAAGCCATAAGCTTTGTGAGCATGTGATAGACAAGAATACAACAAAATCCCAATGTACGATTTTTGGTGAAAATTACAACTATACCTTACGAAACTTCGAATGGTGATTTAGGCACTAAACGATATCGGATTGCATTGAAACCAAAGCTATAAGCTTTGTGAGCATGTGATAGACAAGAATACCTAAAATCCCAATTTAGGATTTTTGGGTAAAAATTACAACTATACCCCTACGAAAATTCGAATGGTGATTTGAGGCACTAAACGATGTCGGAATGCATTGAAACCAAAGCCATAAGCTTTGTGAGCATGTGATAGACAAGAATACCTCAAAATCTCAATGTACGATTTTTGGTGAAAATTACAACTATACCCCCTGCGAAACTTCGAATGGTGATTTGAGGCACTAAACGATGGCGGAATGCATTGAAACCAAAGCCATAAGCTTTGTGAGCATGTGATAGACAAGAATACCTCAAAATTCCAATGTACGATTTTTGGTGAAAATTACAACTATACCCCTACGGAACTTCGAATGGTGATTTGAGGCACTAAACGATGTCGGAATGCATTGAAACCAAAGCCATAAGCTTTGTGAGCATGTGATAGACAAGAATACCTCAAAATTCCAATGTACGATTTTTGGTGAAAATTACAAATATACCCCCTAGGAAACTTCGAATGGTGATTTCAGGCACTAAACTATGTCGGAATGCATTGAAACCAAAGCCATAAGCTTTGTGAGCATGTGATAGACAAGAATACCTCAAAATCCCAATGTACGATTTTTGGTGAAAATTACAACTATACCCCTACGAAACTTCGAATGGTGATTAGAGGCACTAAAAGATGTCGGAAATCATTGAAACCAAAGCCATAAGCTTTGTGAGCATGTGATAGACAAGAATACAACAAAATCCCAATGTACGATTTTTGGTGAAAATTACAACTATACCCTACGAAACTTCGAATGGTGATTTAGGCACTAAACGATATCGGATTGCATTGAAACCAAAGCTATAAGCTTTGTGAGCATGTGATAGACAAGAATACCTAAAATCCCAATGTAGGATTTTTGGGTAAAAATTACAACTATACCCCTACGAAAATTCGAATGGTGATTTGAGGCACTAAACGATGTCGGAATGCATTGAAACCAAAGCCATAAGCTTTGTGAGCATGTGATAGACAAGAATACCTCAAAATCTCAATGTACGATTTTTGGTAAAAATTACAACTATACCCCCTGCGAAACTTCGAATGGTGATTTGAGGCACTAAACGATGGCGGAATGCATTGAAATCAAAGCGATAAGCTTTGTGAGCATGTTATAAACAAGAATACCTCAAAATCCCAATATACGATTTTTGGTGAAAATTACAACTATACCCCCTACGAAACTTCGAATGGTGATTTGAGGCACTAAACGATGGCGGAAAGCATTGAAATCAAAGCGATAAGCTTTGTGAGCATGTTATAAACAAGAATACCTCAAAATCCCAATATACGATTTTTGGTGAAAATTACAACTATACCCCCTATGAAACTTCGAATGGTGATTTGAGGCACTAAACGATGGCGGAATGCATTAAAACCAAAGCCATAAGCTTTGTGAGAATGTGATAAACAAGAATACCTCAGAATCCCAATGAACGATTTTTGGTGAAAATTACAACTATACCCCCTACGAAACTTCGAATGGTGATTTCAGGCACTAAACGATGTCGGAATGCATTGAAATCAAAGCAATAAGCTTTGTGAGCATGTGATAGACAAGAATACCTCAAAATCCCAATGAACGATTTTTGGTGAAAATTACAACTATACCCCCTACGAAACTTCGAATGGTGATTTCAGGCACTAAACGATGTCGGAATGCATTGAAATCAAAGCAATAAGCTTTGTGAGCATGTGATAGACAAGAATACCTCAAAATCCCAATGTACGATTTTTGGTGAAAATTACAACTATATACCTACGAAACTTAGAATGGTGATTTGAGGCACTAAACGATGGCGGAATGCATTGAAACCAAAGCCATAAGCTTTGTGAGCATGTGATAGACAAGAATACCTCAAAATCCCAATGTACGATTTTTGGTGAAAATTACATCTATACCCCTACGAAACTTCGAATGGTGATTTGAGGCACTAAACGATGTCGGAATGCATTGAAATCAAAGCAATAAGCTTTGTGAGCATGTGATAGACAAGAATACCTCAAAATTCCAATGTACGATTTTTGGTAAAAATTACAACTATACCCCTACGGAACTTTGAATGGTGATTTGAGGCACTAAACGATGTCGGAATGCATTGAAACCAAAGCCATAAGCTTTGTGAGCATGTGATAGACAGGAATACCTCAAAATCCCAATGTACGATTTTTGGTGAAAATTACATCTATACCCCTACGAAACTTCGAATGGTGATTTGAGGCACTAAACGATGGCGGAATGCATTGAAACCAAAGCCATAAGCTTTGTGAGCATGTGATAAACAAGAATAGCTCAGAATCCCAATGTACGATTTTTGGTGAAAATTACAACTATACCCCCAACGAAACTTCGAATGGTGATTTGAGGCACTAAACGATGTCGGAATGCATTGAAACCAAAGCCATAAGCTTTGTGAGCATGTGATAGACAAGAATACCTCAAAATCCCAATGTACGATTTTTGGTGAAAATTACAACTATACACCTACGAAACTTCGAATGGTGATTTGAGGCACTAAACGATGGCGGAATGCATTGAAACCAAAGCCATAAGCTTTGTGAGCATGTGATAAACAAGAATACCTCAGAATCCCAATGTACGATTTTTGGTGAAAATTACAACTATACCCCCAACGAAACTTCGAATGGTGATTTGAGGCACTAAACGATGTCGGAATGCATTGAAACCAAAGCCATAAGCTTTGTGAGCATGTGATAGACAAGAATACCTCAAAATTTCAATGTACGATTTTTGGTGAAAATTACAACTATACCCCTACGGAACTTCGAATGGTGATTTGAGGCACTAAACGATGTCGGAATGCATTGAAACCAAAGCCATAAGCTTTGTGAGCATGTGATAGACAAGAATACCTCAAAATTCCAATGTACGATTTTTGGTGAAAATTACAAATATACCCCCTACGAAACTTCGAATGGTGATTTCAGGCACTAAACTATGTCGGAATGCATTGAAACCAAAGCCATAAGCTTTGTGAGCATGTGATAGACAAGAATACCTCAAAATCCCAATGTACGATTTTTGGTGAAAATTACAACTATACCCCTACGAAACTTCGAATGGTGATTAGAGGCACTAAAAGATGTCGGAAATCATTGAAACCAAAGCCATAAGCTTTGTGAGCATGTGATAGACAAGAATACAACAAAATCCCAAGGTACGATTTTTGGTGAAAATTACAACTATACCCTACGAAACTTCGAATGGTGATTTAGGCACTAAACGATATCGGATTGCATTGAAACCAAAGCTATAAGCTTTGTGAGCATGTGATAGACAAGAATACCTAAAATCCCAATGTAGGATTTTTGGGTAAAAATTACAACTATACCCCTACGAAAATTCGAATGGTGATTTGAGGCACTGAACGATGTCGGAATGCATTGAAACCAAAGCCATAAGCTTTGTGAGCATGTGATAGACAAGAATACCTCAAAATCTCAATGTACGATTTTTGGTGAAAATTACAACTATACCCCCTGCGAAACTTCGAATGGTGATTTGAGGCACTAAACGATGTCGGAATGCATTGAAACCAAAGCCATAAGCTTTGTGAGCATGTGATAGACAAGAATACCTCAAAATTCCAATGTACGATTTTTGGTGAAAATTACAACTATACCCCTACGGAACTTCGAATGGTGATTTGAGGCACTAAACGATGTCGGAATGCATTGAAACCAAAGCCATAAGCTTTGTGAGCATGTGATAGACAAGAATACCTCAAAATCCCAATGTACGATTTTTGGTGAAAATTACATCTATACCCTTACGAAACTTCGAATGGTGATTTGAGACACTAAACGATGGCGGAATGCATTGAAATCAAAGCGATAAGCTTTGTGAGCATGTTATAGACAAGAATACCTCAAAATCCCAATGTACGATTTTTGGTGAAAATTACAACTATACCCCCTACGAAACTTCGAATGGTGATTTGAGGCACTAAACGATGGCGAAATGCATTAAAACCAAAGCCATAAGCTTTGTGAGCATGTGATAAACAAGAATACCTCAGAATCCCAATGAACGATTTTTGGTGAAAATTATAACTATACCCCCTACGAAACTTCGAATGGTGATTTGAGACACTAAACGATGTCGGAATGCATTGAAATCAAAGCGATAAGCTTTGTGAGCATGTGATAGACAAGAATACCTCAAAATCCCAATGTACGATTTTTGGTGAAAATTACAACTATACCCCTACGGAACTTCGAATGGTGATTTGAGGCACTAAACGATGTCGGAATGCATTGAAACCAAAGCCATAAGCTTTGTGAGCATGTGATAGACAAGAATACCTCAAAATCCCAATGTACGATTTTTGGTGAAAATTACAACTATACCCCCTGCGAAACTTCGAATGGTGATTTGAGGCACTAAACGATGGCGGAATGCATTGAAACCAAAGCCATAAGCTTTGTGAGCATGTGATAGACAAGAATACCTCAAAATCCCAATGCACGATTTTTGGTGAAAATTACATCTATACCCCTACGAAACTTCGAATGGTGATTTGAGGCACTAAACGATGGCGGAATGCATTGAAACCAAAGCCATAAGCTTTGTGAGCATGTGATAAACAAGAATACCTCAAAATCCCAATGTACGATTTTTGGTGAAAATTACAACTATACCCCTACGAAACTTCGAATGGTGATTTGAGGCACTAAACGGTGTCGGAATGCATTGAAACCAAAGCCATAAGCTTTGTGAGCATGTGATAAACAAGAATACCTCAGAATCCCAATGTACGATTTTTGGTGAAAATTACAACTATACCCCCAACGAAACTTCGAATGGTGATTTGAGGCACTAAACGATGTCGGAATGCATTGAAACCAAAGCTATAAGCTTTGTGAGCATGTGATAGACAAGAATACCTCAAAATCCCAATGTACGATTTTTGGTGAAAATTACGACTATATACCTACGAAACTTAGAATGGTGATTTGAGGCACTAAACGATGGCGGAATGCATTGAAACCAAAGCCATAAGCTTTGTGAGCATGTGATAGACAAGAATACCTCAAAATTCCAATGTACGATTTTTGGTGAAAATTACAACTATACCCCCAACGAAACTTCGAATGGTGATTTGAGGCACTAAACGATGTCGGAATGCATTGAAACCAAAGCCATAAGCTTTGTGAGCATGTGATAGACAAGAATACCTCAAAATTCCAATGTACGATTTTTGGTGAAAATTACAACTATACCCCTACGAAACTTCGAATGGTGATTTGAGGCACTAAACGATGGCGGAATGCATTAAAACCAAAGCCATAAGCATTGTAAACATGTGATAGACAAGAATACCTCAAAATCCTAATGTACGATTTTTAGTGAAAATTACAACTATACCCCTACGAAACTTCGAATGGTGATTTGAGACACTAAACGATGGCGGAATGCTTTGAAATCAAAGCGATAAGCTTTGTGAGCATGTTATAGACAAGAATACCTCAAAATCTCAATGTACGATTTTTAGTGAAAATTACAACTATACCCCATGCGAAACTTCGAATGGTGATTAGAGGCACTAAACGATGTCGGAATGCATTGAAACCAAAGCCATAAGCTTTGTGAGCATGTGATAGACAAGAATACCTAAAAACCCCAATGTACGATTTTTGGTGAAAATTACAACTATACCCCTACGAAACTTTGAATGGTGATTTGTGGCATTAAATGATGTCAGAATGCATTGAAACCAAAGCCATAAGCTTTGTGAGCATGTGATAGTCAAGAATACCTCAAAATCCCAATGTACAATTTTTGTTGAAAATTACAACTATACTCCTACGAAACTTCGAATGGTGATTTGAGGCACTAAACGATGTCGGAATGCATTGAAACCAAAGTTAAAATCTTTGTGAGCATGTGATAGACAAGAATACCTCAAAATCTCAATGTACAATTTTTGTTGAAAATTACAACTATACTCCTACGAAACTTCGAATGGTGCACTAAACGATGTCGGAATGCATTGAAACCAAAGTTAAAATCTTTGTGAGCATGTGATAGACAAGAATACCTCAAAATCTCAATGTACGATTTTTGGTGAAAATTACAACTATACCCCTACGAAACTTCGAATGGTGATTTGAGGCACTAAACGGTGTCGGAATGCATTGAAACCAAAGCCATAAGCTTTGTGAGCATGTCATAGACAAGAATACCTCAAAATCAAAATGTACGATTTTTGGTGAAAATTACAACTATACCCCTACGAAACTTCGAATGGTGATTAGAGGCACTAAAAGATGTCGGAATGCATTGAAACCAAAGTTAAAATCTTTGTGAGCATGTGATAGACAAGAATACCTCAAAATCTCAATGTACAATTTTTGTTGAAAATTACAACTATACTCCTACGAAACTTCGAATGGTGCACTAAACGATGTCGGAATGCATTGAAACCAAAGTTAAAATCTTTGTGAGCATGTGATAGACAAGAATACCTCAAAATCTCAATGTACGATTTTTGGTGAAAATTACAACTATACCCCTACGAAACTTCGAATGGTGATTTGAGGCACTAAACGATGTCGGAATGCATTGAAACCAAAGCCATAAGCTTTGTGAGCATGTGATAGACAAGAATACCTCAAAATTCCAATGTACGATTTTTGGTGAAAATTACAACTATACCCCTACGGAACTTCGAATGGTGATTTGAGGCACTAAACGATGTCGGAATGCATTGAAACCAAAGCCATAAGCTTTGTGAGCATGTGATAGACAAGAATACCTCAAAATCCCAATGTACGATTTTTGGTGAAAATTACATCTATACCCTTACGAAACTTCGAATGGTGATTTGAGACACTAAACGATGGCGGAATGCATTGAAATCAAAGCGATAAGCTTTGTGAGCATGTTATAGACAAGAATACCTCAAAATCCCAATGTACGATTTTTGGTGAAAATTACAACTATACCCCCTACGAAACTTCGAATGGTGATTTGAGGCACTAAACGATGGCGAAATGCATTAAAACCAAAGCCATAAGCTTTGTGAGCATGTGATAAACAAGAATACCTCAGAATCCCAATGAACGATTTTTGGTGAAAATTATAACTATACCCCCTACGAAACTTCGAATGGTGATTTGAGACACTAAACGATGTCGGAATGCATTGAAATCAAAGCGATAAGCTTTGTGAGCATGTGATAGACAAGAATACCTCAAAATCCCAATGTACGATTTTTGGTGAAAATTACAACTATACCCCTACGGAACTTCGAATGGTGATTTGAGGCACTAAACGATGTCGGAATGCATTGAAACCAAAGCCATAAGCTTTGTGAGCATGTGATAGACAAGAATACCTCAAAATCCCAATGTACGATTTTTGGTGAAAATTACAACTATACCCCCTGCGAAACTTCGAATGGTGATTTGAGGCACTAAACGATGGCGGAATGCATTGAAACCAAAGCCATAAGCTTTGTGAGCATGTGATAGACAAGAATACCTCAAAATCCCAATGTACGATTTTTGGTGAAAATTACATCTATACCCCTACGAAACTTCGAATGGTGATTTGAGGCACTAAACGATGGCGGAATGCATTGAAACCAAAGCCATAAGCTTTGTGAGCATGTGATAAACAAGAATACCTCAAAATCCCAATGTACGATTTTTGGTGAAAATTACAACTATACCCCTACGAAACTTCGAATGGTGATTTGAGGCACTAAACGGTGTCGGAATGCATTGAAACCAAAGCCATAAGCTTTGTGAGCATGTGATAAACAAGAATACCTCAGAATCCCAATGTACGATTTTTGGTGAAAATTACAACTATACCCCCAACGAAACTTCGAATGGTGATTTGAGGCACTAAACGATGTCGGAATGCATTGAAACCAAAGCTATAAGCTTTGTGAGCATGTGATAGACAAGAATACCTCAAAATCCCAATGTACGATTTTTGGTGAAAATTACGACTATATACCTACGAAACTTAGAATGGTGATTTGAGGCACTAAACGATGGCGGAATGCATTGAAACCAAAGCCATAAGCTTTGTGAGCATGTGATAGACAAGAATACCTCAAAATTCCAATGTACGATTTTTGGTGAAAATTACAACTATACCCCCAACGAAACTTCGAATGGTGATTTGAGGCACTAAACGATGTCGGAATGCATTGAAACCAAAGCCATAAGCTTTGTGAGCATGTGATAGACAAGAATACCTCAAAATTCCAATGTACGATTTTTGGTGAAAATTACAACTATACCCCTACGAAACTTCGAATGGTGATTTGAGGCACTAAACGATGGCGGAATGCATTAAAACCAAAGCCATAAGCATTGTAAACATGTGATAGACAAGAATACCTCAAAATCCTAATGTACGATTTTTAGTGAAAATTACAACTATACCCCTACGAAACTTCGAATGGTGATTTGAGACACTAAACGATGGCGGAATGCATTGAAATCAAAGCGATAAGCTTTGTGAGCATGTTATAGACAAGAATACCTCAAAATCTCAATGTACGATTTTTAGTGAAAATTACAACTATACCCCATGCGAAACTTCGAATGGTGATTAGAGGCACTAAACGATGTCGGAATGCATTGAAACCAAAGCCATAAGCTTTGTGAGCATGTGATAGACAAGAATACCTAAAAACCCCAATGTACGATTTTTGGTGAAAATTACAACTATACCCCTACGAAACTTTGAATGGTGATTTGTGGCATTAAATGATGTCAGAATGCATTGAAACCAAAGCCATAAGCTTTGTGAGCATGTGATAGTCAAGAATACCTCAAAATCCCAATGTACAATTTTTGTTGAAAATTACAACTATACTCCTACGAAACTTCGAATGGTGATTTGAGGCACTAAACGATGTCGGAATGCATTGAAACCAAAGTTAAAATCTTTGTGAGCATGTGATAGACAAGAATACCTCAAAATCTCAATGTACAATTTTTGTTGAAAATTACAACTATACTCCTACGAAACTTCGAATGGTGCACTAAACGATGTCGGAATGCATTGAAACCAAAGTTAAAATCTTTGTGAGCATGTGATAGACAAGAATACCTCAAAATCTCAATGTACGATTTTTGGTGAAAATTACAACTATACCCCTACGAAACTTCGAATGGTGATTTGAGGCACTAAACGGTGTCGGAATGCATTGAAACCAAAGCCATAAGCTTTGTGAGCATGTCATAGACAAGAATACCTCAAAATCAAAATGTACGATTTTTGGTGAAAATTACAACTATACCCCTACGAAACTTCGAATGGTGATTAGAGGCACTAAAAGATGTCGGAATGCATTGAAACCAAAGTTAAAATCTTTGTGAGCATGTGATAGACAAGAATACCTCAAAATCTCAATGTACAATTTTTGTTGAAAATTACAACTATACTCCTACGAAACTTCGAATGGTGCACTAAACGATGTCGGAATGCATTGAAACCAAAGTTAAAATCTTTGTGAGCATGTGATAGACAAGAATACCTCAAAATCTCAATGTACGATTTTTGGTGAAAATTACAACTATACCCCTACGAAACTTCGAATGGTGATTTGAGGCACTAAACGATGTCGGAATGCATTGAAACCAAAGCCATAAGCTTTGTGAGCATGTGATAGACAGGAATACCTCAAAATCCCAATGTACGATTTTTGGTGAAAATTACATCTATACCCCTACGAAACTTCGAATGGTGATTTGAGGCACTAAACGATGGCGGAATGCATTGAAACCAAAGCCATAAGCTTTGTGAGCATGTGATAAACAAGAATAGCTCAGAATCCCAATGTACGATTTTTGGTGAAAATTACAACTATACCCCCAACGAAACTTCGAATGGTGATTTGAGGCACTAAACGATGTCGGAATGCATTGAAACCAAAGCCATAAGCTTTGTGAGCATGTGATAGACAAGAATACCTCAAAATCCCAATGTACGATTTTTGGTGAAAATTACAACTATACCCCTACGAAACTTCGAATGGTGATTTGAGACACTAAACGATGGCGGAATGCATTGAAATCAAAGCGATAAGCTTTGTGAGCATGTTATAGACAAGAATACCTCAAAATCTCAATGTACGATTTTTAGTGAAAATTACAACTATACCCTATGCGAAACTTCGAATGGTGATTAGAGGCACTAAACGATGTCGGAATGCATTGAAACCAAAGCCATAAGCTTTGTGAGCATGTGATAGACAAGAATACCTAAAAACCCCAATGTACGATTTTTGGTGAAAATTACAACTATACCCCTACGAAACTTTGAATGGTGATTTGTGGCATTAAATGATGTCAGAATGCATTGAAACCAAAGCCATAAGCTTTGTGAGCATGTGATAGTCAAGAATACCTCAAAATCCCAATGTACAATTTTTGTTGAAAATTACAACTATACTCCTACGAAACTTCGAATGGTGATTTGAGGCACTAAACGATGTCGGAATGCATTGAAACCAAAGTTAAAATCTTCGTGAGCATGTGATAGACAAGAATACCTCAAAATCTCAATGTACAATTTTTGTTGAAAATTACAACTATACTCCTACGAAACTTCGAATGGTGCACTAAACGATGTCGGAATGCATTGAAACCAAAGTTAAAATCTTTGTGAGCATGTGATAGACAAGAATACCTCAAAATCTCAATGTACGATTTTTGGTGAAAATTACAACTATACCCCTACGAAACTTCGAATGGTGATTTGAGGCACTAAACGGTGTCGGAATGCATTGAAACCAAAGCCATAAGCTTTGTGAGCATGTCATAGACAAGAATACCTCAAAATCAAAATGTACGATTTTTGGTGAAAATTACAACTATACTCCTACGAAACTTCGAATGGTGATTTGAGGCACTAAACGATGTCGGAATGCATTGAAACCAAAGTTAAAATCTTTGTGAGCATGTGATAGACAAGAATACCTCAAAATCTCAATGTACAATTTTTGTTGAAAATTACAACTATACTCCTACGAAACTTCGAATGGTGCACTAAACGATGTCGGAATGCATTGAAACCAAAGTTAAAATCTTTGTGAGCATGTGATAGACAAGAATACCTCAAAATCTCAATGTACGATTTTTGGTGAAAATTACAACTATACCCCTACGAAACTTCGAATGGTGATTTGAGGCACTAAACGATGTCGGAATGCATTGAAACCAAAGCCATAAGCTTTGTGAGCATGTGATAGACAGGAATACCTCAAAATCCCAATGTACGATTTTTGGTGAAAATTACATCTATACCCCTACGAAACTTCGAATGGTGATTTGAGGCACTAAACGATGGCGGAATGCATTGAAACCAAAGCCATAAGCTTTGTGAGCATGTGATAAACAAGAATAGCTCAGAATCCCAATGTACGATTTTTGGTGAAAATTACAACTATACCCCCAACGAAACTTCGAATGGTGATTTGAGGCACTAAACGATGTCGGAATGCATTGAAACCAAAGCCATAAGCTTTGTGAGCATGTGATAGACAAGAATACCTCAAAATCCCAATGTACGATTTTTGGTGAAAATTACAACTATACCCCTACGAAACTTCGAATGGTGATTTGAGGCACTAAACGATGGCGGAATGCATTGAAACCAAAGCCATAAGCTTTGTGAGCATGTGATAAACAAGAATACCTCAGAATCCCAATGTACGATTTTTGGTGAAAATTACAACTATACCCCCAACGAAACTTCGAATGGTGATTTGAGGCACTAAACGATGTCGGAATGCATTGAAACCAAAGCCATAAGCTTTGTGAGCATGTGATAGACAAGAATACCTAAAAACCCCAATGTACGATTTTTGGTGAAAATTACAACTATACCCCTACGAAACTTTGAATGGTGATTTGTGGCATTAAATGATGTCAGAATGCATTGAAACCAAAGCCATAAGCTTTGTGAGCATGTGATAGTCAAGAATACCTCAAAATCCCAATGTACAATTTTTGTTGAAAATTACAACTATACTCCTACGAAACTTCGAATGGTGATTTGAGGCACTAAACGATGTCGGAATGCATTGAAACCAAAGTTAAAATCTTCGTGAGCATGTGATAGACAAGAATACCTCAAAATCTCAATGTACAATTTTTGTTGAAAATTACAACTATACTCCTACGAAACTTCGAATGGTGCACTAAACGATGTCGGAATGCATTGAAACCAAAGTTAAAATCTTTGTGAGCATGTGATAGACAAGAATACCTCAAAATCTCAATGTACGATTTTTGGTGAAAATTACAACTATACCCCTACGAAACTTCGAATGGTGATTTGAGGCACTAAACGGTGTCGGAATGCATTGAAACCAAAGCCATAAGCTTTGTGAGCATGTCATAGACAAGAATACCTCAAAATCAAAATGTACGATTTTTGGTGAAAATTACAACTATACTCCTACGAAACTTCGAATGGTGATTTGAGGCACTAAACGATGTCGGAATGCATTGAAACCAAAGTTAAAATCTTTGTGAGCATGTGATAGACAAGAATACCTCAAAATCTCAATGTACAATTTTTGTTGAAAATTACAACTATACTCCTACGAAACTTCGAATGGTGCACTAAACGATGTCGGAATGCATTGAAACCAAAGTTAAAATCTTTGTGAGCATGTGATAGACAAGAATACCTCAAAATCTCAATGTACGATTTTTGGTGAAAATTACAACTATACCCCTACGAAACTTCGAATGGTGATTTGAGGCACTAAACGATGTCGGAATGCATTGAAACCAAAGCCATAAGCTTTGTGAGCATGTGATAGACAGGAATACCTCAAAATCCCAATGTACGATTTTTGGTGAAAATTACATCTATACCCCTACGAAACTTCGAATGGTGATTTGAGGCACTAAACGATGGCGGAATGCATTGAAACCAAAGCCATAAGCTTTGTGAGCATGTGATAAACAAGAATAGCTCAGAATCCCAATGTACGATTTTTGGTGAAAATTACAACTATACCCCCAACGAAACTTCGAATGGTGATTTGAGGCACTAAACGATGTCGGAATGCATTGAAACCAAAGCCATAAGCTTTGTGAGCATGTGATAGACAAGAATACCTCAAAATCCCAATGTACGATTTTTGGTGAAAATTACAACTATACCCCTACGAAACTTCGAATGGTGATTTGAGGCACTAAACGATGGCGGAATGCATTGAAACCAAAGCCATAAGCTTTGTGAGCATGTGATAAACAAGAATACCTCAGAATCCCAATGTACGATTTTTGGTGAAAATTACAACTATACCCCCAACGAAACTTCGAATGGTGATTTGAGGCACTAAACGATGTCGGAATGCATTGAAACCAAAGCCATAAGCTTTGTGAGCATGTGATAGACAAGAATACCTCAAAATTTCAATGTACGATTTTTGGTGAAAATTACAACTATACCCCTACGGAACTTCGAATGGTGATTTGAGGCACTAAACGATGTCGGAATGCATTGAAACCAAAGCCATAAGCTTTGTGAGCATGTGATAGACAAGAATACCTCAAAATTCCAATGTACGATTTTTGGTGAAAATTACAAATATACCCCCTACGAAACTTCGAATGGTGATTTCAGGCACTAAACTATGTCGGAATGCATTGAAACCAAAGCCATAAGCTTTGTGAGCATGTGATAGACAAGAATACCTCAAAATCCCAATGTACGATTTTTGGTGAAAATTACAACTATACCCCTACGAAACTTCGAATGGTGATTAGAGGCACTAAAAGATGTCGGAAATCATTGAAACCAAAGCCATAAGCTTTGTGAGCATGTGATAGACAAGAATACAACAAAATCCCAAGGTACGATTTTTGGTGAAAATTACAACTATACCCTACGAAACTTCGAATGGTGATTTAGGCACTAAACGATATCGGATTGCATTGAAACCAAAGCTATAAGCTTTGTGAGCATGTGATAGACAAGAATACCTAAAATCCCAATGTAGGATTTTTGGGTAAAAATTACAACTATACCCCTACGAAAATTCGAATGGTGATTTGAGGCACTAAACGATGTCGGAATGCATTGAAACCAAAGCCATAAGCTTTGTGAGCATGTGATAGACAAGAATACCTCAAAATCTCAATGTACGATTTTTGGTGAAAATTACAACTATACCCCCTGCGAAACTTCGAATGGTGATTTGAGGCACTAAACGATGTCGGAATGCATTGAAACCAAAGCCATAAGCTTTGTGAGCATGTGATAGACAAGAATACCTCAAAATTCCAATGTACGATTTTTGGTGAAAATTACAACTATACCCCTACGGAACTTCGAATGGTGATTTGAGGCACTAAACGATGTCGGAATGCATTGAAACCAAAGCCATAAGCTTTGTGAGCATGTGATAGACAAGAATACCTCAAAATCCCAATGTACGATTTTTGGTGAAAATTACATCTATACCCTTACGAAACTTCGAATGGTGATTTGAGACACTAAACGATGGCGGAATGCATTGAAATCAAAGCGATAAGCTTTGTGAGCATGTTATAGACAAGAATACCTCAAAATCCCAATGTACGATTTTTGGTGAAAATTACAACTATACCCCCTACGAAACTTCGAATGGTGATTTGAGGCACTAAACGATGGCGAAATGCATTAAAACCAAAGCCATAAGCTTTGTGAGCATGTGATAAACAAGAATACCTCAGAATCCCAATGAACGATTTTTGGTGAAAATTACAACTATACCCCCTACGAAACTTCGAATGGTGATTTGAGACACTAAACGATGTCGGAATGCATTGAAATCAAAGCGATAAGCTTTGTGAGCATGTGATAGACAAGAATACCTCAAAATCCCAATGTACGATTTTTGGTGAAAATTACAACTATACCCCTACGGAACTTCGAATGGTGATTTGAGGCACTAAACGATGTCGGAATGCATTGAAACCAAAGCCATAAGCTTTGTGAGCATGTGATAGACAAGAATACCTCAAAATCCCAATGTACGATTTTTGGTGAAAATTACATCTATACCCCTACGAAACTTCGAATGGTGATTTGAGGCACTAAACGATGGCGGAATGCATTGAAACCAAAGCCATAAGCTTTGTGAGCATGTGATAGACAAGAATACCTCAAAATCCCAATGTACGATTTTTGGTGAAAATTACATCTATACCCCTACGAAACTTCGAATGGTGATTTGAGGCACTAAACGATGGCGGAATGCATTGAAACCAAAGCCAAAAGCTTTGTGAGCATGTGATAAACAAGAATACCTCAAAATCCCAATGTACGATTTTTGGTGAAAATTACAACTATACCCCTACGAAACTTCGAATGGTGATTTGAGGCACTAAACGGTGTCGGAATGCATTGAAACCAAAGCCATAAGCTTTGTGAGCATGTGATAAACAAGAATACCTCAGAATCCCAATGTACGATTTTTGGTGAAAATTACAACTATACCCCCAACGAAACTTCGAATGGTGATTTGAGGCACTAAACGATGTCGGAATGCATTGAAACCAAAGCTATAAGCTTTGTGAGCATGTGATAGACAAGAATACCTCAAAATCCCAATGTACGATTTTTGGTGAAAATTACGACTATATACCTACGAAACTTAGAATGGTGATTTGAGGCACTAAACGATGGCGGAATGCATTGAAACCAAAGCCATAAGCTTTGTGAGCATGTGATAGACAAGAATACCTCAAAATTCCAATGTACGATTTTTGGTGAAAATTACAACTATACCCCCAACGAAACTTCGAATGGTGATTTGAGGCACTAAACGATGTCGGAATGCATTGAAACCAAAGCCATAAGCTTTGTGAGCATGTGATAGACAAGAATACCTCAAAATTCCAATGTACGATTTTTGGTGAAAATTACAACTATACCCCTACGAAACTTCGAATGGTGATTTGAGGCACTAAACGATGGCGGAATGCATTAAAACCAAAGCCATAAGCATTGTAAACATGTGATAGACAAGAATACCTCAAAATCCTAATGTACGATTTTTAGTGAAAATTACAACTATACCCCTACGAAACTTCGAATGGTGATTTGAGACACTAAACGATGGCGGAATGCATTGAAATCAAAGCGATAAGCTTTGTGAGCATGTTATAGACAAGAATACCTCAAAATCTCAATGTACGATTTTTAGTGAAAATTACAACTATACCCCATGCGAAACTTCGAATGGTGATTAGAGGCACTAAACGATGTCGGAATGCATTGAAACCAAAGCCATAAGCTTTGTGAGCATGTGATAGACAAGAATACCTAAAAACCCCAATGTACGATTTTTGGTGAAAATTACAACTATACCCCTACGAAACTTTGAATGGTGATTTGTGGCATTAAATGATGTCAGAATGCATTGAAACCAAAGCCATAAGCTTTGTGAGCATGTGATAGTCAAGAATACCTCAAAATCCCAATGTACAATTTTTGTTGAAAATTACAACTATACTCCTACGAAACTTCGAATGGTGATTTGAGGCACTAAACGATGTCGGAATGCATTGAAACCAAAGTTAAAATCTTTGTGAGCATGTGATAGACAAGAATACCTCAAAATCTCAATGTACAATTTTTGTTGAAAATTACAACTATACTCCTACGAAACTTCGAATGGTGCACTAAACGATGTCGGAATGCATTGAAACCAAAGCCATAAGCTTTGTGAGCATGTGATAGACAAGAATACTTCAAAATCCCAATGTACTATTTTTGGTGAAAATTACAACTATACCCCTACAAAACTTTGAACGGTGATTTGAGGCACTAAACGATGACGGAATGCATTGAAACCAAAGCCATAAGCTTTGTGAGCATGTGATAGACAAGAATACCTCAAAATCCCAATGTACGATTTTTGGTGAAAATTACAAATATACCCCCTACGAAACTTCGAATGGTGATTTCAGGCACTAAACTATGTCGGAATGCATTGAAACCAAAGCCATAAGCTTTGTGAGCATGTGATAGACAAGAATACCTCAAAATCCCAATGTACGATTTTTGGTGAAAATTACAACTATACCCCTACGAAACTTCGAATGGTGATTAGAGGCACTAAAAGATGTCGGAAATCATTGAAACCAAAGCCATAAGCTTTGTGAGCATGTGATAGACAAGAATACAACAAAATCCCAATGTACGATTTTTGGTGAAAATTACAACTATACCCTACGAAACTTCGAATGGTGATTTAGGCACTAAACGATATCGGATTGCATTGAAACCAAAGCTATAAGCTTTGTGAGCATGTGATAGACAAGAATACCTAAAATTCCAATGTAGGATTTTTGGGTAAAAATTACAACTATACCCCTACGAAAATTCGAATGGTGATTTGAGGCACTAAACGATGTCGGAATGCATTGAAACCAAAGCCATAAGCTTTGTGAGCATGTGATAGACAAGAATACCTCAAAATCTCAATGTACGATTTTTGGTGAAAATTACAACTATACCCCCTGCGAAACTTCGAATGGTGATTTGAGGCACTAAACGATGGCGGAATGCATTGAAATCAAAGCGATAAGCTTTGTGAGCATGTTATAAACAAGAATACCTCAAAATCCCAATATACGATTTTTGGTGAAAATTACAACTATACCCCCTATGAAACTTCGAATGGTGATTTGAGGCACTAAACGATGGCGGAATGCATTAAAACCAAAGCCATAAGCTTTGTGAGAATGTGATAAACAAGAATACCTCAGAATCCCAATGAACGATTTTTGGTGAAAATTACAACTATACCCCCTACGAAACTTCGAATGGTGATTTCAGGCACTAAACGATGTCGGAATGCATTGAAATCAAAGCAATAAGCTTTGTGAGCATGTGATAGACAAGAATACTTCAAAATCCCAATGAACGATTTTTGGTGAAAATTACAACTATACCCCCTACGAAACTTCGAATGGTGATTTCAGGCACTAAACGATGTCGGAATGCATTGAAATCAAAGCAATAAGCTTTGTGAGCATGTGATAGACAAGAATACCTCAAAATCCCAATGTACGATTTTTGGTGAAAATTACAACTATATACCTACGAAACTTAGAATGGTGATTTGAGGCACTAAACGATGGCGGAATGCATTGAAACCAAAGCCATAAGCTTTGTGAGCATGTGATAGACAAGAATACCTCAAAATCCCAATGTACGATTTTTGGTGAAAATTACATCTATACCCCTACGAAACTTCGAATGGTGATTTGAGGCACTAAACGATGTCGGAATGCATTGAAATCAAAGCAATAAGCTTTGTGAGCATGTGATAGACAAGAATATCTCAAAATTCCAATGTACGATTTTTGGTGAAAATTACAACTATACCCCTACGGAACTTTGAATGGTGATTTGAGGCACTAAACGATGTCGGAATGCATTGAAACCAAAGCCATAAGCTTTGTGAGCATGTGATAGACAGGAATACCTCAAAATCCCAATGTACGATTTTTGGTGAAAATTACATCTATACCCCTACGAAACTTCGAATGGTGATTTGAGGCACTAAACGATGGCGGAATGCATTGAAACCAAAGCCATAAGCTTTGTGAGCATGTGATAAACAAGAATAGCTCAGAATCCCAATGTACGATTTTTGGTGAAAATTACAACTTTACCCCCAACGAAACTTCGAATGGTGATTTGAGGCTCTAAACGATGTCGGAATGCATTGAAACCAAAGCCATAAGCTTTGTGAGCATGTGATAGACAAGAATACCTCAAAATCCCAATGTACGATTTTTGGTGAAAATTACAACTATACCCCTACGAAACTTCGAATGGTGATTTGAGGCACTAAACGATGGCGGAATGCATTGAAACCAAAGCCATAAGCTTTGTGAGCATGTGATAAACAAGAATACCTCAGAATCCCAATGTACGATTTTTGGTGAAAATTACAACTATACCCCCAACGAAACTTCGAATGGTGATTTGAGGCACTAAACGATGTCGGAATGCATTGAAACCAAAGCCATAAGCTTTGTGAGCATGTGATAGACAAGAATACCTCAAAATCTCAATGTACGATTTTTGGTGAAAATTACAACTATACCCCTACGAAACTTCGAATGGTGATTTGAGGCACTAAACGGTGTCGGAATGCATTGAAACCAAGGCCATAAGCTTTGTGAGCATGTGATAAACAAGAATACCTCAGAATCCCAATGTACGATTTTTGGTGAAAATTACAACTATACCCCCAACGAAACTTCGAATGGTGATTTGAGGCACTAAACGATGTCGGAATGCATTGAAACCAAAGCTATAAGCTTTGTGAGCATGTGATAGACAAGAATACCTCAAAATCCCAATGTACGATTTTTGGTGAAAATTACGACTATATACCTACGAAACTTAGAATGGTGATTTGAGGCACTAAACGATGGCGGAATGCATTGAAACCAAAGCCATAAGCTTTGTGAGCATGTGATAGACAAGAATACCTCAAAATTCCAATGTACGATTTTTGGTGAAAATTACAACTATACCCCCAACGAAAC
Organism: Verbascum thapsus; assembly: GCA_963669365.1. Taxonomy (NCBI): domain Eukaryota; kingdom Viridiplantae; phylum Streptophyta; class Magnoliopsida; order Lamiales; family Scrophulariaceae; genus Verbascum; species Verbascum thapsus. The sequence goes on from OY770115.1 coordinate 9,563,204, forward strand.
TTCGAATGGTGATTTGAGGCACTAAACGATGTCGGAATGCATTGAAACCAAAGCCATAAGCTTTGTGAGCATGTGATAGACAAGAATACCTCAAAATTCCAATGTACGATTTTTGGTGAAAATTACAACTATACCCCTACGAAACTTCGAATGGTGATTTGAGGCACTAAACGATGGCGGAATGCATTAAAACCAAAGCCATAAGCATTGTAAACATGTGATAGACAAGAATACCTCAAAATCCTAATGTACGATTTTTAGTGAAAATTACAACTATACCGCTACGAAACTTCGAATGGTGATTTGAGACACTAAACGATGGCGGAATGCATTGAAATCAAAGCGATAAGCTTTGTGAGCATGTTATAGACAAGAATTCCTCAAAATCTCAATGTACGATTTTTAGTGAAAATTACAACTATACCCCATGCGAAACTTCGAATGGTGATTAGAGGCACTAAACGATGTCGGAATGCATTGAAACCAAAGCCATAAGCTTTGTGAGCATGTGATAGACAAGAATACCTAAAAACCCCAATGTACGATTTTTGGTGAAAATTACAACTATACCCCTACGAAACTTTGAATGGTGATTTGTGGCATTAAATGATGTCAGAATGCATTGAAACCAAAGCCATAAGCTTTGTGAGCATGTGATAGTCAAGAATACCTCAAAATCCCAATGTACAATTTTTGTTGAAAATTACAACTATACTCCTACGAAACTTCGAATGGTGATTTGAGGCACTAAACGATGTCGGAATGCATTGAAACCAAAGTTAAAATCTTTGTGAGCATGTGATAGACAAGAATACCTCAAAATCTCAATGTACAATTTTTGTTGAAAATTACAACTATACTCCTACGAAACTTCGAATGGTGATTTGAGGCACTAAACAATGTCGGAATGCATTGAAACCAAAGTTAAAATCTTTGTGAGCATGTGATAGACAAGAATACCTCAAAATCTCAATGTACGATTTTTGGTGAAAATTACAACTATACCCCTACGAAACTTCGAATGGTGATTTGAGGCACTAAACGGTGTCGGAATGCATTGAAACCAAAGCCATAAGCTTTGTGAGCATGTCATAGACAAGAATACCTCAAAATCAAAATGTACGATTTTTGGTGAAAATTACAACTATACCCCTACGAAACTTCGAATGGTGATTAGAGGCACTAAACGATGTCGGAATGCATTGAAACCAAAGCCATAAGCTTTGTGAGCATGTGATAGACAAGAATACTTCAAAATCCCAATGTACTATTTTTGGTGAAAATTACAACTATACCCCTACAAAACTTTGAACGGTGATTTGAGGCACTAAACGATGACGGAATGCATTGAAACCAAAGCCATAAGCTTTGTGAGCATGTGATAGACAAGAATACCTCAAAATCCCAATGTACGATTTTTGGTGAAAATTACAAATATACCCCCTACGAAACTTCGAATGGTGATTTCAGGCACTAAACTATGTCGGAATGCATTGAAACCAAAGCCATAAGCTTTGTGAGCATGTGATAGACAAGAATACCTCAAAATCCCAATGTACGATTTTTGGTGAAAATTACAACTATACCCCTACGAAACTTCGAATGGTGATTAGAGGCACTAAAAGATGTCGGAAATCATTGAAACCAAAGCCATAAGCTTTGTGAGCATGTGATAGACAAGAATACAACAAAATCCCAATGTACGATTTTTGGTGAAAATTACAACTATACCCTACGAAACTTCGAATGGTGATTTAGGCACTAAACGATATCGGATTGCATTGAAACCAAAGCTATAAGCTTTGTGAGCATGTGATAGACAAGAATACCTAAAATTCCAATGTAGGATTTTTGGGTAAAAATTACAACTATACCCCTACGAAAATTCGAATGGTGATTTGAGGCACTAAACGATGTCGGAATGCATTGAAACCAAAGCCATAAGCTTTGTGAGCATGTGATAGACAAGAATACCTCAAAATCTCAATGTACGATTTTTGGTGAAAATTACAACTATACCCCCTGCGAAACTTTGAATGGTGATTTGAGGCACTAAACGATGGCGGAATGCATTGAAATCAAAGCGATAAGCTTTGTGAGCATGTTATAAACAAGAATACCTCAAAATCTTAATATACGATTTTTGGTGAAAATTACAACTATACCCCCTATGAAACTTCGAATGGTGATTTGAGGCACTAAACGATGGCGGAATGCATTAAAACCAAAGCCATAAGCTTTGTGAGAATGTGATAAACAAGAATACCTCAGAATCCCAATGAACGATTTTTGGTGAAAATTACAACTATACCCCCTACGAAACTTCGAATGGTGATTTCAGGCACTAAACGATGTCGGAATGCATTGAAATCAAAGCAATAAGCTTTGTGAGCATGTGATAGACAAGAATACCTCAAAATCCCAATGAACGATTTTTGGTGAAAATTACAACTATACCCCCTACGAAACTTCGAATGGTGATTTCAGGCACTAAACGATGTCGGAATGCATTGAATTCAAAGCAATAAGCTTTGTGAGCATGTGATAGACAAGAATACCTCAAAATCCCAATGTACGATTTTTGGTGAAAATTACAACTATATACCTACGAAACTTAGAATGGTGATTTGAGGCACTAAACGATGGCGGAATGCATTGAAACCAAAGCCATAAGCTTTGTGAGCATGTGATAGACAAGAATACCTCAAAATCCCAATGTACGATTTTTGGTGAAAATTACATCTATACCCCTACGAAACATCGAATGGTGATTTGAGGCACTAAACGATGTCGGAATGCATTGAAATCAAAGCAATAAACTTTGTGAGCATGTGATAGACAAGAATACCTCAAAATTCCAATGTACGATTTTTGGTGAAAATTACAACTATACCCCTACGGAACTTTGAATGGTGATTTGAGGCACTAAACGATGTCGGAATGCATTGAAACCAAAGCCATAAGCTTTGTGAGCATGTGATAGACAGGAATACCTCAAAATCCCAATGTACGATTTTTGGTGAAAATTACATCTATACCCCTACGAAACTTCGAATGGTGATTTGAGGCACTAAACGATGGCGGAATGCATTGAAACCAAAGCCATAAGCTTTGTGAGCATGTGATAAACAAGAATAGCTCAGAATCCCAATGTACGATTTTTGGTGAAAATTACAACTATACCCCCAACGAAACTTCGAATGGTGATTTGAGGCACTAAACGATGTCGGAATGCATTGAAACCAAAGCCATAAGCTTTGTGAGCATGTGATAGACAAGAATACCTCAAAATCCCAATGTACGATTTTTGGTGAAAATTACAACTATACCCCTACGAAACTTCGAATGGTGATTTGAGGCACTAAACGATGGCGGAATGCATTGAAACCAAAGCCATAAGCATTGTGAGCATGTGATAAACAAGAATACCTCAGAATCCCAATGTACGATTTTTGGTGAAAATTACAACTATACCCCCAACGAAACTTCGAATGGTGATTTGAGGCACTAAACGATGTCGGAATGCATTGAAACCAAAGCCATAAGCTTTGTGAGCATGTGATAGACAAGAATACCTCAAAATTCCAATGTACGATTTTTGGTGAAAATTACAACTATACCCCTACGGAACTTCGAATGGTGATTTGAGGCACTAAACGATGTCGGAATGCATTGAAACCAAAGCCATAAGCTTTGTGAGCATGTGATAGACAAGAATACCTCAAAATTCCAATGTACGATTTTTGGTGAAAATTACAAATATACCCCCTACGAAACTTCGAATGGTGATTTCAGGCACTAAACTATGTCGGAATGCATTGAAACCAAAGCCATAAGCTTTGTGAGCATGTGATAGACAAGAATACCTCAAAATCCCAATGTACGATTTTTGGTGAAAATTACAACTATACCCCTACGAAACTTCGAATGGTGATTAGAGGCACTAAAAGATGTCGGAAATCATTGAAACCAAAGCCATAAGCTTTGTGAGCATGTGATAGACAAGAATACAACAAAATCCCAATGTACGATTTTTGGTGAAAATTACAACTATACCCTACGAAACTTCGAATGGTGATTTAGGCACTAAACGATATCGGATTGCATTGAAACCAAAGCTATAAGCTTTGTGAGCATGTGATAGACAAGAATACCTAAAATCCCAATGTAGGATTTTTGGGTAAAAATTACAACTATACCCCTACGAAAATTCGAATGGTGATTTGAGGCACTAAACGATGTCGGAATGCATTGAAACCAAAGCCATAAGCTTTGTGAGCATGTGATAGACAAGAATACCTCAAAATCTCAATGTACGATTTTTGGTGAAAATTACAACTATACCCCCTGCGAAACTTCGAATGGTGATTTAAGGCACTAAACGATGGCGGAATGCATTGAAATCAAAGCGATAAGCTTTGTGAGCATGTTATAAACAAGAATACCTCAAAATCCCAATATACGATTTTTGGTGAAAATTACAACTATACCCCCTACGAAACTTCGAATGGTGATTTGAGGCACTAAACGATGGCGGAATGCATTAAAACCAAAGCCATAAGCTTTGTGAGAATGTGATAAACAAGAATACCTCAGAATCCCAATGAACGATTTTTGGTGAAAATTACAACTATACCCCCTACGAAACTTCGAATGGTGATTTCAGGCACTAAACGATGTCGGAATGCATTGATATCAAAGCAATAAGCTTTGTGAGCATGTGATAGACAAGAATACCTCAAAATCCCAATGAACGATTTTTGGTGAAAATTACAACTATACCCCCTACGAAACTTCGAATGGTAATTTCAGGCACTAAACGATGTCGGAATGCATTGAAATCAAAGCAATAAGCTTTGTGAGCATGTGATAGACAAGAATACCTCAAAATCCCAATGTACGATTTTTGGTGAAAATTACAACTATATACCTACGAAACTTAGAATGGTGATTTGAGGCACTAAACGATGGCGGAATGCATTGAAACCAAAGCCATAAGCTTTGTGAGCATGTGATAGACAAGAATACCTCAAAATCCCAATGTACGATTTTTGGTGAAAATTACATCTATACCCCTACGAAACTTCGAATGGTGATTTGAGGCACTAAACGATGTCGGAATGCATTGAAATCAAAGCAATAAGCTTTGTTAGCATGTGATAGACAAGAATACCTCAAAATTCCAATGTACGATTTTTGGTGAAAATTACAACTATACCCCTACGGAACTTTGAATGGTGATTTGAGGCACTAAACGATGTCGGAATGCATTGAAACCAAAGCCATAAGCTTTGTGAGCATGTGATAGACAGGAATACCTCAAAATCCCAATGTACGATTTTTGGTGAAAATTACATCTATACCCCTACGAAACTTCGAATGGTGATTTGAGGCACTAAACGATGGCGGAATGCATTGAAACCAAAGCCATAAGCTTTGTGAGCATGTGATAAACAAGAATAGCTCAGAATCCCAATGTACGATTTTTGGTGAAAATTACATCTATACCCCTACGAAACTTCGAATGGTGATTTGAGACACTAAACGATGGCGGAATGCATTGAAATCAAAGCGATAAGCTTTGTGAGCATGTTATAGACAAGAATACCTCAAAATCCCAATGTACGATTTTTGGTGATAATTACAACTATACCCCCTACGAAACTTCGAATGGTGATTTGAGGCACTAAACGATGGCGAAATGCATTAAAACCAAAGCCATAAGCTTTGTGAGCATGTGATAAACAAGAATACCTCAGAATCCCAATGAACGATTTTTGGTGAAAATTACAACTATACCCCCTACGAAACTTCGAATGGGGATTTGAGACACTAAACGATGTCGGAATGCATTGAAATCAAAGCGATAAGCTTTGTGAGCATGTGATAGACAAGAATACCTCAAAATCCCAATGTACGATTTTTAATGAAAATTACAACTATACCCCTACGGAACTTCGAATGGTGATTTGAGGCACTAAACGATGTCGGAATGCATTGAAACCAAAGCCATAAGCTTTGTGAGCATGTGATAGACAAGAATACCTCAAAATCCCAATGTACGATTTTTGGTGAAAATTACATCTATACCCCTACGAAACTTCGAATGGTGATTTGAGGCACTAAACGATGGCGGAATGCATTGAAACCAAAGCCATAAGCTTTGTGAGCATGTGATAGACAAGAATACCTCAAAATCCCAATGTACGATTTTTGGTGAAAATTACATCTATACCCCTACGAAACTTCGAATGGTGATTTGAGGCACTAAACGATGGCGGAATGCATAGAAACCAAAGCCATAAGCTTTGTGAGCATGTGATAAACAAGAATACCTCAAAATCCCAATGTACGATTTTTGGTGAAAATTACAACTATACCCCTACGAAACTTCGAATGGTGATTTGAGGCACTAAACGGTGTCGGAATGCATTGAAACCAAAGCCATAAGCTTTGTGAGCATGTGATAAACAAGAATACCTCAGAATCCCAATGTACGATTTTTGGTGAAAATTACAACTATACCCCCAACGAAACTTCGAATGGTGATTTGAGGCACTAAACGATGTCGGAATGCATTGAAACCAAAGCTATAAGCTTTGTGAGCATGTGATAGACAAGAATACCTCAAAATCCCAATGTACGATTTTTGGTGAAAATTACGACTATATACCTACGAAACTTATAATGGTGATTTGAGGCACTAAACGATGGCGGAATGCATTGAAACCAAAGCCATAAGCTTTGTGAGCATGTGATAGACAAGAATACCTAAAAATTCCAATGTACGATTTTTGGTGAAAATTACAACTATACCCCTACGGAACTTCGAATGGTGATTTGAGGCACTAAACGATGTCGGAATGCATTGAAACCAAAGCCATAAGCTTTGTGAGCATGTGATAGACAAGAATACCTCAAAATCCCAATGTACGATTTTTGGTGAAAATTACATCTATACCCCTACGAAACTTCGAATGGTGATTTGAGGCACTAAACGATGGCGGAATGCATTGAAACCAAAGCCATAAGCTTTGTGAGCATGTGATAGACAAGAATACCTCAAAATCCCAATGTACGATTTTTGGTGAAAATTACATCTATACCCCTACGAAACTTCGAATGGTGATTTGAGGCACTAAACGATGGCGGAATGAATTGAAACCAAAGCCATAAGCTTTGTGAGCATGTGATAAACAAGAATACCTCAAAATCCCAATGTACGATTTTTGGTGAAAATTACAACTATACCCCTACGAAACTTCGAATGGTGATTTGAGACACTAAACGATGTCGGAATGCATTGAAATCAAAGCGATAAGCTTTGTGAGCATGTGATAGACAAGAATACCTCAAAATCCCAATGTACGATTTTTGGTGAAAATTACAACTATACCCCTACGAAACTTCGAATGGTGATTTGAGGCACTAAACGGTGTCGGAATGCATTGAAACCAAAGCCATAAGCTTTGTGAGCATGTGATAGACAAGAATACCTCAAAATCCCAATGAACGATTTTTGGTGAAAATTACAACTATACCCCCTACGAAACTTCGAATGGTGATTTCAGGCACTAAACGATGTCGGAATGCATTGAAATCAAAGCAATAAGCTTTGTGAGCATGTGATAGACAAGAATACCTCAAAATCCCAATGAACGATTTTTGGTGAAAATTACAACTATACCCCCTACGAAACTTCGAATGGTGATTTCAGGCACTAAACGATGTCGGAATGCATTGAAATCAAAGCAATAAGCTTTGTGAGCATGTGATAGACAAGAATACCTCAAAATCCCAATGTACGATTTTTGGTGAAAATTACAACTATATACCTACGAAACTTAGAATGGTGATTTGAGGCACTAAACGATGGCGGAATGCATTGAAACCAAAGCCATAAGCTTTGTGAGCATGTGATAGACAAGAATACCTCAAAATCCCAATGTACGATTTTTGGTGAAAATTACATCTATACCCCTACGAAACTTCGAATGGTGATTTGAGGCACTAAACGATGTCGGAATGCATTGAAATCAAAGCAATAAGCTTTGTGAGCATGTGATAGACAAGAATACCTCAAAATTCCAATGTACGATTTTTGGTGAAAATTACAACTATACCCCTACGGAACTTTGAATGGGATTTGAGGCACTAAACGATGTCGGAATGCATTGAAACCAAAGCCATAAGCTTTGTGAGCATGTGATAGACAGGAATACCTCAAAATCCCAATGTACGATTTTTGGTGAAAATTACATCTATACCCCTACGAAACTTCGAATGGTGATTTGAGGCACTAAACGATGGCGGAATGCATTGAAACCAAAGCCATAAGCTTTGTGAGCATGTGATAAACAAGAATAGCTCAGAATCCCAATGTACGATTTTTGGTGAAAATTACATCTATATCCCTACGAAACTTCGAATGGTGATTTGAGACACTAAACGATGGCGGAATGCATTGAAATCAAAGCGATAAGCTTTGTGAGCATGTTATAGACAAGAATACCTCAAAATCCCAATGTACGATTTTTGGTGATAATTACAACTATACCCCCTACGAAACTTCGAATGGTGATTTGAGGCACTAAACGATGGCGAAATGCATTAAAACCAAAGCCATAAGCTTTGTGAGCATGTGATAAACAAGAATACCTCAGAATCCCAATGAACGATTTTTGGTGAAAATTACAACTATACCCCCTACGAAACTTCGAATGGGGATTTGAGACACTAAACGATGTCGGAATGCATTGAAATCAAAGCGATAAGCTTTGTGAGCATGTGATAGACAAGAATACCTCAAAATCTCAATGTACGATTTTTGGTGAAAATTACAACTATACCCCTACGGAACTTCGAATGGTGATTTGAGGCACTAAACGATGTCGGAATGCATTGAAACCAAAGCCATAAGCTTTGTGAGCATGTGATAGACAAGAATACCTCAAAATCCCAATGTACGATTTTTGGTGAAAATTACATCTATACCCCTACGAAACTTCGAATGGTGATTTGAGGCACTAAACGATGGCGGAATGCATTGAAACCAAAGCCATAAGCATTGTGAGCATGTGATAGACAAGAATACCTCAAAATCCCAATGTACGATTTTTGGTGAAAATTACATCTATACCCCTACGAAACTTCGAATGGTGATTTGAGGCACTAAACGATGGCGGAATGCATAGAAACCAAAGCCATAAGCTTTGTGAGCATGTGATAAACAAGAATACCTCAAAATCCCAATGTACGATTTTTGGTGAAAATTACAACTTTACCCCTACGAAACTTCGAATGGTGATTTGAGGCACTAAACGGTGTCGGAATGCATTGAAACCAAAGCCATAAGCTTTGTGAGCATGTGATAGACAAGAATACCTCAGAATCCCAATGTACGATTTTTGGTGAAAATTACAACTATACCCCCAACGAAACTTCGAATGGTGATTTGAGGCACTAAACGATGTCGGAATGCATTGAAATCAAAGCGATAAGCTTTGTGAGCATGTGATAGACAAGAATACCTCAAAATCCCAATGTACGATTTTTGGTGAAAATTACAACTATACCCCTACGAAACTTCGAATGGTGATTTGAGGCACTAAACGGTGTCGGAATGCATTGAAACCAAAGCCATAAGCTTTGTGAGCATGTGATAGACAAGAATACCTCAAAATCCCAATGAACGATTTTTGGTGAAAATTACAACTATACCCCCTACGAAACTTCGAATGGTGATTTCAGGCACTAAACGATGTCGGAATGCATTGAAATCAAAGCAATAAGCTTTGTGAGCATGTGATAGACAAGAATACCTCAAAATCCCAATGAACGATTTTTGGTGAAAATTACAACTATACCCCCTACGAAACTTCGAATGGTGATTTCAGGCACTAAACGATGTCGGAATGCATTGAAATCAAAGCAATAAGCTTTGTGAGCATGTGATAGACAAGAATACCTCAAAATCCCAATGTACGATTTTTGGTGAAAATTACAACTATATACCTACGAAACTTAGAATGGTGATTTGAGGCACTAAACGATGGCGGAATGCATTGAAACCAAAGCCATAAGCTTTGTGAGCATGTGATAGACAAGAATACCTCAAAATCCCAATGTACGATTTTTGGTGAAAATTACATCTATACCCCTACGAAACTTCGAATGGTGATTTGAGGCACTAAACGATGTCGGAATGCATTGAAATCAAAGCAATAAGCTTTGTGAGCATGTGATAGACAAGAATATCTCAAAATTCCAATGTACGATTTTTGGTGAAAATTACAACTATACCCCTACGGAACTTTGAATGGTGATTTGAGGCACTAAACGATGTCGGAATGCATTGAAACCAAAGCCATAAGCTTTGTGAGCATGTGATAGACAGGAATACCTCAAAATCCCAATGTACGATTTTTGGTGAAAATTACATCTATACCCCTACGAAACTTCGAATGGTGATTTGAGGCACTAAACGATGGCGGAATGCATTGAAACCAAAGCCATAAGCTTTGTGAGCATGTGATAAACAAGAAAAGCTCAGAATCCCAATGTACGATTTTTGGTGAAAATTACATCTATATCCCTACGAAACTTCGAATGGTGATTTGAGACACTAAACGATGGCGGAATGCATTGAAATCAAAGCGATAAGCTTTGTGAGCATGTTATAGACAAGAATACCTCAAAATCCCAATGTACGATTTTTGGTGATAATTACAACTATACCCCCTACGAAACTTCGAATGGTGATTTGAGGCACTAAACGATGGCGAAATGCATTAAAACCAAAGCCATAAGCTTTGTGAGCATGTGATAAACAAGAATACCTCAGAATCCCAATGAACGATTTTTGGTGAAAATTACAACTATACCCCCTACGAAACTTCGAATGGGGATTTGAGACACTAAACGATGTCGGAATGCATTGAAATCAAAGCGATAAGCTTTGTGAGCATGTGATAGACAAGAATACCTCAAAATTCCAATGTACGATTTTTGGTGAAAATTACAACTATACCCCTACGGAACTTCGAATGGTGATTTGAGGCACTAAACGATGTCGGAATGCATTGAAACCAAAGCCATAAGCTTTGTGAGCATGTGATAGACAAGAATACCTCAAAATCCCAATGTACGATTTTTGGTGAAAATTACATCTATACCCCTACGAAACTTCGAATGGTGATTTGAGGCACTAAACGATGGCGGAATGCATTGAAACCAAAGCCATAAGCTTTGTGAGCATGTGATAGACAAGAATACCTCAAAATCCCAATGTACGATTTTTGGTGAAAATTACATCTATACCCCTACGAAACTTCGAATGGTGATTTGAGGCACTAAACGATGTCGGAATGCATAGAAACCAAAGCCATAAGCTTTGTGAGCATGTGATAAACAAGAATACCTCAAAATCCCAATGTACGATTTTTGGTGAAAATTACAACTATACCCCTACGAAACTTCGAATGGTGATTTGAGGCACTAAACGGTGTCGGAATGCATTGAAACCAAAGCCATAAGCTTTGTGAGCATGTGATAAACAAGAATACCTCAGAATCCCAATGTACGATTTTTGGTGAAAATTACAACTATACCCCCAACGAAACTTCGAATGGTGATTTGAGGCACTAAACGATGTCGGAATGCATTGAAACCAAAGCTATAAGCTTTGAGAGCATGTGATAGACAAGAATACCTCAAAATCCCAATGTACGATTTTTGGTGAAAATTACGACTATATACCTACGAAACTTAGAATGGTGATTTGAGGCACTAAACGATGGCGGAATGCATTGAAACCAAAGCCATAAGCTTTGTGAGCATGTGATAGACAAGAATACCTAAAAATTCCAATGTACGATTTTTGGTGAAAATTACAACTATACCCCTACGGAACTTCGAATGGTGATTTGAGGCACTAAACGATGTCGGAATGCATTGAAACCAAAGCCATAAGCTTTGTGAGCATGTGATAGACAAGAATACCTCAAAATCCCAATGTACGATTTTTGGTGAAAATTACATCTATACCCCTACGAAACTTCGAATGGTGATTTGAGGCACTAAACGATGGCGGAATGCATTGAAACCAAAGCCATAAGCTTTGTGAGCATGTGATAGACAAGAATACCTCAAAATCCCAATGTACGATTTTTGGTGAAAATTACATCTATACCCCTACGAAACTTCGAATGGTGATTTGAGGCACTAAACGATGGCGGAATGCATTGAAACCAAAGCCATAAGCTTTGTGAGCATGTGATAAACAAGAAAACCTCAAAATCCCAATGTACGATTTTTGATGAAAATTACAACTATACCCCTACGAAACTTCGAATGGTGATTTGAGACACTAAACGATGTCGGAATGCATTGAAATCAAAGCGATAAGCTTTGTGAGCATGTGATAGACAAGAATACCTCAAAATCCCAATGTACGATTTTTGGTGAAAATTACAACTATACCCCTACGAAACTTCGAATGGTGATTTGAGGCACTAAACGGTGTCGGAATGTATTGAAACCAAAGCCATAAGCTTTGTGAGCATGTGATAAACAAGAATACCTCAGAATCCCAATGTACGATTTTTGGTAAAAATTACAACTATACCCCCAACGAAACTTCGAATGGTGATTTGAGGCACTAAACGATGTCGGAATGCATTGAAACCAAAGCTATAAGCTTTGTGAGCATGTGATAGACAAGAATACCTCAAAATTCCAATGTATGATTTTTGGTGAAAATTACAACTATACCCCTACGGAACTTCGAATGGTGATTTGAGGCACTAAACGATGTCGGAATGCATTGAAACCAAAGCCATAAGCTTTGTGAGCATGTGATAGACAAGAATACCTCAAAATCCCAATGTACGATTTTTGGTGAAAATTACAACTATACCCCTACGAAACTTCGAATGGTGATTTGAGGCACTAAACGATGGCGGAATGCATTGAAACCAAAGCCATAAGCTTTGTGAGCATGTGATAAACAAGAATACCTCAGAATCCCAATGTACGATTTTTGGTGAAAATTACAACTATACCCCCAACGAAACTTTGAATGGTGATTTGAGGCACTAAACGATGTCGGAATGCATTGAAACCAAAGCCATAAGCTTTGTGAGCATGTGATAGACAAGAATACCTCAAAATTCCAATGTACGATTTTTGGTGAAAATTACAACTATACCCCTACGAAACTTCGAATGGTGATTTGAGGCACTAAACGATGGCGGAATGCATTAAAACCAAAGTCATAAGCATTGTAAACATGTGATAGACAAGAATACCTCAAAATTCCAATGTACGATTTTTGGTAAAAATTACAACTATACCCCTACGAAACTTCGAATGGTGATTTGAGACACTAAACGATGGCGGAATGCATTGAAATCAAAGCGATAAGCTTTGTGAGCATGTTATAGACAAGAATACCTCAAAATCCCAATGTACGATTTTTGGTGAAAATTACAACTATACCCCCTACGAAACTTCGAATGGTGATTTGAGGCACTAAACGATGGCGAAATGCATTAAAACCAAAGCCATAAGCTTTGTGAGCATGTGATAAACAAGAATACCTCAGAATCCCAATGAACGATTTTTGGTGAAAATTACAACTATACCCCTACGAAACTTCGAATGGTGATTAGAGGCACTAAACGATGTCGGAATGCATTGAAACTAAAGCCATAAGCTTTGTGAGCATGTGATAGACAAGAATACTTCAAAATCCTAATGTACTATTTTTGGTGAAAATTACAACTATACCCCCAACGAAACTTCGAATGGTGATTTGAGGCACTAAACGATGTCGGAATGCATTGAAACCAAAGCCATAAGCTTTGTGAGCATGTGATAGACAAGAATACCTCAAAATTCCAATGTATGATTTTTGGTGAAAATTACAACTATACCCCTACGAAACTTCGAATGGTGATTGGAGGCACTAAACGGTGTCGGAATGCATTGAATCCAAACCCATAAGCTTTGTGAGCATGTGATAAACAAGAATACCTCAAAATCCCAATGTACGATTTTTGGTGAAAATTACAAATATACCCCCTACGAAACTTCGAATGGTGATTTCAGACACTAAACTATGTCGGAATGCAATGAAACCAAAGCCATAAGCTTTGTGAGCATGTGATAGACAAGAATACCTCAAAATCCCAATGTACGATTTTTGGTGAAAATTACAACTATACCCCTACGAAACTTCGAATGGTGATTAGAGGCACTAAAAGATGTCGGAAATCATTGAAACCAAAGCCATAAGCTTTGTGAGCATGTGATAGACAAGAATACCTCAAAATCCCAATGTACGATTTTTGGTGAAAATTACAACTATACCCCTACGAAACTTCGAATGGTGATTTGAGGCACTAAACGGTGTCGGAATGCATTGAAACCAAAGCCATAAGCTTTGTGAGCATGTGATAGACAAGAATACCTCAAAATCCCAATGTACGATTTTTGGTGAAAATTACAACTATACCCCCAACGAAACTTCGAATGGTGATTTGAGGCACTAAACGATGTCGGAATGCATTGAAACCAAAGCCATAAGCTTTGTGAGCATGTGATAGACAAGAATACCTCAAAATCCCAATGTACGATTTTTGGTGAAAATTACAACTATACCCCTACGAAACTTCGAATGGTGATTTGAGGCACTAAACGATGGCGGAATGCATTGAAACCAAAGCCATAAGCTTTGTGAGCATGTGATAAACAAGAATACCTCAGAATCCCAATGAACGATTTTTGGTGAAAATTACAACTATACCCCCTACGAAACTTCGAATGGTGATTTGAGGCACTAAACGATGTCGGAATGCATTGAAATCAAAGCCATAAGCTTTGTGAGCATGAGATAGACAAGAATACCTCAAAATCCCAATGTACGATTTTTGGTGAAAATTACAACTATACCCCTACGAAACTTCGAATGGTGATTAGAGGCACTAAACGATGGCGGAATGCATTGAAATGAAAGCGATAAGCTTTGTGAGCATGTGATAGACAAGAATACTTCAAAATCCCAATGTACTATTTTTGGTGAAAATTACAACTATACCCCTACAAAACTTTGAACGGTGATTTGAGGCACTAAACGATGTCGGAATGCATTGAAACCAAAGCGATAAGCTTTGTGAGCATGTGATAGACAAGAATACCTCAAAATTCCAATGTATGATTTTTGGTGAAAATTACAACTATACCCCTACGAAACTTCGAATGGTGATTGGAGGCACTAAACGGTGTCGGAATGCATTGAATCCAAACCCATAAGCTTTGTGAGCATGTGATAAATAAGAATACCTCAAAATCTCAATGTACGATTTTTGGTGAAAATTACAAATATACCCCCTACGAAACTTCGAATGGTGATTTCAGACACTAAACTATGTCGGAATGCATTGAAACCAAAGCCATAAGCTTTGTGAGCATGTGATAGACAAGAATACCTCAAAATCCCAATGTACGATTTTTGGTGAAAATTACAACTATACCCCTACGAAACTTCGAATGGTGATTAGAGGCACTAAAAGATGTCGGAAATCATTGAAACCAAAGCCATAAGCTTTGTGAGCATGTGATAGACAAGAATACCTCAAAATCCCAAAGTACGATTTTTGGTGAAAATTACAACTATACCCCTACGAAACTTCGAATGGTGATTTGAGGCACTAAACGGTGTCGGAATGCATTGAAACCAAAGCCATAAGCTTTGTGAGCATGTGATAAACAAGAATACCTCAGAATCCCAATGTACGATTTTTGGTGAAAATTACAACTATAACCCCAACGAAACTTCGAATGGTGATTTGAGGCACTAAACGATGTCGGAATGCATTGAAACCAAAGCCATAAGCTTTGTGAGCATGTGATAGTCAAGAATACCTCAAAATCCCAATGTACAATTTTTGTTGAAAATTACATCTATACCCCTACGAAACTTCGAATGGTGATTTGAGGCACTAAACGATGGCGGAATGCATTGAAACCAAAGCCATAAGCTTTGTGAGCATGTGATAAACAAGAAAACCTCAAAATCCCAATGTACGATTTTTGGTGAAAATTACAACTATACCCCTACGAAACTTCGAATGGTGATTTGAGACACTAAACGATGTCGGAATGCATTGAAATCAAAGCGATAAGCTTTGTGAGCATGTGATAGACAAGAATACCTCAAAATCCCAATGTACGATTTTTGGTGAAAATTACAACTATACCCCTACGAAACTTCGAATGGTGATTTGAGGCACTAAACGGTGTCGGAATGTATTGAAACCAAAGCCATAAGCTTTGTGAGCATGTGATAAACAAGAATACCTCAGAATCCCAATGTACGATTTTTGGTAAAAATTACAACTATACCCCCAACGAAACTTCGAATGGTGATTTGAGGCACTAAACGATGTCGGAATGCATTGAAACCAAAGCTATAAGCTTTGTGAGCATGTGATAGACAAGAATACCTCAAAATTCCAATGTATGATTTTTGGTGAAAATTACAACTATACCCCTACGGAACTTCGAATGGTGATTTGAGGCACTAAACGATGTCGGAATGCATTGAAACCAAAGCCATAAGCTTTGTGAGCATGTGATAGACAAGAATACCTCAAAATCCCAATGTACGATTTTTGGTGAAAATTACAACTATACCCCTACGAAACTTCGAATGGTGATTTGAGGCACTAAACGATGGCGGAATGCATTGAAACCAAAGCCATAAGCTTTGTGAGCATGTGATAAACAAGAATACCTCAGAATCCCAATGTACGATTTTTGGTGAAAATTACAACTATACCCCCAACGAAACTTTGAATGGTGATTTGAGGCACTAAACGATGTCGGAATGCATTGAAACCAAAGCCATAAGCTTTGTGAGCATGTGATAGACAAGAATACCTCAAAATTCCAATGTACGATTTTTGGTGAAAATTACAACTATACCCCTACGAAACTTCGAATGGTGATTTGAGGCACTAAACGATGGCGGAATGCATTAAAACCAAAGTCATAAGCATTGTAAACATGTGATAGACAAGAATACCTCAAAATTCCAATGTACGATTTTTGGTAAAAATTACAACTATACCCCTACGAAACTTCGAATGGTGATTTGAGACACTAAACGATGGCGGAATGCATTGAAATCAAAGCGATAAGCTTTGTGAGCATGTTATAGACAAGAATACCTCAAAATCCCAATGTACGATTTTTGGTGAAAATTACAACTATACCCCTACGAAACTTCGAATGGTGATTTGAGGCACTAAACGATGGCGAAATGCATTAAAACCAAAGCCATAAGCTTTGTGAGCATGTGATAAACAAGAATACCTCAGAATCCCAATGAACGATTTTTGGTGAAAATTACAACTATACCCCTACGAAACTTCGAATGGTGATTAGAGGCACTAAACGATGTCGGAATGCATTGAAACCAAAGCCATAAGCTTTGTGAGCATGTGATAGACAAGAATACTTCAAAATCCTAATGTACTATTTTTGGTGAAAATTACAACTATACCCCCAACGAAACTTCGAATGTTGATTTGAGGCACTAAACGATGTCGGAATGCATTGAAACCAAAGCCATAAGCTTTGTGAGCATGTGATAGACAAGAATACCTCAAAATTCCAATGTATGATTTTTGGTGAAAATTACAACTATACCCCTACGAAACTTCGAATGGTGATTGGAGGCACTAAACGGTGTCGGAATGCATTGAATCCAAACCCATAAGCTTTGTGAGCATGTGATAAACAAGAATACCTCAAAATCCCAATGTACGATTTTTGGTGAAAATTACAAATATACCCCCTACGAAACTTCGAATGGTGATTTCAGACACTAAACTATGTCGGAATGCATTGAAACCAAAGCCATAAGCTTTGTGAGCATGTGATAGACAAGAATACCTCAAAATCCCAATGTACGATTTTTGGTGAAAATTACAACTATACCCCTACGAAACTTCGAATGGTGATTAGAGGTACTAAAAGATGTCGGAAATCATTGAAACCAAAGCCATAAGCTTTGTGAGCATGTGATAGACAAGAATACCTCAAAATCCCAATGTACGATTTTTGGTGAAAATTACAACTATACCCCTACGAAACTTCGAATGGTGATTTGAGGCACTAAACGGTGTCGGAATGCATTGAAACCAAAGCCATAAGCTTTGTGAGCATGTGATAGACAAGAATACCTCAAAATCCCAATGTACGATTTTTGGTGAAAATTACAACTATACCCCCAACGAAACTTCGAATGGTGATTTGAGGCACTAAACGATGTCGGAATGCATTGAAACCAAAGCCATAAGCTTTGTGAGCATGTGATAGACAAGAATACCTCAAAATCCCAATGTACGATTTTTGGTGAAAATTACAACTATACCCCTACGAAACTTCGAATGGTGATTTGAGGCACTAAACGATGGCGGAATGCATTGAAACCAAAGCCATAAGCTTTGTGAGCATGTGATAAACAAGAATACCTCAGAATCCCAATGAACGATTTTTGGTGAAAATTACAACTATACCCCCTACGAAACTTCGAATGGTGATTTGAGGCACTAAACGATGTCGGAATGCATTGAAATCAAAGCCATAAGCTTTGTGAGCATGTGATAGACAAGAATACCTCAAAATCCCAATGTACGATTTTTGGTGAAAATTACAACTATACCCCTACGAAACTTCGAATGGTGATTAGAGGCACTAAACGATGGCGGAATGCATTGAAATGAAAGCGATAAGCTTTGTGAGCATGTGATAGACAAGAATACTTCAAAATCCCAATGTACTATTTTTGGTGAAAATTACAACTATACCCCTACAAAACTTTGAACGGTGATTTGAGGCACTAAACGATGTCGGAATGCATTGAAACCAAAGCGATAAGCTTTGTGAGCATGTGATAGACAAGAATACCTCAAAATTCCAATGTATGATTTTTGGTGAAAATTACAACTATACCCCTACGAAACTTCGAATGGTGATTGGAGGCACTAAACGGTGTCGGAATGCATTGAATCCAAACCCATAAGCTTTGTGAGCATGTGATAAATAAGAATACCTCAAAATCCCAATGTACGATTTTTGGTGAAAATTACAAATATACCCCCTACGAAACTTCGAATGGTGATTTCAGACACTAAACTATGTCGGAATGCATTGAAACCAAAGCCATAAGCTTTGTGAGCATGTGATAGACAAGAATACCTCAAAATCCCAATGTACGATTTTTGGTGAAAATTACAACTATACCCCTACGAAACTTCGAATGGTGATTAGAGGCACTAAAAGATGTCGGAAATCATTGAAACCAAAGCCATAAGCTTTGTGAGCATGTGATAGACAAGAATACCTCAAAATCCCAAAGTACGATTTTTGGTGAAAATTACAACTATACCCCTACGAAACTTCGAATGGTGATTTGAGGCACTAAACGGTGTCGGAATGCATTGAAACCAAAGCCATAAGCTTTGTGAGCATGTGATAAACAAGAATACCTCAGAATCCCAATGTACGATTTTTGGTGAAAATTACAACTATAACCCCAACGAAACTTCGAATGGTGATTTGAGGCACTAAACGATGTCGGAATGCATTGAAACCAAAGCCATAAGCTTTGTGAGCATGTGATAGTCAAGAATACCTCAAAATCCCAATGTACAATTTTTGTTGAAAATTACAACTATACTCCTACGAAACTTCGAATGGTGATTTGAGGCACTCAACGATGTCGGAATGCATTGAAACCAAAGTTATAAGCTTTGTGAGCATGTGATAGACAAGAATACCTCAAAATCTCAATGTACGATTTTTGGTGAAAATTACAACTATACCCCTACGAAACTTCGAATGGTGATTTGAGGCACTAAACGGTGTCGGAATGCATTGAAACCAAAGCCATAAGCTTTGTGAGCATGTCATAGACAAGAATACCTCAAAATCAAAATGTACGATTTTTGGTGAAAATTACAACTATACCCCTACGAAACTTCGAATGGTGATTAGAGGCACTAAACGATGTCGGAATGCATTGAAACCAAAGCCATAAGCTTTGTGAGCATGTGATAGACAAGAATACTTCAAAATCCTAATGTACTATTTTTGGTGAAAATTACAACTATACCCCTACAAAACTTTGAACGGTGATTTGAGGCACTAAACGATGACGGAATGCATTGAAACCAAAGCGATAAGCTTTGTGAGCATGTGATAGACAAGAATACCTCAAAATACCAATGTACGATTTTTGGTGAAAATTACAACTATACCCCTACGAAACTTCGAATGGTGATTTGAGGCACTAAACGGTGTCGGAATGCATTGAAACCAAAGCCATAAGCTTTGTGAGCATGTGATAAACAAGAATACCTCAGAATCCCAATGTACGATTTTTGGTGAAAATTACAACTATACCCCCAACGAAACTTCGAATGGTGATTTGAGGCACTAAACGATGTCGGAAGCCATAAGCTTTGTGAGCATGTGATAGACAAGAATACCTCAAAATTCCAATGTACGATTTTTGGTAAAAAATTCAGCTATACCCCTACGAAACTTCGAATGGTGGTTTGAGGCACTAAACGGTGTCGGAATGCATTGAAACCAAAGCCATAAGCTTTGTGAGCATGTGATAAACAAGAATACCTCAGAATCCCAATGTACGATTTTTGGTGAAAATTACAACTATACCCCCAACGAAACTTCGAATGGTGATTTGAGGCACTAAACGATGTCGGAATGCATTGAAACCAAAGCCATAAGCTTTGTGAGCATGTGATAGTCAAGAATACCTCAAAATCCCAATGTACGATTTTTGGTAAAAATTACAACTATACCCCTACGAAACTTCTAATGGTGATTTGAGGCACTAAACGATGTCGGAATGCATTGAAACCAAAGCCACAAGCTTTGTGAGCATATGATAGACAAGAATACCTCAAAATCCCAATGTACGATTTTTGGTGAAAATTACAACTATACCCCTACGAAACTTTGAATGCTGATTTGAGGCACTAAACGATGTCGGAATGCATTGAAACCAAAGCCATAAGCTTTGTGCACATGTGATAGACAAGAATACCTCAAAATCCCAATATATGATTTTTGGTGAAAATTATAACTATACTCCTACGAAACTTCGAATGGTAATTTGAGACACTAAACGATGTCGGAAAGCATTGAAACCAAAGCTATAAACTTTGTGAGCATGTGATAGACAAGAATACCTCAAAATTCTAATATACAATATTTGGTGAAAATTACAACTATACCCCTACGAAACTTCGAATAGTGATTTGAGGCACTAAACGATGTCGGAATGCATTGAAACCAAAGCTATGCTTTGTGAGCATGTGATAGACAAGAATATCTCAAAATCCCAATGTACGATTTTTGGTGCAAATTACAACTATACCCCTACGAAACTCTGAATGCTGATTTGAGGTACTAAACGATGTCGGAATGCATTGAAACCAAAGCCATAAGCTTTGTGCACATGTGATAGACAAGAATACCTCAAAATTCCAATGTACGATTTTTGGTAAAAATTACAACTATACCCCTACGAAACTTCTAATGGTGATTTGAGGCAATAAATGATGTCGAAATGCATTGAAACCAAAGCCATAAGCTTTGTGCACATGTAATAGACAAGAATACCTCAAAATCCCAATATATGATTTTTGGTGAAAATTATAACTATACCCCTACGAAACTTCGAATGGTAATTTGAGGCACTAAACGATGTCGGAATGCATTGAAACTAAAGCCATAAGCTTTGTCAACATGTGATAGACAAGAATACATCAAAATCCCAATGTTCAATTTCTGGTGAAAATTACTACTATACCGCTACGAAACTTCAAATGGTGACCTGAGGCACAAAACTATGTCGGAATGCATTGAAACCAAAGCCATAAGCTTTGTGAGCATGTGATAGACAAGAATACCTCAAAATCACAATGTACGATTTTTGGTGAAAATTACAACTATACCTCTACGAAACTTCGAATGGTGATTTGAGGCACTAAACGATGTCGTAATGCATTGAAACCAAAGCAAGAAGCTTTGTGAGCATGTGATAGACAAGAATACCTCAAAATCCAAATGTACAATTTTTGGTGAAAATTACAACTATACCCCTACGAAATTTTGAATGGTGATTTGAGGCACTAAACGATGTCGGAATGCATTGAAACCAAAGCCATAAGTTTTGTGAGCATGTGATAGACAAGGATACCTAAAAATCCCAATGTACGCTTTTTGGTGAAAATTAAAACTATACCCCTACGAAACTTCGAATGGTGATTTGAGGCACTAAACGATGTCGGAATGCATTGAAACCAAAGCCATAAGCTTTGTGATCATTTGATATACAAGAATACCTCAAAATCCCAATGTACGATTTTTGGTGAAAATTACTACTATACCCCTACGAAACTTCGAATGGTGATTTAAGGCACTAAACGATGTCGGAATGCATTGAAATCAAAGCCATAAGCTTTGTGAGCATGTGATAGACAAGAATACCTCAAAATCCCAATGTACGATTTTTGGTGGAAATTACAACGATACCCCTACGAAACTTCGAATGGAGATTTGAGGCACTAAACGATGTCGGAATGCATTGAAACCAAAGTTATATGCATTGTGAGCATGTGATAGACAAGAATACCTCAAAATCCCAATGTACGATTTTTGGTTAAAATTACAGCTATTCCCCTACGAAACTTCAGATGGTGATTTGAGGCACTAAACGATGTCGGAATGCATTGAAACCAAAGCCATAAGCTTTGTGAGCATGTGAGAGACATGAATACCTCAAAATCCCAATGTACGATGTTTGGTGAAACTTACAACTATACCCCTACGAAATTTCGAATGGTGATTTGAGGCACTAAACGATGTCGAAATGCATTGAAACCAAAGCCATAAGCTTTGTGAGCATGTGAGAGACATGAATACCTCAAAATCCCAATGTACGATGTTCGGTGAAACTTACAACTATACCCCTACGAAATTTCGAATGGTGATTTGAGGCACTAAACAGTATCGGAATGCATTGAAACCAAAGCCATAAGCGTTGTGAGCATGTGATAGATAAGAATACCTCAAAATCCCAATGTACGATTTTTGGAGAAAAATTACAACGATACCCCTACGAAACTTCGAATGGAGATTTGAGGCACTAAACGATGTCGGAATGCATTGAAACCAAAGTTATATGCATTGTGAGCATGTGATAGACAAGAATACCTCAAAATCCCAATGTACGATTTTTGGTTAAAATTACAGCTATTCCCCTACGAAACTTCAGATGGTGATTTGAGGCACTAAACGGTGTCGGAATGCATTGAAACCAAAGCCATAAGCTTTGTGAGCATGTGATAGACAAGAATACCTCAAAATCCCAATGTACGATTTTTGGTGAAAATTACAATTATACCCCTGCGAAACTTCGAATGGTGATTTGAGGCACTAAACAGTATCGGAATGCATTGAAACCAAAGCCATAAGCGTTGTGAGCATGTGATAGATAAGAATACCTCAAAATCTCAATGTACGATTTTTGGAGAAAAATTACAACGATACCCCTACGAAACTTCGAATGGTGATTTGAGGCACTAAAATATGTCGAAATGCATTGAAACCAAAGCCATAAGCTTTGTGGGCATATGATAGACAAGAATACCTCAAAATCCGAATGTAAGATGTTTGGTGAAACTTACAACATTACCCCTACGAAACTTCGAATGGTGATTTGAGGCACTAAACGATGTCGGAATACATTGAAACCAATGCCATAAGCTTTGTGAGCATGTGATAGACAAGAATACATCAAAATTCCAATGTACGATTTTTGGTAAAAATTACTACTATACCCCTACTAAAACCCTAAACCCTAAGAATACCTCAAAATCCCAATGTACGATTTTTGGTGAAAATTACAACTATACCCCTACGATACTTCGAATGGTGATTTGAGGCACTAAACGGTGTCGGAATGCATTGAAACCAAAGCTATAAACTTTGTGGGCATGTGATAGACAAGAATACCTCAAAATCCCAATGTACGATTTTTGGTGAAAATTACAACTATACCCCTACGAAACTTTGAATGCTGATTTGAGGCACTAAACGATGTCGGAATGCATTGAAACCAAAGCCATAAGCTTTGTGCACATGTGATAGACAAGAATACCTCAAAATCCCAATATATGATTTTTGGTGAAAATTATAACTATACCCCTACGAAACTTCGAATGGTAATTTGAGGCACTAAACGATGTCGGAATGCATTGAAACCAAAGCTATAAACTTTGTGAGCATGTGATAGACAAGAATACCTCAAAATCCTAATATACAATATTTGGTGAAAATTACAACTATACCCCTACGAAACTTCGAATGGTGATTGGAGGCACTAAACGGTGTCGGAATGCATTGAATCCAAACCCATAAGCTTTGTGAGCATGTGATAAACAAGAATACCTCAAAATCTCAATGTACGATTTTTGGTGAAAATTACAAATATACCCCCTACGAAACTTCGAATGGTGATTTCAGGCACTAAACTATGTCGGAATGCATTGAAACCAAAGCCATAAGCTTTGTGAGCATGTGATAGACAAGAATACCTCAAAATCCCAATGTACGATTTTTGGTGAAAATTACTACTATACCCCCTACGAAACTTCGAATGGTGATTTGAGGCACTAAACGGTGTCGGAATGCGTTGAAACCAAAGCTATAAGCTTTGTGGGCATGTGATAGACAAGAATACCTCATAATTCCAATGTACGATTTTTTGTGAAAATTACAACTATACCCATGCGAAACTTCGAATGGTGATTAGAGGCACTAAACGATGTCGGAATGCATTGAAACCAAAGCCATAAGCTTTGTGAGCATGTGATAGACAAGAAAACCTAAAAATCCCAATGTACGATTTTTGGTGAAAATTACAACTATACCCCTACGAAACTTCGAATGGTGATTTGAGGCACTAAACGATGTCGGAATGCGTTGAAACCAAAGCCATAAGCTTTGTGAGCATGTGATAGACAAGAATACCTCATAATCCCAATGTACGATTTTTGGTGAAAATTACAACTATACCCCTACGAAACTTCGAATGGTGATTTGAGGCACTAAACGATGTCGGAATGCATTGAAACCAAAGCGATAAGCTTTGTGAGCATGTGATAGACAAGAATACCTCAAAATCCCAATGTACGAGTTTTGGTGAAAATTAAAACTATACCCCTACGAAACTTCGAATGGTGATTTGAGGCACTAAACGGTGTCGGAATGCATTGAAACCAAAGCTATAAGCTTTGTGAGCATGTGATAAACAAGAATACCTCAAAATCCCAATGTACGATTTTTGGTGAAAATTACAACTATACCCCTACGAAACGTCGAATGGTGATTTGTGGCACTAAACGGTGTCGGAATGCATTGAAACCAAACCCATAAGCTTTGTGAGCATGTGATAGACAAGAATACCTCAAAATCCCAATGTACGATTTTTGGTGAAAATTACAACTATACCCTATGTGAAACTTCGAATGGTGATTTGAGGCACTAAACGATGGCGGAATGCATTGAAACCAAAGCCATAAGCTTTGTAAACATGTGATAGACAAGAATATCTAAAAATTCCAATGTACGATTTTTGGTGAAAATTACAACTATACCCCTACGAAACTTCGAATGGTGATTTGTGGCACTAAACGATGTCGGAATGCATTGAAACCAAAGCCATAAGCTTTGTGAGCATGTGATAGACAAGAATACCTCAAAATCCCAATATACGATTTTTGGTGAAAATTACAACTATACTCCTACGAAACTTCGAATGGTGATTTGAGGCACTAAAAGATGTCGGAAAGCATTGAAACCAAAGCCATAAGCTTTGTGAGCATGTGATAGACAAGAATACCTCAAAATCTCATTATACGATTTTTGGTGAAAATTACAACTATACGCCCTGCGAAACTTCGAATGGTGATTTGAGGCACTAAACGATGTCGGAATGCATTGAAACCAAAGCCATAAGCTTTGTGAGCATGTGAGAGACATGAATACCTCAAAATCCCAATGTACGATGTTTGGTGAAACTTACAACTATACCCCTACGAAATTTCGAATGGTGATTTGAGGCACTAAACGATGTCGAAATGCATTGAAACCAAAGCCATAAGCTTTGTGAGCATGTGAGAGACATGAATACCTCAAAATCCCAATATACGATGTTCGGTGAAACTTACAACTATACCCCTACGAAACTTCGAATGGTGATTTGAGGCACTAAACGATGTCGGAATGCATTGAAACCAAAGCCATAAGCTTTGTGAGCATGTGAGAGACATGAATACCTCAAAATCCCAATGTACGATGTTTGGTGAAACTTACAACATTACCCCTACGAAACTTCGAATGGTGATTTGAGGCACTAAACGATGTCGAAATACATTGAAACCAATGCCATAAGCTTTGTGAGCATGTGATAGACAAGAATACCTCAAAATCCCAATGTACGATTTTAGGTGAAAATTACTACTATACCCCTACTAAAACCCTAAACCCTAAGAATACCTCAAAATCCCAATGTACGATTTTTGGTGAAAATTACAACTATACCCCTACGATACTTCGAATGGTGATTTGAGGCACTAAACGGTGTCGGAATGCATTGAAACCAAAGCCATAAGCTTTGTGAGCATGTGATAGACAAGAATACCTCAAAATCCCAATGTACGATTTTTGGTGAAAATTACAACTATACCCCTGCGAAACTTCGAATGGTGATTTGAGGCACTAAACAGTATTGGAATGCATTGAAACCAAAGCCATAAGCGTTGTGAGCATGTGATAGATAAGAATACCTCAAAATCCCAATGTACGATTTTTGGAGAAAAATTACAACGATACCCCTACGAAACTTCGAATGGTGATTTGAGGCACTAAAATATGTCGAAATGCATTGAAACCAAAGCCATAAGCTTTGTGGGCATGTGATAGACAAGAATACCTCAAAATCCGAATGTAAGATGTTTGGTGAAACTTACAACATTACCCCTACGAAACTTCGAATGGTGATTTGAGGCACTAAACGATGTCGGAATACATTGAAACCAATGCCATAAGCTTTGTGAGCATGTGATAGACAAAAATACATCAAAATTCCAATGTACGATTTTTGGTAAAAATTACTACTATACCCCTACTAAAACCCTAAACCCTAAGAATACCTCAAAATCCCAATGTACGATTTTTGGTGAAAATTACAACTATACCCCTACGATACTTCGAATGGTGATTTGAGGCACTAAACGGTGTCGGAATGCATTGAAACCAAAGCTATAAACTTTGTGGGCATGTGATAGACAAGAATACCTCAAAATCCCAATGTACGATTTTTGGTGAAAATTACAACTATACCCCTACGAAACTTTGAATGCTGATTTGAGGCACTAAACGATGTCGGAATGCATTGAAACCAAAGCCATAAGCTTTGTGCACATGTGATAGACAAGAATACTTCAAAATCCCAATATATGATTTTTGGTGAAAATTATAACTATACCCCTACGAAACTTCGAATGGTAATTTGAGGCACTAAACGATGTCGGAATGCATTGAAACCAAAGCTATAAACTTTGTGAGCATGTGATAGACAAGAATACCTCAAAATCCTAATATACAATATTTGGTGAAAATTACAACTATACCCCTACGAAACTTCGAATGGTGATTGGAGGCACTAAATGGTGTCGGAATGCATTGAATCCAAACCCTTAAGCTTTGTGAGCATGTGATAAACAAGAATACCTCAAAATCCCAATGTACGATTTTTGGTGAAAATTACAAATATACCCCCTACGAAACTTCGAATGGTGATTTCAGGCACTAAACTATGTCGGAATGCATTGAAACCAAAGCCATAAGCTTTGTGAGCATGTGATAGACAAGAATACCTCAAAATCCCAATGTACGATTTTTGGTGAAAATTACTACTATACCCCCTACGAAACTTCGAATGGTGATTTGAGGCACTAAACGGTGTCGGAATGCGTTGAAACCAAAGCTATAAGCTTTGTGGGCATGTGATAGACAAGAATACCTCATAATCCCAATGTACGATTTTTTGTGAAAATTACAACTATACCCATGCGAAACTTCGAATGGTGATTAGAGGCACTAAACGATGTCGGAATGCATTGAAACCAAAGCCATAAGCTTTGTGAGCATGTGATAGACAAGAAAACCTAAAAATCCCAATGTACGATTTTTGGTGAAAATTACAACTATACCCCTACGAAACTTCGAATGGTGATTTGAGGCACTAAACGATGTCGGAATGCGTTGAAACCAAAGCCATAAGCTTTGTGAGCATGTGATAGACAAGAATACCTCATAATCCCAATGTACGATTTTTGGTGAAAATTACAACTATACCCCTACGAAACTTCGAATGGTGATTTGAGGCACTAAACGATGTCGGAATGCATTTAAACCAAAGCGATAAGCTTTGTGAGCATGTGATAGACAAGAATACCTCAAAATCCCAATGTACGAGTTTTGGTGAAAATTAAAACTATACCCCTACGAAACTTCGAATGGTGATTTGAGGCACTAAACGGTGTCGGAATGCATTGAAACCAAAGCTATAAGCTTTGTGAGCATGTGATAAACAAGAATACCTCAAAATCCCAATGTACGATTTTTGGTGAAAATTACAACTATACCCCTACGAAACGTCGAATGGTGATTTGTGGCACTAAACGGTGTCGGAATGCATTGAAACCAAACCCATAAGCTTTGTGAGCATGTGATAGACAAGAATACCTCAAAATCCCAATGTACGATTTTTGGTGAAAATTACTACTATACCCCCTACGAAACTTCGAATGGTGATTTGAGGCACTAAACGGTGTCGGAATGCGTTGAAACCAAAGCTATA
Organism: Verbascum thapsus; assembly: GCA_963669365.1. Taxonomy (NCBI): domain Eukaryota; kingdom Viridiplantae; phylum Streptophyta; class Magnoliopsida; order Lamiales; family Scrophulariaceae; genus Verbascum; species Verbascum thapsus. The sequence continues at coordinate 9,592,230 of OY770115.1, forward strand.
AGCTTTGTGGGCATGTGATAGACAAGAATACCTCATAATCCCAATGTACGATTTTTTGTGAAAATTACAACTATACCCATGCGAAACTTCGAATGGTGATTAGAGGCACTAAACGATGTCGGAATGCATTGAAACCAAAGCCATAAGCTTTGTGAGCATGTGATAGACAAGAAAACCTAAAAATCCCAATGTACGATTTTTGGTGAAAATTACAACTATACCCCTACGAAACTTCGAATGGTGATTTGAGGCACTAAACGATGTCGGAATGCGTTGAAACCAAAGCCATAAGCTTTGTGAGCATGTGATAGACAAGAATACCTCATAATCCCAATGTACGATTTTTGGTGAAAATTACAACTATACCCCTACGAAACTTCGAATGGTGATTTGAGGCACTAAACGATGTCGGAATGCATTTAAACCAAAGCGATAAGCTTTGTGAGCATGTGATAGACAAGAATACCTCAAAATCCCAATGTACGAGTTTTGGTGAAAATTAAAACTATACCCCTACGAAACTTCGAATGGTGATTTGAGGCACTAAACGGTGTCGGAATGCATTGAAACCAAAGCTATAAGCTTTGTGAGCATGTGATAAACAAGAATACCTCAAAATCCCAATGTACGATTTTTGGTGAAAATTACAACTATACCCCTACGAAACGTCGAATGGTGATTTGTGGCACTAAACGGTGTCGGAATGCATTGAAACCAAACCCATAAGCTTTGTGAGCATGTGATAGACAAGAATACCTCAAAATCCCAATGTACGATTTTTGGTGAAAATTACAACTATACCCTATGTGAAACTTCGAATGGTGATTTGAGGTATTAAACGATGGCGGAATGCATTGAAACCAAAGCCATAAGCTTTGTAAACATGTGATAGACAAGAATATCTAAAAATCCCAATGTACGATTTTTGGTGAAAATTACAACTATACCCCTACGAAACTTCGAATGGTGATTTGTGGCACTAAACGATGTCGGAATGCATTGAAACCAAAGCCATAAGCTTTGTGAGCATGTGATAGACAAGAATACCTCAAAATCCCAATATACGATTTTTGGTGAAAATTACAACTATACTCCTACGAAACTTCGAATGGTGATTTGAGGCACTAAAAGATGTCGGAAAGCATTGAAACCAAAGCCATAAGCTTTGTGAGCATGTGATAGACAAGAATACCTCAAAATCTCATTATACGATTTTTGGTGAAAATTACAACTATACGCCCTGCGAAACTTCGAATGGTGATTTGAGGCACTAAACGATGTCGGAATGCATTGAAACGAAAGCCATAAGATTTGTGAGCATGTGATAGACAAGAATACCTCAAAATCCCAATGTACGATTTTTGGTGAAAATTACAATTATACCCCTACGAAACTTCGAATGGTGATTTGAGGCACTAAACGATGCCGCAATGCATTGAAACCAAAGACATAAGCTTTGTGAGCATGTGATAGACAAGAATACCTCAAAATCCCAATGTACGATTTTTGGTAAAAATTACAACTATACCCCCTACGAAACTTCGAATGGTGATTTGAGGCACTAAACGATGTCGGAATGCATTGAAACCAAAGCCATAAGCTTTGTGAGCATGTGATAGACAAGAATACCTCAAAATCCCAATGTACGATTTTTGGTGAAAATTACAACTATAACCCTACGAAACTTCGAATGGTGATGTGAGGCACTAAACAGTGTCGGAATGCATTGAATCTAAAGCCATAAGCTTTGTGAGCATGTGATAAACAAGAATACCTCAAAATCCCAATGTACGATTTTCGGTGAAAATTGCAAATATACCCCCTACGAAACTTCGAATGGTGATTTCAGGCACTAAACTGTGTCGGAATGCATTGAAACCAAAGCCATAAGCTTTGTGAGCATGTGATAGACAAGAATACCTCAAATTCCCAATGTACGATTTTTGGTGAAAATTACAACTATACCCCAACGAAACTTCGAATGGTGATTTGAGGCACTAAACGATGTCGGAATGCATTGAAACCAAAGCCATAAGCTTTGTGAGCATGGGATAGACAAGAATAGCTAAAAATCCCAATGTACGATTTTTGGTGAAAATTACAACTATACCCCTACGAAACTTCGAATGGAGATTTGAGGCACTAAACGATGTCGGAATGCATTGAAACCAAAGTTATATGCATTGTGAGCATGTGATAGACAAGAATACCTCAAAATCCCAATGTACGATTTTTGGTTAAAATTACAGCTATACCCCTACGAAACTTCAGATGGTGATTTGAGGCACTAAACGATGTCGGAATGCATTGAAACCAAAGTAATATGCATTGTGAGTATGTGATAAACAAGAATACCTCAAAATCCCAATGTACGATTTTTGGTGAAAATTACAACTATACCCCTACGAAACTTCGAATGGTGATTTGAGGCAATAAATGATGTCGAAATGCATTGAAACCAAAGCCATAAGCTTTGTGCACATGTAATAGACAAGAATACCTCAAAATCCCATTATATGATTTTTGGTGAAAATTATAACTATACCCCTACGAAACTTCGAATGGTAATTTGAGGCACTAAACGATGTCGGAATGCATTGAAACCAAATCCATAAGCTCTGTGAACATGTGATAGACAAGAATACATCAAAATCCCAATGTTCGATTTCTGGTGAAAATTACTAGTATATCGCTACGAAACTTCAAATGGTGACTTGAGGCACAAAACTTGTAAGGGAAATTCCCTTATGCGCTTTCCTTGTAATACCCCATCTTTTACTTTTAATGCAATTGAAATTAAATCAAAAAAAAAAAATGCATTGAAACCAAAGCCATAAGCTTTGTGAGCATGTGATAGACAAGAATACCTCAAAATCACAATGTACGATTTTTGGTGAAAATTACAACTATACCTCTACGAAACTTCGAATGGTGATTTGAGGCACTAAACGATGTCGTAATGCATTGAACCCATAGCAAGAAGCTTTGTGAGCATGTGATAGACAAGAATACCTCAAAATCCAAATGTACAATTTTTGGTGAAAATTACAACTATACCCCTACGAAATTTTGAATTGTGATTTGAGGCACTAAACGATGTCGGAATGCTTTAAAACCAAAGCCATAAGTTTTGTGAGCATAAGATAGACAAGGATACCTAAAAATCCCAATGTACGCTTTTTGGTGAAAATTAAAACTATACCCCTACGAAACTTCGAATGGTGATTTGAGGCACTGAACGATGTCGGAATGCATTGAAACCAAAGCCATAAGCTTTGTGATCATGTGATATACAAGAATACCTCAAAATCCCAATGTACGATTTTTGGTGAAAACTACTACTATACCCCTACGAAACTTCGAATGGTGATTTAAGGCACTAAACGATGTCGGAATGCATTGAAACCAAAGTTATATGCATTGTGAGCATGTGATAGACAAAAATACCTAAAAATCCCAATGTACGATTTTTGGTTAAAATTACAGCTATACCCCTACGAAACTTCAGATGGTGATTTGAGGCACTAAACGATGTCGGAATGCATTGAAACCAAAGCCATAAGTTTTGTGAGCATGTGAGAGACATGAATAAATCAAAATCCCAATGTACGATGTTTGGTGAAACTTACAACTATACCCCTACGAAACTTCGAATGGTGATTTGAGGCACTAAACGATGTTAGAATGTATTGAAACCAAAGCCATAAGTTTTGTGAGCATGTGATAGATAAGAATACTTAAACATCCCAATGTACGCTTTTTGGTGAAAATTAAAACTATACCCCTACGAAACTTCGAATGGTGATTTGAGGCACTAAACGATGTCGGAATACATTGAAACCAAAGCCATAAGCTTTGTGAGCATGTGATAGACAAGAATACCTCAAAATCCCAATGTACGATTTTTGGTGAAAATTACTACTATACCCCTACTAAAACCCTAAACCCTAAGAATACCTCAAAATTCCAATGTACGATTTTTGGTGAAAATTACTACTATTCCCCTACGAAACTTCGAATGGTGATTTGAGGCACTAAACGGTATCGAAATGCATTGAAACCAAAGCCATAAGCGTTGTGAGCATGTGATAAATAAGAATACCTCAAAATCCCAATGTACGATTTTTGGTGAAAACTGCAAATATACCCCCTACGAAACTTCGAATGGTGATTTCAGGCACTAAACTGTGTCGGAATGCATTGAAACCAAAGCCATAAGCTTTGTGAGCATGTGATAGACAAGAATACCTCAAATTCCCAATGTACGATTTTTGGTGAAAATTACAACTATACCCCAACGAAACTTCGAATGGTGATTTGAGGCACTAAACGATGTCGGAATGCATTGAAACCAAAGCCATAAGCTTTGTGAGCATGTGATAGAAAAGAATAGCTAAAAATCCCAATGTACGATTTTTGGAGAAAATTACAACTATAACCCTACGAAACATCGAATGGTGATTTGAGGCACTAAACGGTGTCGGAATGCATTGAAACCAAAGCCATAAGCTTTGTGAGCATGTGATAGACAAGAATACCTCAAAATCAAAATGTACGATTTTTGGTGAAAATTAAAACTATACCCCTACGAAATTTCGAATGGTGATTAGAGGCACTAAACGATGTCGGAATGCATTGAAACCAAAGCCATAAGCTTTGTGAGCATGTGATAGACAAGAATACCTCAAAATCCCAATGTACGATTTTTGGTGAAAATTACAACTATCCCCCTACGAAACTTCGAATGGTGATTTGAGGCACTAAACAGTGTCGGAATGCATTGAATCTAAAGCCATAAGCTTTGTGAGCATGTGATAAACAAGAATACCTTAAAATCCCTATGTACGATTTTTGGTGAAAATTGCAAATATACCCTCTACGAAACTTCGAATGGTGATTTCAGGCACTAAACTGTGTCGGAATGCATTGAAACCAAAGCCATAAGCTTTGTGAGCATGTGATAGATAAGAATACCTCAAATTCCCAATGTACGATTTTTGGTGAAAATTACAACTATACCCCAACGAAACTTCGAATGGTGATATGAGGCACTAAACGGTGTCGGAATGCATTGAAACCAAAGCCATAAGCTTTGTGAGCATGTGATAGAAAAGAATAGCTAAAAATCCCAATGTACGATTTTTGGGTGAAAATTACTACTATACCCCAACGAAACTTCGAATGGTGATTTGAGGCACTAAACGATGTCGGAATGTATTGAAACCAAAGCCATAAGCTTTGTGAGCATGTGATAGACAAGAATACCTAAAAATACAATTGTACGATTTTTGGTGAAAATTACAACTATACCCCTACGAAACAACGAATGGTGATTTGAGGCACTAAACGATGCCGCAATGCATTGAAACCAAAGCCATAAGCTTTGTGAGCATGTGATAAACAAGAATACCTCAAAATCCCAATGTACGATTTTTGGTGCAAATTACAACTATACCCCTACGAAACTCTGAATGCTGATTTGAGGTACTAAACGATGTCGGAATGCATTGAAACCAAAGCCATAAGCTTTGTGCACATGTGATAGACAAGAATACCTCAAAATCCCAATGTACGATTTTTGGTAAAAATTACAACTTTACCGCTACGAAACTTCTAATGGTGATTTGAGGCAATAAATGATGTCGAAATGCATTGAAACCAAAGCCATAAGCTTTGTGCACATGTAATAGACAAGAATACCTCAAAATCCCAATATATGCTTTTTGGTGAAAATTATAACTATACCCCTACGAAACTTCGAATGGTAATTTGAGGCACTAAACGATGTCGGAATGCATTGAAACCAAAGCCATAAGCTTTGTGAACATGTGATAGACAAGAATACATCAAAATCCCAATGTTCGATTTCTGGTGAAAATTACTACTATACCGCTACGAAACTTCAAATGGTGACTTGAGGCACAAAACGATGTCGGAATGCATTGAAACCAAAGCCATAAGCTTTGTGAGCATGTGATAGACAAGAATACCTCAAAATCACAATGTACGATTTTTGGTGAAAATTACAACTATACCTCTACGAAACTTCGAATGGTGATTTGAGGCACTAAACGATGTCGTCATGCATTGAAACCAAAGCAAGAAGCTTTGTGAGCATGTGATAGACAAGAATACCTCAAAATCCAAATGTACAATTTTTGGTGAAAATTACAACTATACCCCTACGAAATTTTGAATGGTGATTTGAGGCACTAAACGATGTCGGAATGCATTGAAACCAAAGCCATAAATTTTGTGAGCATGTGATAGACAAGGATACCTAAAAATCCCAATGTACGCTTTTTGGTGAAAATTAAAACTATACCCCTACGAAACTTCGAATGGTGATTTGAGGCACTAAACGATGTCGGAATACATTGAAACCAAAGCCATAAGCTTTGTGATCATGTGATATACAAGAATACCTCAAAATCCCAATGTACGATTTTTGGTGAAAATTACTACTATACCCCTACGAAACTTCGAATGGTGATTTAAGGCACTAAACGATGTCGGAATGCATTGAAATCAAAGCCATAAGCTTTGTGAGCATGTGATAGACAAGAATACCTCAAAACCCCAATGTACGATTTTTGGTGGAAATTACAACGATACCCCTACGAAACTTCGAATGGAGATTTGAGGCACTAAACGATGTCGGAATGCATTGAAACCAAAGTTATATGCATTGTGAGCATGTGATAGACAAGAATACCTCAAAATCCCAATGTACGATTTTTGGTTAAAATTACAGCTATACCCCTACGAAACATCAGATGGTGATTTGAGGCACTAAACGATGTCGGATTGCATTGAAACCAAAGCCATAAGTTTTGTGAGCATGTGAGAGACATGAATAAATCAAAATCCCAATGTACGATGTTTGGTGAAACTTACAACTATACCCCTACGAAACTTCGAATGGTGATTTGAGGCACTAAACGATGTTAGAATGTATTGAAACCAAAGCCATAAGTTTTGTGAGCATGTGATAGACAAGAATAGTTAAACATCCCAATGTACGCTTTTTGGTGAAAATTAAAACAATACCCCTACGAAACTTCGAATGGTGATTTGCGGCACTAAACGATGTCGGAATACATTGAAACCAAAGCCATAAGCTTTGTGGGCATGTGATAGACAAGAATACCTCAAAATCCCAATGTACGATTTTTGGTGAAAATTACTACTATACCCCTACTAAAACCCTAAACCCTAAGAATACCTCAAAATCCCAACGTACGATTTTTGGTGAAAATTACTACTATACCCCTACGAAACTTCGAATGGTGATTTGAGGCACTAAACGGTATCGAAATGCATGGAAACCAAAGCCATAAGCGTTGTGAGCATGTGATAAATAAGAATACCTCAAAATCCCAATGTACGATTTTTGGTGAAAATTGCAACTATACCCCAACGAAACTTCGAATGGTGATTTGAGGCACTAAACGATGTCGGAATGCATTGAAACCAAAGCCATAAGCTTTGTGAGCATGTGATAGAAAAGAATAGCTAAAAATCCCAATGTACGATTTTTGGAGAAAATTACAACTATACCCCTACGAAACTTCGAATGGTGATTTGAGGCACTAAACGGTGTCGGAATGCATTGAAACCAAAGCCATAAGCTTTGTGAGCATGTGATAGACAAGAATACCTCAAAATCAAAATGTACGATTTTTGGTGAAAATTAAAACTATACCCCTACGAAATTTCGAATGGTGATTAGAGGCACTAAACGATGTCGGAATGCGTTGAAACCAAAGCCATAAGCTTTGTGAGCATGTGATAGACAAGAATACCTTAAAATCCCAATGTACGATTTTTGGTGAAAATTACAACTATACCCCTACGAAACTTCGAATGGTGATTTGAGGCACTAAACAGTGTCAGAATGCATTGAATCTAAAGCCATAAGCTTTGTGAGCATGTGATAAACAAGAATACCTCAAAATCCCAATGTACGATTTTTGGTGAAAATTGCAAATATACCCCCTACGAAACTTCGAATGGTGATTTCAGGCACTAAACTGTGTCGGAATGCATTGAAACCAAAGCCATAAGCTTTGTGAGCATGTGATAGACAAGAATACCTCAAATTCCCAATGTACGATTTTTGGTGAAAATTACAACTATACCCCAACGAAACTTCGAATGGTGATTTGAGGCACTAAACGATGTCGGAATGCATTGAAACCAAAGCCATAAGCTTTGTGAGCATGTGATAGACAAGAATAGCTAAAAATCCCAATGTACGATTTTTGGAGAAAATTACAACTATACCCCTACGAAACTTCGAATGGTGATTTGAGGCACTAAACGGTGTCAGAATGCATTGAAACCAAAGCCATAAGCTTTGTGAGCATGTGATAGACAAGAATACCTCAAAATCAAAATGTACGATTTTTGGTGAAAATTAAAACTATACCCCTACGAAATTTCGAATGGTGATTAGAGGCACTAAACGATGTCGGAATGCATTGAAACCAAAGCCATAAGCTTTGTCAGCATGTGATAGACAAGAATACCTCAAAATCCCAATGTACGATTTTTGGTGAAAATTACAACTATACCCTACGAAATTTCGAATGGTGATTTTAGGCACTGAACGATATCGAAATGCATTGAAACCAAAGCCATAAACTTTGTGAGCATGTGATAGACAAGAATACCTAAAAATCCCAATGTACGATTTTTGGGTGAAAATTACAACTATACCTCTACGAAACTTCGAATGGTGATTTGAGGCACTAAACGATGTCGGAATGTATTGAAACCAAAGCCATAAGCTTTGTGAGCATGTGATAGACAAGAATACCTAAAAATTCCATTGTACGATTTTTGGTGAAAATTACAACTATACCCCTACGAAACAACGAATGGTGATTTGAGGCACTAAACGATGCCGCAATGCATTGAAACCAAAGCCATAAGCTTTGTGAGCATGTGATAAACAAGAATACCTCAAAATCCCAATGTACGATTTTTGTTGAAAATTACAACTATACCCCCTACGAAACTTCGAATTGTGATTTGAGGCACTAAACGATGTCGGAATGCATTGAAACCAAAGCAATAAGCTTTGTGAGCATGTGATAGACAAGAATACCTCCAAATCCCAATGTACGATTTTTTGTGAAAATTACAACTATACCCCTACGAAATTTCGAATGGTGATTTGAGGCACTAAATGATGTCGGAATGCATTGAAACCAAAGCCATAAGCTTTGTGAGCATGTGATAGACAAGAATACCTCAAAATCCCAATGTACAATTTTTGGTGAAAATTACAACTATACCCTACGAAACTTCGAATGGTGATTTAAGGCACTAAACGGTGTTGGAATGCATTGAAATCAAAGCCATAAGCTTTGTGAGCATGTGATAGACAAGAATACATCAAAATCTCAAAGTACGATTTTTGGTGAAAATTACAACTATACCCCTACGAAACTTCGAATGGTGATTTGAGGAACTAAACGATGTCGGAATGCATTGAAACCAAAGTCATAAGCTTTGTGAGCATGTGATAGACAAGAATACCTCAAAATCCCAATGTACGATTTTTGGTGAAAATTACAACTATACCCCCTACGAAACTTCGAATGGTGATTTGAGGCACTAAACGATGTCGGAATGCACTGAAATCAAAGCCATAAGCTTTGTGAGCATGTGATAGACAAGAATACCTCAAAATCTCAATGTACGATTTTTAGTGAAAATTACAACTATACCACATGCGAAACTTCGAATGGTGATTAGAGGCACTAAACGTTGTCGGAATGCATTGAAACCAAAGCCATAAGCTTTGTGAGCATGTGATAGACAAGAATACCTAAAAATCCCAATGTACGATTTTTGGTGAAAATTACAACTATACCCCTACGAAACTTCGAATGGTGATTTGAGGCACTAAACGATGGCGGAATGCATTAAAACCAAAGCCATAAGCTTTGTAAACATGTGATAGATAAGAATACCAAAGTTGGAACCACGGAAGCGAAAAAGAGATGTTTCTCTCTCTAGAAAAAACGCTCTCACATCTCTCTAGAATTATCTTGAACTTTTAAACAATTTTTATGGCAAATTATTCTTCTAGTTGTGGTTTATTTTCATCATCTACATCAATCCATACAAATTCGCCTTCATTTCAGCGTTTTTCACCAGATTTTGACACAATTACAAAGCGTATTCCATCTTTTGGTGATGGGTTTAATGTTCCTGAATTTTTGCAATTGGTTTCAAGGGTTGACGGCACTAATAGAGAGGCCATTAAAGTTCTGGATTTGGATTCAAAGGATTCTCCAAATTCAAATCCTCCGAATAATTCTAAATTTGCAAATTTAGTTGCATCTCCGATCTTGATACGTGAAAAGATGAAAATTGGAGATAAAAATGGTACCAAGTCCGAAGTTTGTTCTAGGATCGAAGATATGTCAAATTTTGTTAAGAATTTCGAGCCCAATTCAAGTTCAAATGACCAAGGTTCTCCTTTGTGTTCGAATATTTCTGATTTTCCGATTTTAAGTCGTGAGAAGCTTAATCAAGGGGGTAAAAATGGAGGAAAATTCGTCCATCCTCCATTAAAGGAGTCACTTGAAGGTTTGAAGAAGAAGATGACTACTACTAAGGCAGGAAATCAAGTGGATTTCTTTCCATCAAAGGCTGATTTTGCTGATTTGGGAGAGGATTCCTTTCCAAAGGTGAATAGAGGGGATGGTTTATTTCCTTCCAAGGCTGATTTATCTAATTTGAAAGGTGATTTACTTCCAAATAAAGACATTGGGGCGGATTGCATTTCCCATAAGCCTAATTTGGCTGATTTGGTTGAGAATGACTTGCCTAAGGTGGAATTGGTGGATGCAAATACAAAGAAGAATGGAAATATGGCAGCTTCGAATTCAAATCCATCTCCTTGCATTGAATCTAATCCGAAGCATATTTACTTTGGAAATATTAAGGTGAGTACAAATGGGAAATCTGATGAGTTGCATTCATTCTCTAATTCTACACGTAAAACTCTTCAATACATTAAACCGGAGATCATCAATGGTGAAGTTTTTGTCAAACCTACTTGGGATGTAGCCCGAATAGGTATGAAGCGATGGGAGAATACGGTGGTGGGGTACTTTTTAGGCAAGCGAATTTCGTTCATGGCTGTCAAGAATTTTACTATGTCAATTTGGCGTGGACTGATCGAAGTAAAAGCCACATCCAACGGTTTCTTCTTCTTTAAGTTTGATTCTGAGATTCAAATGATGAATGTGCTTGAAGGAGGGCCTTGGCTCTTTGCAGGGCAGCCTCTATTTCTTGAGCGTTGGAAAGAAGGTATGTCGTTGGAAAAACGAAATCACCAAGAAGTACCAATATGGGTAAAATTCAGAAACTTGCCAACCGAATATTGGACTTCGGAGGGGTTGAGTATGGTGGCTAGCTCAGTTGGACGACCCCTATATCCAGATGCATTTACATCCTCCATGGAAAGGTTAGACTATGCACGTGTTTGTGTTGTAGTAGATATCCACTGGAAGTTTAAGGATCATATTTTCATGCTCTTACCATCGGACTCGGGTGAGTATAATGGGACGCGAAAGGTGTTCATTGAATATGAATGGAAACCAGCCTTGTGCACATTATGCACCACATTTGGACACAAAGAGGGTGATTGCCGATTGGTGAAGAAGGCTGTACAAAAACCAAAACCAGTCCATATATACATACAAAAGAATAACGCAATCGACCAAAGGGTTACTTCTGATGCATGGAAGGTAATAACTCGAAAGCAAGCTAAGGACAAGATGAAAGGGGTCAACGAAACTGCTGAATGTATGGTTAATGAGATTCTTGCCTCTCCAACAAAAATTATGCCAGAGGATAATGAGTTTCTAACGAAGAAGAAAGAGATCGTTGACCGTAATCCATTCGCCCTTTTGGAAGGCAATGATATGGAACAAGAAATGAATAAAATGGCTGATCGCCTGTTGCGGGGTCCTATGAACACAACCACCCCTTTAGAAGTGAATAAATGATAAATCACATCAACTGCTAAAGGATTGTGGCATATAGCTTGGTAGTTGATTTACTTAGTACTAGGATAAACCCAATTTGGGTATTCCTTGTAATTTGGAGTAGCATACTATAGCTACATTGGTGCGGTAAGGGCCATTCCCTTATGCGCTTTTTTGTACAAGTTTTACCTTTATTTTAATGCAATTGAACCTTAAACCAAAAAAAAAAAAAAAAAAATAGATAAGAATACCTCAAAATCCCAATGTACGATTTTAGGTAAAAATTACAACTATACCCCTACGAAACTTCAAATGGTGATTTGTGGCACTAAACGATGTCGGAATGCATTGAAACCAAAGCCATAATCTTTGTGAGCATGTGATAGACAAGAATACCTCAAAATCCCAATGTACGATTTTTGGTGAAAATTACAACTATACCCCTACGAAACTTCGAATGGTGATTTGAGGCACTAAACGATGTCAGAATGCATTGAAACCAAAGCCATAACTTTGTGAGCATGTGATAGACAAGAATACCTCCAAATCTCAATGTACGATTTTTTGTGAAAATTACAACTATACCCCTACGAAATTTCGAATGGTGATTTGAGGCACTAAATGATGTCGGAATGCATTGAAACCAAAGCCATAAGCTTTGTGAGCATGTGATAGACAAGAATACCTCAAAATTCCAATGTACAATTTTTGGTGAAAATTACAACTATACCCTACAAAACTTCGAATGGTGATTTGAGGCACTAAACGGTGTTGGAATGCATTGAAATCAAAGCCATAAGCTTTGTGAGCATGTGATAGACAAGAATACATCAAAATCTCAAAGTACGATTTTTGGTGAAAATTACAACTATACCCCTATGAAACTTCGAATGGTGATTTGAGGCACTAAACGATGTCGGAATGCATTGAAACCAAAGCCATAAGCTTTGTGAGCATGTGATAGACAAGAATACCTCAAAATCCCAATGTACGATGTTTGGTGAAAATTACAACTATACCCCCTACGAAACTTCGAATGGTGATTTGAGGCACTAAACGATGTCGGAATGCACTGAAATCAAAGCCATAAGCTTTGTGAGCATGTGATAGACAAGAATACCTCAAAATCTCAATGTACGATTTTTAGTGAAAATTACAACTATACCACATGCGAAACTTCGAATGGTGATTAGAGGCACTAAACGATGTCGGAATGCATTGAAACCAAAGCCATAAGCTTTGTGAGCATGTGATAGACAAGAATACCTAAAAATCCCAATGTACGATTTTTGGTAAAAATTACAACTATACCCCTACGAAACTTCGAATGGTGATTTGTGGCACTAAACGATGTCGGAATGCATTGAATCCAAAGCCATAATCTTTGTGAGCTTGTGATAGACAAGAATACCTCAAAATTCCAATGTACGATTTTTGGTGAAAATTACAACTATACCCCTACGAAACTTCGAATGGTGATTTGAGGCACTAAACGATGTCAGAATGCATTGAAACCAAAGCCATAAGCTTTGTGAGCATGTGATAGACAAGAATACCTCAAAATCCCAATGTACGATTTTTGGTGAAAATTACAACTATAGACCCCTACGAAACTTCGAATGGTGATTTGAGACACTAAACGATGTCGGAATGCATTGAAACCAAAGCCACAAGCTTTGTGAGCATGTGATAGACAAGAATACCTCAAAATTCCAATGTACGATTTTTGGTGAAAATTACAACTATACCCCTACGAAACTTTGAATGCTGATTTGAGGCACTAAACGATGTCGGAATGCATTGAAACCAAAGCCATAAGCTTTGTGCACATGTGATAGACAAGAATACCTCAAAATCCCAATATATGATTTTTGGTGAAAATTATAACTATACCCCTACGAAACTTCGAATGGTAATTTGAGGCACTAAACGATGTCGGAATGCATTGAAACCAAAGCCATAAGCTTTGTGCACATGTGATAGACAAGAATACCTCAAAATCCCAATATATGATTTTTGGTGAAAATTATAACTATACCCCTACGAAACTTCGAATGGTAATTTGAGGCACTAAACGATGTCGGAATGCATTGAAACCAAAGCTATAAAATTTGTGAGCATATGTTATAGACAAGAATACCTCAAAATCCTAATATACGATATTTGGTGAAAATTACAACTATACTCCTACGAAACTTCGAATAGTGATTTGAGGCACTAAACGATGTCGGAATGCATTGAAACCAAAGCCATAAGCTTTGTGAGCATGTGATAGACAAGAATATCTCAAAATCCCAATGTACGATTTTTGGTGCAAATTACAACTATACCCTTACAAAACTCTGAATGCTGATTTGAGGTACTAAACGATGTCGGAATGCATTGAAACCAAAGCCATAAGCTTTGTGCACATGTGATAGATAAGAATACCACAAAATCCCAACGTACGATTTTTGGTAAAAATTACAACTATACATACCCCTACGAAACTTCTAATGGTGATTTGAGGCAATAAATGATGTCGAAATGCATTGAAACCAAAGCCATAAGTTTTGTGCACATGTAATAGACAAGAATACCTCAAAATCCCAATATATGATTTTTGGTGAAAATTATAACTATACCCCTATGAAACTTCGAATGGTAATTTGAGGCACTAAACGATGTCGGAATGCATTGAAACCAAAGCCATAAGCTTTGTGAACATGTGATAGACAAGAATACATCAAAATCCCAATGTTCGATTTTTGGTGAAAATTACTACTATACCTCTACGAAACTTCAAATGGTGACTTGAGGCACAAAACGATGTCGGAATGCATTGAAACCAAAGCCATAAGCTTTGTGAGCATGTGATAGACAAGAATACCTCAAAATCACAATGTACGATTTTTGGTGAAAATTACAACTATACTTCTACGAAACTTCGAATGGTGATTTGAGGCACTAAACGATGTCGTAATGCATTGAAACCAAAGCAAGAAGCTTTGTGAGCATGTGATAGACAAGAATACCTCAAAATCCAAATGTACAATTTTTGGTGAAAATTACAACTATACCCCTACGAAATTTTGAATGGTGATTTGAGGCACTAAACGATGTCGGAATGCATTGAAACCAAAGCCATAAGTTTTGTGAGCATGTGATTGACAAGGATACCTAAAAATCCCAATGTACGCTTTTTGGTGAAAATTAAAACTATACCCCTACGAAACTTCGAATGGTGATTTGAGGAACTAAACGATGTCGGAATGCATTGAAACCAAAGCCATAAGCTTTGTGATCATGTGATATACAAGAATACCTCAAAATCCCAATGTACGATTTTTGGTGAAAATTACTACTATACCCCTACGAAACTTCGAATGGTGATTTGAGGCACTAAACGATGTCGGAATGCATTGAAATCAAAGACATAAGCTTTGTGAGCATGTGATAGACAAGAATACCTCAAAACCCCAATGTACGATTTTTGGTGGAAATTACAACGATACCCCTACGAAACTTCGAATGGAGATTTGAGGCACTAAACGATGTCGGAATGCATTGAAACCAAAGTTATATGCATTGTGAGCATGTGATAGACAAGAATACCTCAAAATCCCAATGTACGATTTTTGGTTAAAATTACAGCTATACCCCTACGAAACTTCAGATGGTGATTTGAGGCACTAAACGATGTCGGAATGCATTGAAACCAAAGCCATAAGCTTTGTGAGCATGTGAGACACATGAATACCTCAAAATCCCAATGTACGATGTTTGGTGAAACTTACAACTATACCCCTACGAAATTTCGAATGGTGATTTGAGGCACTAAACGATGTCGGAATGCATTGAAACCAAAGCCATAAGCTTTGTGAGCATGTGATAGACAAGAATACCTCAAAATCCCAATGTACGATTTTTGGTGAAAATTACAACTATACCCCTGCGAAACTTCGAATGGTGATTTGAGGCACTAAACAGTATCGGAATGCATTGAAACCAAAGCCATAAGCGTTGTGAGCATGTGATAGATAAGAATACCTCAAAATCCCAATGTACGATTTTTGGAGAAAAAAATTACAACGATACCCCTACGAAACTTCGAATGGTGATTTGAGGCACTAAACTATGTCGGAATGCATTGAAACCAAAGCCACAAGCTTTGTGAGCATGTGATAGACAAGAATACCTCAAAATCCCAATGTACGATTTTTGGTGAAAATTACAACTATACCCCCTACGAAACTTCGAATGGTGATTTGAGGCACTAAACGATGTCGGAATGCATTGAAACCAAAGCCATAAGCTTTGTGAGCATGTGATAGACAAGAATACCTCATAATCCCAATGTACGATTTTTTGTGAAAATTACAACTATACCCATGCGAAACTTCGAATGGTGATTAGAGGCACTAAACGATGTCGGAATGCATTGAAACCAAAGCCATAAGCTTTGTGAGCATGTGATAGACAAGAATACCTAAAAATCCCAATGTACGATTTTTGGTGAAAATTACAACTATACCCCTACGAAACTTCGAATGGTGATTTGAGGCACTAAACGATGGCGGAATGCATTAAAACCAAAGCCATAAGCTTTGTAAACATGTGATAGACAAGAATACCTCAAAATCCCAATGTACGATTTTTGGTGAAAATTACAACTATACCCCTACGAAACTTCGAATGGTGATTTGAGGCACTAAACGATGTCGGAATGCATTGAAACCAAAGCCATAAGCTTTGTGAGCATGTGATTAACAAGAATACCTCAAAATCCCAATGTACGATTTTTGGTGAAAATTACAACTATACCCCTACGAAACGTCGAATGGTGATTTGTGGCACAAAACGGTGTCGAAATGCATTGAAACCAAACCCATAAGCTTTGTGAGCATGTGATAGACAAGAATACCTCAAAATCCCAATGTACGATTTTTGGTAAAAATTACAACTATACCCTATGTGAAACTTCGAATGGTGATTTGAGGCACTAAACGATGGCGGAATGCATTGAAACCAAAGCCATAAGCTTTGTAAACATGTGATAGACAAGAATATCTAAAAATCCCAATGTACGATTTTTGGTGAAAATTACAACTATACCCTACGAAATTTCGAATGGTGATTTGTGGCACTAAACGATGTCGGAATGCATTGAAACCAAAGCCATAAGCTTTGTGAGCATGTGATAGACAAGAATACCTCAAAATCCCAATATACAATTTTTGGTGAAAATTACAACTATACTCCTACGAAACTTCGAATGGTGATTTGAGGCACTAAAAGATGTCGGAATGCATTGAAACCAAAGCCATAAGCTTTGTGAGCATGTGATAAACAAGAATACCTCAAAATCTCATTGTACGATTTTTGGTGAAAATTACAACTATACGCCCTGCGAAACTTCGAATGGTGATTTGAGGCACTAAACGATGTCGGAATGCATTGAAACCAAAGCCATAAGCTTTGTGAGCATGTGATAAACAAGAATACCTCAAAATCCCAATGTACGATTTTTGGGTGAAAATTACAACTATACCTCTGCGAAACTTCGAATGGTGATTTGAGGCACTAAACGATGGCGGAATGCATTAAAACCAAAGCCATAAGCTTTGTAAACATGTGATAGATGATGTGGATACGACGAAGGACCCATTAGATATAATGATCTAAGAACCCAACGTATGAGATAAGAATCTCCCCAAAATCGGAAATCTGGTTTGATCTTATATAGAGCTTAAAAACCTCGACCCGTTGGCTATAGGAAGAGCCAAGAACCTCGGTATGTTGAACGCCACAAGGTTTGCTCAAGAATCTTGATAAGTTCTCAAAAGAAAATACTCTCACAAAAGATAGTAAATTCAAAGGAATTTTATACTTAAAAATTGATGATCATATACAAATGTTTACAAGCCTATTTATAGGCAACAAAAGACTCCTAAGATGCTTAAAACATCTTGATGACACTTTAACCACTTTTACCCTAAACATCTTGATGACACTTCTTTTACCATATTTATTCACTCAAAGACTAGTCAAAAGATCCCTTCTATGTTCTAGGATTCTTTTAAAGACTTAAACAATACATTTATTATCCCTTGATAGTACACTATGTTCTAGGATTCTTTTAAAGACTTATACAATACATTTTATTCTCTTGAAGAGTCACTTTTATGGGCCTTTGGAATATGGACGAAAATTATCTTCAACTTGGGCCTTAATTTTGGATAAGAAATAAGCCCAACTCTTGTAGGATTCTTGATTGTAAGAAATAAGCCCAACTCCTTCATTAAAACTCTAGCCCACCAACTTGAATAATATTCATAATTTGGCCCATTGAAGTGGCCTCTTGGACTTGATCTTTTACTTCATTTACAAGAACCATCATGGCTTCCTTGATCTTCTTAGCACGTGCTCTTGTAATTGGTCCATCTTTAATGATCAAAGGATCCGTCTTGTTTGTAGGGTTTTGCATGGGCTGATTTACATCATTCCCTTCCTCTTCAAAAGGATTCGTCCTCGAATCCATATCACCAAAATAAGGAGAAAGATCAGTAACATTGAAAGTTGCACTTACGTTATACTCACCTGGAAGGTCTAGTTTATAGGCATTGTCATTGATTCGTGCAATCACTTGAAATGGTCCATCTCCTCGTGGTTGCAATTTTGACTTTCTCTGGCCTGAAAATCTCTCCTTTCTCAAGTGTAACCAAACCCAATCTCCGGGCTCAAATATGACTTGTTTACGACCTTTGTTAGCTTGCTTGACGTACTGCTCAGTTCTTTTTTCAATGTTGAGTCTCACCTTTTCATGCAATTTCTTAATCATCTCAGCTTTCGCTTTTCCATCAAGGCTTGAACGTTCGTCGATAGGTATTGGAATAAGATCCAGTGGACTTAGTGGATTAAAACCATATACAACTTCAAATGGAGAGTGATTAGTAGCAGAATGGATACTTCTATTATATGCAAATTCAGCAAAGGACAAACAATCTTCCCAATTTTTCAAGTTCTTTTTAATTAAAATTCTAAGCAATTGAGACAATGTTCTATTGACAACTTCAGTTTGTCCATCTGTTTGGGGGTGACATGTAGTAGAAAATAGAAGTTTAGTTCCTAATTTACCCCATAAAACACGCCAAAAGTGACTCAAAAATTTTGCATCTCTATCACTCACTATAGTCTTTGGTACTCCATGCAAACGAACAATTTCCTTAAAGAATAAATCAGCAATATGAGTTGCATCGTTGGTCTTATTACATGGAATGAAGTGTGCCATTTTGGAAAATCTATCAACAACCACAAACACAGAGTCTTTACCTTTCTTTGTTCTTGGTAAACCCAAAACAAAGTCCATGGATATATCTACCCAAGGTTCATTTGGTATAGGTAAAGGTTTGTATAATCCATGTGGTTGCGCTCTTGATTTAGCTTTCATGCAAGTTATGCATCTTTCACAAATTCTTTCAACATCAATACGCATTTTAGGCCAAAAGAAATGATCACTCAAAACACTCAAAGTTTTATGTATTCCAAAATGCCCCATTAGCCCTCCCCCATGGGCTTCTCTAACAAGCAATTCACGCATAGAACATTTAGGAATGCATAGTTTACGTTCACGAAATAAATATCCTTCATGCTTATAGAACTTTTCGAATGCACCATTTTCACATGCCAAATAAGTTGAAGCAAAATCAGAATCGTTAGCATAAAGTTCTTTAATTAACTCAAAACCTAAAAGTTTAGAACTCAATGTAGTGATTAAAGCATGCCTTCTTGATAATGCATCGGCAACAATATTTTCTTTCCCTTTTTTATACTTAATCACATAGGGAAATGATTCAATGAATTCCACCCACTTAGCATGCCTCTTATTAAGCTTACCTTGCCCTTTGAGGTACTTGAGAGATTCATGATCAGTGTGGATAACAAACTCTCGAGACCACAAGTAATGTTGCCACGTCTCCAATGCTCTCACCAAAGCGTACAACTCCTTATCGTAAGTTGGATAATTCAATTGAGCTCCCTTCAACTTCTCACTAAAGTAGGCAATCGGCTTTCCGTCCTGCATTAAAACAGCCCCTATACCTACTCCAGATGCATCACATTCAAGTTCAAAACTTTTGTTAAAGTTAGGCAATGCAAGAATTGGAGCAGTAGTGAGTTTTTCTTTCAAAAGATTGAATGCATGCTCTTGCTTTTCTCCCCAATGAAATCCAACATCTTTTTTCACAATTTCATTTAGTGGTGCTGCAATGGTACTAAAGTCTCTAACAAATCTTCGATAGAAACTAGCGAGACCATGAAAACTTCTTACTTCAGCAATGTTTTTAGGAGTTGGCCAATCTAAAATAGCATTAACCTTGTCTTTTTCCATTTCAATTCCATTAGCACTTACAACAAAACCAAGAAAAACAACTTTGTCCATGCAAAAAGAACATTTCTTAAAATTGGCATACAAAGATTCATTTCTTAAGGTGTCTAACACCATTCGCACATGATCAAGATGTTCTTCTATGCTTTTGCTATAGATAAGGATATCGTCAAAATACACAACAACAATTTTTCCAATGAAGTTACGCAAAACATGGTTCATTAATCTCATAAAAGTGCTCGGTGCATTAGTTAAGCCAAATGGCATTACCAACCATTCATATAAACCATATTTTGTTTTGAATGCTGTTTTCCATTCATCACCTTCTTTGATTCGTATTTGATGATATCCACTTTTCAAATCAATTTTAGAGAAAATTAAAGCACCATACAATTCATCAAGCATATCATCTAACCTAGGAATAGGGTAGCGATACTTCACCGTGATTTTATTGACGGCACGACAATCTGTGCACATTCTCCATGTTCCATCTTTCTTTGGGACTATAATCACCGGTACAGCGCATGGACTCATGCTTTCTCGAACTTTGCCTTTAGTCATCAACTCCTCCACTTGCCTTTGGATTTCTTTTGTTTCCTCGGGATTAGCTCTATAAGCTGGTCGGTTTGGAAGTGTTGCACCGGGAATGAAATCAATTTGATGTTCAATGCCTCTTAATGGTGGTAAACCATTTGGTTCTTCATCCGGAAAAACATCTTCATATTCCTGCAAAAGAGATACAAAAGAACTAGGCAAAGAAGACGTTAGTTCGTTAGTGCTCAAATATGATTGTTTATATACCAACACCAACACACTCTTTTTTTCAACAAAAGCTCTTTTTAGCTCAATCCCTCTAGCAAAAAAATTCACTCTTTTTGTGGCCTCACTAACTTCCAATTTTTTTTCTCCCTCGGGAACACTCAATTCAGCCCTCTTATTTTTCTCTCCACTCTTTTTTTTGCTTACTTTTTGTTTCTCATTTTCTATCTTTCTTCCCTCAACCTCTTTTTCTCTTTTTGTTTGAGACATTTTGATTTGATCTTCATGAACCTGTTGTGGAGTTAAGGATATAAGCATGTTAGTTTTATTTTTATGTTTCAATGTGAAACGATTAAGGTACCCATCATATACCACTCGCCGATCGAACTGCCATGGCCTTCCCAAAAGAATATGACTTGCATGCATTGGTACCACATCGCATAGAACTTCATCCTCGTATTTCCCAATAGAGAATGGCACCAAAACCTGCTTAGTAACTCGGATTTCTCCACATTCATTAAGCCATTGAAGCTTATATGGATTAGGATGTTTCGATGTAGTTAAATTTAATTTCTCCACCATATCCATACTAGCCACATTGGTACAACTCCCACTATCAATAATCAACATGCATACCTTTTTTTGCACCAAACATCTTGTATGGAAGATGTTTTCTCTTTGTTGTTCCGCTTCTCCAAACTTTACTTGCGTGTTTAGGGCTCTTCGTACCACCAAAAGTTCTCCCGATTCAGCATTAACTTTCTCCACTTCCTCATCACTCTCTTCTTCACTTTCAACTTCAGATTCAATCTCTCCATTGTCTCTAAGAATCATCACTCTTTTGTTTGGGCACTCAGATGCAATATGCCCATGTCCCTGACAACGAAAGCATTTAATATCACGACTTCGAGAAGATGAAGTAATATTACCTTTTCCTTTTTCAGCCTCGTTAGGCTTGACTCGTGATGTCTCATTTTGTGCCTTTGATGTATTTCCAAAAGTAACCTTCGGTATTCCTTCCTTCATCTTGTTTGAAGGTTGGAAACGTTGCGGATAACTCCTTTGTGAAGAACCCTCCCTCTTCAGTTGTCTTTCCACTTTCATAGCTGTATGTACCATGTCTTCAAGCTCCACATAGTGATGAAGTTCCACAATATTAGCAATCTCTCTTTTCAACCCATTTAGGAAACGAGCCATTGTTGCCTCCCGATCTTCTTCAACATTTGCTCTAATCATGGCAATCTCCATTTTTTTATAATATTCGTCCACGCTTTTTGTGCCCTGAGTCATAGATTGAAGTTTTTGATATAATTCTCGAAAGTAATGAGATGGCACAAACCTCTTACGCATGATTGACTTCATTTCAGCCCATGTAGCAACCGGCCTTTCTCCATATCGCCTTCGATTTGTAACTAACTGATCCCACCATACTATAGCATAGTCGATGAACTCGATAGCTGCAAGCCTTACTTTCTTTTCCTCGGAGTAATTATGACAGTCAAAAATTAATTCTACCTTCTTTTCCCACTCCAAGTAGGCTTCGGGATTACTTCTTCCATGGAACGTAGGGATGTTTATTTTGATGTTCCCCAAGTCTCGATCCACTTCATCATTTCTCCTTCTTCTACCTCCTCGTCTTTGGAATTCATGAGCAGCCCCAATATCATCATCTTCTTCCTCCTCGTCCCACTCCTCATATCTTCGTTGTTGGGGTATATTAGGATTTCTACGTTCCCTTGGAGTAGCTTGTTCTAATCTCTCTAGCCGATCCGTGATGCCTTCAAGGACTACATTCAATCTTGCAAATTGTTGTTGCATAGCATTAAGTGTAAAAGCTTCTTGTTGGTTATTTTGTGTTTCCTCCATGGTATATAATTTTCTCACAAAAACACTCGTGTATCACTCAAAAAGATACCTCACAATCCACTCGTATATCACTCTTTGGCTTTTACCTCCCCTCTAATAAACTCACTACTCAAGCCTTTTACCACTCTAATTTTGAGAACAAAATTCAAGTTTAAACAATATCTTGAACTTTCAACAATCCCTTAGTCCTATAGATGTAGGGAACAAGGAATTCTTGAAACTAATTCTTTAGACTACTAACTCAACAAATCGTTCTTTCTTTCTTTTTCTTTTTTTTCGTTTTTTTTTTTTTTTCGTTTTTTTTTTTCTCTCTTTTTTTTTTTTTTTTTTTTTACACTAGAACGAAATAACAAGAAAAATTAAAATTCAGATCAATACCAGATTGCTCTGATACCAAACTGATGTGGATACGACGAAGGACCCATTAGATATAATGATCTAAGAACCCAACGTATGAGATAAGAATCTCCCCAAAATCGAAAATCTGGTTTGATCTTATATAGAGCTTAAAAACCTCGACCCGTTGGCTATAGGAAGAGCCAAGAACCTCGGTATGTTGAACGCCACAAGATTTGCTCAAGAATCTTGATAAGTTCTCAAAAGAAAATACTCTCACAAAAGATAGTAAATTCAAAAGAATTTTATACTTAAAAATTGATGATCATATACAAATGTTTACAAGCCTATTTATAGGCAACAAAAGACTCCTAAGATGCTTAAAACATCTTGATGACACTTTAACCACTTTTACCCTAAACATCTTGATGACACTTCTTTTACCATATTTATTCACTCAAAGACTAGTCAAAAGATCCCTTCTATGTTCTAGGATTCTTTTAAAGACTTAAACAATACATTTATTATCCCTTGATAGTACACTATGTTCTAGGATTCTTTTAAAGACTTATACAATACATTTTATTCTCTTGAAGAGTCACTTTTATGGGCCTTTGGAATATGGACGAAAATTATCTTCAACTTGGGCCTTAATTTTGGATAAGAAATAAGCCCAACTCTTGTAGGATTCTTGATTGTAAGAAATAAGCCCAACTCCTTCATTAAAACTCTAGCCCACCAACTTGAATAATATTCATAATTTGGCCCATTGAAGTGGCCTCTTGGACTTGATCTTTTACTTCATTTACAAGAACCATCATGGCTTCCTTGATCTTCTTAGCACGTGCTCTTATAATTGGTCCATCTTTAATGATCAAAGGATCCGTCTTGTTTGTAGGGTTTTGCATGGGCTGATTTACATCAATAGATAAGAATACCTCAAAATCCCAATGTACGATTTTAGGTAAAAATTACAACTATACCCCTACGAAACTTCGAATGGTGATTTGTGGCACTAAACGATGTCGGAATGCATTGAAACCAAAGCCATAAGCTTTGTGAGCATGTGATAGACAAGAATACCTCAAAATCTCAATGTACGATTTTTGGTGAAAATTACAACTATACTCCTACGAAACTTCGAATAGTGATTTGAGGCACTAAAAGATGTCGGAATGCGTTGAAACCAAAGCCATAAGCTGTAATGCCCAATGATCTCACACCCGGCCAACAACAAGCATGTCATATATGACGCATTTATATTGATTTACAACATATGAATGACATGACGACATGAATATGATTATTTGCTAACCATATGATAAATGCATGATTTTACGAAAATACTTGCGTACTCATATGTGATACCTGCATTTAGAATGCATTTAATTTGCATCCTCTACTAGTTAAGTAGAAATGACGATTAAGCAGGCACGGCGTTTAGACAATTGACGAGTTAGATTAAGCAGGCATGGCGTGTAGCACTTATCACGAATTGATTAACGAACGGAAAACTTGAGGTGCTTCTCAGGAGGTCACTCATCCTAGAATTGCTCCCCTACGAGCACGCTTAACTTTAGAGTTTTGATCGAATACGGTACACTAGACCTTTCTGTTAATTATTGGGTAAATATATTTTACACACTACGCGTCACTTACGTGTTACCAGTATGTCCCGATTAGTTTAAATACATGACACGTAGAAAATATAACGTACAAATGCATAACACGTAATAAGCTAGCAGCTGTAAATAATTCATTGAATATAATAATATATTTATATATCAAAGTTCACGAACTTAGCTACCAAGTCTTCTGCCGACTGACTTTTCAACTTAATACTTGTATATATATATATATAAATACACACATTAGTCACCATACTTTGCTTTAAACATAGCCACCAAGCATTTAACTTTCCACCTGCCCAATTTATACCATTCTTACGTTCTATATATATGCATGCATGCAATTTCCTAAGCATAAAACAAGAAACAAAGATAGAAATCAGAGAAGGAAAATAGAGAAAGAAAGAGAGAAAGAAAAAGGAGAGAAAAGAGAAATAAAAATAGAGAAAAAGGTTAGAAAAATTCCGGAAAAATAGGTGAATCGACGTACGCGTTACAAGTAAGAATTTTATCGATAATTTTCTTTCAATTTAATCGGTGAATTTAGATTTTTAGTCGAAAATCGTATTTAGGTACCGTATATATGTCGTTTTACAGGTTATATAAACAACTAGCACTATAGGTAGCTTGCGGTAGCTTCACTGTTATCGATTTGAATACTAACAACTTAAGGTAAGAAGAAGTGTTCTTTGACGTATCGTAAGAATCAATATTATGCATTTTATGATTATTATGTTGATTGTTTGAAAGTAAATGTATTATGTGCCGATTGTGTTAAATATTGATGATTTATGATTTATTATATGTGATATTGAAAAGAATGTTATATAATGTGAAATGTTGAGATATATATGATTATGACGCATTATTATGATATACATGTGAAGAGAACGTTTTCGAAAGTGAGGTTTGGTATTTGATTGGCGGTCGGGTAGGCACGGGACGCGGGAGGGACCGGCGGACCCACAGAGGGTGGTGAATACCTTGAGGTGTAAAAACCAAGATAGATAAAGCCACGATATATGATGGAGCTAGCGGCTAATATCATCGGCCGAAAGGTCGGTATGAGAACCCCCGCGATGCTTCTTTTTATGGCCATTTATGAACAGGTTCCGAAAACAGACGCCTATCATCATCAATTGAATACCATACTTCGGGGTACCCATAAGAGGAAAAAGATAATGTTTTAAATGAGCTATGCATTATTGACTGTCTTATGTGCTACGTGATATATTGTTATAACTGAGCTTCTTCTTACTGAGCCATTAGCTCATTAGATTCTTATGATGCAGGTGATGATTGATGTACATATGTGAAGGTTGTCCAAGCATCCCGAGCGGTCAGACAGAGCTATGTTCATATGCCGTGTTTCGAGTGTTTTGTAGCTCAAAAACTCTGATTTTGTGAGCATCCCGAGCGGTCAGACAACTATACCCCTACGAAACTTCGAATGGTGATTGGAGGCACTAAACGGTGTCGGAATGCATTGAATCCAAACCCATAAGGTTTGTGAGCATGTGATAAACAAGAATACCTCAAAATCCCAATGTACAATTTTTGGTGAAAATTACAAATATACCCCCTACGAAACTTCGAATGGTGATTTCAGGCACTAAACAATGTCGGAATGCATTGAAACCAAAGCCATAAGCTTTGTGAGCATGTGATAGACAAGAATACCTCAAAATCCCAATGTACGATTTTTTGTGAAAATTACAACTATACCCCTATGAAACTTCGAATGGTGATTAAAGGCACTAAAAGATGTCGGAAATCATTGAAACCAAAGCCATAAGCTTTGTGAGCATGTGATAGACAAGAATACATCAAAATCCCAATGTACGATTTTTGGTGAAAGTTACAACTATACCCTACGAAACTTTGAATGGTGATTTAGACACTAAACGATATCGGATTGCATTGAAACCAAAGCTATAAGCTTTGTGAGCATGTGATATACAAGAATACCTAAAATCCCAATGTACGATTTTGGGTAAAAATTACTACTATACCCCTACAAAACTTCGAATGGTGATTTGAGGCACTAAACGATGTCGGAATGCATTGAAACCAAAGCCATAAGCTTTGTGAGCATGTGATAGACAAGAATACCTCAAATTCCCAATGTACGATTTTTGATGAAAATTACAACTATACCCCCTGCGAAATTTCGAATGGTGATTTGAGGCACTAAACGATGGCGGAATGCATTGAAATCAAAGCGATAAGCTTTGTGAGCATGTTATAGACAAGAATACCTCAAAATCCCAATGTACGATTTTTGGTGAAAATTACAACTAGACCCCCTGCGAAATTTCGAATGGAGATTTGAGGCACTAAACGATGGCGGAATGCATTGAAACCAAAGCCATAAGCTTTGTGAGCATGTGATAAACAAGAATACCTCAGAATCCCAATGTACGATTTTTGGTGAAAATTACAACTATACCCCCTACGAATCTTCGAATGGTGATTTCAGGCACTAAACGATGTCGGAATGCATTGAAATCAAAGCGATAAGCTTTGTGAGCATGTGATAGACAAGAATACCTCAAAATCAAAATGTACGATTTTTGGTGAAAATTAAAACTATACCCCTACGAAATTTCGAATGGTGATTAGAGGCACTAAACGATGTCGGAATGCATTGAAATCAAAGCCATAAGCTTTGTCAGCATGTGATAGACAAGAATACCTCAAAATCCCAATGTACGATTTTTGGGTGAAAATTACAACTATACCTCTACGAAACTTCGAATGGTGATTTGAGGCACTAAATGATGTCGGAATGTATTGAAACCAAAGCCATAAGCTAATTGAGCATGTGATAGACAAGAATACCTCAAAATCCCAATGTACGATTTTTGTTGAAAATTACAACTATACCCCCTACGAAACTTCGAATGGTGATTTGAGGCACTAAACGATGTCGGAATGCATTGAAACCAAAGCCATAAGCTTTGTGAGCATGTGATAGACAAGAATACCTCAAAATCCCAATGTACGATTTTTTGTGAAAATTACAACTATACCCCTACGAAATTTCGAATGGTGATTTGAGGCACTAAATGATGTCGGAATGCATTGAAACCAAAGCCATAAGCTTTGTGAGCATGTGATAGACAAGAATACCTCAAAATCCCAATGTACAATTTTTGGTGAAAATTACAACTATACCCTACGAAACTTCGAATGGTGATTTGAGGCACTAAACGGTGTTGGAATTCATTGAAATCAAAGCCATAAGCTTTGTGAGCATGTGATAGACAAGAATACATCAAAATCTCAAAGTACGATTTTTGGTGAAAGTTACAACTATACCCCTACGAAACTTCGAATGGTGATTTGAGGCACTAAACGATGTCGGAATGCATTGAAACCAAAGCCATAAGCTTTGTGAGCATGTGATAGACAAGAATACCTCAAAATCCAAATGTACGATTTTTGGTGAAAATTACAACTATACCCCCTACGAAACTTCGATTGGTGATTTGAGGCACTAAATGATGTCGGAATGCACTGAAATCAAAGCCATAAGCTTTGTGAGCATGTGATAGACAAGAATATTTCATAATCTCAATGTACGATTTTTAGTGAAAATTACAACTATACCCCTACGAAACTTCGAATGGTGATTAGAGGCACTAAACGATGCCGCAATGCATTGAAACCAAAGCCATAAGCTAATTGAGCATGTGATAAACAAGAATACCTCAAAATCCCAATGTACGATTTTTGGTGAAAATTACAAATATACCCCCTACGAAACTTCGAATGGTGATTTCAGGCACTAAACTATGTCGGAATGCATTGAAACCAAAGCCATAAGCTTTGTGAGCATGTGATAGACAATAATACCTCAAAATCCCAATGTACGATTTTTGGTGAAAATTACAACTCTAGCCCTACGAAACTTCGAATGGTGATTAGAGGCACTAAAAGATGTCGGAAATCATTGAAACCAAAGCCATAAGCTTTGTGAGCATGTGATAGACAAGAATACATCAAAATCCCAATGTACGATTTTTGGTGAAAGTTACAACTATACCCTACGAAACTTCGAATGGTGATTTGAGGCACTAAACGGTGTTGGAATTCATTGAAATCAAAGCCATAAGCTTTGTGAGCATGTGATAGACAAGAATACATCAAAATCTCAAAGTACGATTTTTGGTGAAAATTACAACTATACCCCCTACGAAACTTCGAATGGTGATTTCAGGCACTAAACGCGGCATGCATTGAAATCAAAGCGATAAGCTTTGTGAGCATGTGATAGACAAGAATACCTCAAAATCCCAATGTACGATTTTTGGTGAAAATTACAATTATACCCCTACGAAACTTCGAATGGTGATTTGAGGCACTAAACGATGGCGGAATGCATTAAAACCAAAGCCATAAGCATTGTAAACATGTGATAGACAAGAATACCTCAAAATCAAAATGTACGATTTTTGGTGAAAATTACAACTATACCCCTACGAAACTTCGAATGGTGATTTGAGACACTAAACGATGTCGGAATGCATTGAAACCAAAGCCATAAGCTTTGTGAGCATGTGATAAACAAGAATACCTCAGAATCCCAATGTACGATTTTTGGTGAAAATTACAACTATACCCCCTACGAAACTTCGAATGGTGATTTCAGGCACTAAACGATGTCGGAATGCATTGAAACCAAAGCCATAAGCTTTGTGAGCATGTGATAGACAAGAATACCTCAAAATCCCAACGTACGATTTTTAGTGAAAATTACAACTATACCCCTACGAAACTTCGAATGGTGATTTGAGACACTAAACGATGTCGGAATGCATTGAAATCAAAGCGATAAGCTTTGTGAGCATGTGATAGACAAGAATACCTCAAAATCCCAATGTACGATTTTTGGTGAAAATTACAACTATACCCTTACGAAACTTCGAATGGTGATTTGAAGCACTAAACGGTGTCGGAATGCATTGAAACCAAAGCCATAAGCTTTGTGAGCATGTGATAAACAAGAATACCTCAGAATCCTAATGTACGATTTTTGGTGAAAATTACAACTATACCCCCTACGAAACTTCGAATGGTGATTTCAGGCACTAAACGATGTCGGAATGCATTGAAACCAAAGCCATAAGCTTTGTGAGCATGTGATAGACAAGAATACCTCAAAATCCCAATGTACGATTTTTGGTGAAAATTACAACTATACCCCTACGAAACTTCGAATGGTGATTTGAGGCACTAAACGATGTCCGAATGCATTGAAACCAAAGCCATAAGCTTTGTGAGCATGTGATAGACAAGAATACCTCAAAATCCCAATTTACGTTTTTTGGTGAAAATTACAACTATACCCCTACGAAACTTCGAATGGTGATTTGAGGCACTAAACGATGTCGGAATGCATTGAAACGACAGCCATAAGATTTGTGAGCATGTGATAGACAAGAATACCTCAAAATCCCAATGTACGATTTTTGGTGAAAATTACAATTATACCCCTACGAAACTTCGAATGGTGATTTGAGGCACTAAACGATGCCGCAATGCATTGAAACCAAAGACATAAGCTTTGTGAGCATGTGATAGACAAGAATACCTCAAAATCCCAATGTACGATTTTTGGTAAAAATTACAACTATACCCCCTACGAAACTTCGAATGGTGATTTGAGGCACTAAACGATGTCGGAATGCATTGAAACCAAAGCCATAAGCTTTGTGAGCATGTGATAGACAAGAATACCTCAAAATCCCAATGTACGATTTTTGGTGAAAATTACAACTATACCCCTACGAAACTTCGAATGGTGATTTGAGGCACTAAATAGTGTCGGAATGCATTGAATCTAAAGCCATAAGCTTTGTGAGCATGTGATAAACAAGAATACCTCAAAATCCCAATGTACGATTTTTGGTGAAAATTGCAAATATACCCTCTACGAAACTTCGAATGGTGATTTCAGGCACTAAACTGTGTCGGAATGCATTGAAACCAAAGCCATAAGCTTTGTGAGCATGTGATAGACAAGAATACCTCAAATTCCCAATGTACGATTTTTCGTGAAAATTATAACTATACCCCAACGAAACTTCGAATGGTGATTTGAGGCACTAAACGATGTCGGAATGCATTGAAACCAAAGCCATAAGCTTTGTGAGCATGTGATAGACAAGAATAGCTAAAAATCCCTATGTACGATTTTTGGTGAAAATTACAACTATACCCCTACGAAACTTCGAATGGTGATTTGAGGCACTAAACGGTGTCGGAATGCATTGAAACCTGATGTAAATCAGCCCATGCAAAACCCTACAAACAAGACGGATCCTTTGATCATTAAAGATGGACCAATTACAAGAGCACGTGCTAAGAAGATCAAGGAAGCCATGATGGTTCTTGTAAATGAAGTAAAAGATCAAGTCCAAGAGGCCACTTCAATGGGCCAAATTATGAATATTATTCAAGTTGGTGGGCTAGAGTTTTAATGAAGGAGTTGGGCTTATTTCTTACAATCAAGAATCCTACAAGAGTTGGGCTTATTTCTTATCCAAAATTAAGGCCCAAGTTGAAGATAATTTTCGTCCATATTCCAAAGGCCTATAAAAGTGACTCTTCAAGAGAATAAAATGTATTGTATAAGTCTTTAAAAGAATCCTAGAACATAGTGTACTATCAAGGGATAATAAATGTATTGTTTAAGTCTTTAAAAGAATCCTAGAACATAGAAGGGATCTTTTGACTAGTCTTTGAGTGAATAAATATGGTAAAAGAAGTGTCATCAAGATGTTTAGGGTAAAAGTGGTTAAAGTGTCATCAAGATGTTTTAAGCATCTTAGGAGTCTTTTGTTGCCTATAAATAGGCTTGTAAACATTTGTATATGATCATCAATTTTTAAGTATAAAATTCCTTTGAATTTACTATCTTTTGTGAGAGTATTTTCTTTTGAGAACTTATCAAGATTCTTGAGCAAATCTTGTGGCGTTCAACATACCGAGGTTCTTGGCTCTTCCTATAGCCAACGGGTCGAGGTTTTTAAGCTCTATATAAGATCAAACCAGATTTTCGATTTTGGGGAGATTCTTATCTCATACGTTGGGTTCTTAGATCATTATATCTAATGGGTCCTTCGTCGTATCCACATCAGTTTGGTATCAGAGCAATCTGGTATTGATCTGAATTTTAATTTTTCTTGTTATTTCGTTCTAGTGTAAAAAAAAAAAAAAAAAAAAAAAGAGAGAAAAAAAAAAACGAAAAAAAAAAAAAAAAACGAAAAAAAAGAAAAAGAAAGAAAGAACGATTTGTTGAGTTAGTAGTCTAAAGAATTAGTTTCAAGAATTCCTTGTTCCCTACATCTATAGGACTAAGGGATTGTTGAAAGTTCAAGATATTGTTTAAACTTGAATTTTGTTCTCAAAATTAGAGTGGTAAAAGGCTTGAGTAGTGAGTTTATTAGAGGGGAGGTAAAAGCCAAAGAGTGATATACGAGTGGATTGTGAGGTATCTTTTTGAGTGATACACGAGTGTTTTTGTGAGAAAATTATATACCATGGAGGAAACACAAAATAACCAACAAGAAGCTTTTACACTTAATGCTATGCAACAACAATTTGCAAGATTGAATGTAGTCCTTGAAGGCATCACGGATCGGCTAGAGAGATTAGAACAAGCTACTCCAAGGGAACGTAGAAATCCTAATATACCCCAACAACGAAGATATGAGGAGTGGGACGAGGAGGAAGAAGATGATGATATTGGGGCTGCTCATGAATTCCAAAGACGAGGAGGTAGAAGAAGGAGAAATGATGAAGTGGATCGAGACTTGGAGAACATCAAAATAAACATCCCTACGTTCCATGGAAGAAGTAATCCCGAAGCCTACTTGGAGTGGGAAAAGAAGGTAGAATTAATTTTTGACTGTCATAATTACTCCGAGGAAAAGAAAGTAAGGCTTGCAGCTATCGAGTTCATCGACTATGCTATAGTATGGTGGGATCAGTTAGTTACAAATCGAAGGCGATATGGAGAAAGGCCGGTTGCTACATGGGCTGAAATGAAGTCAATCATGCGTAAGAGGTTTGTGCCATCTCATTACTTTCGAGAATTATATCAAAAACTTCAATCTATGACTCAGGGCACAAAAAGCGTGGACGAATATTATAAAGAAATGGAGATTGCCATGATTAGAGCAAATGTTGAAGAAGATCGGGAGGCAACAATGGCTCGTTTCCTAAATGGGTTGAAAAGAGAGATTGCTAATATTGTGGAACTTCATCACTATGTGGAGCTTGAAGACATGGTACATACAGCTATGAAAGTGGAAAGACAACTGAAGAGGGAGGGTTCTTCACAAAGGAGTTATCCGCAACGTTTCCAACCTTCAAACAAGATGAAGGAAGGAATACCGAAGGTTACTTTTGGAAATACATCAAAGGCACAAAATGAGACATCACGAGTCAAGCCTAACGAGGCTGAAAAAGGAAAAGGTAATATTACTTCATCTTCTCGAAGTCGTGATATTAAATGCTTTCGTTGTCAGGGACATGGGCATATTGCATCTGAGTGCCCAAACAAAAGAGTGATGATTCTTAGAGACAATGGAGAGATTGAATCTGAAGTTGAAAGTGAAGAAGAGAGTGATGAGGAAGTGGAGAAAGTTAATGCTGAATCGGGAGAACTTTTGGTGGTACGAAGAGCCCTAAACACGCAAGTAAAGTTTGGAGAAGCGGAACAACAAAGAGAAAACATCTTCCATACAAGATGTTTGGTGCAAAAAAAGGTATGCATGTTGATTATTGATAGTGGGAGTTGTACCAATGTGGCTAGTATGGATATGGTGGAGAAATTAAATTTAACTACATCGAAACATCCTAATCCATATAAGCTTCAATGGCTTAATGAATGTGGAGAAATCCGAGTTACTAAGCAGGTTTTGGTGCCATTCTCTATTGGGAAATACGAGGATGAAGTTCTATGCGATGTGGTACCAATGCATGCAAGTCATATTATTTTGGGAAGGCCATGGCAGTTCGATCGGCGAGTGGTATATGATGGGTACCTTAATCGTTTCACATTGAAACATAAAAATAAAACTATCATGCTTATATCCTTAACTCCACAACAGGTTCATGAAGATCAAATCAAAATGTCTCAAACAAAAAGAGAAAAAGAGGTTGAGGGAAGAAAGATAGAAAATGAGAAACAAAAAGTAAGCAAAAAAAAGAGTGGAGAGAAAAATAAGAGGGCTGAATTGAGTGTTCCCGAGGGAGAAAAAAAATTGGAAGTTAGTGAGGCCACAAAAAGAGTGAATTTTTTTGCTAGAGGGATTGAGCTAAAAAGAGCTTTTGTTGAAAAAAAGAGTGTGTTGGTGTTGGTATATAAACAATCATATTTGAGCACTAACGAACTAACGTCTTCTTTGCCTAGTTCTTTTGTATCTCTTTTGCAGGAATATGAAGATGTTTTTCCGGACGAAGAACCAAATGGTTTACCACCATTAAGAGGCATTGAACATCAAATTGATTTCATTCCCGGTGCAACACTTCCAAACCGACCAGCTTATAGAGCTAATCCCGAGGAAACAAAAAAAATCCAAAGGCAAGTGGAGGAGTTGATGACTAAAGGCAAAGTTCGAGAAAGCATGAGTCCATGCGCTGTACCGGTGATTATAGTCCCAAAGAAAGATGGAACATGGAGAATGTGCACAGATTGTCGTGCCGTCAATAAAATCACGGTGAAGTATCGCTACCCTATTCCTAGGTTAGATGATATGCTTGATGAATTGTATGGTGCTTTAATTTTCTCTAAAATTGATTTGAAAAGTGGATATCATCAAATACGAATCAAAGAAGGTGATGAATGGAAAACAGCATTCAAAACAAAATATGGTTTATATGAATGGTTGGTAATGCCATTTGGCTTAACTAATGCACCGAGCACTTTTATGAGATTAATGAACCATGTTTTGCGTAACTTCATTGGAAAAATTGTTGTTGTGTATTTTGACGA
This sequence comes from Verbascum thapsus, assembly GCA_963669365.1. Lineage (NCBI taxonomy): Eukaryota > Viridiplantae > Streptophyta > Magnoliopsida > Lamiales > Scrophulariaceae > Verbascum > Verbascum thapsus. The sequence continues at coordinate 9,627,201 of OY770115.1, forward strand.
TATCCTTATCTATAGCAAAAGCATAGAAGAACATCTTGATCATGTGCGAATGGTGTTAGACACCTTAAGAAATGAATCTTTGTATGCCAATTTTAAGAAATGTTCTTTTTGCATGGACAAAGTTGTTTTTCTTGGTTTTGTTGTAAGTGCTAATGGAATTGAAATGGAAAAAGACAAGGTTAATGCTATTTTAGATTGGCCAACTCCTAAAAACATTGCTGAAGTAAGAAGTTTTCATGGTCTCGCTAGTTTCTATCGAAGATTTGTTAGAGACTTTAGTACCATTGCAGCACCACTAAATGAAATTGTGAAAAAAGATGTTGGATTTCATTGGGGAGAAAAGCAAGAGCATGCATTCAATCTTTTGAAAGAAAAACTCACTACTGCTCCAATTCTTGCATTGCCTAACTTTAACAAAAGTTTTGAACTTGAATGTGATGCATCTGGAGTAGGTATAGGGGCTGTTTTAATGCAGGACGGAAAGCCGATTGCCTACTTTAGTGAGAAGTTGAAGGGAGCTCAATTGAATTATCCAACTTACGATAAGGAGTTGTACGCTTTGGTGAGAGCATTGGAGACGTGGCAACATTACTTGTGGTCTCGAGAGTTTGTTATCCACACTGATCATGAATCTCTCAAGTACCTCAAAGGGCAAGGTAAGCTTAATAAGAGGCATGCTAAGTGGGTGGAATTCATTGAATCATTTCCCTATGTGATTAAGTATAAAAAAGGGAAAGAAAATATTGTTGCCGATGCATTATCAAGAAGGCATGCTTTAATCACTACATTGAGTTCTAAACTTTTAGGTTTTGAGTTAATTAAAGAACTTTATGCTAACGATTCTGATTTTGCTTCAACTTATTTGGCATGTGAAAATGGTGCATTCGAAAAGTTCTATAAGCATGAAGGATATTTATTTCGTGAACGTAAACTATGCATTCCTAAATGTTCTATGCGTGAATTGCTTGTTAGAGAAGCCCATGGGGGAGGGCTAATGGGGCATTTTGGAATACATAAAACTTTGAGTGTTTTGAGTGATCATTTCTTTTGGCCTAAAATGCGTATTGATGTTGAAAGAATTTGTGAAAGATGCATAACTTGCATGAAAGCTAAATCAAGAGCGCAACCACATGGATTATACAAACCTTTACCTATACCAAATGAACCTTGGGTAGATATATCCATGGACTTTGTTTTGGGTTTACCAAGAACAAAGAAAGGTAAAGACTCTGTGTTTGTGGTTGTTGATAGATTTTCCAAAATGGCACACTTCATTCCATGTAATAAGACCAACGATGCAACTCATATTGCTGATTTATTCTTTAAGGAAATTGTTCGTTTGCATGGAGTACCAAAGACTATAGTGAGTGATAGAGATGCAAAATTTTTGAGTCACTTTTGGCGTGTTTTATGGGGTAAATTAGGAACTAAACTTCTATTTTCTACTACATGTCACCCCCAAACAGATGGACAAACTGAAGTTGTCAATAGAACATTGTCTCAATTGCTTAGAATTTTAATTAAAAAGAACTTGAAAAATTGGGAAGATTGTTTGTCCTTTGTTGAATTTGCATATAATAGAAGTATCCATTCTGCTACTAATCACTCTCCATTTGAAGTTGTATATGGTTTTAATCCACTAAGTCCACTGGATCTTATTCCAATACCTATCGACGAACGTTCAAGCCTTGATGGAAAAGCGAAAGCTGAGATGATTAAGAAATTGCATGAAAAGGTGAGACTCAACATTGAAAAAAGAACTGAGCAGTACGTCAAGCAAGCTAACAAAGGTCGTAAACAAGTCATATTTGAGCCCGGAGATTGGGTTTGGTTACACTTGAGAAAGGAGAGATTTTCAGGCCAGAGAAAGTCAAAATTGCAACCACGAGGAGATGGACCATTTCAAGTGATTGCACGAATCAATGACAATGCCTATAAACTAGACCTTCCAGGTGAGTATAACGTAAGTACAACTTTCAATGTTACTGATCTTTCTCCTTATTTTGGTGATATAGATTCGAGGACGAATCCTTTTGAAGAGGAAGGGAATGATGTAAATCAGCCCATGCAAAACCCTACAAACAAGACGGATCCTTTGATCATTAAAGATGGACCAATTACAAGAGCACGTGCTAAGAAGATCAAGGAAGCCATGATGGTTCTTGTAAATGAAGTAAAAGATCAAGTCCAAGAGGCCACTTCAATGGGCCAAATTATGAATATTATTCAAGTTGGTGGGCTAGAGTTTTAATGAAGGAGTTGGGCTTATTTCTTACAATCAAGAATCCTACAAGAGTTGGGCTTATTTCTTATCCAAAATTAAGGCCCAAGTTGAAGATAATTTTCATCCATATTCCAAAGGCCCATAAAAGTGACTCTTCAAGAGAATAAAATGTATTGTATAAGTCTTTAAAAGAATCCTAGAACATAGTGTACTATCAAGGGATAATAAATGTATTGTTTAAGTCTTTAAAAGAATCCTAGAACATAGAAGGGATCTTTTGACTAGTCTTTGAGTGAATAAATATGGTAAAAGAAGTGTCATCAAGATGTTTAGGGTAAAAGTGGTTAAAGTGTCATCAAGATGTTTTAAGCATCTTAGGAGTCTTTTGTTGCCTATAAATAGGCTTGTAAACATTTGTATATGATCATCAATTTTTAAGTATAAAATTCCTTTGAATTTACTATCTTTTGTGAGAGTATTTTCTTTTGAGAACTTATCAAGATTCTTGAGCAAATCTTGTGGCGTTCAACATACCGAGGTTCTTGGCTCTTCCTATAGCCAACGGGTCGAGGTTTTTAAGCTCTATATAAGATCAAACCAGATTTTCGATTTTGGGGAGATTCTTATCTCATACGTTGGGTTCTTAGATCATTATATCTAATGGGTCCTTCGTCGTATCCACATCAAAACCAATGCCATAAGCTTTGGAGCATGTGATACACAAGAATACCTCAAAATCGCAATGTACGATTTTTGGCGAAAATTACAACTATACCCCTACGAAACTTTGAATGGTGATTTGAGGCACTAAACGGTGTCGGAATGCATTGAAACCAAAGCCATAAGCTTTGTGAGCATGTGATAGACAAGAATACCTCAAAATCAAAATGTACGATCTTTGGTGAAAATTAAAACTATAACCCTACGAAATTTCGAATGGTGATTAGAGGCACTAAACGATGTCGGAATGCATTGAAACCAAAGCCATAAGCTTTGTCTGCATGTGATAGACAAGAATACCTCAAAATCCCAATGTACGGTTTTTGGTGAAAATTACAACTATACCCTACGAAATTTCGAATGGTGATTTTAGGCACTAAACGATATCGAAATGCATTGAAACCAAAGCCATAAACTTTGTGAGCATGTGATAGACAAGAATACCTAAAAATCACAATGTACGATTTTTGGGTGAAAATTACAACTATACCTCTACGAAACTTCGAATGGTGATTTGAGGCACTAAATGATGTCGGAATGTATTGAAACCAACGCCATAAGCTTTGTGAGCATGTGATAGACAAGAATACCTAAAAATTCCATTGTACGATTTTTGGTGAAAATTACAACTATACCCCTACAAAACAACGAATGGTGATTAGATGCACTAAACGATGCCGCAATGCATTGAAACCAAAGCCATAAGCTAATTGAGCATGTGATAGACAAGAATACCTCAAAATCCCAATGTACGATTTTTGTTGAAAATTACAACTATACCCCCTACGAAACTTCGAATGGTGATGTGAGGCACTAAACGATGTCGGAATGCATTGAAACCAAAGCCATAAGCTTTGTGAGCATGTGATAGACAAGAATACCTCAAAATCCCAATGTACGATTTTTTGTGAAAATTACAACTATACCCCTACGAAATTTCGAATGGTGATTTGAGGCACTAAATGATGTCGGAATGCATTGAAACCAAAGTCATAAGCTTTGTGAGCATGTGATAGACAAGAATACCTAAAAATCCCAATGTACAATTTTTGGTGAAAATTACAACTATACCCTACGAAATTTCGAATGGTGATTTGAGGCACTAAACGGTGTTGGAATTCATTGAAATCAAAGCCATAAGATTTGTGAGCATGTGATAGACAAGAATACATCAAAATCTCAAAGTACGATTTTTGGTGAAAATTACAATTATACCCCTACGAAACTTCGAATGGTGATTTGAGGTACTAAACGATGTCGGAATGCATTGAAACCAAAGCCATAAGCTTTGTGAGCATGTGATAGACAAGAATACCTCAAAATGCAAATGTACGATTTTGGTGAAAATTACAACTATACCCCCTTCGAAACTTCGAATGGTGATTTGAGGCACTAAACGATGTCGGAATGCGCTGAAATCAAAGCCATAAGCTTTGTGAGCATGTGATAGACAAGAATATCTCAAAATCTCAATGTACGATTTTTAGTGAAAATTACAACTATACCCCATGCGAAACTTCGAATGGTGATTAGAGACACTAAACGATGTCGGAATGCATTGAAACCAAAGCCATAAGCTTTGTGAGCATGTGATAGACAAGAATACCTAAAAACCCCAATGTACGATTTTTGGTGAAAATTACAACTATACCCCTACGAAACTTCGAATGGTGATTTGAGGCACTAAACGATGGCGGAATGCATTAAAACCAAAGCCATAAGCTATGTAAACATGTGATAGATAAGAATACCTCAAAATCCCAATGTACAATTTTAGGTAAAAATTACAACTATACCCCTACGAAATTTCGAATGGTGATTTGAAACCAAAGATATAAGCTTTGTGAGCATGTGATAGACAAGAATACCTCAAAATCCCAATGTACGATTTTTGGTGAAAATTAGAACTATACCCCTACGAAACTTCGAATGGTGATTTGAGGTACTAAACGATGTCGGAATGCATTGAAAACAAAGCCATAAGTTTTGTGAGCATGTGATAGACAAGAATACCTCAAAATCCGAATGTACGATTTTTGATGAAAATTACAACTATACCCTACGAAACTTCGAATGGTGATTTGAGGCACTAAACGATGTCCGAATGCATTGAAACCAAAGCCATAAGCTTTGTGAGCATGTGATAGACAAGAATACCTCAAAATCCCAATTTACGTTTTCTGGTGAAAATTACAACTATACCCCTACGAAACTTCGAATGGTGATTTGAGGCACTAAACGATGTCGGAATGCATTGAAACGAAAGCCATAAGCATTGTAAACATGTGATAGACAAGAATACCTCAAAATCTCAATGTACGATTTTTGGTGAAAATTACAACTATACCCCTACGAAACTTCGAATGGTGATTTGAGACACTAAACGATGTCGGAATGCATTGAAACCAAAGCCATAAGCTTTGTGAGCATGTGATAGACAAGAATACCTCAAAATCCAAATGTACGATTTTTGGTGAAAATTACAACTATACCCCCTACGAAACTTCGATTGGTGATTTGAGGCACTAAATGATGTCGGAATGCACTGAAATCAAAGCCATAAGCTTTGTGAGCATGTGATAGACAAGAATATTTCAAAATCTCAATGTACGATTTTTAGTGAAAATTACAACTATACCCCTACGAAACTTCGAATGGTGATTTGAGACACTAAACGATGTCGGAATGCATTGAAACCAAAGCCATAAGCTTTGTGAGCATGTGATAGACAAGAATACCTCAAAATCCAAATGTACGATTTTTGGTGAAAATTACAACTATACCCCCTACGAAACTTCGATTGGTGATTTGAGGCACTAAATGATGTCGGAATGCACTGAAATCAAAGCCATAAGCTTTGTGAGCATGTGATAGACAAGAATATTTCAAAATCTCAATGTACGATTTTTAGTGAAAATTACAACTATACCCCTACGAAACTTCGAATGGTGATTAGAGGGACTAAACGATGCCGCAATGCATTGAAACCAAAGCCATAAGCTAATTGAGCATGTGATAAACAAGAATACCTCAAAATCCCAATGTACGATTTTTGGTGAAAATTACAAATATACCCCCTACGAAAGTTCGAATGGTGATTTCAGGCACTAAACTATGTCGGAATGCATTGAAACCAAAGCCATAAGCTTTGTGAGCATGTGATAGACAATAATACCTCAAAATCCCAATGTACGATTTTTGGTGAAAATTACAACTCTAGCCCTACGAAACTTCGAATGGTGATTAGAGGCACTAAAAGATGTCGGAAATCATTGAAACCAAAGCCATAAGCTTTGTGAGCATGTGATAGACAAGAATACATCAAAATCCCAATGTACGATTTTTGGTGAAAGTTACAACTATACCCTACGAAACTTCGAATGGTGATTTGAGGCACTAAACGGTGTTGGAATTCATTGAAATCAAAGCCATAAGCTTTGTGAGCATGTGATAGACAAGAATACATCAAAATCTCAAAGTACGATTTTTGGTGAAAATTACAACTATACCCCCTACGAAACTTCGAATGGTGATTTCAGGCACTAAACGCGGCATGCATTGAAATCAAAGCGATAAGCTTTGTGAGCATGTGATAGACAAGAATACCTCAAAATCCCAATGTACGATTTTTGGTGAAAATTACAACTATACCCCTACGAAACTTCGAATGGTGATTTGAGGCACTAAACGATGGCGGAATGCATTAAAACCAAAGCCATAAGCATTGTAAACATGTGATAGACAAGAATACCTCAAAATCTCAATGTACGATTTTTGGTGAAAATTACAACTATACCCCCTACGAAACTTCGAATGGTGATTTGAGGCACTAAACGATGTCGGAATGCATTGAAACCAAAGCCATAAGCTTTGTGAGCATGTGATAGACAAGAATACCTCAAAATCCCAATGTACGATTTTTGGTGAAAATTACAACTATACCCCTACGAAACTTCGAATGGTGATTTGAGGCACTAAACGATGTCGGAATGCATTGAAACGAAAGCCATAAGATTTGTGAGCATGTGATAGACAAGAATACCTCAAAATACCAATGTACGATTTTTGGTGAAAATTACAATTATACCCCCTACGAAACTTCGAATGGTGATTTGAGGCACTAAACGATGTCGGAATGCATTGAAACCAAAGCCATAAGCTTTGTGAGCATGTGATAAACAAGAATACCTCAAAATCCCAATGTACAATTTTTGGTGAAAATTGCAAATATACCCCCTACGAAACTTCGAATGGTGATTTCAGGCACTAAACTGTGTCGGAATGCATTGAAACCAAAGCCATAAGCTTTGTGAGCATGTGATAGACAAGAATACCTCAAATTCCCAATGTACGATTTTTTGTGAAAATTACAACTATACCCCTACGAAATTTCGAATGGTGATTTGAGGCACTAAATGATGTCGGAATGCATTGAAACCAAAGTCATAAGCTTTGTGAGCATGTGATAGACAAGAATACCTAAAAATCCCAATGTACAATTTTTGGTGAAAATTACAACTATACCCTACGAAATTTCGAATGGTGATTTGAGGCACTAAACGGTGTTGGAATTCATTGAAATCAAAGCCATAAGATTTGTGAGCATGTGATAGACAAGAATACATCAAAATCTCAAAGTACGATTTTTGGTGAAAATTACAATTATACCCCTACGAAACTTCGAATGGTGATTTGAGGTACTAAACGATGTCGGAATGCATTGAAACCAAAGCCATAAGCTTTGTGAGCATGTGATTGACAAGAATACCTCAAAATGCAAATGTACGATTTTGGTGAAAATTACAACTATACCCCCTTCGAAACTTCGAATGGTGATTTGAGGCACTAAACGATGTCGGAATGCGCTGAAATCAAAGCCATAAGCTTTGTGAGCATGTGATAGACAAGAATATCTCAAAATCTCAATGTACGATTTTTAGTGAAAATTACAACTATACCCCATGCGAAACTTCGAATGGTGATTAGAGACACTAAACGATGTCGGAATGCATTGAAACCAAAGCCATAAGCTTTGTGAGCATGTGATAGACAAGAATACCTAAAAACCCCAATGTACGATTTTTGGTGAAAATTACAACTATACCCCTACGAAACTTCGAATGGTGATTTGAGGCACTAAACGATGGCGGAATGCATTAAAACCAAAGCCATAAGCTATGTAAACATGTGATAGATAAGAATACCTCAAAATCCCAATGTACAATTTTAGGTAAAAATTACAACTATACCCCTACGAAATTTCGAATGGTGATTTGAAACCAAAGATATAAGCTTTGTGAGCATGTGATAGACAAGAATACCTCAAAATCCCAATGTACGATTTTTGGTGAAAATTAGAACTATACCCCTACGAAACTTCGAATGGTGATTTGAGGTACTAAACGATGTCGGAATGCATTGAAAACAAAGCCATAAGTTTTGTGAGCATGTGATAGACAAGAATACCTCAAAATCCGAATGTACGATTTTTGATGAAAATTACAACTATACCCTACGAAACTTCGAATGGTGATTTGAGGCACTAAACGATGTCCGAATGCATTGAAACCAAAGCCATAAGCTTTGTGAGCATGTGATAGACAAGAATACCTCAAAATCCCAATTTACGTTTTTTGGTGAAAATTACAACTATACCCCTACGAAACTTCGAATGGTGATTTGAGGCACTAAACGATGTCGGAATGCATTGAAACGAAAGCCATAAGCATTGTAAACATGTGATAGACAAGAATACCTCAAAATCTCAATGTACGATTTTTGGTGAAAATTACAACTATACCCCTACGAAACTTCGAATGGTGATTTGAGACACTAAACGATGTCGGAATGCATTGAAACCAAAGCCATAAGCTTTGTGAGCATGTGATAGACAAGAATACCTCAAAATTCAAATGTACGATTTTTGGTGAAAATTACAACTATACCCCCTACGAAACTTCGATTGGTGATTTGAGGCACTAAATGATGTCGGAATGCACTGAAATCAAAGCCATAAGCTTTGTGAGCATGTGATAGACAAGAATATTTCAAAATCTCAATGTACGATTTTTAGTGAAAATTACAACTATACCCCTACGAAACTTCGAATGGTGATTAGAGGGACTAAACGATGCCGCAATGCATTGAAACCAAAGCCATAAGCTAATTGAGCATGTGATAAACAAGAATACCTCAAAATCCCAATTTACGTTTTTTGGTGAAAATTACAACTATACCCCTACGAAACTTCGAATGGTGATTTGAGGCACTAAACGATGTCGGAATGCATTGAAACGACAGCCATAAGATTTGTGAGCATGTGATAGACAAGAATACCTCAAAATCCCAATGTACGATTTTTGGTGAAAATTACAATTATACCCCTACGAAACTTCGAATGGTGATTTGAGGCACTAAACGATGCCGCAATGCATTGAAACCAAAGACATAAGCTTTGTGAGCATGTGATAGACAAGAATACCTCAAAATCCCAATGTACGATTTTTGGTAAAAATTACAACTATACCCCCTACGAAACTTCGAATGGTGATTTGAGGCACTAAACGATGTCGGAATGCATTGAAACCAAAGCCATAAGCTTTGTGAGCATGTGATAGACAAGAATACCTCAAAATCCCAATGTACGATTTTTGGTGAAAATTACAACTATACCCCTACGAAACTTCGAATGGTGATTTGAGGCACTAAATAGTGTCGGAATGCATTGAATCTAAAGCCATAAGCTTTGTGAGCATGTGATAAACAAGAATACCTCAAAATCCCAATGTACGATTTTTGGTGAAAATTGCAAATATACCCTCTACGAAACTTCGAATGGTGATTTCAGGCACTAAACTGTGTCGGAATGCATTGAAACCAAAGTCATAAGCTTTGTGAGCATGTGATAGACAAGAATACCTAAAAATCCCAATGTACAATTTTTGGTGAAAATTACAACTATACCCTACGAAATTTCGAATGGTGATTTGAGGCACTAAACGGTGTTGGAATTCATTGAAATCAAAGCCATAAGATTTGTGAGCATGTGATAGACAAGAATACATCAAAATCTCAAAGTACGATTTTTGGTGAAAATTACAATTATACCCCTACGAAACTTCGAATGGTGATTTGAGGTACTAAACGATGTCGGAATGCATTGAAACCAAAGCCATAAGCTTTGTGAGCATGTGATTGACAAGAATACCTCAAAATGCAAATGTACGATTTTGGTGAAAATTACAACTATACCCCCTTCGAAACTTCGAATGGTGATTTGAGGCACTAAACGATGTCGGAATGCGCTGAAATCAAAGCCATAAGCTTTGTGAGCATGTGATAGACAAGAATATCTCAAAATCTCAATGTACGATTTTTAGTGAAAATTACAACTATACCCCATGCGAAACTTCGAATGGTGATTAGAGACACTAAACGATGTCGGAATGCATTGAAACCAAAGCCATAAGCTTTGTGAGCATGTGATAGACAAGAATACCTAAAAACCCCAATGTACGATTTTTGGTGAAAATTACAACTATACCCCTACGAAACTTCGAATGGTGATTTGAGGCACTAAACGATGGCGGAATGCATTAAAACCAAAGCCATAAGCTATGTAAACATGTGATAGATAAGAATACCTCAAAATCCCAATGTACAATTTTAGGTAAAAATTACAACTATACCCCTACGAAATTTCGAATGGTGATTTGAAACCAAAGATATAAGCTTTGTGAGCATGTGATAGACAAGAATACCTCAAAATCCCAATGTACGATTTTTGGTGAAAATTAGAACTATACCCCTACGAAACTTCGAATGGTGATTTGAGGTACTAAACGATGTCGGAATGCATTGAAAACAAAGCCATAAGTTTTGTGAGCATGTGATAGACAAGAATACCTCAAAATCCGAATGTACGATTTTTGATGAAAATTACAACTATACCCTACGAAACTTCGAATGGTGATTTGAGGCACTAAACGATGTCCGAATGCATTGAAACCAAAGCCATAAGCTTTGTGAGCATGTGATAGACAAGAATACCTCAAAATCCCAATTTACGTTTTTTGGTGAAAATTACAACTATACCCCTACGAAACTTCGAATGGTGATTTGAGGCACTAAACGATGTCGGAATGCATTGAAACGAAAGCCATAAGCATTGTAAACATGTGATAGACAAGAATACCTCAAAATCTCAATGTACGATTTTTGGTGAAAATTACAACTATACCCCTACGAAACTTCGAATGGTGATTTGAGACACTAAACGATGTCGGAATGCATTGAAACCAAAGCCATAAGCTTTGTGAGCATGTGATAGACAAGAATACCTCAAAATTCAAATGTACGATTTTTGGTGAAAATTACAACTATACCCCCTACGAAACTTCGATTGGTGATTTGAGGCACTAAATGATGTCGGAATGCACTGAAATCAAAGCCATAAGCTTTGTGAGCATGTGATAGACAAGAATATTTCAAAATCTCAATGTACGATTTTTAGTGAAAATTACAACTATACCCCTACGAAACTTCGAATGGTGATTAGAGGGACTAAACGATGCCGCAATGCATTGAAACCAAAGCCATAAGCTAATTGAGCATGTGATAAACAAGAATACCTCAAAATCCCAATTTACGTTTTTTGGTGAAAATTACAACTATACCCCTACGAAACTTCGAATGGTGATTTGAGGCACTAAACGATGTCGGAATGCATTGAAACGACAGCCATAAGATTTGTGAGCATGTGATAGACAAGAATACCTCAAAATCCCAATGTACGATTTTTGGTGAAAATTACAATTATACCCCTACGAAACTTCGAATGGTGATTTGAGGCACTAAACGATGCCGCAATGCATTGAAACCAAAGACATAAGCTTTGTGAGCATGTGATAGACAAGAATACCTCAAAATCCCAATGTACGATTTTTGGTAAAAATTACAACTATACCCCCTACGAAACTTCGAATGGTGATTTGAGGCACTAAACGATGTCGGAATGCATTGAAACCAAAGCCATAAGCTTTGTGAGCATGTGATAGACAAGAATACCTCAAAATCCCAATGTACGATTTTTGGTGAAAATTACAACTATACCCCTACGAAACTTCGAATGGTGATTTGAGGCACTAAATAGTGTCGGAATGCATTGAATCTAAAGCCATAAGCTTTGTGAGCATGTGATAAACAAGAATACCTCAAAATCCCAATGTACGATTTTTGGTGAAAATTGCAAATATACCCTCTACGAAACTTCGAATGGTGATTTCAGGCACTAAACTGTGTCGGAATGCATTGAAACCAAAGCCATAAGCTTTGTGAGCATGTGATAGACAAGAATACCTCAAATTCCCAATGTACGATTTTTCGTGAAAATTATAACTATACCCCAACGAAACTTCGAATGGTGATTTGAGGCACTAAACGATGTCGGAATGCATTGAAACCAAAGCCATAAGCTTTGTGAGCATGTGATAGACAAGAATAGCTAAAAATCCCTATGTACGATTTTTGGTGAAAATTACAACTATACCCCTACGAAACTTCGAATGGTGATTTGAGGCACTAAACGGTGTCGGAATGCATTGAAACCTGATGTAAATCAGCCCATGCAAAACACTACAAACAAGACGGATCCTTTGATCATTAAAGATGGACCAATTACAAGAGCACGTGCTAAGAAGATCAAGGAAGCCATGATGGTTCTTGTAAATGAAGTAAAAGATCAAGTCCAAGAGGCCACTTCAATGGGCCAAATTATGAATATTATTCAAGTTGGTGGGCTAGAGTTTTAATGAAGGAGTTGGGCTTATTTCTTACAATCAAGAATCCTACAAGAGTTGGGCTTATTTCTTATCCAAAATTAAGGCCCAAGTTGAAGATAATTTTCGTCCATATTCCAAAGGCCTATAAAAGTGACTCTTCAAGAGAATAAAATGTATTGTATAAGTCTTTAAAAGAATCCTAGAACATAGTGTACTATCAAGGGATAATAAATGTATTGTTTAAGTCTTTAAAAGAATCCTAGAACATAGAAGGGATCTTTTGACTAGTCTTTGAGTGAATAAATATGGTAAAAGAAGTGTCATCAAGATGTTTAGGGTAAAAGTGGTTAAAGTGTCATCAAGATGTTTTAAGCATCTTAGGAGTCTTTTGTTGCCTATAAATAGGCTTGTAAACATTTGTATATGATCATCAATTTTTAAGTATAAAATTCCTTTGAATTTACTATCTTTTGTGAGAGTATTTTCTTTTGAGAACTTATCAAGATTCTTGAGCAAATCTTGTGGCGTTCAACATACCGAGGTTCTTGGCTCTTCCTATAGCCAACGGGTCGAGGTTTTTAAGCTCTATATAAGATCAAACCAGATTTTCGATTTTGGGGAGATTCTTATCTCATACGTTGGGTTCTTAGATCATTATATCTAATGGGTCCTTCGTCGTATCCACATCAAAACCAATGCCATAAGCTTTGGAGCATGTGATACACAAGAATACCTCAAAATCGCAATGTACGATTTTTGGCGAAAATTACAACTATACCCCTACGAAACTTTGAATGGTGATTTGAGGCACTAAACGGTGTCGGAATGCATTGAAACCAAAGCCATAAGCTTTGTGAGCATGTGATAGACAAGAATACCTCAAAATCCCAATTTACGTTTTTTGGTGAAAATTACAACTATACCCCTACGAAACTTCGAATGGTGATTTGAGGCACTAAACGATGTCGGAATGCATTGAAACGACAGCCATAAGATTTGTGAGCATGTGATAGACAAGAATACCTCAAAATCCCAATGTACGATTTTTGGTGAAAATTACAATTATACCCCTACGAAACTTCGATTGGTGATTTGAGGCACTAAATGATGTCGGAATGCACTGAAATCAAAGCCATAAGCTTTGTGAGCATGTGATAGACAAGAATATTTCAAAATCTCAATGTACGATTTTTAGTGAAAATTACAACTATACCCCTACGAAACTTCGAATGGTGATTAGAGGGACTAAACGATGCCGCAATGCATTGAAACCAAAGCCATAAGCTAATTGAGCATGTGATAAACAAGAATACCTCAAAATCCCAATTTACGTTTTTTGGTGAAAATTACAACTATACCCCTACGAAACTTCGAATGGTGATTTGAGGCACTAAACGATGTCGGAATGCATTGAAACGACAGCCATAAGATTTGTGAGCATGTGATAGACAAGAATACCTCAAAATCCCAATGTACGATTTTTGGTGAAAATTACAATTATACCCCTACGAAACTTCGAATGGTGATTTGAGGCACTAAACGATGCCGCAATGCATTGAAACCAAAGACATAAGCTTTGTGAGCATGTGATAGACAAGAATACCTCAAAATCCCAATGTACGATTTTTGGTAAAAATTACAACTATACCCCCTACGAAACTTCGAATGGTGATTTGAGGCACTAAACGATGTCGGAATGCATTGAAACCAAAGCCATAAGCTTTGTGAGCATGTGATAGACAAGAATACATCAAAATCCCAATGTACGATTTTTGGTGAAAGTTACAACTATACCCTACGAAACTTCGAATGGTGATTTGAGGCACTAAACGGTGTTGGAATTCATTGAAATCAAAGCCATAAGCTTTGTGAGCATGTGATAGACAAGAATACATCAAAATCTCAAAGTACGATTTTTGGTGAAAATTACAACTATACCCCCTACGAAACTTCGAATGGTGATTTCAGGCACTAAACGCGGCATGCATTGAAATCAAAGCGATAAGCTTTGTGAGCATGTGATAGACAAGAATACCTCAAAATTCAAATGTACGATTTTTGGTGAAAATTACAACTATACCCCCTACGAAACTTCGATTGGTGATTTGAGGCACTAAATGATGTCGGAATGCACTGAAATCAAAGCCATAAGCTTTGTGAGCATGTGATAGACAAGAATATTTCAAAATCTCAATGTACGATTTTTAGTGAAAATTACAACTATACCCCTACGAAACTTCGAATGGTGATTAGAGGGACTAAACGATGCCGCAATGCATTGAAACCAAAGCCATAAGCTAATTGAGCATGTGATAAACAAGAATACCTCAAAATCCCAATGTACGATTTTTGGTGAAAATTACAAATATACCCCCTACGAAAGTTCGAATGGTGATTTCAGGCACTAAACTATGTCGGAATGCATTGAAACCAAAGCCATAAGCTTTGTGAGCATGTGATAGACAATAATACCTCAAAATCCCAATGTACGATTTTTGGTGAAAATTACAACTCTAGCCCTACGAAACTTCGAATGGTGATTAGAGGCACTAAAAGATGTCGGAAATCATTGAAACCAAAGCCATAAGCTTTGTGAGCATGTGATAGACAAGAATACATCAAAATCCCAATGTACGATTTTTGGTGAAAGTTACAACTATACCCTACGAAACTTCGAATGGTGATTTGAGGCACTAAACGGTGTTGGAATTCATTGAAATCAAAGCCATAAGCTTTGTGAGCATGTGATAGACAAGAATACATCAAAATCTCAAAGTACGATTTTTGGTGAAAATTACAACTATACCCCCTACGAAACTTCGAATGGTGATTTCAGGCACTAAACGCGGCATGCATTGAAATCAAAGCGATAAGCTTTGTGAGCATGTGATAGACAAGAATACCTCAAAATCCCAATGTACGATTTTTGGTGAAAATTACAACTATACCCCTACGAAACTTCGAATGGTGATTTGAGGCACTAAACGATGGCGGAATGCATTAAAACCAAAGCCATAAGCATTGTAAACATGTGATAGACAAGAATACCTCAAAATCTCAATGTACGATTTTTGGTGAAAATTACAACTATACCCCCTACGAAACTTCGAATGGTGATTTGAGGCACTAAACGATGTCGGAATGCATTGAAACCAAAGCCATAAGCTTTGTGAGCATGTGATAGACAAGAATACCTCAAAATCCCAATGTACGATTTTTGGTGAAAATTACAACTATACCCTTACGAAACTTCGAATGGTGATTTGAGGCACTAAACGATGTCGGAATGCATTGAAACGAAAGCCATAAGATTTGTGAGCATGTGATAGACAAGAATACCTCAAAATCCCAATGTACGATTTTTGGTGAAAATTACAATTATACCCCCTACGAAACTTCGAATGGTGATTTGAGGCACTAAACGATGTCGGAATGCATTGAAACCAAAGCCATAAGCTTTGTGAGCATGTGATAAACAAGAATACCTCAAAATCCCAATGTACGATTTTTGGTGAAAATTGCAAATATACCCCCTACGAAACTTCGAATGGTGATTTCAGGCACTAAACTGTGTCGGAATGCATTGAAACCAAAGCCATAAGCTTTGTGAGCATGTGATAGACAAGAATACCTCAAATTCCCAATGTACGATTTTTTGTGAAAATTACAACTATACCCCTACGAAATTTCGAATGGTGATTTGAGGCACTAAATGATGTCGGAATGCATTGAAACCAAAGTCATAAGCTTTGTGAGCATGTGACAGACAAGAATACCTCAAAATCCCAATGTACAATTTTTGGTGAAAATTACAACTATACCCTACGAAATTTCGAATGGTGATTTGAGGCACTAAACGATGTCGGAATGCATTGAAACCAAAGCCATAAGCTTTGTGAGCATGTGATAGACAAGAATACCTCAAAATCTAAATGTGCGATTTTTGGTGAAAATTACAACTATACCCCCTACGAAACTTCGAATGGTGATTTGAGGCACTAAACGATGTCGGAATGCACTGAAATCAAAGCCATAAGCTTTGTGAGCATGTGATAGACAAGAATATCTCAAAATCTCAATGTACGATTTTTAGTGAAAATTACAACTATACCCCATGCGAAACTTCGAATGGTGATTTGAGGCACTAAACGATGTCGGAATGCATTGAAACGAAAGCCATAAGATTTGTGAGCATGTGATAGACAAGAATACCTCAAAATCCCAATGTACGATTTTTGGTGAAAATTACAACTATACCCCTACGAAACTTCGAATGGTGATTTGAGGCACTAAACAGTGTCGGAATGCATTGAATCTAAAGCCATAAGCTTTGTGAGCATGTGATAAACAAGAATACCTCAAAATCCCAATGTACGATTTTTGGTGAAAATTGCAAATATACCCCCTACGAAACTTCGAATGGTGATTTCAGGCACTAAACTGTGTCGGAATGCATTGAAACCAAAGCCATAAGCTTTGTGAGCATGTGATAGACAAGAATACCTCAAATTCCCAATGTACGATTTTTTGTGAAAATTACAACTATACCCCTACGAAATTTCGAATGGTGATTTGAGGCACTAAATGATGTCGGAATGCACTGAAATCAAAGCCATAAGCTTTGTGAGCATGTGATAGACAAGAATATCACAAAATCTCAATGTACGATTTTTAGTGAAAATTACAACTATACCCCATGCGAAACTTCGAATGGTGATTAGAAGCACTAAACGATGTCGGAATGCATTGAAACCAAAGTCATAAGCTTTGTCAGCATGTGACAGACAAGAATACCTCAAAATCCCAATGTACAATTTTTGGTGAAAATTACAACTATACCCTACGAAATTTCGAATGGTGATTTGAGGCACTAAACGATGTCGGAATGCATTGAAACCAAAGTTATAAGCTTTGTGAGCATGTGATAGACAAGAATACCTCAAAATCTCAATGTACGATTTTTGGTGAAAATTACAATTATACCCCTACGAAACTTCGAATGGTGATTTGAGGCACTAAACGATGTCAGAATGCATTGAAACCAAAGCCATAAGCTTTGTGAGCATGTGATAGACAAGAATACCTCAAAATCCAAATGTACGATTTTTGGTGAAAATTACAACTATACCTCCTACGAAACTTCGAATGGTGATTTGAGGCACTAAACGATGTCGAAATGCACTGAAATCAAAGCCATAAGCTTTGTGAGCATGTGATAGACAAGAATATCACAAAATCTCAATGTACGATTTTTAGTGAAAATTACAACTATACCCCATGCGAAACTTCGAATGGTGATTAGAGGCACTAAACGATGTCGGAATGCATTGAAACCAAAGCCATAAGCTTTGTGAGCATGTGATAGACAAGAATACCTAAAAACCCCAATGTACGATTTTTGGTGAAAATTACAACTATACCCCTACGAAACTTTGAATGGTGATTTGTGGCACTAAATGATGTCGGAATGCATTGAAACCAAAGCCATAAGCTTTGTGAGCATGTGATAGTCAAGAATACCTCAAAATCCCAATGTACAATTTTTGTTGAAAATTACAACTATACTCTTACGAAACTTCGAATGGTGATTTGAGGCACTAAACGATGTCGGAATGCATTGAAACCAAAGTTAAAAGCTTTGTGAGCATGTGATAGACAAGAATACCTCAAAATCTCAATGTACGATTTTTGGTGAAAATTACAACTATACCCCTACGAAACTTCGAATGGTGATTTGAGGCACTAAACGGTGTCGGAATGCATTGAAACCAAAACCATAAGCTTTGTGAGCATGTCATAGACAAGAATACCTCAAAATCAAAATGTACGATTTTTGGTGAAAATTACAACTATACCCCTACGAAACTTCGAATGGTGATTAGAGGCACTAAACGATGTCGGAATGCATTGAAACCAAAGCCATAAGCTTTGTGAGCATGTGATAGACAAGAATACTTCAAAATCCCAATGTACTATTTTTGGTGAAAATTACAACTATACCCCTACAAAACTTTGAACGGTGATTTGAGGCACTAAACGATGACGGAATGCATTGAAACCAAAGCGATAAGCTTTGTGAGCTTGTGATAGACAAGAATACCTCAAAATTCCAATGTATGATTTTTGGTGAAAATTACAACTGTATCCATACGAAACTTCGAATGGTGATTGGAGGCACTAAACGGTGTCGGAATGCATTGAATCCAAACCCATAAGCTTTGTGAGCATGTGATAAACAAGAATACCTCAAAATCCCAATGTACGATTTTTGGTGAAAATTACAAATATACCCCCTACGAAACTTCGAATGGTGATTTCAGGCACTAAACTATGTCGGAATGCATTGAAGCCAAAGCCATAAGCTTTGTGAGCATGTGATAGACAAGAATACCTCAAAATCCCAATGTACGATTTTTGGTGAAAATTACAACTATACCCCTACGAAACTTCGAATGGTGATTAGAGGCACTAAAAGATGTCGAAAATCATTGAAACCAAAGCCATAAGCTTTGTGAGCATGTGGTAGACAAGAATACATCAAAATCCCAATGTACGATTTTTGGTGAATTACAACTATACCCTACGAAACTTCGAATGGTGATTTAGGCACTAAACGATATCGGATTGCATTGAAACCAAAGCTATAAGCTTTGTGAGCATGTGATAGACAAGAATACCTAAAATCCCAATGTACGATTTTTGGGTAAAAATTACAACTATACCCCTACGAAACTTCGAATGGTGATTTGAGGCACTAAACGATGTCGGAATGCATTGAAACCAAAGCCATAAGCTTTGTGAGCATGTCATAGACAAGAATACCTCAAAATCCCAACGTACGATTTTTGGTGAAAATTACAACTATACCCCTACGAAACTTTGAATGGTGATTTGTGGCACTAAATGATGTCGGAATGCATTGAAACCAAAGCCATAAGCTTTGTGAGCATGTGATAGTCAAGAATACCTCAAAATCCCAATGTACAATTTTTGTTGAAAATTACAACTATACCCCTACGAAACTTCGAATGGTGATTTGAGGCACTAAATAGTGTCGGAATGCATTGAAACCAAAGCCATAAGCTTTGTGAGCATGTGATAGACAAGAATACCTAAAAACCCCAATGTACGATTTTTGGTGAAAATTACAACTATACCCCTACGAAACTTTGAATGGTGATTTGTGGCACTAAATGATGTCGGAATGCATTGAAACCAAAGCCATAAGCTTTGTGAGCATGTGATAGTCAAGAATACCTCAAAATCCCAATGTACAATTTTTGTTGAAAATTACAACTATACTCTTACGAAACTTCGAATGGTGATTTGAGGCACTAAACGATGTCGGAATGCATTGAAACCAAAGTTAAAAGCTTTGTGAGCATGTGATAGACAAGAATACCTCAAAATCTCAATGTACGATTTTTGGTGAAAATTACAACTATACCCCTACGAAACTTCGAATGGTGATTTGAGGCACTAAACGGTGTCGGAATGCATTGAAACCAAAACCATAAGCTTTGTGAGCATGTCATAGACAAGAATACCTCAAAATCAAAATGTACGATTTTTGGTGAAAATTACAACTATACCCCTACGAAACTTCGAATGGTGATTAGAGGCACTAAACGATGTCGGAATGCATTGAAACCAAAGCCATAAGCTTTGTGAGCATGTGATAGACAAGAATACTTCAAAATCCCAATGTACTATTTTTGGTGAAAATTACAACTATACCCCTACAAAACTTTGAACGGTGATTTGAGGCACTAAACGATGACGGAATGCATTGAAACCAAAGCGATAAGCTTTGTGAGCTTGTGATAGACAAGAATACCTCAAAATTCCAATGTATGATTTTTGGTGAAAATTACAACTGTATCCATACGAAACTTCGAATGGTGATTGGAGGCACTAAACGGTGTCGGAATGCATTGAATCCAAACCCATAAGCTTTGTGAGCATGTGATAAACAAGAATACCTCAAAATCCCAATGTACGATTTTTGGTGAAAATTACAAATATACCCCCTACGAAACTTCGAATGGTGATTTCAGGCACTAAACTATGTCGGAATGCATTGAAGCCAAAGCCATAAGCTTTGTGAGCATGTGATAGACAAGAATACCTCAAAATCCCAATGTACGATTTTTGGTGAAAATTACAACTATACCCCTACGAAACTTCGAATGGTGATTAGAGGCACTAAAAGATGTCGAAAATCATTGAAACCAAAGCCATAAGCTTTGTGAGCATGTGGTAGACAAGAATACATCAAAATCCCAATGTACGATTTTTGGTGAATTACAACTATACCCTACGAAACTTCGAATGGTGATTTAGGCACTAAACGATATCGGATTGCATTGAAACCAAAGCTATAAGCTTTGTGAGCATGTGATAGACAAGAATACCTAAAATCCCAATGTACGATTTTTGGGTAAAAATTACAACTATACCCCTACGAAACTTCGAATGGTGATTTGAGGCACTAAACGATGTCGGAATGCATTGAAACCAAAGCCATAAGCTTTGTGAGCATGTCATAGACAAGAATACCTCAAAATCCCAACGTACGATTTTTGGTGAAAATTACAACTATACCCCTACGAAACTTTGAATGGTGATTTGTGGCACTAAATGATGTCGGAATGCATTGAAACCAAAGCCATAAGCTTTGTGAGCATGTGATAGTCAAGAATACCTCAAAATCCCAATGTACAATTTTTGTTGAAAATTACAACTATACTCCTACGAAACTTCGAATGGTGATTTGAGGCACTAAACGATGTCGGAATGCATTGAAACCAAAGTTAAAAGCTTTGTGAGCATGTGATAGACAAGAATACCTCAAAATCTCAATGTACGATTTTTGGTGAAAATTACAACTATACCCCTACGAAACTTCGAATGGTGATTTGAGGCACTAAACGGTGTCGGAATGCATTGAAACCAAAGCCATAAGCTTTGTGAGCATGTGATAGACAAGAATACTTCAAAATCCCAATGTACTATTTTTGGTGAAAATTACAACTATACCCCTACAAAACTTTGAACGGTGATTTGAGGCACTAAACGATGACGGAATGCATTGAAACCAAAGCGATAAGCTTTGTGAGCTTGTGATAGACAAGAATACCTCAAAATTCCAATGTATGATTTTTGGTGAATATTACAACTGTATCCCTACGAAACTTCGAATGGTGATTGGAGGCACTAAACGGTGTCGGAATGCATTGAATCCAAACCCATAAGCTTTGTGAGCATGTGATAAACAAGAATACCTCAAAATCCCAATGTACGATTTTTGGTGCAAATTACAAATATACCCCCTACGAAACTTCGAATGGTGATTTCAGGCACTAAACTATGTCGGAATGCATTGAAACCAAAGCCATAAGCTTTGTGAGCATGTGATAGACAAGAATACCTCAAAATCCCAATGTACGATTTTTGGTGAAAATTACAACTATACCCCTACGAAACTTCGAATGGTGATTAGAGGCACTAAAAGATGTCGGAAATCATTGAAACCAAACCCATAAGCTTTGTGAGCATGTGATAGACAAGAATACCTCAAAATTCCAATGTACGATTTTTGGTGAAAATTACAACTATACCCCTACGAAACTTCGAATGGTGATTTGAGGCACTAAACGATGTCGGAATGCATTGAAACCAAAGCCATAAGCTTTGTGAGCATGTCATAGACAAGAATACCTCAAAATCCCAACGTACGATTTTTGGTGAAAATTACAACTATACCCCTACGAAACTTTGAATGGTGATTTGTGGCACTAAATGATGTCGGAATGCATTGAAACCAAAGCCATAAGCTTTGTGAGCATGTGATAATAGTCAAGAATACCTCAAAATCCCAATGTACAATTTTTGTTGAAAATTACAACTATACTCCTACGAAACTTCGAATGGTGATTTGAGGCACTAAACGATGTCGGAATGCATTGAAACCCAAGTTATAAGCTTTGTGAGCATGTGATAGACAAGAATACCTCAAAATCTCAATGTACGATTTTTGGTGAAAATTACAACTATACCCCTACGAAACTTCGAATGGTGATTTGAGGCACTAAACGGTGTCGGAATGCATTGAAACCAAAGCCATAAGCTTTGTGAGCATGTCATAGACAAGAATACCTCAAAATCAAAATGCACGATTTTTGGTGAAAATTACAACTATACCCCTACGAAACTTCGAATGGTGATTAGAGGCACTAAACGATGTCGGAATGCATTGAAACCAAAGCCATAAGCTTTGTGAGCATGTGATAGACAAGAATACTTCAAAATCTCAATGTACTATTTTTGGTGAAAATTACAACTATAACCCTACAAAACTTTGAACGGTGATTTGAGGCACTAAACGATGACAGAATGCATTGAAACCAAAGCGATAAGCTTTGTGAGCTTGTGATAGACAAGAATACCTCAAAATTCCAATGTATGATTTTTTGTGAAAATTACAACTGTATCCCTACGAAACTTCGACTGGTGATTGGAGGCACTAAACGGTGTCGGAATGCATTGAATCCAAACCCATAAGCTTTGTGAGCATGTGATAAACAAGAATACCTCAAAATCCCAATGTACGATTTTTGGTGCAAATTACAAATATACCCCCTACGAAACTTCGAATGGTGATTTCAGGCACTAAACTATGTCGGAATGCATTGAAACCAAAGCCATAAGCTTTGTGAGCATGTGATAGACAAGAATACCTCAAAATCCCAATGTACGATTTTTGGTGAAAATTACAACTATACCCCTACGAAACTTCGAATGGTGATTAGAGGCACTAAAAGATGTCGGAAATCATTGAAACCAAAGCCATAAGCTTTGCGAGCATGTGATAGACAAGAATACATCAAAATCCCAATGTACGATTTTTGGTGAATTACTACTATACCCTACGAAACTTCGAATGGTGATTTAGGCACTAAACGATATCGGATTGCATTGAAACCAAAGCTATAAGCTTTGTGAGCATGTGATAGACAAGAATACCTAAAATCCCAATGTACGATTTTTGGGTAAAAATTACAACTATACCCCTACGAAACTTCGAATGGTGATTTGAGGCACTAAACGATGTCGGAATGCATTGAAACCAAAGCCATAAGCTTTGTGAGCATGTGATAGACAAGAATACCTCAAAATCCCAATGTACGATTTTTGGTGAAAATTACAACTATACCCCTACGAAACTTCGAATGGTGATTAGAGGCACTAAAAGATGTCGGAAATCATTGAAACCAAAGCCATAAGCTTTGTGAGCATGTGATAGACAAGAATACATCAAAATCCCAATGTACGATTTTTGGTGAAAATTACAACTATACCCTACGAAACTTCGAATGGTGATTTAGGCACTAAACGATGTCGGAATGCATTGAAACCAAAGCCATAAGCTTTGTGAGCATGTGATAGACAAGAATACCTCAAAATCCCAATGTACGATTTTTGGTGAAAATTACAACTATACCCCTACGAAACTTCGAATGGTGATTAGAGGCACTAAACGATGTCGGAATGCATTGAAACCAAAGCCATAAGCTTTGTGAGCATGTGATAGACAAGAATACATCAAAATCCCAATGTACGATTTTTGGTGAAAATTACAACTATACCCTACGAAACTTCGAATGGTGATTTAGGCACTAAACGATATCGGATTGCATTGAAACCAAAGCTATAAGCTTTGTGAGCATGTGATAGACAAGAATACCTAAAATCCCAATGTACGATTTTTGGGTAAAAATTACAACTATACCCCTACGAAACTTCGAATGGTGATTTGAGGCACTAAACGATGTCGGAATGCATTGAAACCAAAGCCATAAGCTTTGTGAGCATGTCATAGACAAGAATACCTCAAAATCCCAACGTACGATTTTTGGTGAAAATTACAACTATACCCCTACGAAACTTTGAATGGTGATTTGTGGCACTAAATGATGTCGGAATGCATTGAAACCAAAGCCATAAGCTTTGTGAGCATGTGATAGTCAAGAATACCTCAAAATACCAATGTACGATTTTTGGTGAAAATTACAACTATACCCCTACGAAACTTAGAATGGTGATTTGAGGCACTAAACGATGGCGGAATGCATTAAAACCAAAGCCATAAGCATTGTAAACATGTGATAGACAAGAATACCTCAAAATCCCAATGTACGATTTTTGGTGAAAATTACAACTATACCCCTACGAAACTTCGAATGGTGATTTGAGACACTAAACGATGTCGGAATGCATTGAAATCAAAGCGATAAGCTTTGTGAGCAGATAGACAAGAATACCTCAAAATCCCAATGTACGATTTTTGGTGAAAATTACAACGATACCCCTACGAAACTTCGAATGGTGATTTGAGGCACTAAACGATGTCGGAATGCATTGAAACCAAAGCCATAAGCTTTGTGAGCATGTCATAGACAAGAATACCTCAAAATCAAAATGTACGATTTTTGGTGAAAATTACAACTATACCCCTACGAAACTTCGAATGGTGATTAGAGGCACTAAACGATGTCGGAATGCATTGAAACCAAATCCATAAGCTTTGTGAACATGTGATAGACAAGAATACTTCAAAATCCCAATGTACTATTTTTGGTGAAAATTACAACTATACCCCTACAAAACTTTGAACGGTGATTTGAGGCAATAAACGATGACGGAATGCATTGAAACCAAAGCGATAAGCTTTGTGAGCTTGTGATAGACAAGAATACCTCAAAATTCCAATGTATGATTTTTGGTGAAAATTACAACTGTATCCCTACGAAACTTCGAATGGTGATTGGAGGCACTAAACGGTGTCGGAATGCATTGAATCCAAACCCATAAGCTTTGTGAGCATGTGATAAACAAGAATACCTCAAAATCCCAATGTACGATTTTTGGTGAAAATTACAAATATACCCCCTACGAAACTTCGAATGGTGATTTCAGGCACTAAACTATGTCGGAATGCATTGAAACCAAAGCCATAAGCTTTGTGAGCATGTGATAGACAAGAATACCTCAAAATCCCAATGTACGATTTTTGGTGAAAATTACAACTATACCCCTACGAAACTTCGAATGGTGATTAGAGGCACTAAAAGATGTCGAAAATCATTGAAACCAAAGCCATAAGCTTTGTGAGCATGTGGTAGACAAGAATACATCAAAATCCCAATGTACGATTTTTGGTGAATTACAACTATACCCTACGAAACTTCGAATGGTTATTTAGGCACTAAACGATATCGGATTGCATTGAAACCAAAGCTATAAGCTTTGTGAGCATGTGATAGACAAGAATACCTAAAATCCCAATGTACGATTTTTGGGTAAAAATTACAACTATACCCCTACGAAACTTCGAATGGTGATTTGAGGCACTAAACGATGTCGGAATGCATTGAAACCAAAGCCATAAGCTTTGTGAGCATGTGATAGACAAGAATACCTCAAAATCCCAATGTACGATTTTTGAAGAAAATTACAACTATACCCCTACGAAACTTCGAATGGTGATTAGAGGCACTAAAAGATGTCGGAAATCATTGAAACCAAAGCCATAAGCTTTGTGAGCATGTGATAGACAAGAATACATCAAAATCCCAATGTACGATTTTTGGTGAAAATTACAACTATACCCTACGAAACTTCGAATGGTGATTTAGGCACTAAACGATATCGGATTGCATTGAAACCAAAGCTATAAGCTTTGTGAGCATGTGATAGACAAGAATACCTAAAATCCCAATGTACGATTTTTGGGTAAAAATTACAACTATACCCCTACGAAACTTCGAATGGTGATTTGAGGCACTAAACGATGTCGGAATGCATTGAAACCAAAGCCATAAGCTTTGTGAGCATGTCATAGACAAGAATACCTCAAAATCCCAACGTACGATTTTTGGTGAAAATTACAACTATACCCCTACGAAACTTTGAATGGTGATTTGTGGCACTAAATGATGTCGGAATGCATTGAAACCAAAGCCATAAGCTTTGTGAGCATGTGATAGTCAAGAATACCTCAAAATTCCAATGTACAATTTTTGTTGAAAATTACAACTATACTCCTACGAAACTTCGAATGGTGATTTGAGGCACTAAACGATGTCGGAATGCATTGAAACCAAAGTTAAAAGCTTTGTGAGCATGTGATAGACAAGAATACCTCAAAATCTCAATGTACGATTTTTGGTGAAAATTACAACTATACCCCTACGAAACTTCGAATGGTGATTTGAGGCACTAAACGGTGTCGGAATGCATTGAAACCAAAGCCATAAGCTTTGTGAGCATGTGATAGACAAGAATACTTCAAAATCCCAATGTACTATTTTTGGTGAAAATTACAACTATACCCCTACAAAACTTTGAACGGTGATTTGAGGCACTAAACGATGACGGAATGCATTGAAACCAAAGCGATAAGCTTTGTGAGCTTGTGATAGACAAGAATACCTCAAAATTCCAATGTATGATTTTTGGTGAAAATTACAACTGTATCCCTACGAAACTTCGAATGGTGATTGGAGGCACTAAACGGTGTCGGAATGCATTGAATCCAAACCCATAAGCTTTGTGAGCATGTGATAAACAAGAATACCTCAAAATCCCAATGTACGATTTTTGGTGCAAATTACAAATATACCCCCTACGAAACTTCGAATGGTGATTTCAGGCACTAAACTATGTCGGAATGCATTGAAACCAAAGCCATAAGCTTTGTGAGCATGTGATAGACAAGAATACCTCAAAATCCCAATGTACGATTTTTGGTGAAAATTACAACTATACCCCTACGAAACTTCGAATGGTGATTAGAGGCACTAAAAGATGTCGGAAATCATTGAAACCAAACCCATAAGCTTTGTGAGCATGTGATAGACAAGAATACCTCAAAATTCCAATGTACGATTTTTGGTGAAAATTACAACTATACCCCTACGAAACTTCGAATGGTGATTTGAGGCACTAAACGATGTCGGAATGCATTGAAACCAAAGCCATAAGCTTTGTGAGCATGTCATAGACAAGAATACCTCAAAATCCCAACGTACGATTTTTGGTGAAAATTACAACTATACCCCTACGAAACTTTGAATGGTGATTTGTGGCACTAAATGATGTCGGAATGCATTGAAACCAAAGCCATAAGCTTTGTGAGCATGTGATAGTCAAGAATACCTCAAAATCCCAATGTACAATTTTTGTTGAAAATTACAACTATACTCCTACGAAACTTCGAATGGTGATTTGAGGCACTAAACGATGTCGGAATGCATTGAAACCAAAGTTATAAGCTTTGTGAGCATGTGATAGACAAGAATACCTCAAAATCTCAATGTACGATTTTTGGTGAAAATTACAACTATACCCCTACGAAACTTCGAATGGTGATTTGAGGCACTAAACGGTGTCGGAATGCATTGAAACCAAAGCCATAAGCTTTGTGAGCATGTCATAGACAAGAATACCTCAAAATCAAAATGTACGATTTTTGGTGAAAATTACAACTATACCCCTACGAAACTTCGAATGGTGATTAGAGGCACTAAACGATGTCGGAATGCATTGAAACCAAAGCCATAAGCTTTGTGAGCATGTGATAGACAAGAATACTTCAAAATCCCAATGTACTATTTTTGGTGAAAATTACAACTATAACCCTACAAAACTTTGAACGGTGATTTGAGGCACTAAACGATGACAGAATGCATTGAAACCAAAGCGATAAGCTTTGTGAGCTTGTGATAGACAAGAATACCTCAAAATTCCAATGTATGATTTTTGGTGAAAATTACAACTGTATCCCTACGAAACTTCGAATGGTGATTGGAGGCACTAAACGGTGTCGGAATGCATTGAATCCAAACCCATAAGCTTTGTGAGCATGTGATAAACAAGAATACCTCAAAATCCCAATGTACGATTTTTGGTGCAAATTACAAATATACCCCCTACGAAACTTCGAATGGTGATTTCAGGCACTAAACTATGTCGGAATGCATTGAAACCAAAGCCATAAGCTTTGTGAGCATGTGATAGACAAGAATACCTCAAAATCCCAATGTACGATTTTTGGTGAAAATTACAACTATACCCCTACGAAACTTCGAATGGTGATTAGAGGCACTAAAAAATGTCGGAAATCATTGAAACCAAAGCCATAAGCTTTGTGAGCATGTGATAGACAAGAATACATCAAAATCCCAATGTACGATTTTTGGTGAATTACTACTATACCCTACGAAACTTCGAATGGTGATTTAGGCACTAAACGATATCGGATTGCATTGAAACCAAAGCTATAAGCTTTGTGAGCATGTGATAGACAAGAATACCTAAAATCCCAATGTACGATTTTTGGGTAAAAATTACAACTATACCCCTACGAAACTTCGAATGGTGATTTGAGGCACTAAACGATGTCGGAATGCATTGAAACCAAAGCCATAAGCTTTGTGAGCATGTGATAGACAAGAATACCTCAAAATCCCAATGTACGATTTTTGGTGAAAATTACAACTATACCCCTACGAAACTTCGAATGGTGATTAGAGGCACTAAAAGATGTCGGAAATCATTGAAACCAAACCCATAAGCTTTGTGAGCATGTCATAGACAAGAATACCTCAAAATCAAAATGTACGATTTTTGGTGAAAATTACAACTATACCCCTACGAAACTTCGAATGGTGATTAGAGGCACTAAACGATGTCGGAATGCATTGAAACCAAAGCCATAAGCTTTGTGAGCATGTGATAGACAAGAATACTTCAAAATCCCAATGTACTATTTTTGGTGAAAATTACAACTATAACCCTACAAAACTTTGAACGGTGATTTGAGGCACTAAACGATGACAGAATGCATTGAAACCAAAGCGATAAGCTTTGTGAGCTTGTGATAGACAAGAATACCTCAAAATTCCAATGTATGATTTTTGGTGAAAATTACAACTGTATCCCTACGAAACTTCGAATGGTGATTGGAGGCACTAAACGGTGTCGGAATGCATTGAATCCAAACCCATAAGCTTTGTGAGCATGTGATAAACAAGAATACCTCAAAATCCCAATGTACGATTTTTGGTGCAAATTACAACTATAACCCTACAAAACTTTGAACGGTGATTTGAGGCACTAAACGATGACAGAATGCATTGAAACCAAAGCCATAAGCTTTGTGAGCATGTCATAGACAAGAATACCTCAAAATCCCAACGTACGATTTTTGGTGAAAATTACAACTATACCCCTACGAAACTTTGAATGGTGATTTGTGGCACTAAATGATGTCGGAATGCATTGAAACCAAAGCCATAAGCTTTGTGAGCATGTGATAGTCAAGAATATCTCAAAATCCCAATGTACAATTTTTGTTGAAAATTACAACTATACTCCTACGAAACTTCGAATGGTGATTTGAGGCACTAAACGATGTCGGAATGCATTGAAACCAAAGTTATAAGCTTTGTGAGCATGTGATAGACAAGAATACCTCAAAATCTCAATGTACGATTTTTGGTGAAAATTACAACTATACCTCTACGAAACTTCGAATGGTGATTTGAGGCACTAAACGGTGTCGGAATGCATTGAAACCAAAGCCATAAGCTTTGTGAGCATGTCATAGACAAGAATACCTCAAAATCAAAATGTACGATTTTTGGTGAAAATTACAACTATACCCCTACGAAACTTCGAATGGTGATTAGAGGCACTAAACGATGTCGGAATGCATTGAAACCAAAGCCATAAGCTTTGTGAGCATGTGATAGACAAGAATACTTCAAAATCCCAATGTACTATTTTTGGTGAAAATTACAACTATAACCCTACAAAACTTTGAACGGTGATTTGAGGCACTAAACGATGACAGAATGCATTGAAACCAAAGCGATAAGCTTTGTGAGCTTGTGATAGACAAGAATACCTCAAAATTCCAATGTATGATTTTTGGTGAAAATTACAACTGTATCCCTACGAAACTTCGAATGGTGATTGGAGGCACTAAACGGTGTCGGAATGCATTGAATCCAAACCCATAAGCTTTGTGAGCATGTGATAAACAAGAATACCTCAAAATCCCAATGTACGATTTTTGGTGCAAATTACAAATATACCCCCTACGAAACTTCGAATGGTGATTTCAGGCACTAAACTATGTCGGAATGCATTGAAACCAAAGCCATAAGCTTTGTGAGCATGTGATAGACAAGAATACCTCAAAATCCCAATGTACGATTTTTGGTGAAAATTACAACTATACCCCTACGAAACTTCGAATGGTGATTAGAGGCACTAAAAGATGTCGGAAATCATTGAAACCAAAGCCATAAGCTTTGTGAGCATGTGATAGACAAGAATACATCAAAATCCCAATGTACGATTTTTGGTGAATTACTACTATACCCTACGAAACTTCGAATGGTGATTTAGGCACTAAACGATATCGGATTGCATTGAAACCAAAGCTATAAGCTTTGTGAGCATGTGATAGACAAGAATACCTAAAATCCCAATGTACGATTTTTGGGTAAAAATTACAACTATACCCCTACGAAACTTCGAATGGTGATTTGAGGCACTAAACGATGTCGGAATGCATTGAAACCAAAGCCATAAGCTTTGTGAGCATGTGATAGACAAGAATACCTCAAAATCCCAATGTACGATTTTTGGTGAAAATTACAACTATACCCCTACGAAACTTCGAATGGTGATTAGAGGCACTAAAAGATGTCGGAAATCATTGAAACCAAAGCCATAAGCTTTGTGAGCATGTGATAGACAAGAATACATCAAAATCCCAATGTACGATTTTTGGTGAAAATTACAACTATACCCTACGAAACTTCGAATGGTGATTTAGGCACTAAACGATGTCGGAATGCATTGAAACCAAAGCCATAAGCTTTGTGAGCATGTGATAGACAAGAATACCTCAAAATCCCAATGTACGATTTTTGGTGAAAATTACAACTATACCCCTACGAAACTTCGAATGGTGATTAGAGGCACTAAACGATGTCGGAATGCATTGAAACCAAAGCCATAAGCTTTGTGAGCATGTGATAGACAAGAATACATCAAAATCCCAATGTACGATTTTTGGTGAAAATTACAACTATACCCTACGAAACTTCGAATGGTGATTTAGGCACTAAACGATGTCGGAATGCATTGAAACCAAAGCCATAAGCTTTGTGAGCATGTGATAGACAAGAATACCTCAAAATCCCAATGTACGATTTTTGGTGAAAATTACAACTATACCCCTACGAAACTTCGAATGGTGATTAGAGGCACTAAAAGATGTCGGAAATCATTGAAACCAAAGCCATAAGCTTTGTGAGCATGTGATAGACAAGAATACATCAAAATCCCAATGTACGATTTTTGGTGAAAATTACAACTATACCCTACGAAACTTCGAATGGTGATTTAGGCACTAAACGATATCGGATTGCATTGAAACCAAAGCTATAAGCTTTGTGAGCATGTGATAGACAAGAATACCTAAAATCCCAATGTACGATTTTTGGGTAAAAATTACAACTATACCCCTACGAAACTTCGAATGGTGATTTGAGGCACTAAACGATGTCGGAATGCATTGAAACCAAAGCCATAAGCTTTGTGAGCATGTCATAGACAAGAATACCTCAAAATCCCAACGTACGATTTTTGGTGAAAATTACAACTATACCCCTACGAAACTTTGAATGGTGATTTGTGGCACTAAATGATGTCGGAATGCATTGAAACCAAAGCCATAAGCTTTGTGAGCATGTGATAGTCAAGAATACCTCAAAATCCCAATGTACGATTTTTGGTGAAAATTACAACTATACCCCTTCGAAACTTAGAATGGTGATTTGAGGCACTAAACGATGGCGGAATGCATTAAAACCAAAGCCATAAGCATTGTAAACATGTGATAGACAAGAATACCTCAAAATCCCAATGTACGATTTTTGGTGAAAATTACAACTATACCCCTACGAAACTTCGAATGGTGATTTGAGACACTAAACGATGTCGGAATGCATTGAAATCAAAGCGATAAGCTTTGTGAGCAGATAGACAAGAATACCTCAAAATCCCAATGTACGATTTTTGGTGAAAATTACAATGATACCCCTACGAAACTTCGAATGGTGATTTGAGGCACTAAACGATGTCGGAATGCATTGAAACCAAAGCCATAAGCTTTGTGAGCATGTCATAGACAAGAATACCTCAAAATCAAAATGTACGATTTTTGGTGAAAATTACTACTATACCCCTACGAAACTTCGAATGGTGATTAGAGGCACTAAACGATGTCGGAATGCATTGAAACCAAAGCCATAAGCTTTGTGAACATGTGATAGACAAGAATACTTCAAAATCCCAATGTACTATTTTTGGTGAAAATTACAACTATACCCCTACAAAACTTTGAACGGTGATTTGAGGCACTAAACGATGACGGAATGCATTGAAACCAAAGCGATAAGCTTTGTGAGCTTGTGATAGACAAGAATACCTCAAAATTCCAATGTATGATTTTTGGTGAAAATTACAACTGTATCCCTACGAAACTTCGAATGGTGATTGGAGGCACTAAACGGTGTCGGAATGCATTGAATCCAAACCCATAAGCTTTGTGAGCATGTGATAAACAAGAATACCTCAAAATCCCAATGTACGATTTTTGGTGAAAATTACAAATATACCCCCTACGAAACTTCGAATGGTGATTTCAGGCACTAAACTATGTCGGAATGCATTGAAACCAAAGCCATAAGCTTTGTGAGCATGTGATAGACAAGAATACCTCAAAATTCCAATGTACGATTTTTGGTGAAAATTACAACTATACCCCTACGAAACTTCGAATGGTGATTAGAGGCACTAAAAGATGTCGGAAATCATTGAAACCAAAGCCATAAGCTTTGTGAGCATGTGGTAGACAAGAATACATCAAAATCCCAATGTACGATTTTTGGTGAATTACAACTATACCCTACGAAACTTCGAATGGTGATTTAGGCACTAAACGATATCGGATTGCATTGAAACCAAAGCTATAAGCTTTGTGAGCATGTGATAGACAAGAATACCTAAAATCCCAATGTACGATTTTTGGGTAAAAATTACAACTATACCCCTACGAAACTTCGAATGGTGATTTGAGGCACTAAACGATGTCGGAATGCATTGAAACCAAAGCCATAAGCTTTGTGAGCATGTGATAGACAAGAATACCTCAAAATCCCAATGTACGATTTTTGAAGAAAATTACAACTATACCCCTACGAAACTTCGAATGGTGATTTGAGGCACTAAACGATGTCGGAATGCATTGAAACCAAAGCCATAAGCTTTGTGAGCATGTGATAGACAAGAATACCTCAAAATCCCAATGTACGATTTTTGGTGAAAATTACAACTATACCCTACGAAACTTCGAATGGTGATTTAGGCACTAAACGATATCGGATTGCATTGAAACCAAAGCTATAAGCTTTGTGAGCATGTGATAGACAAGAATACCTCAAAATCTCAATGTACGATTTTTGGTGAAAATTACAACTATACCCCTACGAAACTTCGAATGGTGATTTGAGGCACTAAACGATGGCGGAATGCATTGAAACCAAAGCCATAAGCTTTGTGAGCATGTGATAAACAAGAATACCTCAGAATCCCAATGTACGATTTTTGGTGAAAATTACAACTATACCCCCAACGAAACTTCGAATGGTGATTTGAGGCACTAAACGATGTCGGAATGCATTGAAACCAAAGCCATAAGCTTTGTGAGCATGTCATAGACAAGAATACCTCAAAATCCCAACGTACGATTTTTGGTGAAAATTACAACTATACCCCTACGAAACTTTGAATGGTGATTTGTGGCACTAAATGATGTCGGAATGCATTGAAACCAAAGCCATAAGCTTTGTGAGCATGTGATAGTCAAGAATACCTCAAAATCCCAATGTACAATTTTTGTTGAAAATTACAACTATACTCCTACGAAACTTCGAATGGTGATTTGAGGCACTAAACGATGTCGGAATGCATTGAAACCAAAGTTATAAGCTTTGTGAGCATGTGATAGACAAGAATACCTCAAAATCTCAAAGTACGATTTTTGGTGAAAATTACAACTATACCCCTACGAAACTTCGAATAATGATTTGAGGCACTAAACGGTGTCGTAATGCATTGAAACCAAAGCCATAAGCTTTGTGAGCATGTCATAGACAAGAATACCTCAAAATCAAAATGTACGATTTTTGGTGAAAATTACAACTATACCCCTACGAAATTTCGAATGGTGATTAGAGGCACTAAACAATGTCGGAATGCATTGAAACCAAAGCCATAAGCTTTGTGAGCATGTGATAGACAAGAATACTTCAAAATCCCAATGTACTATTTTTGGTGAAAATTACAACTATACCCCTACAAAACTTTGAACGGTGATTTGAGGCACTAAACGATGACGGAATGCATTGAAACCAAAGCGATAAGCTTTGTGAGCTTGTGATAGACAAGAATATCTCAAAATTCCAATGTATGATTTTTGGTGAAAATTACAACTGTATCCCTACGAAAATTCGAATGGTGATTGGAGGCACTAAACGGTGTCGGAATGCATTGAATCCAAACCCATAAACTTTGTGAGCATGTGATAAACAAGAATACCTCAAAATCCCAATGTACGATTTTTGGTGAATTACAACTATACCCTACGAAACTTCGAATGGTGATTTAGGCACTAAACGATATCGGATTGCATTGAAACCAAAGCTATAAGCTTTGTGAGCATGTGATAGACAAGAATACCTAAAATCCCAATGTACGATTTTTGGGTAAAAATTACAACTATACCCCTACGAAACTTCGAATGGTGATTTGAGGCACTAAACGATGTCGGAATGCATTGAAACCAAAGCCATAAGCTTTGTGAGCATGTGATAGACAAGAATACCTCAAAATCCCAATGTACGATTTTTGGAGAAAATTACAACTATACCCCTACGAAACTTCGAATGGTGATTAGAGGCACTAAAAGATGTCGGAAATCATTGAAACCAAAGCCATAAGCTTTGTGAGCATGTGATAGACAAGAATACATCAAAATCCCAATGTACGATTTTTGGTGAAAATTACAACTATACCCTACGAAACTTCGAAAATGGTGATTTAGGCACTAAACGATATCGGATTGCATTGAAACCAAAGCTATAAGCTTTGTGAGCATGTGATAGACAAGAATACCTAAAATCCCAATGTACGATTTTTGGGTAAAAATTACAACTATACCCCTACGAAACTTCGAATGGTGATTTGAGGCACTAAACGATGTCGGAATGCATTGAAACCAAAGCCATAAGCTTTGTGAGCATGTGATAGACAAGAATACCTCAAAATCCCAATGTACGATTTTTGGTGAAAATTACAACTATACCCCTACGAAACTTCGAATGGTGATTAGAGGCACTAAAAGATGTCGGAAATCATTGAAACCAAAGCCATAAGCTTTGTGAGCATGTGATAGACAAGAATACATCAAAATCCCAATGTACGATTTTTGGTGAAAATTACAACTATACCCTACGAAATTTCGAATGGTGATTTAGGCACTAAACGATATCGGATTGCATTGAAACCAAAGCTATAAGCTTTGTGAGCATGTGATAGACAAGAATACCTAAAATCCCAATGTACGATTTTTGGGTAAAAATTACAACTATACCCCTACGAAACTTCGAATGGTGATTTGAGGCACTAAACGATGTCGGAATGCATTGAAACCAAAGCCATAAGCTTTGTGAGCATGTCATATACAAGAATACCTCAAAATCCCAACGTACGATTTTTGGTGAAAATTACAACTATACTCCTACGAAACTTTGAATGGTGATTTGTGGCACTAAATGATGTCGGAATGCATTGAAACCAAAGCCATAAGCTTTGTGAGCATGTGATAGTCAAGAATACCTCAAAATCCCAATGTACGATTTTTGATGAAAATTACAACTATACCCCTACGAAACTTAGAATGGTGATTTGAGGCACTAAACGATGGCGGAATGCATTAAAACCAAAGCCATAAGCATTGTAAACATGTGATAGACAAGAATACCTCAAAATCCCAATGTACGATTTTTGGTGAAAATTACAACTATACCCCTACGAAACTTCGAATGGTGATTTGAGACACTAAACGATGTCGGAATGCATTGAAATCAAAGCGATAAGCTTTGTGAGCATGTGATAGACAAGAATACCTCAAAATCCCAATGTACGATTTTTGGTGAAAATTACAACGATACCCCTACGAAACTTCGAATGGTGATTTGAGGCACTAAACGATGTCGGAATGCATTTAAACCAAAGCCATAAGCTTTGTGAACATGTGATAGACAAGAATACTTCAAAATCCCAATGTACTATTTTTGGTGAAAATTACAACTATACCCCTACAAAACTTTGAACGGTGATTTGAGGCACTAAACGATGACGGAATGCATTGAAACCAAAGCGATAAGCTTTGTGAGCATGTGATAGACAAGAATACCTCAAAATTCCAATGTATGATTTTTGGTGAAAATTACAACTATACCCCTACGAAACTTCGAATGTTGATTGGAGGCACTAAACGGTGTCGGAATGCATTGAATCCAAACCCATAAGCTTTGTGAGCATGTGATAAACAAGAATACCTCAAAATCCCAATGTACGATTTTTGGTAAAAATTACAAATATACCCCCTACGAAACTTCGAATGGTGATTTCAGGCACTAAACTATGTCGGAATGCATTGAAACCAAAGCCATAAGCTTTGTGAGCATGTGATAGACAAGAATACCTCAAAATCCCAATGTACGATTTTTGGTTGAAAATTACAACTATACCCCTACGAAACTTCGAATGGTGATTGGAGGCACTAAACGATGTCGGAATGCATTGAAACCAAAGCCATAAGCTTTATGAGCATGTGATAGACAAGAATACCTCAAAATTCCAATGTACGATTTTTGGTGAAAATTACAACTATACCCCTACGAAACTTCGAATGGTGATTTGAGGCACTAAACGATGGCGGAATGCATTAAAACCAAAGCCATAAGCATTGTGAGAATGTGATAAACAAGAATACCTCAGAATCCCAATGAACGATTTTTGGTGAAAATTACAACTATACCCCCTACGAAA
This sequence comes from Verbascum thapsus, assembly GCA_963669365.1. Lineage (NCBI taxonomy): Eukaryota > Viridiplantae > Streptophyta > Magnoliopsida > Lamiales > Scrophulariaceae > Verbascum > Verbascum thapsus. The sequence continues at coordinate 9,665,181 of OY770115.1, forward strand.
CTTCGAATGGTGATTTGAGACACTAAACGATGTCGGAATGCATTGAAACCAAAGCCATAAGCTTTGTGAGCATGTGATAGACAAGAATACCTCAAAATTCCAATGTACGATTTTTGGTGAAAATTACAACTATACCCCTACGGAACTTCGAATGGTGATTTGAGGCACTAAACGATGTCGGAATGCATTGAAACCAAAGCCATAAGCTTTATGAGCATGTGATAGACAAGAATACCTCAAAATCCCAATGTACGATTTTTGGTGAAAATTACAACTATACCCCTACGAAACTTCGAATGGTGATTTGAGGCACTAAACGATGGCGGAATGCATTAAAACCAAAGCCATAAGCATTGTGAGAATGTGATAAACAAGAATACCTCAGAATCCCAATGAACGATTTTTGGTGAAAATTACAACTATACCCCCTACGAAACTTCGAATGGTGATTTCAGGCACTAAACGATGTCGGAATGCATTGAAATCAAAGCAATAAGCTCTGTGAGCATGTGATAGACAAGAATACCTCAAAATCCCAATGTACGATTTTTGGTGAAAATTACAACTATACCCCTACGAAACTTAGAATGGTGATTTGAGGCACTAAACGATGGCGGAATGCATTGAAACCAAAGCCATAAGCTTTGTGAGCATGTGATAAACAAGAATACCTCAAAATCCCAATGTACGATTTTTGGTGAAAATTACAACTATACCCCTACGAAACTTCGAATGGTGATTTGAGGCACTAAACGATGTCGGAATGCATTGAAACAAAAGCCATAAGCTTTGTGAGCATGTGATAGACAAGAATACCTCAAAATCCCAATGTACGATTTTTGGTGAAAATTACAACTATACCCCTACGAAACTTCGAATGGTGATTTGAGGCACTAAACGATGGCGGAATGCATTGAAACCAAAGCCATAAGCTTTGTGAGCATGTGATAAACAAGAATACCTCAGAATCCCAATGTACGATTTTTGGTGAAAATTACAACTATACCCCCAACGAAACTTCGAATGGTGATTTGAGGCACTAAATGATGTCGGAATGCATTGAAACCAAAGCCATAAGCTTTGTGAGCATGTGATAGACAAGAATACCTCAAAATTCCAAAGTACGATTTTTGGTGAAAATTACAACTATACCCCTACGAAACTTCGAATGGTGATTTGAGGCACTAAACGATGGCGGAATGCATTAAAACCAAAGCCATAAGCTTTATGAGCATGTGATAGACAAGAATACCTCAAAATCCCAATGTACGATTTTTGGTGAAAATTACAACTATACCCCTACGAAACTTCGAATGGTGATTTGAGGCACTAAACGGTGTCGGAATGCATTTAAACCAAAGCCATAAGCTTTGTGAGCATGTGATAGACAAGAATACCTCAAAATCAAAATGTACGATTTTTGGTGAAAATTACAACTATACCCCTACGAAATTTCGAATGGTGATTTGAGGCACTAACCGATGGCGGAATGCATTGAAACCAAAGCCATAAGCTTTGTGAGCATGTGATAAACAAGAATACCTCAGAATCCCAATGTACGATTTTTGGTGAAAATTACAACTATACCCTCAACGAAACTTCGAATGGTGATTTCAGGCACTAAACGATGTCGGAATGCATTGAAACCAAAGTTATAAGCTTTGTGAGCATGTGATAGACAAGAATACCTCAAAATCTCAATGTACGATTTTTGGTGAAAATTACAACTATACCCCTACGAAACTTCGAATGGTGATTTGAGACACTAAACGATGTCGGAATGCATTGAAATCAAACCGATAAGCTTTGTGAGCATGTGATAGACAAGAATACCTCAAAATCTCAATGTACGATTTTTGGTGAAAATTACAACTATACCCCTACGAAACTTCGAATGGTGATTTGAGGCACTAAACGGTGTCGGAATGCATTGAAACCAAAGCTATAAGCTTTGTGAGCATGTGATAGACAAGAATACCTCAAAATCTCAATGTACGATTTTTGGTGAAAATTACAACTATACCCCTACGAAACTTCGAATGGTGATTTGAGGCACTAAACGATGACGGAATGCATTGAAATCAAAGCGATAAGCTTTGTGAGCATGTGATAAACAAGAATACCTCAAAATCCCAATGTACGATTTTTGGTGAAAATTACAACTATACCCCTACGAAACTTCGAATGGTGATTGGAGGCACTAAACGGTGTCGGAATGCATTGAATCCAAACCCATAAGCTTTGTGAGCATGTGATAAACAAGAATACCTCAAAATCCCAATGTACGATTTTTGGTGAAAATTACAAATATACCCCCTACGAAACTTCGAATGGTGATTTGAGGCACTAAACGATGTCGGAATGCATTGAAACCAAAGCCATAAGCTTTGTGAGCATGTGATAGACAAGAATACAACAAAATCCCAATGTACGATTTTTGGTGAAAATTACAACTATACCCCTACGAAACTTCGAATGGTGATTTGAGGCACTAAACGATGGCGGAATGCATTAAAACCAAAGCCATAAGCTTTATGAGCATGTGATAGACAAGAATACCTCAAAATCCCAATGTACGATTTTTGGTGAAAATTACAACTATACCCCTACGAAACTTCGAATGGTGATTTGAGGCACTAAACGGTGTCGGAATGCATTGAAACCAAAGCCATAAGCTTTGTGAGCATGTCATAGACAAGAATACCTCAAAATCAAAATGTACGATTTTTGGTGAAAATTACAACTATACCCCTACGAAACTTCGAATGGTGATTTGAGGCACTAACCGATGGCGGAATGCATTGAAACCAAAGCCATAAGCTTTGTGAGCATGTGATAAACAAGAATACCTCAGAATCCCAATGTACGATTTTTGGTGAAAATTACAACTATACCCCCAACGAAACTTCGAATGGTGATTTGAGGCACTAAACGATGTCGGAATGCATTGAAACCAAAGTTATAAGCTTTGTGAGCATGTGATAGACAAGAATACCTCAAAATCTCAATGTACGATTTTTGGTGAAAATTACAACTATACCCCTACGAAACTTCGAATGGTGATTTGAGGCACTAAACGGTTTCGGAATGCATTGAAACCAAAGCCATAAGCTTTGTGAGCATGTCATAGACAAGAATACCTCAAAATCAAAATGTACGATTTTTGGTGAAAATTACAACTATACCCCTACAAAACTTTGAACGGTGATTTGAGGCACTAAACGATGACGGAATGCATTGAAACCAAAGCGATAAGCTTTGTGAGCATGTGATAGACAAGAATACCTCATAATTCCAATGTATGATTTTTGGTGAAAATTACAACTATACCCCTACGAAACTTCGAATGGTGATTGGAGGCACTAAACGGTGTCGGAATGCATTGAATCCAAACCCATAAGCTTTGTGAGCATGTGATAAACAAGAATACCTCAAAATCCCAATGTACGATTTTTGGTGAAAATTACAAATATACCCCCTACGAAACTTCGAATGGTGATTTGAGGCACTAAACGATGGCGGAATGCATTAAAACCAAAGCCATAAGCATTGTAAACATGTGATAGACAAGAATACCTCAAAATCCCAATGTACGATTTTTGGTGAAAATTACAACTATACCCCTACGAAACTTCGAATGGTGATTTGAGACACTAAACGATGTCGGAATGCATTGAAATCAAAGCGATAAGCTTTGTGAGCATGTGATAGACAAGAATACCTCAAAATCCCAATGTACGATTTTTGGTGAAAATTACAACGATACCCCTACGAAACTTCGAATGGTGATTTGAGGCACTAAACGGTGTCGGAATGCATTGAAACCAAAGCCATAAGCTTTTTGAGCATGTGATAAACAAGAATACCTCAGAATCCCAATGTACGATTTTTGGTGAAAATTACAACCATACCCCCAACGAAACTTCGAATGGTGATTTGAGGCACTAAACGATGTCGGAATGCATTGAAACCAAAGCCATAAGCTTTGTGAGCATGTGATAGACAAGAATACCTCAAAATTCCAATGTACGATTTTTGGTGAAAATTACAACTATACCCCTACGGAACTTCGAATGGTGATTTGAGGCACTAAACGATGTCGGAATGCATTGAAACCAAAGCCATAAGCTTTATGAGCATGTGATAGACAAGAATACCTCAAAATCCCAATGTACGATTTTTGGTGAAAATTACAACTATACCCCTACGAAACTTCGAATGGTGATTTGAGGCACTAAACGATGGCGGAATGCATTAAAACCAAAGCCATAAGCATTGTGAGAATGTGATAAACAAGAATACCTCAGAATCCCAATGAACGATTTTTGGTGAAAATTACAACTATACCCCCTACGAAACTTCGAATGGTGATTTCAGGCACTAAACGATGTCGGAATGCATTGAAATCAAAGCAATAAGCTTTGTGAGCATGTGATAGACAAGAATACCTCAAAATCCCAATGTACGATTTTTGGTGAAAATTACAACTATACCCCTACGAAACTTAGAATGGTGATTTGAGGCACTAAACGATGGCGGAATGCATTAAAACCAAAGCCATAAGCATTGTAAACATGTGATAGACAAGAATACCTCAAAATCCCAATGTACGATTTTTGGTGAAAATTACAACTATACCCCTACGAAACTTCGAATGGTGATTTGAGACACTAAACGATGTCGGAATGCATTGAAATCAAACCGATAAGCTTTGTGAGCATGTGATAGACAAGAATACCTCAAAATCTCAATGTACGATTTTTGGTGAAAATTACAACTATACCCCTACGAAACTTCGAATGGTGATTTGAGGCACTAAACGGTGTCGGAATGCATTGAAACCAAAGCTATAAGCTTTGTGAGCATGTGATAGACAAGAATACCTCAAAATCTCAATGTACGATTTTTGGTGAAAATTACAACTATACCCCTACGAAACTTCGAATGGTGATTTGAGACACTAAACGATGTCGGAATGCATTGAAATCAAAGCGATAAGCTTTGTGAGCATGTGATAAACAAGAATACCTCAAAATCCCAATGTACGATTTTTGGTGAAAATTACAACTATACCCCTACGAAACTTCGAATGGTGATTTGAGGCACTAAACGATGGCGGAATGCATTGAAACCAAAGCCATAAGCTTTGTGAGCATGTGATAAACAAGAATACCTCAGAATCCCAATGTACGATTTTTGGTGAAAATTACAACTATACCCCCAACGAAACTTCGAATGGTGATTTGAGGCACTAAACGATGTCGGAATGCATTGAAACCAAAGCCATAAGCTTTGTGAGCATGTGATAGACAAGAATACCTCAAAATTCCAATGTACGATTTTTGGTGAAAATTACAACTATACCCCTACGAAACTTCGAATGGTGATTTGAGGCACTAAACGATGGCGGAATGCATTAAAACCAAAGCCATAAGCTTTATGAGCATGTGATAGACAAGAATACCTCAAAATCCCAATGTACGATTTTTGGTGAAAATTACAACTATACCCCTACGAAACTTCGAATGGTGATTTGAGGCACTAAACGGTGTCGGAATGCATTGAAACCAAAGCCATAAGCTTTGTGAGCATGTCATAGACAAGAATACCTCAAAATCAAAATGTACGATTTTTGGTGAAAATTACAACTATACCCCTACGAAACTTCGAATGGTGATTTGAGGCACTAACCGATGGCGGAATGCATTGAAACCAAAGCCATAAGCTTTGTGAGCATGTGATAAACAAGAATACCTCAGAATCCCAATGTACGATTTTTGGTGAAAATTACAACTATACCCCCAACGAAACTTCGAATGGTGATTTGAGGCACTAAACGATGTCGGAATGCATTGAAACCAAAGTTATAAGCTTTGTGAGCATGTGATAGACAAGAATACCTCAAAATCTCAATGTACGATTTTTGGTGAAAATTACAACTATACCCCTACGAAACTTCGAATGGTGATTTGAGGCACTAAACGGTTTCGGAATGCATTGAAACCAAAGCCATAAGCTTTGTGAGCATGTCATAGACAAGAATACCTCAAAATCAAAATGTACGATTTTTGGTGAAAATTACAACTATACCCCTACAAAACTTTGAACGGTGATTTGAGGCACTAAACGATGACGGAATGCATTGAAACCAAAGCGATAAGCTTTGTGAGCATGTGATAGACAAGAATACCTCATAATTCCAATGTATGATTTTTGGTGAAAATTACAACTATACCCCTACGAAACTTCGAATGGTGATTGGAGGCACTAAACGGTGTCGGAATGCATTGAATCCAAACCCATAAGCTTTGTGAGCATGTGATAAACAAGAATACCTCAAAATCCCAATGTACGATTTTTGGTGAAAATTACAAATATACCCCCTACGAAACTTCGAATGGTGATTTCAGGCACTAAACTATGTCGGAATGCATTGAAACCAAAGCCATAAGCTTTGTGAGCATGTGATAGACAAGAATACCTCAAAATCCCAATGTACGATTTTTGGTGAAAATTACAACTATACCCCTACGAAACTTCGAATGGTGATTAGAGGCACTAAAAGATGTCGGAAATCATTGAAACCAAAGGCATAAGCTTTGTGAGCATGTGATAGACAAGAATACAACAAAATCCCAATGTACGATTTTTGGTGAAAATTACAACTATACCCTACGAAACTTCGAATGGTGATTTAGGCACTAAACGATATCGGATTGCATTGAAACCAAAGCTATAAGCTTTGTGAGCATGTGATAGACAAGAATACCTAAAATCCCAATGTACGATTTTTGGGTAAAAATTACAACTATACCCCTACGAAACTTCGAATGGTGATTTGAGGCACTAAACGATGTCGGAATGCATTGAAACCAAAGCCATAAGCTTTGTAAGCATGTGATAGACAAGAATACCTCAAAATCTCAATGTACGATTTTTGGTGAAAATTACAACTATACCCCCTGTGAAACTTCGAATGGTGATTTGAGGCACTAAACGATGGCGGAATGCATTGAAATCAAAGCGATAAGCTTTGTGAGCATGTGATAGACAAGAATACCTCAAAATTCCAATGTATGATTTTTGGTGAAAATTACAACTATACCCCTACGAAACTTCGAATGGTGATTGGAGGCACTAAACGGTGTCAGAATGCATTGAATCCAAACCCATAAGCTTTGTGAGCATGTGATAAACAAGAATACCTCAAAATCCCAATGTACGATTTTTGGTGAAAATTACAAATATACCCCCTACGAAACTTCGAATGGTGATTTCAGGCACTAAACTATGTCGGAATGCATTGAAATCAAAGCCATAAGCTTTGTGAGCATGTGATAGACAAGAATACCTCAAAATCCCAATGTACGATTTTTGGTGAAAATTACAACTATACCCCTACGAAACTTCGAATGGTGATTAGAGGCAGTAAAAGATGTCGGAAATCATTGAAACCAAAGCCATAAGCTTTGTGAGCATGTGATAGACAAGAATACAACAAAATCCCAATGTACGATTTTTGGTGAAAATTACAACTATACCCCCAACGAAACTTCGAATGGTGATTTGAGGCACTAAACGATGTCGAAATGCATTGAAACCAAAGCCATAAGCTTTGTGAGCATGTGATAGACAAGAATACCTCAAAATTCCAATGTACGATTTTTGGTGAAAATTACAACTATACCCCTACGAAACTTCGAATGGTGATTTGAGGCACTAAACGATGGCGGAATGCATTAAAACCAAAGCCATAAGCTTTTTGAGCATGTGATAGACAAGAATACCTCAAAATCCCAATGTACGATTTTTGGTGAAAATTACAACTATACCCCTACGAAACTTCGAATGGTGATTTGAGGCACTAAACGGTGTCGGAATGCATTGAAACCAAAGCCATAAGCTTTGTGAGCATGTCATAGACAAGAATACCTCAAAATCAAAATGTACGATTTTTGGTGAAAATTACAACTATACCCCTACGAAACTTCGAATGGTGATTTGAGGCACTAACCGATGGCGGAATGCATTGAAACCAAAGCCATAAGCTTTGTGAGCATGTGATAAACAAGAATACCTCAGAATCCCAATGTACGATTTTTGGTGAAAATTACAACTATACCCCCAACGAAACTTCGAATGGTGATTTGAGGCACTAAACGATGTCGGAATGCATTGAAACCAAAGTTATAAGCTTTGTGAGCATGTGATAGACAAGAATACCTCAAAATCTCAATGTACGATTTTTGGTGAAAATTACAACTATACCCCTACGAAACTTCGAATGGTGATTTGAGGCACTAAACGGTTTCGGAATGCATTGAAACCAAAGCCATAAGCTTTGTGAGCATGTCATAGACAAGAATACCTCAAAATCAAAATGTACGATTTTTGGTGAAAATTACAACTATACCCCTACAAAACTTTGAACGGTGATTTGAGGCACTAAACGATGACGGAATGCATTGAAACCAAAGCGATAAGCTTTGTGAGCATGTGATAGACAAGAATACCTCAAAATTCCAATGTATGATTTTTGGTGAAAATTACAACTATACCCCTACGAAACTTCGAATGGTGATTGGAGGCACTAAACGGTGTCGGAATGCATTGAATCCAAACCCATAAGCTTTGTGAGCATGTGATAAACAAGAATACCTCAAAATCCCAATGTACGATTTTTGGTGAAAATTACAAATATACCCCCTACGAAACTTCGAATGGTGATTTCAGGCACTAAACTATGTCGGAATGCATTGAAACCAAAGCCATAAGCTTTGTGAGCATGTGATAGACAAGAATACCTCAAAATCCCAATGTACGATTTTTGGTGAAAATTACAACTATACCCCTACGAAACTTCGAATGGTGATTAGAGGCACTAAAAGATGTCGGAAATCATTGAAACCAAAGGCATAAGCTTTGTGAGCATGTGATAGACAAGAATACAACAAAATCCCAATGTACGATTTTTGGTGAAAATTACAACTATACCCTACGAAACTTCGAATGGTGATTTAGGCACTAAACGATATCGGATTGCATTGAAACCAAAGCTATAAGCTTTGTGAGCATGTGATAGACAAGAATACCTAAAATCCCAATGTACGATTTTTGGGTAAAAATTACAACTATACCCCTACGAAACTTCGAATGGTGATTTGAGGCACTAAACGATGTCGGAATGCATTGAAACCAAAGCCATAAGCTTTGTAAGCATGTGATAGACAAGAATACCTCAAAATCTCAATGTACGATTTTTGGTGAAAATTACAACTATACCCCCTGCGAAACTTCGAATGGTGATTTGAGGCACTAAACGATGGCGGAATGCATTGAAATCAAAGCGATAAGCTTTGTGAGCATGTGATAGACAAGAATACCTCAAAATTCCAATGTATGATTTTTGGTGAAAATTACAACTATACCCCTACGAAACTTCGAATGGTGATTGGAGGCACTAAACGGTGTCGGAATGCATTGAATCCAAACCCATAAGCTTTGTGAGCATGTGATAAACAAGAATACCTCAAAATCCCAATGTACGATTTTTGGTGAAAATTACAAATATACCCCCTACGAAACTTCGAATGGTGATTTCAGGCACTAAACTATGTCGGAATGCATTGAAATCAAAGCCATAAGCTTTGTGAGCATGTGATAGACAAGAATACCTCAAAATCCCAATGTACGATTTTTGGTGAAAATTACAACTATACCCCTACGAAACTTCGAATGGTGATTAGAGGCAGTAAAAGATGTCGGAAATCATTGAAACCAAAGCCATAAGCTTTGTGAGCATGTGATAGACAAGAATACAACAAAATCCCAATGTACGATTTTTGGTGAAAATTACAACTATACCCTACGAAACTTCGAATGGTGATTTAGGCACTAAACGATATCGGATTGCATTGAAACCAATGCTATAAGCTTTGTGAGCATGTGATAGACAAGAATACCTAAAATCCCAATGTACGATTTTTGGGTAAAAATTACAACTATACCCCTACGAAACTTCGAATGGTGATTTGAGGCACTAAACGATGTCGGAATGCATTGAAACCAAAGCCATAAGCTTTGTGAGCATGTGATAGACAAGAATACCTCAAAATCTCAATGTACGATTTTTGGTGAAAATTACAACTATACCCCCTGCGAAACTTCGAATGGTGATTTGAGGCACTAAACGATGGCGGAATGCATTGAAATCAAAGCGATAAGCTTTGTGAGCATGTTATAAACGAGAATACCTCAAAATCCCAATGAACGATTTTTGGTGAAAATTACAACGATACCCCTACGAAACTTAGAATGGTGATTTGAGGCACTAAACGATGGCGGAATGCATTAAAACCAAAGCCATAAGCATTGTAAACATGTGATAGACAAGAATACCTCAAAATCCCAATGTACGATTTTTGGTGAAAATTACAACTATACCCCTACGAAACTTCGAATGGTGATTTGAGACACTAAACGATGTCGGAATGCATTGAAATCAAAGCGATAAGCTTTGTGAGCATGTGATAGACAAGAATACCTCAAAATCCCAATGTACGATTTTGGGTGAAAATTACAACGATACCCCTACGAAACTTCGAATGGTGATTTGAGGCACTAAACGGTGTCGGAATGCATTGAAACCAAAGCCATAAGCTTTGTGAGCATGTCATAGACAAGAATACCTCAAAATCAAAATGTACGATTTTTGGTGAAAATTACAACTATACCCCTACGAAACTTCGAATGGTGATTTGAGGCACTAACCGATGGCGGAATGCATTGAAACCAAAGCCATAAGCTTTGTGAGCATGTGATAAACAAGAATACCTCAGAATCCCAATGTACGATTTTTGGTGAAAATTACAACTATACCCCCAACGAAACTTCGAATGGTGATTTGAGGCACTAAACGATGTCGGAATGCATTGAAACCAAAGTTATAAGCTTTGTGAGCATGTGATAGACAAGAATACCTCAAAATCTCAATGTACGATTTTTTGTGAAAATTACAACTATACCCCTACGAAACTTCGAATGGTGATTTGAGGCACTAAACGGTGTCGGAATGCATTGAAACCAAAGCCATAAGCTTTGTGAGCATGTCATAGACAAGAATACCTCAAAATCAAAATGTACGATTTTTGGTAAAAATTACAACTATACCCCTACGAAACTTCGAATGGTGATTTGAGGCACTAAACGGTTTCGGAATGCATTGAAACCAAAGCCATAAGCTTTGTGAGCATGTCATAGACAAGAATACCTCAAAATCAAAATGTACGATTTTTGGTGAAAATTACAACTATACCCCTACAAAACTTTGAACGGTGATTTGAGGCACTAAACGATGACGGAATGCATTGAAACCAAAGCGATAAGCTTTGTGAGCATGTGATAGACAAGAATACCTCAAAATTCCAATGTATGATTTTTGGTGAAAATTACAACTATACCCCTACGAAACTTCGAATGGTGATTGGAGGCACTAAACGGTGTCGGAATGCATTGAATCCAAACCCATAAGCTTTGTGAGCATGTGATAAACAAGAATACCTCAAAATCCCAATGTACGATTTTTGGTGAAAATTACAAATATACCCCCTACGAAACTTCGAATGGTGATTTCAGGCACTAAACTATGTCGGAATGCATTGAAACCAAAGCCATAAGCTTTGTGAGCATGTGATAGACAAGAATACCTCAAAATCCCAATGTACGATTTTTGGTGAAAATTACAACTATACCCCTACGAAACTTCGAATGGTGATTAGAGGCACTAAAAGATGTCGGAAATCATTGAAACCAAAGCCATAAACTTTGTGAGCATGTGATAGACAAGAATACAACAAAATCCCAATGTACGATTTTTGGTGAAAATTACAACTATACCCTACGAAACTTCGAATGGTGATTTAGGCACTAAACGATATCGGATTGCATTGAAACCAATGCTATTAGCTTTGTGAGCATGTGATAGACAAGAATACCTAAAATCCCAATGTACGATTTTTGGGTAAAAATTACAACTATACCCCTACGAAACTTCGAATGGTGATTTGAGGCACTAAACGATGTCGGAATGCATTGAAACCAAAGCCATAAGCTTTGTGAGCATGTGATAGACAAGAATACCTCAAAATCTCAATGTACGATTTTTGGTGAAAATTACAACTATACCCCCTACGAAACTTCGAATGGTGATTTGAGGCACTAAACGATGGCGGAATGCATTAAAACCAAAGCCATAAGCTTTGTGAGAATGTGATAAACAAGAATACCTCAGAATCCCAATGAACGATTTTTGGTGAAAATTACAACTATACCCCCTGTGAAACTTCGAATGGTGATTTGAGGCACTAAACGATGGCGGAATGCATTGAAATCAAAGCGATAAGCTTTGTGAGCATGTGATAGACAAGAATACCTCAAAATTCCAATGTATGATTTTTGGTGAAAATTACAACTATACCCCTACGAAACTTCGAATGGTGATTGGAGGCACTAAACGGTGTCAGAATGCATTGAATCCAAACCCATAAGCTTTGTGAGCATGTGATAAACAAGAATACCTCAAAATCCCAATGTACGATTTTTGGTGAAAATTACAACTATACCCCCTGCGAAACTTCGAATGGTGATTTGAGGCACTAAACGATGGCGGAATGCATTGAAATCAAAGCGATAAGCTTTGTGAGCATGTTATAAACGAGAATACCTCAAAATCCCAATGTACGATTTTTGGTGAAAATTACAACTATACCCCCTACGAAACTTCGAATGGTGATTTGAGGCACTAAACGATGGCGGAATGCATTAAAACCAAAGCCATAAGCTTTGTGAGAATGTGATAAACAAGAATACCTCAGAATCCCAATGAACGATTTTTGGTGAAAATTACAACTATACCCCCTACGAAACTTCGAATGGTGATTTTAGGCACTAAACGATGTCGGAATGCATTGAAATCAAAACAATAAGCTTTGTGAGCATGTGATAGACAAGAATACCTCAAAATCCCAATGTACGATTTTTGGTGAAAATTACAACTATACCCCTACGAAACTTAGAATGGTGATTTGAGGCACTAAACGATGGCGGAATGCATTAAAACCAAAGCCATAAGCATTGTAAACATGTGATAGACAAGAATACCTCAAAATCCCAATGTACGATTTTTGGTGAAAATTACAACTATACCCCTACGAAACTTCGAATGGTGATTTGAGACACTAAACGATGTCGGAATGCATTGAAATCAAAGCGATAAGCTTTGTGAGCATGTGATAGACAAGAATACCTCAAAATCCCAATGTACAATTTTTGGTGAAAATTACAACGATACCCCTACGAAACTTCAAATGGTGATTTGAGGCACTAAACGGTGTCGGAATGCATTGAAACCAAAGCCATAAGCTTTGTGAGCATGTGATAAACAAGAATACCTCAGAATCCCAATGTACGATTTTTGGTGAAAATTACAACCATACCCCCAACGAAACTTCGAATGGTGATTTGAGGCACTAAACGATGTCGGAATGCATTGAAACCAAAGCCATAAGCTTTGTGAGCATGTGATAGACAAGAATACCTCAAAATTCCAATGTACGATTTTTGGTGAAAATTACAACTATACCCCTACGGAACTTCGAATGGTGATTTGAGGCACTAAACGATGTCGGAATGCATTGAAACCAAAGCCATAAGCTTTATGAGCATGTGATAGACAAGAATACCTCAAAATCCCAATGTACGATTTTTGGTGAAAATTACAACTATACCCCTACGAAACTTCGAATGGTGATTTGAGGCACTAAACGATGGCGGAATGCATTAAAACCAAAGCCATAAGCATTGTGAGAATGTGATAAACAAGAATACCTCAGAATCCCAATGAACGATTTTTGGTGAAAATTACAACTATACCCCCTACGAAACTTCGAATGGTGATTTCAGGCACTAAACGATGTCGGAATGCATTGAAATCAAAGCAATAAGCTTTGTGAGCATGTGATAGACAAGAATACCTCAAAATCCCAATGTACGATTTTTGGTGAAAATTACAACTATACCCCTATGAAACTTAGAATGGTGATTTGAGGCACTAAACGATGGCGGAATGCATTAAAACCAAAGCCATAAGCATTGTAAACATGTGATAGACAAGAATACCTCAAAATCCCAATGTACGATTTTTGGTGAAAATTACAACTATACCCCTACGAAACTTCGAATGGTGATTTGAGGCACTAACCGATGGCGGAATGCATTGAAACCAAAGCCATAAGCTTTGTGAGCATGTGATAAACAAGAATACCTCAGAATCCCAATGTACGATTTTTGGTGAAAATTACAACTATACCCCCAACGAAACTTCGAATGGTGATTTGAGGCACTAAACGATGTCGGAATGCATTGAAACCAAAGTTATAAGCTTTGTGAGCATGTGATAGACAAGAATACCTCAAAATCTCAATGTACGATTTTTGGTGAAAATTACAACTATACCCCTACGAAACTTCGAATGGTGATTTGAGGCACTAAACGGTGTCGGAATGCATTGAAACCAAAGCCATAAGCTTTGTGAGCATGTCATAGACAAGAATACCTCAAAATCAAAATGTACGATTTTTGGTGAAAATTACAACTATACTCCTACGAAACTTCGAATGGTGATTTGAGGCACTAAACGGTTTCGGAATGCATTGAAACCAAAGCCATAAGCTTTGTGAGCATGTCATAGACAAGAATACCTCAAAATCAAAATGTACGATTTTTGGTGAAAATTACAACTATACCCCTACAAAACTTTGAACGGTGATTTGAGGCACTAAACGATGACGGAATGCATTGAAACCAAAGCGATAAGCTTTGTGAGCATGTGATAGACAAGAATACCTCAAAATTCCAATGTATGATTTTTGGTGAAAATTACAACTATACCCCTACGAAACTTCGAATGGTGATTGGAGGCACTAAACGGTGTCGGAATGCATTGAATCCAAACCCATAAGCTTTGTTAGCATGTGATAAACAAGAATACCTCAAAATCCCAATGTACGATTTTTGGTGAAAATTACAAATATACCCCCTACGAAACTTCGAATGGTGATTTCAGGCACTAAACTATGTCGGAATGCATTGAAACCAAAGCCATAAGCTTTGTGAGCATGTGATAGACAAGAATACCTCAAAATCCCAATGTACGATTTTTGGTGAAAATTACAACTATACCCCTACGAAACTTCGAATGGTGATTAGAGGCACTAAAAGATGTCGGAAATCATTGAAACCAAAGCCATAAGCTTTGTGAGCATGTGATAGACAAGAATACAACAAAATCCCAATGTACGATTTTTGGTGAAAATTACAACTATACCCTACGAAACTTCGAATGGTGATTTAGGCACTAAACGATATCGGATTGCATTGAAACCAATGCTATAAGCTTTGTGAGCATGTGATAGACAAGAATACCTAAAATCCCAATGTACGATTTTTGGGTAAAAATTACAACTATACCCCTACGAAACTTCGAATGGTGATTTGAGGCACTAAACGATGTCGGAATGCATTGAAACCAAAGCCATAAGCTTTGTGAGCATGTGATAGACAAGAATACCTCAAAATCTCAATGTACGATTTTTGGTGAAAATTACAACTATACCCCCTGCGAAACTTCGAATGGTGATTTGAGGCACTAAACGATGGCGGAATGCATTGAAATCAAAGCGATAAGCTTTGTGAGCATGTTATAAACGAGAATACCTCAAAATCCCAATGTACGATTTTTGGTGAAAATTACAACTATACCCCCTACGAAACTTCGAATGGTGATTTGAGGCACTAAACGATGGCGGAATGCATTAAAACCAAAGCCATAAGCTTTGTGAGAATGTGATAAACAAGAATACCTCAGAATCCCAATGAACGATTTTTGGTGAAAATTACAACTATACCCCCTACGAAACTTCGAATGGTGATTTCAGGCACTAAACGATGTCGGAATGCATTGAAATCAAAACAATAAGCTTTGTGAGCATGTGATAGACAAGAATACCTCAAAATCCCAATGTACGATTTTTGGTGAAAATTACAACTATACCCCTACGAAACTTAGAATGGTGATTTGAGGCACTAAACGATGGCGGAATGCATTAAAACCAAAGCCATAAGCATTGTAAACATGTGATAGACAAGAATACCTCAAAATCCCAATGTACGATTTTTGGTGAAAATTACAACTATACCCCTACGAAACTTCGAATGGTGATTTGAGGCACTAACCGATGGCGGAATGCATTGAAACCAAAGCCATAAGCTTTATGAGCATGTGATAAACAAGAATACCTCAGAATCCCAATGTACGATTTTTGGTGAAAATTACAACTATACCCCCAACGAAACTTCGAATGGTGATTTGAGGCACTAAACTATGTCGGAATGCATTGAAACCAAAGCCATAAGCTTTGTGAGCATGTGATAGACAAGAATACCTCAAAATCCCAATGTACGATTTTTGGTGAAAATTACAACTATACCCCTACGAAACTTCGAATGGTGATTAGAGGCACTAAAAGATGTCGGAAATCATTGAAACCAAAGCCATAAGCTTTGTGAGCATGTGATAGACAAGAATACAACAAAATCCCAATGTACGATTTTTGGTGAAAATTACAACTATACCCTACGAAACTTCGAATGGTGATTTAGGCACTAAACGATATCGGATTGCATTGAAACCAATGCTATAAGCTTTGTGAGCATGTGATAGACAAGAATACCTAAAATCCCAATGTACGATTTTTGGGTAAAAATTACAACTATACCCCTACGAAACATCGAATGGTGATTTGAGGCACTAAACGATGTCGGAATGCATTGAAACCAAAGCCATAAGCTTTGTGAGCATGTGATAGACAAGAATACCTCAAAATCTCAATGTACGATTTTTGGTGAAAATTACAACTATACCCCCTGCGAAACTTCGAATGGTGATTTGAGGCACTAAACGATGGCGGAATGCATTGAAATCAAAGCGATAAGCTTTGTGAGCATGTTATAAACGAGAATACCTCAAAATCCCAATGTACGATTTTTGGTGAAAATTACAACTATACCCCCTACGAAACTTCGAATGGTGATTTGAGGCACTAAACGATGGCGGAATGCATTAAAACCAAAGCCATAAGCTTTGTGAGAATGTGATAAACAAGAATACCTCAGAATCCCAATGAACGATTTTTGGTGAAAATTACAACTATACCCCCTACGAAACTTCGAATGGTGATTTCAGGCACTAAACGATGTCGGAATGCATTGAAATCAAAACAATAAGCTTTGTGAGCATGTGATAGACAAGAATACCTCAAAATCCCAATGTACGATTTTTGGTGAAAATTACAACTATACCCCTACGAAACTTAGAATGGTGATTTGAGGCACTAAACGATGGCGGAATGCATTAAAACCAAAGCCATAAGCATTGTAAACATGTGATAGACAAGAATACCTCAAAATCCCAATGTACGATTTTTGGTGAAAATTACAACTATACCCCTACGAAACTTCGAATGGTGATTTGAGGCACTAACCGATGGCGGAATGCATTGAAACCAAAGCCATAAGCTTTGTGAGCATGTGATAAACAAGAATACCTCAGAATCCCAATGTACGATTTTTGGTGAAAATTACAACTATACCCCCAACGAAACTTCGAATGGTGATTTGAGGCACTAAACGATGTCGGAATGCATTGAAACCAAAGTTATAAGCTTTGTGAGCATGTGATAGACAAGAATACCTCAAAATCTCAATGTACGATTTTTGGTGAAAATTACAACTATACCCCTACGAAACTTCGAATGGTGATTTGAGGCACTAAACGGTGTCGGAATGCATTGAAACCAAAGCCATAAGCTTTGTGAGCATGTCATAGACAAGAATACCTCAAAATCAAAATGTACGATTTTTGGTGAAAATTACAACTATACTCCTACGAAACTTCGAATGGTGATTGGAGGCACTAAACGGTGTCGGAATGCATTGAATCCAAACCCATAAGCTTTGTTAGCATGTGATAAACAAGAATACCTCAAAATCCCAATGTACGATTTTTGGTGAAAATTACAAATATACCCCCTACGAAACTTCGAATGGTGATTTCAGGCACTAAACTATGTCGGAATGCATTGAAACCAAAGCCATAAGCTTTGTGAGCATGTGATAGACAAGAATACCTCAAAATCCCAATGTACAATTTTGGTGAAAATTACAACTATACCCCTACGAAACTTCGAATGGTGATTAGAGGCACTAAAAGATGTCGGAAATCATTGAAACCAAAGCCATAAGCTTTGTGAGCATGTGATAGACAAGAATACAACAAAATCCCAATGTACGATTTTTGGTGAAAATTACAACTATACCCTACGAAACTTCGAATGGTGATTTAGGCACTAAACGATATCGGATTGCATTGAAACCAATGCTATAAGCTTTGTGAGCATGTGATAGACAAGAATACCTAAAATCCCAATGTACGATTTTTGGGTAAAAATTACAACTATACCCCTACGAAACTTCGAATGGTGATTTGAGGCACTAAACGATGTCGGAATGCATTGAAACCAAAGCCATAAGCTTTGTGAGCATGTGATAGACAAGAATACCTCAAAATCTCAATGTACGATTTTTGGTGAAAATTACAACTATACCCCCTGCGAAACTTCGAATGGTGATTTGAGGCACTAAACGATGGCGGAATGCATTGAAATCAAAGCGATAAGCTTTGTGAGCATGTTATAAACGAGAATACCTCAAAATCCCAATGTACGATTTTTGGTGAAAATTACAACTATACCCCCTACGAAACTTCGAATGGTGATTTGAGGCACTAAACGATGGCGGAATGCATTAAAACCAAAGCCATAAGCTTTGTGAGAATGTGATAAACAAGAATACCTCAGAATCCCAATGAACGATTTTTGGTGAAAATTACAACTATACCCCCTACGAAACTTCGAATGGTGATTTCAGGCACTAAACGATGTCGGAATGCATTGAAATCAAAACAATAAGCTTTGTGAGCATGTGATAGACAAGAATACCTCAAAATCCCAATGTACGATTTTTGGTGAAAATTACAACTATACCCCTACGAAACTTAGAATGGTGATTTGAGGCACTAAACGATGGCGGAATGCATTAAAACCAAAGCCATAAGCATTGTAAACATGTGATAGACAAGAATACCTCAAAATCCCAATGTACGATTTTTGGTGAAAATTACAACTATACCCCTACGAAACTTCGAATGGTGATTTGAGGCACTAACCGATGGCGGAATGCATTGAAACCAAAGCCATAAGCTTTGTGAGCATGTGATAAACAAGAATACCTCAGAATCCCAATGTACGATTTTTGGTGAAAATTACAACTATACCCCCAACGAAACTTCGAATGGTGATTTGAGGCACTAAACGATGTCGGAATGCATTGAAACCAAAGTTATAAGCTTTGTGAGCATGTGATAGACAAGAATACCTCAAAATCTCAATGTACGATTTTTGGTGAAAATTACAACTATACCCCTACGAAACTTCGAATGGTGATTTGAGGCACTAAACGGTGTCGGAATGCATTGAAACCAAAGCCATAAGCTTTGTGAGCATGTCATAGACAAGAATACCTCAAAATCAAAATGTACGATTTTTGGTGAAAATTACAACTATACTCCTACGAAACTTCGAATGGTGATTTGAGGCACTAAACGGTTTCGGAATGCATTGAAACCAAAGCCATAAGCTTTGTGAGCATGTCATAGACAAGAATACCTCAAAATCAAAATGTACGATTTTTGGTGAAAATTACAACTATACCCCTACAAAACTTTGAACGGTGATTTGAGGCACTAAACGATGACGGAATGCATTGAAACCAAAGCGATAAGCTTTGTGAGCATGTGATAGACAAGAATACCTCAAAATTCCAATGTATGATTTTTGGTGAAAATTACAACTATACCCCTACGAAACTTCGAATGGTGATTGGAGGCACTAAACGGTGTCGGAATGCATTGAATCCAAACCCATAAGCTTTGTTAGCATGTGATAAACAAGAATACCTCAAAATCCCAATGTACGATTTTTGGTGAAAATTACAAATATACCCCCTACGAAACTTCGAATGGTGATTTCAGGCACTAAACTATGTCGGAATGCATTGAAACCAAAGCCATAAGCTTTGTGAGCATGTGATAGACAAGAATACCTCAAAATCCCAATGTACGATTTTTGGTGAAAATTACAACTATACCCCTACGAAACTTCGAATGGTGATTAGAGGCACTAAAAGATGTCGGAAATCATTGAAACCAAAGCCATAAGCTTTGTGAGCATGTGATAGACAAGAATACAACAAAATCCCAATGTACGATTTTTGGTGAAAATTACAACTATACCCTACGAAACTTCGAATGGTGATTTAGGCACTAAACGATATCGGATTGCATTGAAACCAATGCTATAAGCTTTGTGAGCATGTGATAGACAAGAATACCTAAAATCCCAATGTACGATTTTTGGGTAAAAATTACAACTATACCCCTACGAAACTTCGAATGGTGATTTGAGGCACTAAACGATGTCGGAATGCATTGAAACCAAAGCCATAAGCTTTGTGAGCATGTGATAGACAAGAATACCTCAAAATCTCAATGTACGATTTTTGGTGAAAATTACAACTATACCCCCTGCGAAACTTCGAATGGTGATTTGAGGCACTAAACGATGGCGGAATGCATTGAAATCAAAGCGATAAGCTTTGTGAGCATGTTATAAACGAGAATACCTCAAAATCCCAATGTACGATTTTTGGTGAAAATTACAACTATACCCCCTACGAAACTTCGAATGGTGATTTGAGGCACTAAACGATGGCGGAATGCATTAAAACCAAAGCCATAAGCTTTGTGAGAATGTGATAAACAAGAATACCTCAGAATCCCAATGAACGATTTTTGGTGAAAATTACAACTATACCCCCTACGAAACTTCGAATGGTGATTTCAGGCACTAAACGATGTCGGAATGCATTGAAATCAAAACAATAAGCTTTGTGAGCATGTGATAGACAAGAATACCTCAAAATCCCAATGTACGATTTTTGGTGAAAATTACAACTATACCCCTACGAAACTTAGAATGGTGATTTGAGGCACTAAACGATGGCGGAATGCATTAAAACCAAAGCCATAAGCATTGTAAACATGTGATAGACAAGAATACCTCAAAATCCCAATGTACGATTTTTGGTGAAAATTACAACTATACCCCTACGAAACTTCGAATGGTGATTTGAGACACTAAACGATGTCGGAATGCATTGAAATCAAAGCGATAAGCTTTGTGAGCATGTGATAGACAAGAATACCTCAAAATCCCAATGTACAATTTTTGGTGAAAATTACAACGATACCCCTACGAAACTTCGAATGGTGATTTGAGGCACTAAACGGTGTCGGAATGCATTGAAACCAAAGCCATAAGCTTTGTGAGCATGTGATAAACAAGAATACCTCAGAATCCCAATGTACGATTTTTGGTGAAAATTACAACCATACCCCCAACGAAACTTCGAATGGTGATTTGAGGCACTAAACGATGTCGGAATGCATTGAAACCAAAGCCATAAGCTTTGTGAGCATGTGATAGACAAGAATACCTCAAAATTCCAATGTACGATTTTTGGTGAAAATTACAACTATACCCCTACGGAACTTCGAATGGTGATTTGAGGCACTAAACGATGTCGGAATGCATTGAAACCAAAGCCATAAGCTTTATGAGTATGTGATAGACAAGAATACCTCAAAATCCCAATGTACGATTTTTGGTGAAAATTACAACTATACCCCTACGAAACTTCGAATGGTGATTTGAGGCACTAAACGATGGCGGAATGCATTAAAACCAAAGCCATAAGCATTGTGAGAATGTGATAAACAAGAATACCTCAGAATCCCAATGAACGATTTTTGGTGAAAATTACAACTATACCCCCTACGAAACTTCGAATGGTGATTTCAGGCACTAAACGATGTCGGAATGCATTGAAATCAAAGCAATAAGCTTTGTGAGCATGTGATAGACAAGAATACCTCAAAATCCCAATGTACGATTTTTGGTGAAAATTACAACTATACCCCTATGAAACTTAGAATGGTGATTTGAGGCACTAAACGATGGCGGAATGCATTAAAACCAAAGCCATAAGCATTGTAAACATGTGATAGACAAGAATACCTCAAAATCCCAATGTACGATTTTTGGTGAAAATTACAACTATACCCCTACGAAACTTCGAATGGTGATTTGAGACACTAAACGATGTCGGAATGCATTGAAATCAAAGCGATAAGCTTTGTGAGCATGTGATAGACAAGAATACCTCAAAATCCCAATGTACGATTTTTGGTGAAAATTACAACTATACCCCTACGAAACTTCGAATGGTGATTTGAGGCACTGAACGGTGTCGGAATGCATTGAAACCAAAGCCATAAGCTTTGTGAGCATGTGATAAACAAGAATACCTCAGAATCCCAATGTACGATTTTTGGTGAAAATAACAACTATACCCCCAACGAAACTTCGAATGGTGATTTGAGGCACTAAACGATGTCGGAATGCATTGAAACCAAAGCCATAAGCTTTGTGAGCATGTGATAGACAAGAATACCTCAAAATTCCAATGTACGATTTTTGGTGAAAATTACAACTATACCCCTACGGAACTTCGAATGGTGATTTGAGGCACTAAACGATGTCGGAATGCATTGAAACCAAAGCCATAAGCTTTGTGAGCATGTGATAGACAAGAATACCTCAAAATCCCAATGTACGATTTTTGGTGAAAATTACTACTATACCCCTACGAAATTTCGAATGGTGATTTGAGGCACTAAACGATGGCGGAATGCATTGAAACCAAAGCCATAAGCTTTGTGAGCATGTGATAAACAAGAATACCTCAGAATCCCAATGTACGATTTTTGGTGAAAATTACAACTATACCCCCAACGAAACTTCGAATGGTGATTTGAGGCACTAAACGATGTCGGAATACATTGAAACCAAAGCCATAAGCTTTGTGAGCATGTGATAGACAAGAATACCTCAAAATTCCAATGTACGATTTTTGGTGAAAATTACAACTATACCCCTACGAAACTTCGAATGGTGATTTGAGGCACTAAACGATGGCGGAATGCATTAAAACCAAAGCCATAAGCTTTATGAGCATGTGATAGACAAGAATACCTCAAAATCCCAATGTACGATTTTTGGTGAAAATTACAACTATACCCCTACGAAACTTCGAATGGTGATTTGAGGCACTAAACGGTGTCGGAATGCATTGAAACCAAAGCCATAAGCTTTGTGAGCATGTCATAGACAAGAATACCTCAAAATCAAAATGTACGATTTTTGGTGAAAATTACAACTATACCCCTACGAAACTTCGAATGGTGATTTGAGGCACTAACCGATGGCGGAATGCATTGAAACCAAAGCCATAAGCTTTGTGAGCATGTGATAAACAAGAATACCTCAGAATCCCAATGTACGATTTTTGGTGAAAATTACAACTATACCCCCAACGAAACTTCGAATGGTGATTTGAGGCACTAAACGATGTCGGAATGCATTGAAACCAAAGTTATATGCTTTGTGAGCATGTGATAGACAAGAATACCTCAAAATCTCAATGTACGATTTTTGGTGAAAATTACAACTATACCCCTACGAAACTTCGAATGGTGATTTGAGGCACTAAACGGTGTCGGAATGCATTGAAACAAAAGCCATAAGCTTTGTGAGCATGTCATAGACAAGAATACCTCAAAATCAAAATGTACGATTTTTGGTGAAAATTACAACTATACCGCTACGAAACTTCGAATGGTGATTTGAGGCACTAAACGGTTTCGGAATGCATTGAAACAAAAGCCATAATCTTTGTGAGCATGTCATAGACAAGAATACCTCAAAATCAAAATGTACGATTTTTGGTGAAAATTACAACTATACCCCTACAAAACTTTGAACGGTGATTTGAGGCACTAAACGATGACGGAATGCATTGAAACCAAAGCGATAAGCTTTGTGAGCATGTGATAGACAAGAATACCTCAAAATTCCAATGTATGATTTTTGGTAAAAATTACAACTATACCCCTACGAAACTTCGAATGGTGATTGGAGGCACTAAACGGTGTCGGAATGCATTGAATCCAAACCCATAAGCTTTGTGAGCATGTGATAAACAAGAATACCTCAAAATCCCAATGTACGATTTTTGGTGAAAATTACAAATATACCCCCTACGAAACTTCGAATGGTGATTTCAGGCACTAAACTATGTCGGAATGCATTGAAACCAAAGCCATAAGCTTTGTGAGCATGTGATAGACAAGAATACCTCAAAATCCCAATGTACGATTTTTGGTGAAAATTACAACTATACCCCTACGAAACTTCGAATGGTGATTAGAGGCACTAAAAGATGTCGGAAATCATTGAAACCAAAGCCATAAGCTTTGTGAGCATGTGATAGACAAGAATACAACAAAATCCCAATGTACGATTTTTGGTGAAAATTACAACTATACCCTACGAAACTTCGAATGGTGATTTAGGCACTAAACGATATCGGATTGCATTGAAACCAATGCTATAAGCTTTGTGAGCATGTGATAGACAAGAATACCTAAAATCCCAATGTACGATTTTTGGGTAAAAATTACAACTATACCCCTACGAAACTTCGAATGGTGATTTGAGGCACTAAACGATGTCGGAATGCATTGAAACCAAAGCCATAAGCTTTGTGAGCATGTGATAGACAAGAATACCTCAAAATCTCAATGTACGATTTTTGGTGAAAATTACAACTATACCCCCTGCGAAACTTCAAATGGTGATTTGAGGCACTAAACGATGGCGGAATGCATTGAAATCAAAGCGATAAGCTTTGTGAGCATGTTATAAACGAGAATACCTCAAAATCCCAATGTACGATTTTTGGTGAAAATTACAACTATACACCCTACGAAACTTCGAATGGTGATTTGAGGCACTAAACGATGGCGGAATGCATTAAAACCAAAGCCATAAGCTTTGTGAGAATGTGATAAACAAGAATACCTCAGAATCCCAATGAACGATTTTTGGTGAAAATTACAACTATACCCCCTACGAAACTTCGAATGGTGATTTCAGGCACTAAACGATGTCGGAATGCATTGAAATCAAAACAATAAGCTTTGTGAGCATGTGATAGACAAGAATACCTCAAAATCCCAATGTACGATTTTTGGTGAAAATTACAACTATACCCCTACGAAATATAGAATGGTGATTTGAGGCACTAAACGATGGCGGAATGCATTAAAACCAAAGCCATAAGCATTGTAAACATGTGATAGACAAGAATACCTCAAAATCCCAATGTACGATTTTTGGTGAAAATTACAACTATACCCCTACGAAACTTCGAATGGTGATTTGAGACACTAAACGATGTCGGAATGCATTGAAACCAAAGCCATAAGTTTTGTGAGCATGTGATAAACAAGAATACCTCAGAATCCCAATGTACGATTTTTGGTGAAAATTACAACCATACCCCCAACGAAACTTCGAATGGTGATTTGAGGCACTAAACGGTGTCGGAATGCATTGAAACCAAAGCCATAAGCTTTGTGAGCATGTGATAGACAAGAATACCTCAAAATTCCAATGTACGATTTTTGGTGAAAATTACAACTATACCCCTACGGAACTTCGAATGGTGATTTGAGGCACTAAACGATGTCGGAATGCATTGAAACCAAAGACATAAGCTTTATGAGCATGTGATAGACAAGAATACCTCAAAATCCCAATGTACGATTTTTGGTGAAAATTACAACTATACCCCTACGAAACTTCGAATGGTGATTTGAGGCACTAAACGATGGCGGAATGCATTAAAACCAAAGCCATAAGCATTGTGAGAATGTGATAAACAAGAATAACTCAGAATCCCAATGAACGATTTTTGGTGAAAATTACAACTATACCCCTACGAAACTTCGAATGGTGATTTGAGACACTAAACGATGTCGGAATGCATTGAAATCAAAGCGATAAGCTTTGTGAGCATGTGATAGACAAGAATACCTCAAAATCCCAATGTACGATTTTTGGTGAAAATTACAACTATACCCCTACGAAACTTCGAATGGTGATTTGAGGCACTGAACGGTGTCGGAATGCATTGAAACCAAAGCCATAAGCTTTGTGAGCATGTGATAAACAAGAATACCTCAGAATCCCAATGTACGATTTTTGGTGAAAATAACAACTATACCCCCAACGAAACTTCGAATGGTGATTTGAGGCACTAAACGATGTCGGAATGCATTGAAACCAAAGCCATAAGCTTTGTGAGCATGTGATAGACAAGAATACCTCAAAATTCCAATGTACGATTTTTGGTGAAAATTACAACTATACCCCTACGGAACTTCGAATGGTGATTTGAGGCACTAAACGATGTCGGAATGCATTGAAACCAAAGCCATAAGCTTTGTGAGCATGTGATAGACAAGAATACCTCAAAATCCCAATGTACGATTTTTGGTGAAAATTACTACTATACCCCTACGAAACTTCGAATGGTGATTTCAGGCACTAAACGATGGCGGAATGCATTGAAACCAAAGCCATAAGCTTTGTGAGCATGTGATAAACAAGAATACCTCAGAATCCCAATGTACGATTTTTGGTGAAAATTACAACTATACCCCCAACGAAACTTCGAATGGTGATTTGAGGCACTAAACGATGTCGGAATACATTGAAACCAAAGCCATAAGCTTTGTGAGCATGTGATAGACAAGAATACCTCAAAATTCCAATGTACGATTTTTGGTGAAAATTACAACTATACCCCTACGAAACTTCGAATGGTGATTTGAGGCACTAAACGATGGCGGAATGCATTAAAACCAAAGCCATAAGCTTTATGAGCATGTGATAGACAAGAATACCTCAAAATCCCAATGTACGATTTTTGGTGAAAATTACAACTATACCCCTACGAAACTTCGAATGGTGATTTGAGGCACTAAACGGTGTCGGAATGCATTGAAACCAAAGCCATAAGCTTTGTGAGCATGTCATAGACAAGAATACCTCAAAATCAAAATGTACGATTTTTGGTGAAAATTACAACTATACCCCTACGAAACTTCGAATGGTGATTTGAGGCACTAACCGATGGCGGAATGCATTGAAACCAAAGCCATAAGCTTTGTGAGCATGTGATAAACAAGAATACCTCAGAATCCCAATGTACGATTTTTGGTGAAAATTACAACTATACCCCCAACGAAACTTCGAATGGTGATTTGAGGCACTAAACGATGTCGGAATGCATTGAAACCAAAGTTATATGCTTTGTGAGCATGTGATAGACAAGAATACCTCAAAATCTCAATGTACGATTTTTGGTGAAAATTACAACTATACCCCTACGAAACTTCGAATGGTGATTTGAGGCACTAAACGGTGTCGGAATGCATTGAAACAAAAGCCATAAGCTTTGTGAGCATGTCATAGACAAGAATACCTCAAAATCAAAATGTACGATTTTTGGTGAAAATTACAACTATACCCCTACGAAACTTCGAATGGTGATTTGAGGCACTAAACGGTTTCGGAATGCATTGAAACAAAAGCCATAATCTTTGTGAGCATGTCATAGACAAGAATACCTCAAAATCAAAATGTACGATTTTTGGTGAAAATTACAACTATACCCCTACAAAACTTTGAACGGTGATTTGAGGCACTAAACGATGACGGAATGCATTGAAACCAAAGCGATAAGCTTTGTGAGCATGTGATAGACAAGAATACCTCAAAATTCCAATGTATGATTTTTGGTAAAAATTACAACTATACCCCTACGAAACTTCGAATGGTGATTGGAGGCACTAAACGGTGTCGGAATGCATTGAATCCAAACCCATAAGCTTTGTGAGCATGTGATAAACAAGAATACCTCAAAATCCCAATGTACGATTTTTGGTGAAAATTACAAATATACCCCCTACGAAACTTCGAATGGTGATTTCAGGCACTAAACTATGTCGGAATGCATTGAAACCAAAGCCATAAGCTTTGTGAGCATGTGATAGACAAGAATACCTCAAAATCCCAATGTACGATTTTTGGTGAAAATTACAACTATACCCCTACGAAACTTCGAATGGTGATTAGAGGCACTAAAAGATGTCGGAAATCATTGAAACCAAAGCCATAAGCTTTGTGAGCATGTGATAGACAAGAATACAACAAAATCCCAATGTACGATTTTTGGTGAAAATTACAACTATACCCTACGAAACTTCGAATGGTGATTTAGGCACTAAACGATATCGGATTGCATTGAAACCAATGCTATAAGCTTTGTGAGCATGTGATAGACAAGAATACCTAAAATCCCAATGTACGATTTTTGGGTAAAAATTACAACTATACCCCTACGAAACTTCGAATGGTGATTTGAGGCACTAAACGATGTCGGAATGCATTGAAACCAAAGCCATAAGCTTTGTGAGCATGTGATAGACAAGAATACCTCAAAATCTCAATGTACGATTTTTGGTGAAAATTACAACTATACCCCCTGCGAAACTTCAAATGGTGATTTGAGGCACTAAACGATGGCGGAATGCATTGAAATCAAAGCGATAAGCTTTGTGAGCATGTTATAAACGAGAATACCTCAAAATCCCAATGTACGATTTTTGGTGAAAATTACAACTATACCCCCTACGAAACTTCGAATGGTGATTTGAGGCACTAAACGATGGCGGAATGCATTAAAACCAAAGCCATAAGCTTTGTGAGAATGTGATAAACAAGAATACCTCAGAATCCCAATGAACGATTTTTGGTGAAAATTACAACTATACCCCCTACGAAACTTCGAATGGTGATTTCAGGCACTAAACGATGTCGGAATGCATTGAAATCAAAACAATAAGCTTTGTGAGCATGTGATAGACAAGAATACCTCAAAATCCCAATGTACGATTTTTGGTGAAAATTACAACTATACCCCTACGAAATATAGAATGGTGATTTGAGGCACTAAACGATGGCGGAATGCATTAAAACCAAAGCCATAAGCATTGTAAACATGTGATAGACAAGAATACCTCAAAATCCCAATGTACGATTTTTGGTGAAAATTACAACTATACCCCTACGAAACTTCGAATGGTGATTTGAGACACTAAACGATGTCGGAATGCATTGAAATCAAAGCGATAAGCTTTGTGAGCATGTGATAGACAAGAATACCTCAAAATCCCAATGTACAATGTTTGGTGAAAATTACAACGATACCCCTACGAAACTTCGAATGGTGATTTGAGGCACTAAACGGTGTCGGAATGCATTGAAACCAAAGCCATAAGCTTTGTGAGCATGTGATAAACAAGAATACCTCAGAATCCCAATGTACGATTTTTGGTGAAAATTACAACCATACCCCCAACGAAACTTCGAATGGTGATTTGAGGCACTAAACGATGTCGGAATGCATTGAAACCAAAGCCATAAGCTTTGTGAGCATGTGATAGACAAGAATACCTCAAAATTCCAATGTACGATTTTTGGTGAAAATTACAACTATACCCCTACGGAACTTCGAATGGTGATTTGAGGCACTAAACGATGTCGGAATGCATTGAAACCAAAGACATAAGCTTTATGAGCATGTGATAGACAAGAATACCTCAAAATCCCAATGTACGATTTTTGGTGAAAATTACAACTATACCCCTACGAAACTTCGAATGGTGATTTGAGGCACTAAACGATGGCGGAATGCATTAAAACCAAAGCCATAAGCATTGTGAGAATGTGATAAACAAGAATAACTCAGAATCCCAATGAACGATTTTTGGTGAAAATTACAACTATACCCCTACGAAACTTCGAATGGTGATTTGAGACACTAAACGATGTCGGAATGCATTGAAATCAAAGCGATAAGCTTTGTGAGCATGTGATAGACAAGAATACCTCAAAATCCCAATGTACGATTTTTGGTGAAAATTACAACTATACCCCTACGAAACTTCGAATGGTGATTTGAGGCACTGAACGGTGTCGGAATGCATTGAAACCAAAGCCATAAGCTTTGTGAGCATGTGATAAACAAGAATACCTCAGAATCCCAATGTACGATTTTTGGTGAAAATAACAACTATACCCCCAACGAAACTTCGAATGGTGATTTGAGGCACTAAACGATGTCGGAATGCATTGAAACCAAAGCCATAAGCTTTGTGAGCATGTGATAGACAAGAATACCTCAAAATTCCAATGTACGATTTTTGGTGAAAATTACAACTATACCCCTACGGAACTTCGAATGGTGATTTGAGGCACTAAACGATGTCGGAATGCATTGAAACCAAAGCCATAAGCTTTGTGAGCATGTGATAGACAAGAATACCTCAAAATCCCAATGTACGATTTTTGGTGAAAATTACTACTATACCCCTACGAAACTTCGAATGGTGATTTCAGGCACTAAACGATGGCGGAATGCATTGAAACCAAAGCCATAAGCTTTGTGAGCATGTGATAAACAAGAATACCTCAGAATCCCAATGTACGATTTTTGGTGAAAATTACAACTATACCCCCAACGAAACTTCGAATGGTGATTTGAGGCACTAAACGATGTCGGAATACATTGAAACCAAAGCCATAAGCTTTGTGAGCATGTGATAGACAAGAATACCTCAAAATTCCAATGTACGATTTTTGGTGAAAATTACAACTATACCCCTACGAAACTTCGAATGGTGATTTGAGGCACTAAACGATGGCGGAATGCATTAAAACCAAAGCCATAAGCTTTATGAGCATGTGATAGACAAGAATACCTCAAAATCCCAATGTACGATTTTTGGTGAAAATTACAACTATACCCCTACGAAACTTCGAATGGTGATTTGAGGCACTAAACGGTGTCGGAATGCATTGAAACCAAAGCCATAAGCTTTGTGAGCATGTCATAGACAAGAATACCTCAAAATCAAAATGTACGATTTTTGGTGAAAATTACAACTATACCCCTACGAAACTTCGAATGGTGATTTGAGGCACTAACCGATGGCGGAATGCATTGAAAACAAAGCCATAAGCTTTGTGAGCATGTGATAAACAAGAATACCTCAGAATCCCAATGTACGATTTTTGGTGAAAATTACAACTATACCCCCAACGAAACTTCGAATGGTGATTTGAGGCACTAAACGATGTCGGAATGCATTGAAACCAAAGTTATAAGCTTTGTGAGCATGTGATAGACAAGAATACCTCAAAATCTCAATGTACGATTTTTGGTGAAAATTACAACTATACCCCTACGAAACTTCGAATGGTGATTTGAGGCACTAAACGGTGTCGGAATGCATTGAAACCAAAGCCATAAGCTTTGTGAGCATGTCATAGACAAGAATACCTCAAAATCAAAATGTACGATTTTTGGTGAAAATTACAACTATACCCCTACGAAACTTCGAATGGTGATTTGAGGCACTAAACGGTTTCGGAATGCATTGAAACCAAAGCCATAAGCTTTGTGAGCATGTCATACACAAGAAGAATACCTCAAAATCAAAATGTACGATTTTTGGTGAAAATTACAACTATACCCCTACAAAACTTTGAACGGTGATTTGAGGCACTAAACGATGACGGAATGCATTGAAACCAAAGCGATAAGCTTTGTGAGCATGTGATAGACAAGAATACCTCAAAATTACAACTATACCCCTACAAAACTTTGAACGGTGATTTGAGGCACTAAACGGTGTCGGAATGCATTGAAACCAAAGCGATAAGCTTTGTGAGCATGTGATAAACAAGAATACCTCAAAATCCCAATGTACGATTTTTGGTGAAAATTACAAATATACCCCATACGAAACTTCGAATGGTGATTTCAGGCACTAAACTATGTCGGAATGCATTGAAACCAAAGCCATAAGCTTTGTGAGCATGTGATAGACAAGAATACCTCAAAATCCCAATGTACGATTTTTGGTGATAATTACAACTATACCCCTACGAAACTTCGAATGGTGATTAGAGTCACTAAAAGATGTCGGAAATCATTGAAACCAAAGCCATAAGCTTTGTGAGCATGTGATAGACAAGAATACAACAAAATCCCAATGTACGATTTTTGGTGAAAATTACAACTATACCCTACGAAACTTCGAATGGTGATTTAGGCACTAAACGATATCGGATTGCATTGAAACCAAAGCTATAAGCTTTGTGAGCATGTGATAGACAAGAATACCTAAAATCCCAATGTACGATTTTTGGGTAAAAATTACAACTATACCCCTACGAAACTTCGAATGGTGATTTGAGGCACTAAACGATGTCGGAATGCATTGAAACCAAAGCCATAAGCTTTGTGAGCATGTGATAGACAAGAATACCTCAAAATCTCAATGTACGATTTTTGGTGAAAATTACAACTATACCCCCTGCGAAACTTCGAATGGTGATTTGAGGCACTAAACGATGGCGGAATGCATTGAAATCAAAGCGATAAGCTTTGTGAGCATGTGATAGACAAGAATACCTCAAAATTCCAATGTATGATTTTTGGTGAAAATTACAACTATACCCCTACGAAACTTCGAATGGTGATTGGAGGCACTAAACGGTGTCGGAATGCATTGAATCCAAACCCATAAGCTTTGAGAGCATGTGATAAACAAGAATACCTCAAAATCCCAATGTACGATTTTTGGTGAAAATTACAAATATACCCCCTACGAAACTTCGAATGGTGATTTCAGGCACTAAACTATGTCGGAATGCATTGAAACCAAAGCCATAAGCTTTGTGAGCATGTGATAGACAAGAATACCTCAAAATTCCAATGTACGATTTTTGGTGAAAATTACAACTATACCCCTACGAAACTTCGAATGGTGATTAGAGGCACTAAAAGATGTCGGAAATCATTGAAACCAAAGCCATAAGCTTTGTGAGCATGTGATAGACAAGAATACAACAAAATCCCAATGTACGATTTTTGGTGAAAATTACAACTATACCCTACGAAACTTCGAATGGTGATTTAGGCACTAAACGATATCGGATTGCATTGAAACCAATGCTATAAGCTTTGTGAGCATGTGATAGACAAGAATACCTAAAATCCCAATGTACGATTTTTGGGTAAAAATTACAACTATACCCCTACGAAACTTCGAATGGTGATTTGAGGCACTAAACGATGTCGGAATGCATTGAAACCAAAGCCATAAGCATTGTAAACATGTGATAGACAAGAATACCTCAAAATCCCAATGTACGATTTTTGGTGAAAATTACAACTATACCCCTACGAAACTTCGAATGGTGATTTGAGACACTAAACGATGTCGGAATGCATTGAAATCAAAGCGATAAGCTTTGTGAGCATGTGATAGACAAGAATACCTCAAAATTCCAATGTACGATTTTTGGTGAAAATTACAACTATACCCCCAACGAAACTTCGAATGGTGATTTGAGGCACTAAACGATGTCGGAATGCATTGAAACCAAAGCCATAAGCTTTGTGAGCATGTGATAGACAAGAATACCTCAAAATTCCAATGTACGATTTTTGGTGAAAATTACAACTATACCCCTACGGAACTTCGAATGGTGATTTGAGGCACTAAACGATGTCGGAATGCATTGAAACCAAAGCCATAAGCTTTGTGAGCATGTGATAGACAAGAATACCTCAAAATCCCAATGTACGATTTTTGGTGAAAATTACTACTATACCCCTACGAAACTTCGAATGGTGATTTGAGGCACTAAACGATGGCGGAATGCATTGAAACCAAAGCCATAAGCTTTGTGAGCATGTGATAAACAAGAATACCTCAGAATCCCAATGTACGATTTTTGGTGAAAATTACAACTATACCCCCAACGAAACTTCGAATGGTGATTTGAGGCACTAAACGATGTCGGAATACATTGAAACCAAAGCCATAAGCTTTGTGAGCATGTGATAGACAAGAATACCTCAAAATTCCAATGTACGATTTTTGGTGAAAATTACAACTATACCCCTACGAAACTTCGAATGGTGATTTGAGGCACTAAACGATGGCGGAATGCATTAAAACCAAAGCCATAAGGTTTATGAGCATGTGATAGACAAGAATACCTCAAAATCCCAATGTACGATTTTTGGTGAAAATTACAACTATACCCCTACGAAACTTCGAATGGTGATTTGAGGCACTAAACGGTGTCGGAATGCATTGAAACCAAAGCCATAAGCTTTGTGAGCATGTCATAGACAAGAATACCTCAAAATCAAAATGTACGATTTTTGGTGAAAATTACAACTATACCCCTACGAAACTTCGAATGGTGATTTGAGACACTAACCGATGGCGGAATGCATTGAAACCAAAGCCATAAGCTTTGTGAGCATGTGATAAACAAGAATACCTCAGAATCCCAATGTACGATTTTTGGTGAAAATTACAACTATACCCCCAACGAAACTTCGAATGGTGATTTGAGGCACTAAACGATGTCGGAATGCATTGAAACCAAAGTTATAAGCGTTGTGAGCATGTGATAGACAAGAATACCTCAAAATCTCAATGTACGATTTTTGGTGAAAATTACAACTATACCCCTACGAAACTTCGAATGGTGATTTGAGGCACTAAACGGTGTCGGAATGCATTGAAACCAAAGCCATAAGCTTTGTGAGCATGTCATAGACAAGAATACCTCAAAATCAAAATGTACGATTTTTGGTGAAAATTACAACTATACCCCTACGAAACTTCGAATGGTGATTTGAGGCACTAAACGGTTTCGGAATGCATTGAAACCAAAGCCATAAGCTTTGTGAGCATGTCATACACAAGAAGAATACCTCAAAATCAAAATGTACGATTTTAGGTGAAAATTACAACTATACCCCTACAAAACTTTGAACGGTGATTTGAGGCACTAAACGATGACGGAATGCATTGAAACCAAAGCGATAAGCTTTGTGAGCATGTGATAGACAAGAATACCTCAAAATTACAACTATACCCCTACAAAACTTTGAACGGTGATTTGAGGCACTAAACGGTGTCGGAATGCATTGAAACCAAAGCGATAAGCTTTGTGAGCATGTGATAAACAAGAATACCTCAAAATCCCAATGTACGATTTTTGGTGAAAATTACAAATATACCCCCTACGAAACTTCGAATGGTGATTTCAGGCACTAAACTATGTCGGAATGCATTGAAACCAAAGCCATAAGCTTTGTGAGCATGTGATAGACAAGAATACCTCAAAATCCCAATGTACGATTTTTGGTGAAAATTACAACTATACCCCTACGAAACTTCGAATGGTGATTAGAGTCACTAAAAGATGTCGGAAATCATTGAAACCAAAGCCATAAGCTTTGTGAGCATGTGATAGACAAGAATACAACAAAATCCCAATGTACGATTTTTGGTGAAAATTACAACTATACCCTACGAAACTTCGAATGGTGATTTAGGCACTAAACGATATCGGATTGCATTGAAACCAAAGCTATAAGCTTTGTGAGCATGTGATAGACAAGAATACCTAAAATCCCAATGTACGATTTTTGGGTAAAAATTACAACTATACCCCTACGAAACTTCGAATGGTGATTTGAGGCACTAAACGATGTCGGAATGCATTGAAACCAAAGCCATAAGCTTTGTGAGCATGTGATAGACAAGAATACCTCAAAATCTCAATGTACGATTTTTGGTAAAAATTACAACTATACCCCCTGCGAAACTTCGAATGGTGATTTGAGGCACTAAACGATGGCGGAATGCATTGAAATCAAAGCGATAAGCTTTGTGAGCATGTGATAGACAAGAATACCTCAAAATTCCAATGTATGATTTTTGGTGAAAATTACAACTATACCCCTACGAAACTTCGAATGGTGATTGGAGGCACTAAACGGTGTCGGAATGCATTGAATCCAAACCCATAAGCTTTGTGAGCATGTGATAAACAAGAATACCTCAAAATCCCAATGTACGATTTTTGGTGAAAATTACAAATATACCCCCTACGAAACTTCGAATGGTGATTTCAGGCACTAAACTATGTCGGAATGCATTGAAACCAAAGCCATAAGCTTTGTGAGCATGTGATAGACAAGAATACCTCAAAATCCCAATGTACGATTTTTGGTGAAAATTACAACTATACCCCTACGAAACTTCGAATGGTGATTAGAGGCACTAAAAGATGTCGGAAATCATTGAAACCAAAGCCATAAGCTTTGTGAGCATGTCATAGACAAGAATACCTCAAAATCAAAATGTACGATTTTTGGTGAAAATTACAACTATACCCCTACGAAACTTCGAATGGTGATTTGAGGCACTAACCGATGGCGGAATGCATTGAAACCAAAGCCATAAGCTTTGTGAGCATGTGATAAACAAGAATACCTCAGAATCCCAATGTACGATTTTTGGTGAAAATTACAACTATACCCCCAACGAAACTTCGAATGGTGATTTGAGGCACTAAACGATGTCGGAATGCATTGAAACCAAAGTTATAAGCTTTGTGAGCATGTGATAGACAAGAATACCTCAAAATCTCAATGTACGATTTTTGGTGAAAATTACAACTATACCCCTACGAAACTTCGAATGGTGATTTGAGGCACTAAACGGTGTCGGAATGCATTGAAACCAAAGCCATAAGCTTTGTGAGCATGTCATAGACAAGAATACCTCAAAATCAAAATGTACGATTTTTGGTGAAAATTACAACTATACCCCTACGAAACTTCGAATGGTGATTTGAGGCACTAAACGGTTTCGGAATGCATTGAAACCAAAGCCATAAGCTTTGTGAGCATGTCATACACAAGAAGAATACCTCAAAATCAAAATGTACGATTTTTGGTGAAAATTACAACTATACCCCTACAAAACTTTGAACGGTGATTTGAGGCACTAAACGATGACGGAATGCATTGAAACCAAAGCGATAAGCTTTGTGAGCATGTGATAGACAAGAATACCTCAAAATTACAACTATACCCCTACAAAACTTTGAACGGTGATTTGAGGCACTAAACGGTGTCGGAATGCATTGAAACCAAAGCGATAAGCTTTGTGAGCATGTGATAAACAAGAATACCTCAAAATCCCAATGTACGATTTTTGGTGAAAATTACAAATATACCCCCTACGAAACTTCGAATGGTGATTTCAGGCACTAAACTATGTCGGAATGCATTGAAACCAAAGCCATAAGCTTTGTGAGCATGTGATAGACAAGAATACCTCAAAATCCCAATGTACGATTTTTGGTGAAAATTACAACTATACCCCTACGAAACTTCGAATGGTGATTAGAGTCACTAAAAGATGTCGGAAATCATTGAAACCAAAGCCATAAGCTTTGTGAGCATGTGATAGACAAGAATACAACAAAATCCCAATGTACGATTTTTGGTGAAAATTACAACTATACCCTACGAAACTTCGAATGGTGATTTAGGCACTAAACGATATCGGATTGCATTGAAACCAAAGCTATAAGCTTTGTGAGCATGTGATAGACAAGAATACCTAAAATCCCAATGTACGATTTTTGGGTAAAAATTACAACTATACCCCTACGAAACTTCGAATGGTGATTTGAGGCACTAAACGATGTCGGAATGCATTGAAACCAAAGCCATAAGCTTTGTGAGCATGTGATAGACAAGAATACCTCAAAATCTCAATGTACGATTTTTGGTGAAAATTACAACTATACCCCCTGCGAAACTTCGAATGGTGATTTGAGGCACTAAACGATGGCGGAATGCATTGAAATCAAAGCGATAAGCTTTGTGAGCATGTGATAGACAAGAATACCTCAAAATTCCAATGTATGATTTTTGGTGAAAATTACAACTATACCCCTACGAAACTTCGAATGGTGATTGGAGGCACTAAACGGTGTCGGAATGCATTGAATCCAAACCCATAAGCTTTGTGAGCATGTGATAAACAAGAATACCTCAAAATCCCAATGTACGATTTTTGGTGAAAATTACAAATATACCCCCTACGAAACTTCGAATGGTGATTTCAGGCACTAAACTATGTCGGAATGCATTGAAACCAAAGCCATAAGCTTTGTGAGCATGTGATAGACAAGAATACCTCAAAATCCCAATGTACGATTTTTGGTGAAAATTACAACTATACCCCTACGAAACTTCGAATGGTGATTAGAGGCACTAAAAGATGTCGGAAATCATTGAAACCAAAGCCATAAGCTTTGTGAGCATGCGATAGACAAGAATACAACAAAATCCCAATGTACGATTTTTGGTGAAAATTACAACTATACCCTACGAAACTTCGAATGGTGATTTAGGCACTAAACGATATCGGATTGCATTGAAACCAATGCTATAAGCTTTGTGAGCATGTGATAGACAAGAATACCTAAAATCCCAATGTACGATTTTTGGGTAAAAATTACAACTATACCCCTACGAAACTTCGAATGGTGATTTGAGGCACTAAACGGTGTCGGAATGCATTGAAACCAAAGCCATAAGCTTTGTGAGCATGTCATAGACAAGAATACCTCAAAATCAAAATGTACGATTTTTGGTGAAAATTACAACTATACCCCTACGAAACTTCGAATGGTGATTTGAGGCACTAACAGATGGCGGAATGCATTGAAACCAAAGCCATAAGCTTTGTGAGCATGTGATAAACAAGAATACCTCAGAATCCCAATGTACGATTTTTGGTGAAAATTACAACTATACCCCCAACGAAACTTCGAATGGTGATTTGAGGCACTAAACGATGTCGGAATGCATTGAAACCAAAGTTATAAGCTTTGTGAGCATGTGATAGACAAGAATACCTCAAAATCTCAATGTACGATTTTTGGTGAAAATTACAACTATACCCCTACGAAACTTCGAATGGTGATTTGAGGCACTAAACGGTGTCGGAATGCATTGAAACCAAAGCCATAAGCTTTGTGAGCATGTCATAGACAAGAATACCTCAAAATCAAAATGTACGATTTTTGGTGAAAATTACAACTATACCCCTACGAAACTTCGAATGGTGATTTGAGGCACTAAACGGTTTCGGAATGCATTGAAACCAAAGCCATAAGCTTTGTGAGCATGTCATACACAAGAAGAATACCTCAAAATCAAAATGTACGATTTTTGGTGAAAATTACAACTATACCCCTACAAAACTTTGAACGGTGATTTGAGGCACTAAACGATGACGGAATGCATTGAAACCAAAGCGATAAGCTTTGTGAGCATGTGATAGACAAGAATACCTCAAAATTACAACTATACCCCTACAAAACTTTGAACGGTGATTTGAGGCACTAAACGGTGTCGGAATGCATTGAAACCAAAGCGATAAGCTTTGTGAGCATGTGATAAACAAGAATACCTCAAAATCCCAATGTACGATTTTTGGTGAAAATTACAAATATACCCCCTACGAAACTTCGAATGGTGATTTCAGGCACTAAACTATGTCGGAATGCATTGAAACCAAAGCCATAAGCTTTGTGAGCATGTGATAGACAAGAATACCTCAAAATCCCAATGTACGATTTTTGGTGAAAATTACAACTATACCCCTACGAAACTTCGAATGGTGATTAGAGTCACTAAAAGATGTCGGAAATCATTGAAACCAAAGCCATAAGCTTTGTGAGCATGTGATAGACAAGAATACAACAAAATCCCAATGTACGATTTTTGGTGAAAATTACAACTATACCCTACGAAACTTCGAATGGTGATTTAGGCACTAAACGATATCGGATTGCATTGAAACCAAAGCTATAAGCTTTGTGAGCATGTGATAGACAAGAATACCTAAAATCCCAATGTACGATTTTTGGGTAAAAATTACAACTATACCCCTACGAAACTTCGAATGGTGATTTGAGGCACTAAACGATGTCGGAATGCATTGAAACCAAAGCCATAAGCTTTGTGAGCATGTGATAGACAAGAATACCTCAAAATCTCAATGTACGATTTTTGGTGAAAATTACAACTATACCCCCTGCGAAACTTCGAATGGTGATTTGAGGCACTAAACGATGGCGGAATGCATTGAAATCAAAGCGATAAGCTTTGTGAGCATGTGATAGACAAGAATACCTCAAAATTCCAATGTATGATTTTTGGTGAAAATTACAACTATACCTCTACGAAACTTCGAATGGTGATTGGAGGCACTAAACGGTGTTGGAATGCATTGAATCCAAACCCATAAGCTTTGTGAGCATGTGATAAACAAGAATACCTCAAAATCCCAATGTACGATTTTTGGTGAAAATTACAAATATACCCCCTACGAAACTTCGAATGGTGATTTCAGGCACTAAACTATGTCGGAATGCATTGAAACCAAAGCCATAAGCTTTGTGAGCATGTGATAGACAAGAATACCTCAGAATCCCAATGTACGATTTTTGGTGAAAATTACAACCATACCCCCAACGAAACTTCGAATGGTGATTTGAGGCACTAAACGATGTCGGAATGCATTGAAACCAAAGCCATAAGCTTTGTGAGCATGTGATAGACAAGAATACCTAAAATCCCAATGTACGATTTTTGGGTAAAAATTACAACTATACCCCTACGAAACTTCGAATGGTGATTTGAGGCACTAAACGATGTCGGAATGCATTGAAACCAAAGCCATAAGCTTTGTGAGCTTGTGATAGACAAGAATAACTCAAAATCTCAATGTACGATTTTTGGTGAAAATTACAACTATACCCCCTCCGAAACTTCGAATGGTGATTTGAGGCACTAAACGGTGTCGGAATGCATTGAAACCAAAGCCATAAGCTTTGTGAGCATGTGATAAACAAGAATACCTCAGAATCCCAATGTACGATTTTTGGTGAAAATTACAACCATACCCCCAACGAAACTTCGAATGGTGATTTGAGGCACTAAACGATGTCGGAATGCATTGAAACCAAAGCCATAAGCTTTGTGAGCATGTGATAGACAAGAATACCTCAAAATTCCAATGTACGATTTTTGGTGAAAATTACAACTATACCCCTACGGAACTTCGAATGGTGATTTGAGGCACTAAACGATGTCGGAATGCATTGAAACCAAAGCCATAAGCTTTATGAGCATGTGATAGACAAGAATACCTCAAAATCCCAATGTACGATTTTTGGTGAAAATTACAACTATACCCCTACGAAACTTCGAATGGTGATTTGAGGCACTAAACGATGGCGGAATGCATTAAAACCAAAGCCATAAGCATTGTGAGAATGTGATAAACAAGAATACCTCAGAATCCCAATGAACGATTTTTGGTGAAAATTACAACTATACCCCCTACGAAACTTCGAATGGTGATTTCAGGCACTAAACGATGTCGGAATGCATTGAAATCAAAGCAATAAGCTTTGTGAGCATGTGATAGACAAGAATACCTCAAAATCCCAATGTACGATTTTTGGTGAAAATTACAACTATACCCCTATGAAACTTAGAATGGTGATTTGAGGCACTAAACGATGGCGGAATGCATTAAAACCAAAGCCATAAGCATTGTAAACATGTGATAGACAAGAATACCTCAAAATCCCAATGTACGATTTTTGGTGAAAATTACAACTATACCCCTACGAAACTTCGAATGGTGATTTGAGGCACTAACCGATGGCGGAATGCATTGAAACCAAAGCCATAAGCTTTGTGAGCATGTGATAAACAAGAATACCTCAGAATCCCAATGTACGATTTTTGGTGAAAATTACAACTATACCCCCAACGAAACTTCGAATGGTGATTTGAGGCACTAAACGATGTCGGAATGCATTGAAACCAAAGTTATAAGCTTTGTGAGCATGTGATAGACAAGAATACCTCAAAATCTCAATGTACGATTTTTGGTGAAAATTACAACTATACCCCTACGAAACTTCGAATGGTGATTTGAGGCACTAAACGGTGTCGGAATGCATTGAAACCAAAGCCATAAGCTTTGTGAGCATGTCATAGACAAGAATACCTCAAAATCAAAATGTACGATTTTTGGTGAAAATTACAACTATACCCCTACGAAACTTCGAATGGTGATTTGAGGCACTAAACGGTTTCGGAATGCATTGAAACCAAAGCCATAAGCTTTGTGAGCATGTCATAGACAAGAATACCTCAAAATCAAAATGTACGATTTTTGGTGAAAATTACAACTATACCCCTACAAAACTTTGAACGGTGATTTGAGGCACTAAACGATGACGG
This sequence comes from Verbascum thapsus, assembly GCA_963669365.1. Classification (NCBI taxonomy): domain Eukaryota; kingdom Viridiplantae; phylum Streptophyta; class Magnoliopsida; order Lamiales; family Scrophulariaceae; genus Verbascum; species Verbascum thapsus. The sequence continues at coordinate 9,707,667 of OY770115.1, forward strand.
AATGCATTGAAACCAAAGCGATAAGCTTTGTGAGCATGTGATAGACAAGAATACCTCAAAATTCCAATGTATGATTTTTGGTGAAAATTACAACTATACCCCTACGAAACTTCGAATGGTGATTGGAGGCACTAAACGGTGTCGGAATGCATTGAATCCAAACCCATAAGCTTTGTGAGCATGTGATAAACAAGAATACCTCAAAATTTCAATGTACGATTTTTGGTGAAAATTACAAATATACCCCCTACGAAACTTCGAATGGTGATTTCAGGCACTAAACTATGTCGGAATGCATTGAAACCAAAGCCATAAGCTTTGTGAGCATGTGATAGACAAGAATACCTCAAAATCCCAATGTACGATTTTTGGTGAAAATTACAACTATACCCCTACGAAACTTCGAATGGTGATTAGAGGCACTAAAAGATGTCGGAAATCATTGAAACCAAAGCCATAAGCTTTGTGAGCATGTGATAGACAAGAATACAACAAAATCCCAATGTACGATTTTTGGTGAAAATTACAACTATACCCTACGAAACTTCGAATGGTGATTTAGGCACTAAACGATATCGGATTGCATTGAAACCAATGCTATAAGCTTTGTGAGCATGTGATAGACAAGAATACCTAAAATCCCAATGTACGATTTTTGGGTAAAAATTACAACTATACCCCTACGAAACTTCGAATGGTGATTTGAGGCACTAAACGATGTCGGAATGCATTGAAACCAAAGCCATAAGCTTTGTGAGCATGTGATAGACAAGAATACCTCAAAATCTCAATGTACGATTTTTGGTGAAAATTACAACTATACCCCCTGCGAAACTTCGAATGGTGATTTGAGGCACTAAACGATGGCGGAATGCATTGAAATCAAAGCGATAAGCTTTGTGAGCATGTTATAAACGAGAATACCTCAAAATCCCAATGTACGATTTTTGGTGAAAATTACAACTATACCCCCTACGAAACTTCGAATGGTGATTTGAGGCACTAAACGATGGCGGAATGCATTAAAACCAAAGCCATAAGCTTTGTGAGAATGTGATAAACAAGAATACCTCAGAATCCCAATGAACGATTTTTGGTGAAAATTACAACTATACCCCCTACGAAACTTCGAATGGTGATTTCAGGCACTAAACGATGTCGGAATGCATTGAAATCAAAACAATAAGCTTTGTGAGCATGTGATAGACAAGAATACCTCAAAATCCCAATGTACGATTTTTGGTGAAAATTATAACTATACCCCTACGAAACTTAGAATGGTGATTTGAGGCACTAAACGATGGCGGAATGCATTAAAACCAAAGCCATAAGCATTGTAAACATGTGATAGACAAGAATACCTCAAAATCCCAATGTACGATTTTTGGTGAAAATTACAACTATACCCCTACGAAACTTCGAATGGTGATTTGAGACACTAAACGATGTCGGAATGCATTGAAATCAAAGCGATAAGCTTTGTGAGCATGTGATAGACAAGAATACCTCAAAATCCCAATGTACAATTTTTGGTGAAAATTACAACGATACCCCTACGAAACTTCGAATGGTGATTTGAGGCACTAAACGGTGTCGGAATGCATTGAAACCAAAGCCATAAGCTTTGTGAGCATGTGATAAACAAGAATACCTCAGAATCCCAATGTACGATTTTTGGTGAAAATTACAACCATACCCCCAACGAAACTTCGAAAGGTGATTTGAGGCACTAAACGATGTCGGAATGCATTGAAACCAAAGCCATAAGCTTTGTGAGCATGTGATAGACAAGAATACCTCAAAATTCCAATGTACGATTTTTGGTGAAAATTACAACTATACCCCTACGGAACTTCGAATGGTGATTTGAGGCACTAAACGATGTCGGAATGCATTGAAACCAAAGCCATAAGCTTTATGAGCATGTGATAGACAAGAATACCTCAAAATCCCAATGTACGATTTTTGGTGAAAATTACAACTATACCCCTACGAAACTTCGAATGGTGATTTGAGGCACTAAACGATGGCGGAATGCATTAAAACCAAAGCCATAAGCATTGTGAGAATGTGATAAACAAGAATACCTCAGAATCCCAATGAACGATTTTTGGTGAAAATTACAACTATACCCCCTACGAAACTTCGAATGGTGATTTCAGGCACTAAACGATGTCGGAATGCATTGAAATCAAAGCAATAAGCTTTGTGAGCATGTGATAGACAAGAATACCTCAAAATCCCAATGTACGATTTTTGGTGAAAATTACAACTATACCCCTATGAAACTTAGAATGGTGATTTGAGGCACTAAACGATGGCGGAATGCATTAAAACCAAAGCCATAAGCATTGTAAACATGTGATAGACAAGAATACCTCAAAATCCCAATGTACGATTTTTGGTGAAAATTACAACTATACCCCTACGAAACTTCGAATGGTGATTTGAGACACTAAACGATGTCGGAATGCATTGAAATCAAAGCGATAAGCTTTGTGAGCATGTGATAGACAAGAATACCTCAAAATCCCAATGTACGATTTTTGGTGAAAATTACAACTATACCCCTACGAAACTTCGAATGGTGATTTGAGGCACTAAACGGTGTCGGAATGCATTGAAACCAAAGCTATAAGCTTTGTGAGCATGTGATAGACAAGAATACCTCAAAATCTCAATGTACGATTTTTGGTGAAAATTACAACTATACCCCTACGAAACTTCGAATGGTGATTTGAGACACTAAACGATGTCGGAATGCATTGAAATCAAAGCGATAAGCTTTTTGAGCATGTGATAGACAAGAATACCTCAAAATCCCAATGTACGATTTTTGGTGAAAATTACAACTATACCCCTACGAAACTTCGAATGGTGATTTGAGGCACTGAACGGTGTCGGAATGCATTGAAACCAAAGCCATAAGCTTTGTGAGCATGTGATAAACAAGAATACCTCAGAATCCCAATGTACGATTTTTGGTGAAAATAAGAACTATACCCCCAACGAAACTTCGAATGGTGATTTGAGGCACTAAACGATGTCGGAATGCATTGAAACCAAAGCCATAAGCTTTGTGAGCATGTGATAGACAAGAATACCTCAAAATTCCAATGTACGATTTTTGGTGAAAATTACAACTATACCCCTACGGAACTTCGAATGGTGATTTGAGGCACTAAACGATGTCGGAATGCATTGAAACCAAAGCCATAAGCTTTGTGAGCATGTGATAGACAAGAATACCTCAAAATCCCAATGTACGATTTTTGGTGAAAATTACTACTATACCCCTACGAAACTTCGAATGGTGATTTGAGGCACTAAACGATGGCGGAATGCATTGAAACCAAAGCCATAAGCTTTGTGAGCATGTGATAAACAAGAATACCTCAGAATCCCAATGTACGATTTTTGGTGAAAATTACAACTATACCCCCAACGAAACTTCGAATGGTGATTTGAGGCACTAAACGATGTCGGAATACATTGAAACCAAAGCCATAAGCTTTGTGAGCATGTGATAGACAAGAATACCTCAAAATTCCAATGTACGATTTTTGGTGAAAATTACAACTATACCCCTACGAAACTTCGAATGGTGATTTGAGGCACTAAACGATGGCGGAATGCATTAAAACCAAAGCCATAAGCTTTATGAGCATGTGATAGACAAGAATACCTCAAAATCCCAATGTACGATTTTTGGTGAAAATTACAACTATACCCCTACGAAACTTCGAATGGTGATTTGAGGCACTAAACGGTGTCGGAATGCATTGAAACCAAAGCCATAAGCTTTGTGAGCATGTCATAGACAAGAATACCTCAAAATCAAAATGTACGATTTTTGGTGAAAATTACAACTATACCCCTACGAAACTTCGAATGGTGATTTGAGGCACTAACCGATGGCGGAATGCATTGAAACCAAAGCCATAAGCTTTGTGAGCATGTGATAAACAAGAATACCTCAGAATCCCAATGTACGATTTTTGGTGAAAATTACAACTATACCCCCAACGAAACTTCGAATGGTGATTTGAGGCACTAAACGATGTCGGAATGCATTGAAACCAAAGTTATAAGCTTTGTGAGCATGTGATAGACAAGAATACCTCAAAATCTCAATGTACGATTTTTGGTGAAAATTACAACTATACCCCTACGAAACTTCGAATGGTGATTTGAGGCACTAAACGGTGTCGGAATGCATTGAAACAAAAGCCATAAGCTTTGTGAGCATGTCATAGACAAGAATACCTCAAAATCAAAATGTACGATTTTTGGTGAAAATTACAACTATACCCCTACGAAACTTCGAATGGTGATTTGAGGCACTAAACGATGGCGGAATGCATTAAAACCAAAGCCATAAGCTTTATGAGCATGTGATAGACAAGAATACCTCAAAATCCCAATGTACGATTTTTGGTGAAAATTACAACTATACCCCTACGAAACTTCGAATGGTGATTTGAGGCACTAAACGGTGTCGGAATGCATTGAAACCAAAGTTATAAGCTTTGTGAGCATGTGATAAACAAGAATACCTCAGAATCCCAATGTACGATTTTTGGTGAAAATTACAACTATACCCCCAACGAAACTTCGAATGGTGATTTGAGACACTAAACGATGTCGGAATGCATTGAAACCAAAGTTATAAGCTTTGTGAGCATGTGATAGACAAGAATACCTCAAAATCCCAATGTACGATTTTTGGTGAAAATTACAACTATACCCCTATGAAACTTAGAATGGTGATTTGAGGCACTAAACGATGGCGGAATGCATTAAAACCAAAGCCATAAGCATTGTAAACATGTGATAGACAAGAATACCTCAGAATCCCAATGTACGATTTTTGGTGAAAATTACAACTATACCCCCAACGAAACTTCGAATGGTGATTTGAGGCACTAAACGATGTCGGAATGCATTGAAACCAAAGTTATAAGCTTTGTGAGCATGTGATAAACAAGAATACCTCAGAATCCCAATGTACGATTTTTGGTGAAAATTACAACTATACCCCCAACGAAACTTCGAATGGTGATTTGAGGCACTAAACGATGTCGGAATACATTGAAACCAAAGCCATAAGCTTTGTGAGCATGTGATAGACAAGAATACCTCAAAATTCCAATGTACGATTTTTGGTGAAAATTACAACTATACCCCTACGAAACTTCGAATGGTGATTTGAGGCACTAAACGATGGCGGAATGCATTAAAACCAAAGCCATAAGCTTTATGAGCATGTGATAGACAAGAATACCTCAAAATCCCAATGTACGATTTTTGGTGAAAATTACAACTATACCCCTACGAAACTTCGAATGGTGATTTGAGGCACTAAACGGTGGCGGAATGCATTAAAACCAAAGCCATAAGCATTGTAAACATGTGATAGACAAGAATACCTCAAAATCCCAATGTACGATTTTTGGTGAAAATTACAACTATACCCCTACGAAACATCGAATGGTGATTTGAGACACTAAACGATGTCGGAATGCATTGAAATCAAAGCGATAAGCTTTGTGAGCATGTGATAGACAAGAATACCTCAAAATCCCAATGTACAATTTTTGGTGAAAATTACAACGATACCCCTACGAAACTTCGAATGGTGATTTGAGGCACTAAACGGTGTCGGAATGCATTGAAACCAAAGCCATAAGCTTTGTGAGCATGTGATAAACAAGAATACCTCAGAATCCCAATGTACGATTTTTGGTGAAAATTACAACCATACCCCCAACGAAACTTCGAATGGTGATTTGAGGCACTAAACGATGTCGGAATGCATTGAAACCAAAGCCATAAGCTTTGTGAGCATGTGATAGACAAGAATACCTCAAAATTCCAATGTACGATTTTTGGTGAAAATTACAACTATACCCCTACGGAACTTCGAATGGTGATTTGAGGCACTAAACGATGTCGGAATGCATTGAAACCAAGGCCATAAGCTTTATGAGCATGTGATAGACAAGAATACCTCAAAATCCCAATGTACGATTTTTGGTGAAAATTACAACTATACCCCTACGAAACTTCGAATGGTGATTTGAGGCACTAAACGATGGCGGAATGCATTAAAACCAAAGCCATAAGCATTGTGAGAATGTGATAAACAAGAATACCTCAGAATCCCAATGAACGATTTTTGGTGAAAATTACAACTATACCCCCTACGAAACTTCGAATGGTGATTTCAGGCACTAAACGATGTCGGAATGCATTGAAATCAAAGCAATAAGCTTTGTGAGCATGTGATAGACAAGAATACCTCAAAATCCCAATGTACGATTTTTGGTGAAAATTACAACTATACCCCTATGAAACTTAGAATGGTGATTTGAGGCACTAAACGATGGCGGAATGCATTAAAACCAAAGCCATAAGCATTGTAAACATGTGATAGACAAGAATACCTCAAAATCCCAATGTACGATTTTTGGTGAAAATTACAACTATACCCCTACGAAACTTCGAATGGTGATTTGAGGCACTAAACGGTGTCGGAATGCATTGAAACCAAAGCTATAAGCTTTGTGAGCATGTGATAGACAAGAATACCTCAAAATCTCAATGTACGATTTTTGGTGAAAATTACAACTATACCCCTACGAAACTTCGAATGGTGATTTGAGACACTAAACGATGTCGGAATGCATTGAAATCAAAGCGATAAGCTTTTTGAGCATGTGATAGACAAGAATACCTCAAAATCCCAATGTACGATTTTTGGTGAAAATTACAACTATACCCCTACGAAACTTCGAATGGTGATTTGAGGCACTGAACGGTGTCGGAATGCATTGAAACCAAAGCCATAAGCTTTGTGAGCATGTGATAAACAAGAATACCTCAGAATCCCAATGTACGATTTTTGGTGAAAATAAGAACTATACCCCCAACGAAACTTCGAATGGTGATTTGAGGCACTAAACGATGTCGGAATGCATTGAAACCAAAGCCATAAGCTTTGTGAGCATGTGATAGACAAGAATACCTCAAAATTCCAATGTACGATTTTTGGTGAAAATTACAACTATACCCCTACGGAACTTCGAATGGTGATTTGAGGCACTAAACGATGTCGGAATGCATTGAAACCAAAGCCATAAGCTTTGTGAGCATGTGATAGACAAGAATACCTCAAAATCCCAATGTACGATTTTTGGTGAAAATTACTACTATACCCCTACGAAACTTCGAATGGTGATTTGAGGCACTAAACGATGGCGGAATGCATTGAAACCAAAGCCATAAGCTTTGTGAGCATGTGATAAACAAGAATACCTCAGAATCCCAATGTACGATTTTTGGTGAAAATTACAACTATACCCCCAACGAAACTTCGAATGGTGATTTGAGGCACTAAACGATGTCGGAATACATTGAAACCAAAGCCATAAGCTTTGTGAGCATGTGATAGACAAGAATACCTCAAAATTCCAATGTACGATTTTTGGTGAAAATTACAACTATACCCCTACGAAACTTCGAATGGTGATTTGAGGCACTAAACGATGGCGGAATGCATTAAAACCAAAGCCATAAGCTTTATGAGCATGTGATAGACAAGAATACCTCAAAATCCCAATGTACGATTTTTGGTGAAAATTACAACTATACCCCTACGAAACTTCGAATGGTGATTTGAGGCACTAAACGGTGTCGGAATGCATTGAAACCAAAGCCATAAGCTTTGTGAGCATGTCATAGACAAGAATACCTCAAAATCAAAATGTACGATTTTTGGTGAAAATTACAACTATACCCCTACGAAACTTCGAATGGTGATTTGAGGCACTAACCGATGGCGGAATGCATTGAAACCAAAGCCATAAGCTTTGTGAGCATGTGATAAACAAGAATACCTCAGAATCCCAATGTACGATTTTTGGTGAAAATTACAACTATACCCCCAACGAAACTTCGAATGGTGATTTGAGGCACTAAACGATGTCGGAATGCATTGAAACCAAAGTTATAAGCTTTGTGAGCATGTGATAGACAAGAATACCTCAAAATCTCAATGTACGATTTTTGGTGAAAATTACAACTATACCCCTACGAAACTTCGAATGGTGATTTGAGGCACTAAACGGTGTCGGAATGCATTGAAACAAAAGCCATAAGCTTTGTGAGCATGTCATAGACAAGAATACCTCAAAATCAAAATGTACGATTTTTGGTGAAAATTACAACTATACCCCTACGAAACTTCGAATGGTGATTTGAGGCACTAAACGATGGCGGAATGCATTAAAACCAAAGCCATAAGCTTTATGAGCATGTGATAGACAAGAATACCTCAAAATCCCAATGTACGATTTTTGGTGAAAATTACAACTATACCCCTACGAAACTTCGAATGGTGATTTGAGGCACTAAACGGTGTCGGAATGCATTGAAACCAAAGTTATAAGCTTTGTGAGCATGTGATAAACAAGAATACCTCAGAATCCCAATGTACGATTTTTGGTGAAAATTACAACTATACCCCCAACGAAACTTCGAATGGTGATTTGAGACACTAAACGATGTCGGAATGCATTGAAACCAAAGTTATAAGCTTTGTGAGCATGTGATAAACAAGAATACCTCAGAATCCCAATGTACGATTTTTGGTGAAAATTACAACTATACCCCCAACGAAACTTCGAATGGTGATTTGAGGCACTAAACGATGTCGGAATGCATTGAAACCAAAGTTATAAGCTTTGTGAGCATGTGATAAACAAGAATACCTCAGAATCCCAATGTACGATTTTTGGTGAAAATTACAACTATACCCCCAACGAAACTTCGAATGGTGATTTGAGGCACTAAACGATGTCGGAATACATTGAAACCAAAGCCATAAGCTTTGTGAGCATGTGATAGACAAGAATACCTCAAAATTCCAATGTACGATTTTTGGTGAAAATTACAACTATACCCCTACGAAACTTCGAATGGTGATTTGAGGCACTAAACGATGGCGGAATGCATTAAAACCAAAGCCATAAGCTTTATGAGCATGTGATAGACAAGAATACCTCAAAATCCCAATGTACGATTTTTGGTGAAAATTACAATTATACCCCTACGAAACTTCGAATGGTGATTTGAGGCACTAAACGGTGGCGGAATGCATTAAAACCAAAGCCATAAGCATTGTAAACATGTGATAGACAAGAATACCTCAAAATCCCAATGTACGATTTTTGGTGAAAATTACAACTATACCCCTACGAAACTTCGAATGGTGATTTGAGACACTAAACGATGTCGGAATGCATTGAAATCAAAGCGATAAGCTTTGTGAGCATGTGATAGACAAGAATACCTCAAAATCCCAATGTACAATTTTTGGTGAAAATTACAACGATACCCCTACGAAACTTCGAATGGTGATTTGAGGCACTAAACGGTGTCGGAATGCATTGAAACCAAAGCCATAAGCTTTGTGAGCATGTGATAAACAAGAATACCTCAGAATCCCAATGTACGATTTTTGGTGAAAATTACAACCATACCCCCAACGAAACTTCGAATGGTGATTTGAGGCACTAAACGATGTCGGAATGCATTGAAACCAAAGCCATAAGCTTTGTGAGCATGTGATAGACAAGAATACCTCAAAATTCCAATGTACGATTTTTGGTGAAAATTACAACTATACCCCTACGGAACTTCGAATGGTGATTTGAGGCACTAAACGATGTCGGAATGCATTGAAACCAAGGCCATAAGCTTTATGAGCATGTGATAGACAAGAATACCTCAAAATCCCAATGTACGATTTTTGGTGAAAATTACAACTATACCCCTACGAAACTTCGAATGGTGATTTGAGGCACTAAACGATGGCGGAATGCATTAAAACCAAAGCCATAAGCACTGTGAGAATGTGATAAACAAGAATACCTCAGAATCCCAATGAACGATTTTTGGTGAAAATTACAACTATACCCCCTACGAAACTTCGAATGGTGATTTCAGGCACTAAACGATGTCGGAATGCATTGAAATCAAAGCAATAAGCTTTGTGAGCATGTGATAGACAAGAATACCTCAAAATCCCAATGTACGATTTTTGGTGAAAATTACAACTATACCCCTATGAAACTTAGAATGGTGATTTGAGGCACTAAACGATGGCGGAATGCATTAAAACCAAAGCCATAAGCATTGTAAACATGTGATAGACAAGAATACCTCAAAATCCCAATGTACGATTTTTGGTGAAAATTACAACTATACCCCTACGAAACTTCGAATGGTGATTTGAGACACTAAACGATGTCGGAATGCATTGAAATCAAAGCGATAAGCTTTGTGAGCATGTGATAGACAAGAATACCTCAAAATCCCAATGTACGATTTTTGGTGAAAATTACAACTATACCCCTACGAAACTTCGAATGGTGATTTGAGGCACTAAACGGTGTCGGAATGCATTGAAACCAAAGCTATAAGCTTTGTGAGCATGTGATAGACAAGAATACCTCAAAATCTCAATGTACGATTTTTGGTGAAAATTACAACTATACCCCTACGAAACTTCGAATGGTGATTTGAGACACTAAACGATGTCGGAATGCATTGAAATCAAAGCGATAAGCTTTTTGAGCATGTGATAGACAAGAATACCTCAAAATCCCAATGTACGATTTTTGGTGAAAATTACAACTATACCCCTACGAAACTTCGAAGGGTGATTTGAGGCACTGAACGGTGTCGGAATGCATTGAAACCAAAGCCATAAGCTTTGTGAGCATGTGATAAACAAGAATACCTCAGAATCCCAATGTACGATTTTTGGTGAAAATAACAACTATACCCCCAACGAAACTTCGAATGGTGATTTGAGGCACTAAACGATGTCGGAATGCATTGAAACCAAAGCCATAAGCTTTGTGAGCATGTGATAGACAAGAATACCTCAAAATTCCAATGTACGATTTTTGGTGAAAATTACAACTATACCCCTACGGAACTTCGAATGGTGATTTGAGGCACTAAACGATGTCGGAATGCATTGAAACCAAAGCCATAAGCTTTGTGAGCATGTGATAGACAAGAATACCTCAAAATCCCAATGTACGATTTTTGGTGAAAATTACTACTATACCCCTACGAAACTTCGAATGGTGATTTGAGGCACTAAACGATGGCGGAATGCATTGAAACCAAAGCCATAAGCTTTGTGAGCATGTGATAAACAAGAATACCTCAGAATCCCAATGTACGATTTTTGGTGAAAATTACAACTATACCCCCAACGAAACTTCGAATGGTGATTTGAGGCACTAAACGATGTCGGAATACATTGAAACCAAAGCCATAAGCTTTGTGAGCATGTGATAGACAAGAATACCTCAAAATTCCAATGTACGATTTTTGGTGAAAATTACAACTATACCCCTACGAAACTTCGAATGGTGATTTGAGGCACTAAACGATGGCGGAATGCATTAAAACCAAAGCCATAAGCTTTATGAGCATGTGATAGACAAGAATACCTCAAAATCCCAATGTACGATTTTTGGTGAAAATTACAACTATACTCCTACGAAACTTCGAATGGTGATTTGAGGCACTAAACGGTGTCGGAATGCATTGAAACCAAAGCCATAAGCTTTGTGAGCATGTCATAGACAAGAATACCTCAAAATCAAAATGTACGATTTTTGGTGAAAATTACAACTATACCCCTACGAAACTTCGAATGGTGATTTGAGGCACTAACCGATGGCGGAATGCATTGAAACCAAAGCCATAAGCTTTGTGAGCATGTGATAAACAAGAATACCTCAGAATCCCAATGTACGATTTTTGGTGAAAATTACAACTATACCCCCAACGAAACTTCGAATGGTGATTTGAGGCACTAAACGATGTCGGAATGCATTGAAACCAAAGTTATAAGCTTTGTGAGCATGTGATAGACAAGAATACCTCAAAATCTCAATGTACGATTTTTGGTGAAAATTACAACTATACCCCTACGAAACTTCGAATGGTGATTTGAGGCACTAAACGGTGTCGGAATGCATTGAAACAAAAGCCATAAGCTTTGTGAGCATGTCATAGACAAGAATACCTCAAAATCAAAATGTACGATTTTTGGTGAAAATTACAACTATACCCCTACGAAACTTCGAATGGTGATTTGAGGCACTAAACGGTTTCGGAATGCATTGAAACCAAAGCCATAATCTTTGTGAGCATGTCATAGACAAGAATACCTCAAAATCAAAATGTACGATTTTTGGTGAAAATTACAACTATACCCCTACAAAACTTTGAACGGTGATTTGAGGCACTAAACGATGACGGAATGCATTGAAACCAAAGCGATAAGCTTTGTGAGCATGTGATAGACAAGAATACCTCAAAATTCCAATGTATGATTTTTGGTGAAAATTACAACTATACCCCTACGAAACTTCGAATGGTGATTGGAGGCACTAAACGGTGTCGGAATGCATTGAATCCAAACCCATAAGCTTTGTGAGCATGTGATAAACAAGAATACCTCAAAATCCCAATGTACGATTTTTGGTGAAAATTACAAATATACCCCCTACGAAACTTCGAATGGTGATTTCAGGCACTAAACTATGTCGGAATGCATTGAAACCAAAGCCATAAGCTTTGTGAGCATGTGATAGACAAGAATACCTCAAAATCCCAATGTACGATTTTTGGTGAAAATTACAACTATACCCCTACGAAACTTCGAATGGTGATTAGAGGCACTAAAAGATGTCGGAAATCATTGAAACCAAAGCCATAAGCTTTGTGAGCATGTGATAGACAAGAATACAACAAAATCCCAATGTACGATTTTTGGTGAAAATTACAACTATACCCTACGAAACTTCGAATGGTGATTTAGGCACTAAACGATATCGGATTGCATTGAAACCAATGCTATAAGCTTTGTGAGCATGTGATAGACAAGAATACCTAAAATCCCAATGTACGATTTTTGGGTAAAAATTACAACTATACCCCTACGAAACTTCGAATGGTGATTTGAGGCACTAAACGATGTCGGAATGCATTGAAACCAAAGCCATAAGCTTTGTGAGCATGTGATAGACAAGAATACCTCAAAATCTCAATGTACGATTTTTGGTGAAAATTACAACTATACCCCCTGCGAAACTTCGAATGGTGATTTGAGGCACTAAACGATGGCGGAATGCATTGAAATCAAAGCGATAAGCTTTGTGAGCATGTTATAAACGAGAATACCTCAAAATCCCAATGTACGATTTTTGGTGAAAATTACAACTATACCCCCTACGAAACTTCGAATGGTGATTTGAGGCACTAAACGATGGCGGAATGCATTAAAACCAAAGCCATAAGCTTTGTGAGAATGTGATAAACAAGAATACCTTAGAATCCCAATGAACGATTTTTGGTGAAAATTACAACTATACCCCCTACGAAACTTCGAATGGTGATTTCAGGCACTAAACGATGTCGGAATGCATTGAAATCAAAACAATAAGCTTTGTGAGCATGTGATAGACAAGAATACCTCAAAATCCCAATGTACGATTTTTGGTGAAAATTACAACTATACCCCTACGAAACTTAGAATGGTGATTTGAGGCACTAAACGATGGCGGAATGCATTAAAACCAAAGCCATAAGCATTGTAAACATGTGATAGACAAGAATACCTCAAAATCCCAATGTACGATTTTTGGTGAAAATTACAACTATACCCCTACGAAACTTCGAATGGTGATTTGAGACACTAAACGATGTCGGAATGCATTGAAATCAAAGCGATAAGCTTTGTGAGCATGTGATAGACAAGAATACCTCAAAATCCCAATGTACAATTTTTGGTGAAAATTACAACGATACCCCTACGAAACTTCGAATGGTGATTTGAGGCACTAAACGGTGTCGGAATGCATTGAAACCAAAGCCATAAGCTTTGTGAGCATGTGATAAACAAGAATACCTCAGAATCCCAATGTACGATTTTTGGTGAAAATTACAACCATACCCCCAACGAAACTTCGAATGGTGATTTGAGGCACTAAACGATGTCGGAATGCATTGAAACCAAAGCCATAAGCTTTGTGAGCATGTGATAGACAAGAATACCTCAAAATTCCAATGTACGATTTTTGGTGAAAATTACAACTATACCCCTACGGAACTTCGAATGGTGATTTGAGGCACTAAACGATGTCGGAATGCATTGAAACCAAAGACATAAGCTTTATGAGCATGTGATAGACAAGAATACCTCAAAATCCCAATGTACGATTTTTGGTGAAAATTACAACTATACCCCTACGAAACTTCGAATGGTTATTTGAGGCACTAAACGATGGCGGAATGCATTAAAACCAAAGCCATAAGCATTGTGAGAATGTGATAAACAAGAATAACTCAGAATCCCAATGAACGATTTTTGGTGAAAATTACAACTATACCCCTACGAAACTTCGAATGGTGATTTGAGACACTAAACGATGTCGGAATGCATTGAAATCAAAGCGATAAGCTTTGTGAGCATGTGATAGACAAGAATACCTCAAAATCCCAATGTACGATTTTTGGTGAAAATTACAACTATACCCCTACGAAACTTCGAATGGTGATTTGAGGCACTGAACGGTGTCGGAATGCATTGAAACCAAAGCCATAAGCTTTGTGAGCATGTGATAAACAAGAATACCTCAGAATCCCAATGTACGATTTTTGGTGAAAATAACAACTATACCCCCAACGAAACTTCGAATGGTGATTTGAGGCACTAAACGATGTCGGAATGCATTGAAACCAAAGCCATAAGCTTTGTGAGCATGTGATAGACAAGAATACCTCAAAATTCCAATGTACGATTTTTGGTGAAAATTACAACTATACCCCTACGGAACTTCGAATGGTGATTTGAGGCACTAAACGATGTCGGAATGCATTGAAACCAAAGCCATAAGCTTTGTGAGCATGTGATAGACAAGAATACCTCAAAATCCCAATGTACGATTTTTGGTGAAAATTACTACTATACCCCTACGAAACTTCGAATGGTGATTTGAGGCACTAAACGATGGCGGAATGCATTGAAACCAAAGCCATAAGCTTTGTGAGCATGTGATAAACAAGAATACCTCAGAATCCCAATGTACGATTTTTGGTGAAAATTACAACTATACCCCCAACGAAACTTCGAATGGTGATTTGAGGCACTAAACGATGTCGGAATACATTGAAACCAAAGCCATAAGCTTTGTGAGCATGTGATAGACAAGAATACCTCAAAATTCCAATGTACGATTTTTGGTGAAAATTACAACTATACCCCTACGAAACTTCGAATGGTGATTTGAGGCACTAAACGATGGCGGAATGCATTAAAACCAAAGCCATAAGCTTTATGAGCATGTGATAGACAAGAATACCTCAAAATCCCAATGTACGATTTTTGGTGAAAATTACAACTATACCCCTACGAAACTTCGAATGGTGATTTGAGGCACTAAACGGTGTCGGAATGCATTGAAACCAAAGCCATAAGCTTTGTGAGCATGTCATAGACAAGAATACCTCAAAATCAAAATGTACGATTTTTGGTGAAAATTACAACTATACCCCTACGAAACTTCGAATGGTGATTTGAGGCACTAACCGATGGCGGAATGCATTGAAACCAAAGCCATAAGCTTTGTGAGCATGTGATAAACAAGAATACCTCAGAATCCCAATGTACGATTTTTGGTGAAAATTACAACTATACCCCCAACGAAACTTCGAATGGTGATTTGAGGCACTAAACGATGTCGGAATGCATTGAAACCAAAGTTATAAGCTTTGTGAGCATGTGATAGACAAGAATACCTCAAAATCTCAATGTACGATTTTTGGTGAAAATTACAACTATACCCCTACGAAACTTCGAATGGTGATTTGAGGCACTAAACGGTGTCGGAATGCATTGAAACAAAAGCCATAAGCTTTGTGAGCATGTCATAGACAAGAATACCTCAAAATCAAAATGTACGATTTTTGGTAAAAATTACAACTATACCCCTACGAAACTTCGAATGGTGATTTGAGGCACTAAACGGTTTCGGAATGCATTGAAACCAAAGCCATAATCTTTGTGAGCATGTCATAGACAAGAATACCTCAAAATCAAAATGTACGATTTTTGGTGAAAATTACAACTATACCCCTACAAAACTTTGAACGGTGATTTGAGGCACTAAACGATGACGGAATGCATTGAAACCAAAGCGATAAGCTTTGTGAGCATGTGATAGACAAGAATACCTCAAAATTCCAATGTATGATTTTTGGTGAAAATTACAACTATACCCCTACGAAACTTCGAATGGTGATTGGAGGCACTAAACGGTGTCGGAATGCATTGAATCCAAACCCATAAGCTTTGTGAGCATGTGATAAACAAGAATACCTCAAAATCCCAATGTACGATTTTTGGTGAAAATTACAAATATACCCCCTACGAAACTTCGAATGGTGATTTCAGGCACTAAACTATGTCGGAATGCATTGAAACCAAAGCCATAAGCTTTGTGAGCATGTGATAGACAAGAATACCTCAAAATCCCAATGTACGATTTTTGGTGAAAATTACAACTATACCCCTACGAAACTTCGAATGGTGATTAGAGGCACTAAAAGATGTCGGAAATCATTGAAACCAAAGCCATAAGCTTTGTGAGCATGTGATAGACAAGAATACAACAAAATCCCAATGTACGATTTTTGGTGAAAATTACAACTATACCCTACGAAACTTCGAATGGTGATTTAGGCACTAAACGATATCGGATTGCATTGAAACCAATGCTATAAGCTTTGTGAGCATGTGATAGACAAGAATACCTAAAATCCCAATGTACGATTTTTGGGTAAAAATTACAACTATACCCCTACGAAACTTCGAATGGTGATTTGAGGCACTAAACGATGTCGGAATGCATTGAAACCAAAGCCATAAGCTTTGTGAGCATGTGATAGACAAGAATACCTCAAAATCTCAATGTACGATTTTTGGTGAAAATTACAACTATACCCCCTGCGAAACTTCGAATGGTGATTTGAGGCACTAAACGATGGCGGAATGCATTGAAATCAAAGCGATAAGCTTTGTGAGCATGTTATAAACGAGAATACCTCAAAATCCCAATGTACGATTTTTGGTGAAAATTACAACTATACCCCCTACGAAACTTCGAATGGTGATTTGAGGCACTAAACGATGGCGGAATGCATTAAAACCAAAGCCATAAGCTTTGTGAGAATGTGATAAACAAGAATACCTTAGAATCTCAATGAACGATTTTTGGTGAAAATTACAACTATACCCCCTACGAAACTTCGAATGGTGATTTCAGGCACTAAACGATGTCGGAATGCATTGAAATCAAAACAATAAGCTTTGTGAGCATGTGATAGACAAGAATACCTCAAAATCCCAATGTACGATTTTTGGTGAAAATTACAACTATACCCCTACGAAACTTAGAATGGTGATTTGAGGCACTAAACGATGGCGGAATGCATTAAAACCAAAGCCATAAGCATTGTAAACATGTGATAGACAAGAATACCTCAAAATCCCAATGTACGATTTTTGGTGAAAATTACAACTATACCCCTACGAAACTTCGAATGGTGATTTGAGACACTAAACGATGTCGGAATGCATTGAAATCAAAGCGATAAGCTTTGTGAGCATGTGATAGACAAGAATACCTCAAAATCCCAATGTACAATTTTTGGTGAAAATTACAACGATACCCCTACGAAACTTCGAATGGTGATTTGAGGCACTAAACGGTGTCGGAATGCATTGAAACCAAAGCCATAAGCTTTGTGAGCATGTGATAAACAAGAATACCTCAGAATCCCAATGTACGATTTTTGGTGAAAATTACAACCATACCCCCAACGAAACTTCGAATGGTGATTTGAGGCACTAAACGATGTCGGAATGCATTGAAACCAAAGCCATAAGCTTTGTGAGCATGTGATAGACAAGAATACCTCAAAATTCCAATGTACGATTTTTGGTGAAAATTACAACTATACCCCTACGGAACTTCGAATGGTGATTTGAGGCACTAAACGATGTCGGAATGCATTGAAACCAAAGACATAAGCTTTATGAGCATGTGATAGACAAGAATACCTCAAAATCCCAATGTACGATTTTTGGTGAAAATTACAACTATACCCCTACGAAACTTCGAATGGTGATTTGAGGCACTAAACGATGGCGGAATGCATTAAAACCAAAGCCATAAGCATTGTGAGAATGTGATAAACAAGAATAACTCAGAATCCCAATGAACGATTTTTGGTGAAAATTACAACTATACCCCCAACGAAACTTCGAATGGTGATTTGAGGCACTAAACGATGTCGGAATACATTGAAACCAAAGCCATAAGCTTTGTGAGCATGTGATAGACAAGAATACCTCAAAATTCCAATGTACGATTTTTGGTGAAAATTACAACTATACCCCTACGAAACTTCGAATGGTGATTTGAGGCACTAAACGATGGCGGAATGCATTAAAACCAAAGCCATAAGCTTTATGAGCATGTGATAGACAAGAATACCTCAAAATCCCAATGTACGATTTTTGGTGAAAATTACAACTATACCCCTACGAAACTTCGAATGGTGATTTGAGGCACTAAACGGTGTCGGAATGCATTGAAACCAAAGCCATAAGCTTTGTGAGCATGTCATAGACAAGAATACCTCAAAATCAAAATGTACGATTTTTGGTGAAAATTACAACTATACCCCTACGAAACTTCGAATGGTGATTTGAGGCACTAACCGATGGCGGAATGCATTGAAACCAAAGCCATAAGCTTTGTGAGCATGTGATAAACAAGAATACCTCAGAATCCCAATGTACGATTTTTGGTGAAAATTACAACTATACCCCCAACGAAACTTCGAATGGTGATTTGAGGCACTAAACGATGTCGGAATGCATTGAAATCAAAGTTATAAGCTTTGTGAGCATGTGATAGACAAGAATACCTCAAAATCTCAATGTACGATTTTTGGTGAAAATTACAACTATACCCCTACGAAACTTCGAATGGTGATTTGAGGCACTAAACGGTGTCGGAATGCATTGAAACAAAAGCCATAAGCTTTGTGAGCATGTCATAGACAAGAATACCTCAAAATCAAAATGTACGATTTTTGGTGAAAATTACAACTATACCCCTACGAAACTTCGAATGGTGATTTGAGGCACTAAACGGTTTCGGAATGCATTGAAACCAAAGCCATAATCTTTGTGAGCATGTCATAGACAAGAATACCTCAAAATCAAAATGTACGATTTTTGGTGAAAATTACAACTATACCCCTACAAAACTTTGAACGGTGATTTGAGGCACTAAACGATGACGGAATGCATTGAAACCAAAGCGATAAGCTTTGTGAGCATGTGATAGACAAGAATACCTCAAAATTCCAATGTATGATTTTTGGTGAAAATTACAACTATACCCCTACGAAACTTCGAATGGTGATTGGAGGCACTAAACGGTGTCGGAATGCATTGAATCCAAACCCATAAGCTTTGTGAGCATGTGATAAACAAGAATACCTCAAAATCCCAATGTACGATTTTTGGTGAAAATTACAAATATACCCCCTACGAAACTTCGAATGGTGATTTCAGGCACTAAACTATGTCGGAATGCATTGAAACCAAAGCCATAAGCTTTGTGAGCATGTGATAGACAAGAATACCTCAAAATCCCAATGTACGATTTTTGGTGAAAATTACAACTATACCCCTACGAAACTTCGAATGGTGATTAGAGGCACTAAAAGATGTCGGAAATCATTGAAACCAAAGCCATAAGCTTTGTGAGCATGTGATAGACAAGAATACAACAAAATCCCAATGTACGATTTTTGGTGAAAATTACAACTATACCCTACGAAACTTCGAATGGTGATTTAGGCACTAAACGATATCGGATTGCATTGAAACCAATGCTATAAGCTTTGTGAGCATGTGATAGACAAGAATACCTAAAATCCCAATGTACGATTTTTGGGTAAAAATTACAACTATACCCCTACGAAACTTCGAATGGTGATTTGAGGCACTAAACGATGTCGGAATGCATTGAAACCAAAGCCATAAGCTTTGTGAGCATGTGATAGACAAGAATACCTCAAAATCTCAATGTACGATTTTTGGTGAAAATTACAACTATACCCCCTGCGAAACTTCGAATGGTGATTTGAGGCACTAAACGATGGCGGAATGCATTGAAATCAAAGCGATAAGCTTTGTGAGCATGTTATAAACGAGAATACCTCAAAATCCCAATGTACGATTTTTGGTGAAAATTACAACTATACCCCCTACGAAACTTCGAATGGTGATTTGAGGCACTAAACGATGGCGGAATGCATTAAAACCAAAGCCATAAGCTTTGTGAGAATGTGATAAACAAGAATACCTTAGAATCTCAATGAACGATTTTTGGTGAAAATTACAACTATACCCCCTACGAAACTTCGAATGGTGATTTCAGGCACTAAACGATGTCGGAATGCATTGAAATCAAAACAATAAGCTTTGTGAGCATGTGATAGACAAGAATACCTCAAAATCCCAATGTACGATTTTTGGTGAAAATTACAACTATACCCCTACGAAACTTAGAATGGTGATTTGAGGCACTAAACGATGGCGGAATGCATTAAAACCAAAGCCATAAGCATTGTAAACATGTGATAGACAAGAATACCTCAAAATCCCAATGTACGATTTTTGGTGAAAATTACAACTATACCCCTACGAAACTTCGAATGGTGATTTGAGACACTAAACGATGTCGGAATGCATTGAAATCAAAGCGATAAGCTTTGTGAGCATGTGATAGACAAGAATACCTCAAAATCCCAATGTACAATTTTTGGTGAAAATTACAACGATACCCCTACGAAACTTCGAATGGTGATTTGAGGCACTAAACGGTGTCGGAATGCATTGAAACCAAAGCCATAAGCTTTGTGAGCATGTGATAAACAAGAATACCTCAGAATCCCAATGTACGATTTTTGGTGAAAATTACAACCATACCCCCAACGAAACTTCGAATGGTGATTTGAGGCACTAAACGATGTCGGAATGCATTGAAACCAAAGCCATAAGCTTTGTGAGCATGTGATAGACAAGAATACCTCAAAATTCCAATGTACGATTTTTGGTGAAAATTACAACTATACCCCTACGGAACTTCGAATGGTGATTTGAGGCACTAAACGATGTCGGAATGTATTGAAACCAAAGACATAAGCTTTATGAGCATGTGATAGACAAGAATACCTCAAAATCCCAATGTACGATTTTTGGTGAAAATTACAACTATACCCCTACGAAACTTCGAATGGTGATTTGAGGCACTAAACGATGGCGGAATGCATTAAAACCAAAGCCATAAGCATTGTGAGAATGTGATAAACAAGAATAACTCAGAATCCCAATGAACGATTTTTGGTGAAAATTACAACTATACCCCTACGAAACTTCGAATGGTGATTTGAGACACTAAACGATGTCGGAATGCATTGAAATCAAAGCGATAAGCTTTGTGAGCATGTGATAGACAAGAATAACTCAAAATCCCAATGTACGATTTTTGGTGAAAATTACAACTATACCCCTACGAAACTTCGAATGGTGATTTGAGGCACTGAACGGTGTCGGAATGCATTGAAACCAAAGCCATAAGCTTTGTGAGCATGTGATAAACAAGAATACCTCAGAATCCCAATGTACGATTTTTGGTGAAAATAACAACTATACCCCCAACGAAACTTCGAATGGTGATTTGAGGCACTAAACGATGTCGGAATGCATTGAAACCAAAGCCATAAGCTTTGTGAGCATGTGATAGACAAGAATACCTCAAAATTCCAATGTACGATTTTTGGTGAAAATTACAACTATACCCCTACGGAACTTCGAATGGTGATTTGAGGCACTAAACGATGTCGGAATGCATTGAAACCAAAGCCATAAGCTTTGTGAGCATGTGATAGACAAGAATACCTCAAAATCCCAATGTACGATTTTTGGTGAAAATTACTACTATACCCCTACGAAACTTCGAATGGTGATTTGAGGCACTAAACGATGGCGGAATGCATTGAAACCAAAGCCATAAGCTTTGTGAGCATGTGATAAACAAGAATACCTCAGAATCCCAATGTACGATTTTTGGTGAAAATTACAACTATACCCCCAACGAAACTTCGAATGGTGATTTGAGGCACTAAACGATGTCGGAATACATTGAAACCAAAGCCATAAGCTTTGTGAGCATGTGATAGACAAGAATACCTCAAAATTCCAATGTACGATTTTTGGTGAAAATTACAACTATACCCCTACGAAACTTCGAATGGTGATTTGAGGCACTAAACGATGGCGGAATGCATTAAAACCAAAGCCATAAGCTTTATGAGCATGTGATAGACAAGAATACCTCAAAATCTCAATGTACGATTTTTGGTGAAAATTACAACTATACCCCTACGAAACTTCGAATGGTGATTTGAGGCACTAAACGGTGTCGGAATGCATTGAAACCAAAGCCATAAGCTTTGTGAGCATGTCATAGACAAGAATACCTCAAAATCAAAATGTACGATTTTTGGTGAAAATTACAACTATACCCCTACGAAACTTCGAATGGTGATTTGAGGCACTAACCGATGGCGGAATGCATTGAAAACAAAGCCATAAGCTTTGTGAGCATGTGATAAACAAGAATACCTCAGAATCCCAATGTACGATTTTTGGTGAAAATTACAACTATACCCCCAACGAAACTTCGAATGGTGATTTGAGGCACTAAACGATGTCGGAATGCATTGAAACCAAAGTTATAAGCTTTGTGAGCATGTGATAGACAAGAATACCTCAAAATCTCAATGTACGATTTTTGGTGAAAATTACAACTATACCCCTACGAAACTTCGAATGGTGATTTGAGGCACTAAACGGTGTCGGAATGCATTGAAACCAAAGCCATAAGCTTTGTGAGCATGTCATAGACAAGAATACCTCAAAATCAAAATGTACGATTTTTGGTGAAAATTACAACTATACCCCTACGAAACTTCGAATGGTGATTTGAGGCACTAAACGGTTTCGGAATGCATTGAAACCAAAGCCATAAGCTTTGTGAGCATGTCATACACAAGAAGAATACCTCAAAATCAAAATGTACGATTTTTGATGAAAATTACAACTATACCCCTACAAAACTTTGAACGGTGATTTGAGGCACTAAACGATGACGGAATGCATTGAAACCAAAGCGATAAGCTTTGTGAGCATGTGATAGACAAGAATACCTCAAAATTACAACTATACCCCTACAAAACTTTGAACGGTGATTTGAGGCACTAAACGGTGTCGGAATGCATTGAAACCAAAGCGATAAGC
Source organism: Verbascum thapsus (assembly GCA_963669365.1). Classification (NCBI taxonomy): domain Eukaryota; kingdom Viridiplantae; phylum Streptophyta; class Magnoliopsida; order Lamiales; family Scrophulariaceae; genus Verbascum; species Verbascum thapsus. The sequence continues at coordinate 9,731,200 of OY770115.1, forward strand.
TTTGTGAGCATGTGATAAACAAGAATACCTCAAAATCCCAATGTACGATTTTTGGTGAAAATTACAAATATACCCCCTACGAAACTTCGAATGGTGATTTCAGGCACTAAACTATGTCGGAATGCATTGAAACCAAAGCCATAAGCTTTGTGAGCATGTGATAGACAAGAATACCTCAAAATCCCAATGTACGATTTTTGGTGAAAATTACAACTATACCCCTACGAAACTTCGAATGGTGATTAGAGGCACTAAAAGATGTCGGAAATCATTGAAACCAAAGCCATAAGCTTTGTGAGCATGTGATAGACAAGAATACAACAAAATCCCAATGTACGATTTTTGGTGAAAATTACAACTATACCCTACGAAACTTCGAATGGTGATTTAGGCACTAAACGATATCGGATTGCATTGAAACCAATGCTATAAGCTTTGTGAGCATGTGATAGACAAGAATACCTAAAATCCCAATGTACGATTTTTGGGTAAAAATTACAACTATACCCCTACGAAACTTCGAATGGTGATTTGAGGCACTAAACGATGTCGGAATGCATTGAAACCAAAGCCATAAGCTTTGTGAGCATGTGATAGACAAGAATACCTCAAAATCTCAATGTACGATTTTTGGTGAAAATTACAACTATACCCCCTGCGAAACTTCGAATGGTGATTTGAGGCACTAAACGATGGCGGAATGCATTGAAATCAAAGCGATAAGCTTTGTGAGCATGTTATAAACGAGAATACCTCAAAATCCCAATGTACGATTTTTGGTGAAAATTACAACTATACCCCCTACGAAACTTCGAATGGTGATTTGAGGCACTAAACGATGGCGGAATGCATTAAAACCAAAGCCATAAGCTTTGTGAGAATGTGATAAACAAGAATACCTTAGAATCTCAATGAACGATTTTTGGTGAAAATTACAACTATACCCCCTACGAAACTTCGAATGGTGATTTCAGGCACTAAACGATGTCGGAATGCATTGAAATCAAAACAATAAGCTTTGTGAGCATGTGATAGACAAGAATACCTCAAAATCCCAATGTACGATTTTTGGTGAAAATTACAACTATACCCCTACGAAACTTAGAATGGTGATTTGAGGCACTAAACGATGGCGGAATGCATTAAAACCAAAGCCATAAGCATTGTAAACATGTGATAGACAAGAATACCTCAAAATCCCAATGTACGATTTTTGGTGAAAATTACAACTATACCCCTACGAAACTTCGAATGGTGATTTGAGACACTAAACGATGTCGGAATGCATTGAAATCAAAGCGATAAGCTTTGTGAGCATGTGATAGACAAGAATACCTCAAAATCCCAATGTACAATTTTTGGTGAAAATTACAACGATACCCCTACGAAACTTCGAATGGTGATTTGAGGCACTAAACGGTGTCGGAATCCATTGAAACCAAAGCCATAAGCTTTGTGAGCATGTGATAAACAAGAATACCTCAGAATCCCAATGTACGATTTTTGGTGAAAATTACAACCATACCCCCAACGAAACTTCGAATGGTGATTTGAGGCACTAAACGATGTCGGAATGCATTGAAACCAAAGCCATAAGCTTTGTGAGCATGTGATAGACAAGAATACCTCAAAATTCCAATGTACGATTTTTGGTGAAAATTACAACTATACCCCTACGGAACTTCGAATGGTGATTTGAGGCACTAAACGATGTCGGAATGCATTGAAACCAAAGACATAAGCTTTATGAGCATGTGATAGACAAGAATACCTCAAAATCCCAATGTACGATTTTTGGTGAAAATTACAACTATACCCCTACGAAACTTCGAATGGTGATTTGAGGCACTAAACGATGGCGGAATGCATTAAAACCAAAGCCATAAGCATTGTGAGAATGTGATAAACAAGAATAACTCAGAATCCCAATGAACGATTTTTGGTGAAAATTACAACTATACCCCTACGAAACTTCGAATGGTGATTTGAGACACTAAACGATGTCGGAATGCATTGAAATCAAAGCGATAAGCTTTGTGAGCATGTGATAGACAAGAATAACTCAAAATCCCAATGTACGATTTTTGGTGAAAATTACAACTATACCCCTACGAAACTTCGAATGGTGATTTGAGGCACTGAACGGTGTCGGAATGCATTGAAACCAAAGCCATAAGCTTTGTGAGCATGTGATAAACAAGAATACCTCAGAATCCCAATGTACGATTTTTGGTGAAAATAACAACTATACCCCCAACGAAACTTCGAATGGTGATTTGAGGCACTAAACGATGTCGGAATGCATTGAAACCAAAGCCATAAGCTTTGTGAGCATGTGATAGACAAGAATACCTCAAAATTCCAATGTACGATTTTTGGTGAAAATTACAACTATACCCCTACGGAACTTCGAATGGTGATTTGAGGCACTAAACGATGTCGGAATGCATTGAAACCAAAGCCATAAGCTTTGTGAGCATGTGATAGACAAGAATACCTCAAAATCCCAATGTACGATTTTTGGTGAAAATTACAAATATACCCCCTACGAAACTTCGAATGGTGATTTCAGGCACTAAACTATGTCGGAATGCATTGAAACCAAAGCCATAAGCTTTGTGAGCATGTGATAGACAAGAATACCTCAAAATCCCAATGTACGATTTTTGGTGAAAATTACTACTATACCCCTACGAAACTTCGAATGGTGATTTGAGGCACTAAACGATGGCGGAATGCATTAAAACCAAAGCCATAAGCATTGTGAGAATGTGATAAACAAGAATAACTCAGAATCCCAATGAACGATTTTTGGTGAAAATTACAACTATACCCCTACGAAACTTCGAATGGTGATTTGAGACACTAAACGATGTCGGAATGCATTGAAATCAAAGCGATAAGCTTTGTGAGCATGTGATAGACAAGAATAACTCAAAATCCCAATGTACGATTTTTGGTGAAAATTACAACTATACCCCTACGAAACTTCGAATGGTGATTTGAGGCACTGAACGGTGTCGGAATGCATTGAAACCAAAGCCATAAGCTTTGTGAGCATGTGATAAACAAGAATACCTCAGAATCCCAATGTACGATTTTTGGTGAAAATAACAACTATACCCCCAACGAAACTTCGAATGGTGATTTGAGGCACTAAACGATGTCGGAATGCATTGAAACCAAAGCCATAAGCTTTGTGAGCATGTGATAGACAAGAATACCTCAAAATTCCAATGTACGATTTTTGGTGAAAATTACAACTATACCCCTACGGAACTTCGAATGGTGATTTGAGGCACTAAACGATGTCGGAATGCATTGAAACCAAAGCCATAAGCTTTGTGAGCATGTGATAGACAAGAATACCTCAAAATCCCAATGTACGATTTTTGGTGAAAATTACTACTATACCCCTACGAAACTTCGAATGGTGATTTGAGGCACTAAACGATGGCGGAATGCATTGAAACCAAAGCCATAAGCTTTGTGAGCATGTGATAAACAAGAATACCTCAGAATCCCAATGTACGATTTTTGGTGAAAATTACAACTATACCCCCAACGAAACTTCGAATGGTGATTTGAGGCACTAAACGATGTCGGAATACATTGAAACCAAAGCCATAAGCTTTGTGAGCATGTGATAGACAAGAATACCTCAAAATTCCAATGTACGATTTTTGGTGAAAATTACAACTATACCCCTACGAAACTTCGAATGGTGATTTGAGGCACTAAACGATGGCGGAATGCATTAAAACCAAAGCCATAAGCTTTATGAGCATGTGATAGACAAGAATACCTCAAAATCTCAATGTACGATTTTTGGTGAAAATTACAACTATACCCCTACGAAACTTCGAATGGTGATTTGAGGCACTAAACGGTGTCGGAATGCATTGAAACCAAAGCCATAAGCTTTGTGAGCATGTCATAGACAAGAATACCTCAAAATCAAAATGTACGATTTTTGGTGAAAATTACAACTATACCCCTACGAAACTTCGAATGGTGATTTGAGGCACTAACCGATGGCGGAATGCATTGAAAACAAAGCCATAAGCTTTGTGAGCATGTGATAAACAAGAATACCTCAGAATCCCAATGTACGATTTTTGGTGAAAATTACAACTATACCCCCAACGAAACTTCGAATGGTGATTTGAGGCACTAAACGATGTCGGAATGCATTGAAACCAAAGTTATAAGCTTTGTGAGCATGTGATAGACAAGAATACCTCAAAATCTCAATGTACGATTTTTGGTGAAAATTACAACTATACCCCTACGAAACTTCGAATGGTGATTTGAGGCACTAAACGGTGTCGGAATGCATTGAAACCAAAGCCATAAGCTTTGTGAGCATGTCATAGACAAGAATACCTCAAAATCAAAATGTACGATTTTTGGTGAAAATTACAACTATACCCCTACGAAACTTCGAATGGTGATTTGAGGCACTAAACGGTTTCGGAATGCATTGAAACCAAAGCCATAAGCTTTGTGAGCATGTCATACACAAGAAGAATACCTCAAAATCAAAATGTACGATTTTTGATGAAAATTACAACTATACCCCTACAAAACTTTGAACGGTGATTTGAGGCACTAAACGATGACGGAATGCATTGAAACCAAAGCCATAAGCTTTGTGAGCATGTGATAGACAAGAATACCTCAAAATTACAACTATACCCCTACAAAACTTTGAACGGTGATTTGAGGCACTAAACGGTGTCGGAATGCATTGAAACCAAAGCGATAAGCTTTGTGAGCATGTGATAAACAAGAATACCTCAAAATCCCAATGTACGATTTTTGGTGAAAATTACAAATATACCCCCTACGAAACTTCGAATGGTGATTTCAGGCACTAAACTATGTCGGAATGCACTGAAACCAAAGCCATAAGCTTTGTGAGCATGTGATAGACAAGAATACCTCAAAATCCCAATGTACGATTTTTGGTGAAAATTACAACTATACCCCTACGAAACTTCGAATGGTGATTAGAGTCACTAAAAGATGTCGGAAATCATTGAAACCAAAGCCATAAGCTTTGTGAGCATGTGATAGACAAGAATACAACAAAATCCCAATGTACGATTTTTGGTGAAAATTACAACTATACCCTACGAAACTTCGAATGGTGATTTAGGCACTAAACGATATCGGATTGCATTGAAACCAAAGCTATAAGCTTTGTGAGCATGTGATAGACAAGAATACCTAAAATCCCAATGTACGATTTTTGGGTAAAAATTACAACTATACCCCTACGAAACTTCGAATGGTGATTTGAGGCACTAAACGATGTCGGAATGCATTGAAACCAAAGCCATAAGCTTTGTGAGCATGTGATAGACAAGAATACCTCAAAATCTCAATGTACGATTTTTGGTGAAAATTACAACTATACCCCCTGCGAAACTTCGAATGGTGATTTGAGGCACTAAACGATGGCGGAATGCATTGAAATCAAAGCGATAAGCTTTGTGAGCATGTGATAGACAAGAATACCTCAAAATTCCAATGTATGATTTTTGGTGAAAATTACAACTATACCCCTACGAAACTTCGAATGGTGATTGGAGGCACTAAACGGTGTCGGAATGCATTGAATCCAAACCCATAAGCTTTGTGAGCATGTGATAAACAAGAATACCTCAAAATCCCAATGTACGATTTTTGGTGAAAATTACAAATATACCCCCTACGAAACTTCGAATGGTGATTTCAGGCACTAAACTATGTCGGAATGCATTGAAACCAAAGCCATAAGCTTTGTGAGCATGTGATAGACAAGAATACCTCAAAATCCCAATGTACGATTTTTGGTGAAAATTACAACTATACCCCTACGAAACTTCGAATGGTGATTAGAGGCACTAAAAGATGTCGGAAATCATTGAAACCAAAGCCATAAGCTTTGTGAGCATGTGATAGACAAGAATACAACAAAATCCCAATGTACGATTTTTGGTGAAAATTACAACTATACCCTACGAAACTTCGAATGGTGATTTAGGCACTAAACGATATCGGATTGCATTGAAACCAATGCTATAAGCTTTGTGAGCATGTGATAGACAAGAATACCTAAAATCCCAATGTACGATTTTTGGGTAAAAATTACAACTATACCCCTACGAAACTTCGAATGGTGATTTGAGGCACTAAACGATGTCGGAATGCATTGAAACCAAAGCCATAAGCATTGTAAACATGTGATAGACAAGAATACCTCAAAATCCCAATGTACGATTTTTGGTGAAAATTACAACTATACCCCTACGAAACTTCGAATGGTGATTTGAGACACTAAACGATGTCGGAATGCATTGAAATCAAAGCGATAAGCTTTGTGAGCATGTGATAGACAAGAATACCTCAAAATTCCAATGTACGATTTTTGGTGAAAATTACAACTATACCCCCAACGAAACTTCGAATGGTGATTTGAGGCACTAAACGATGTCGGAATGCATTGAAACCAAAGCCATAAGCTTTGTGAGCATGTGATAGACAAGAATACCTCAAAATTCCAATGTACGATTTTTGGTGAAAATTACAACTATACCCCTACGGAACTTCGAATGGTGATTTGAGGCACTAAACGATGTCGGAATGCATTGAAACCAAAGCCATAAGCTTTGTGAGCATGTGATAGACAAGAATACCTCAAAATCCCAATGTACGATTTTTGGTGAAAATTACTACTATACCCCTACGAAACTTCGAATGGTGATTTGAGGCACTAAACGATGGCGGAATGCATTGAAACCAAAGCCATAAGCTTTGTGAGCATGTGATAAACAAGAATACCTCAGAATCCCAATGTACGATTTTTGGTGAAAATTACAACTATACCCCCAACGAAACTTCGAATGGTGATTTGAGGCACTAAACGATGTCGGAATACATTGAAACCAAAGCCATAAGCTTTGTGAGCATGTGATAGACAAGAATACCTCAAAATTCCAATGTACGATTTTTGGTGAAAATTACAACTATACCCCTACGAAACTTCGAATGGTGATTTGAGGCACTAAACGATGGCGGAATGCATTAAAACCAAAGCCATAAGGTTTATGAGCATGTGATAGACAAGAATACCTCAAAATCCCAATGTACGATTTTTGGTGAAAATTACAACTATACCCCTACGAAACTTCGAATGGTGATTTGAGGCACTAAACGGTGTCGGAATGCATTGAAACCAAAGCCATAAGCTTTGTGAGCATGTCATAGACAAGAATACCTCAAAATCAAAATGTACGATTTTTGGTGAAAATTACAACTATACCCCTACGAAACTTCGAATGGTGATTTGAGGCACTAACCGATGGCGGAATGCATTGAAACCAAAGCCATAAGCTTTGTGAGCATGTGATAAACAAGAATACCTCAGAATCCCAATGTACGATTTTTGGTGAAAATTACAACTATACCCCCAACGAAACTTCGAATGGTGATTTGAGGCACTAAACGATGTCGGAATGCATTGAAACCAAAGTTATAAGCTTTGTGAGCATGTGATAGACAAGAATACCTCAAAATTCCAATGTACGATTTTTGGTGAAAATTACAACTATACCCCTACGAAACTTCGAATGGTGATTTGAGGCACTAAACGATGGCGGAATGCATTAAAACCAAAGCCATAAGCTTTGTGAGCATGTCATAGACAAGAATACCTCAAAATCAAAATGTACGATTTTTGGTGAAAATTACAACTATACCCCTACGAAACTTCGAATGGTGATTTGAGGCACTAAACGGTTTCGGAATGCATTGAAACCAAAGCCATAAGCTTTGTGAGCATGTCATACACAAGAAGAATACATCAAAATCAAAATGTACGATTTTTGGTGAAAATTACAACTATACCCCTACAAAACTTTGAACGGTGATTTGAGGCACTAAACGATGACGGAATGCATTGAAACCAAAGCGATAAGCTTTGTGAGCATGTGATAGACAAGAATACCTCAAAATTACAACTATAACCCTACAAAACTTTGAACGGTGATTTGAGGCACTAAACGGTGTCGGAATGCATTGAAACCAAAGCGATAAGCTTTGTGAGCATGTGATAAACAAGAATACCTCAAAATCCCAATGTACGATTTTTGGTGAAAATTACAAATATACCCCCTACGAAACTTCGAATGGTGATTTCAGGCACTAAACTATGTCGGAATGCATTGAAACCAAAGCCATAAGCTTTGTGAGCATGTGATAGACAAGAATACCTCAAAATCCCAATGTACGATTTTTGGTGAAAATTACAACTATACCCCTACGAAACTTCGAATGGTGATTAGAGTCACTAAAAGATGTCGGAAATCATTGAAACCAAAGCCATAAGCTTTGTGAGCATGTGATAGACAAGAATACAACAAAATCCCAATGTACGATTTTTGGTGAAAATTACAACTATACCCTACGAAACTTCGAATGGTGATTTAGGCACTAAACGATATCGGATTGCATTGAAACCAAAGCTATAAGCTTTGTGAGCATGTGATAGACAAGAATACCTAAAATCCCAATGTACGATTTTTGGGTAAAAATTACAACTATACCCCTACGAAACTTCGAATGGTGATTTGAGGCACTAAACGATGTCGGAATGCATTGAAACCAAAGCCATAAGCTTTGTGAGCATGTGATAGACAAGAATACCTCAAAATCTCAATGTACGAGGTGAAAATTACAACTATACCCCCTGCGAAACTTCGAATGGTGATTTCAGGCACTAAACGATATCGGATTGCATTGAAACCAAAGCTATAAGCTTTGTGAGCATGTGATAGACAAGAATACCTCAAAATTCCAATGTATGATTTTTGGTGAAAATTACAACTATACCCCTACGAAACTTCGAATGGTGATTGGAGGCACTAAACGGTGTCGGAATGCATTGAATCCAAACCCATAAGCTTTGTGAGCATGTGATAAACAAGAATACCTCAAAATCCCAATGTACGATTTTTGGTGAAAATTACAAATATACCCCCTACGAAACTTCGAATGGTGATTTCAGGCACTAAACTATGTCGGAATGCATTGAAACCAAAGCCATAAGCTTTGTGAGCATGTGATAGACAAGAATACCTCAAAATCCCAATGTACGATTTTTGGTGAAAATTACAACTATACCCCTACGAAACTTCGAATGGTGATTAGAGGCACTAAAAGATGTCGGAAATCATTGAAACCAAAGCCATAAGCTTTGTGAGCATGTGATAGACAAGAATACAACAAAATCCCAATGTACGATTTTTGGTGAAAATTACAACTATACCCTACGAAACTTCGAATGGTGATTTAGGCACTAAACGATATCGGATTGCATTGAAACCAATGCTATAAGCTTTGTGAGCATGTGATAGACAAGAATACCTAAAATCCCAATGTACGATTTTTGGGTAAAAATTACAACTATACCCCTACGAAACTTCGAATGGTGATTTGAGGCACTAAACGGTGTCGGAATGCATTGAAACCAAAGCCATAAGCTTTGTGAGCATGTCATAGACAAGAATACCTCAAAATCAAAATGTACGATTTTTGGTGAAAATTACAACTATACCCCTACGAAACTTCGAATGGTGATTTGAGGCACTAACCGATGGCGGAATGCATTGAAACCAAAGCCATAAGCTTTGTGAGCATGTGATAAACAAGAATACCTCAGAATCCCAATGTACGATTTTTGGTGAAAATTACAACTATACCCCCAACGAAACTTCGAATGGTGATTTGAGGCACTAAACGATGTCGGAATGCATTGAAACCAAAGTTATAAGCTTTGTGAGCATGTGATAGACAAGAATACCTCAAAATCTCAATGTACGATTTTTGGTGAAAATTACAACTATACCCCTACGAAACTTCGAATGGTGATTTGAGGCACTAAACGGTGTCGGAATGCATTGAAACCAAAGCCATAAGCTTTGTGAGCATGTCATAGACAAGAATACCTCAAAATCAAAATGTACGATTTTTGGTGAAAATTACAACTATACCCCTACGAAACTTCGAATGGTGATTTGAGGCACTAAACGGTTTCGGAATGCATTGAAACCAAAGCCATAAGCTTTGTGAGCATGTCATACACAAGAAGAATACCTCAAAATCAAAATGTACGATTTTTGGTGAAAATTACAACTATACCCCTACAAAACTTTGAACGGTGATTTGAGGCACTAAACGATGACGGAATGCATTGAAACCAAAGCGATAAGCTTTGTGAGCATGTGATAGACAAGAATACCTCAAAATTACAACTATACCCCTACAAAACTTTGAACGGTGATTTGAGGCACTAAACGGTGTCGGAATGCATTGAAACCAAAGCGATAAGCTTTGTGAGCATGTGATAAACAAGAATACCTCAAAATCCCAATGTACGATTTTTGGTGAAAATTACAAATATACCCCCTACGAAACTTCGAATGGTGATTTCAGGCACTAAACTATGTCGGAATGCATTGAAACCAAAGCCATAAGCTTTGTGAGCATGTGATAGACAAGAATACCTCAAAATCCCAATGTACGATTTTTGGTGAAAATTACAACTATACCCCTACGAAACTTTGAATGGTGATTAGAGTCACTAAAAGATGTCGGAAATCATTGAAACCAAAGCCATAAGCTTTGTGAGCATGTGATAGACAAGAATACAACAAAATCCCAATGTACGATTTTTGGTGAAAATTACAACTATACCCTACGAAACTTCGAATGGTGATTTAGGCACTAAACGATATCGGATTGCATTGAAACCAAAGCTATAAGCTTTGTGAGCATGTGATAGACAAGAATACCTAAAATCCCAATGTACGATTTTTGGGTAAAAATTACAACTATACCCCTACGAAACTTCGAATGGTGATTTGAGGCACTAAACGATGTCGGAATGCATTGAAACCAAAGCCATAAGCTTTGTGAGCATGTGATAGACAAGAATACCTCAAAATCTCAATGTACGATTTTTGGTGAAAATTACAACTATACCCCCTGCAAAACTTCGAATGGTGATTTGAGGCACTAAACGATGGCGGAATGCATTGAAATCAAAGCGATAAGCTTTGTGAGCATGTGATAGACAAGAATACCTCAAAATTCCAATGTATGATTTTTGGTGAAAATTACAACTATACCCCTACGAAACTTCGAATGGTGATTGGAGGCACTAAACGGTGTCGGAATGCATTGAATCCAAACCCATAAGCTTTGTGAGCATGTGATAAACAAGAATACCTCAAAATCCCAATGTACGATTTTTGGTGAAAATTACAAATATACCCCCTACGAAACTTCGAATGGTGATTTCAGGCACTAAACTATGTCGGAATGCATTGAAACCAAAGCCATAAGCTTTGTGAGCATGTGATAGACAAGAATACCTCAAAATCCCAATGTACGATTTTTGGTGAAAATTACAAATATACCCCCTACGAAACTTCGAATGGTGATTTCAGGCACTAAACTATGTCGGAATGCATTGAAACCAAAGCCATAAGCTTTGTGAGCATGTGATAGACAAGAATACCTCAAAATCCCAATGTACGATTTTTGGTGAAAATTACAACTATACCCCTACGAAACTTTGAATGGTGATTAGAGTCACTAAAAGATGTCGGAAATCATTGAAACCAAAGCCATAAGCTTTGTGAGCATGTGATAGACAAGAATACAACAAAATCCCAATGTACGATTTTTGGTGAAAATTACAACTATACCCTACGAAACTTCGAATGGTGATTTAGGCACTAAACGATATCGGATTGCATTGAAACCAAAGCTATAAGTTTTGTGAGCATGTGATAGACAAGAATACCTAAAATCCCAATGTACGATTTTTGGGTAAAAATTACAACTATACCCCTACGAAACTTCGAATGGTGATTTGAGGCACTAAACGATGTCGGAATGCATTGAAACCAAAGCCATAAGCTTTGTGAGCATGTGATAAACAAGAATACCTCAGAATCCCAATGTACGATTTTTGGTGAAAATTACAACTATACCCCCAACGAAACTTCGAATGGTGATTTGAGGCACTAAACGATGTCGGAATGCATTGAAACCAAAGTTATAAGCTTTGTGAGCATGTGATAGACAAGAATACCTCAAAATCTCAATGTACGATTTTTGGTGAAAATTACAACTATACCCCTATGAAACTTCGAATGGTGATTTGAGGCACTAAACGGTGTCGGAATGCATTGAAACCAAAGCCATAAGCTTTGTGAGCATGTCATAGACAAGAATACCTCAAAATCAAAATGTACGATTTTTGGTGAAAATTACAACTATACCCCTACGAAACTTCGAATGGTGATTTGAGGCACTAAACGGTTTCGGAATGCATTGAAACCAAAGCCATAAGCTTTGTGAGCATGTCATACACAAGAAGAATACCTCAAAATCAAAATGTACGATTTTTGGTGAAAATTACAACTATACCCCTACAAAACTTTGAACGGTGATTTGAGGCACTAAACGATGACGGAATGCATTGAAACCAAAGCGATAAGCTTTGTGAGCATGTGATAGACAAGAATACCTCAAAATTACAACTATACCCCTACAAAACTTTGAACGGTGATTTGAGGCACTAAACGGTGTCGGAATGCATTGAAACCAAAGCGATAAGCTTTGTGAGCATGTGATAAACAAGAATACCTCAAAATCCCAATGTACGATTTTTGGTGAAAATTACAAATATACCCCCTACGAAACTTCGAATGGTGATTTCAGGCACTAAACTATGTCGAAATGCATTGAAACCAAAGCCATAAGCTTTGTGAGCATGTGATAGACAAGAATACCTCAAAATCCCAATGTACGATTTTTGGTGAAAATTACAACTATACCCCTACGAAACTTCGAATGGTGATTAGAGTCACTAAAAGATGTCGGAAATCATTGAAACCAAAGCCATAAGCTTTGTGAGCATGTGATAGACAAGAATACAACAAAATCCCAATGTACGATTTTTGGTGAAAATTACAACTATACCCTACGAAACTTCGAATGGTGATTTAGGCACTAAACGATATCGGATTGCATTGAAACCAAAGCTATAAGCTTTGTGAGCATGTGATAGACAAGAATACCTAAAATCCCAATGTACGATTTTTGGGTAAAAATTACAACTATACCCCTACGAAACTTCGAATGGTGATTTGAGGCACTAAACGATGTCGGAATGCATTGAAACCAAAGCCATAAGCTTTGTGAGCATGTGATAGACAAGAATACCTCAAAATCTCAATGTACGATTTTTGGTGAAAATTACAACTATACCCCCTGCAAAACTTCGAATGGTGATTTGAGGCACTAAACGATGGCGGAATGCATTGAAATCAAAGCGATAAGCTTTGTGAGCATGTGATAGACAAGAATACCTCAAAATTCCAATGTATGATTTTTGGTGAAAATTACAACTATACCCCTACGAAACTTCGAATGGTGATTGGAGGCACTAAACGGTGTCGGAATGCATTAAATCCAAACCCATAAGCTTTGTGAGCATGTGATAAACAAGAATACCTCAAAATCCCAATGTACGATTTTTGGTGAAAATTACAAATATACCCCCTACGAAACTTCGAATGGTGATTTCAGGCACTAAACTATGTCGGAATGCATTGAAACCAAAGCCATAAGCTTTGTGAGCATGTGATAGACAAGAATACCTCAAAATCCCAATGTACGATTTTTGGTGAAAATTACAACTATACCCCTACGAAACTTCGAATGGTGATTAGAGGCACTAAAAGATGTCGGAAATCATTGAAACCAAAGCCATAAGCTTTGTGAGCATGTGATAGACAAGAATACAACAAAATCCCAATGTACGATTTTTGGTGAAAATTACAACTATACCCTACGAAACTTCGAATGGTGATTTAGGCACTAAACGATATCGGATTGCATTGAAACCAATGCTATAAGCTTTGTGAGCATGTGATAGACAAGAATACCTAAAATCCCAATGTACGATTTTTGGGTAAAAATTACAACTATACCCCTACGAAACTTCGAATGGTGATTTGAGGCACTAAACGGTGTCGGAATGCATTGAAACCAAAGCCATAAGCTTTGTGAGCATGTCATAGACAAGAATACCTCAAAATCAAAATGTACGATTTTTGGTGAAAATTACAACTATACCCCTACGAAACTTCGAATGGTGATTTGAGGCACTAACCGATGGCGGAATGCATTGAAACCAAAGCCATAAGCTTTGTGAGCATGTGATAAACAAGAATACCTCAGAATCCCAATGTACGATTTTTGGTGAAAATTACAACTATACCCCCAACGAAACTTCGAATGGTGATTTGAGGCACTAAACGATGTCGGAATGCATTGAAACCAAAGTTATAAGCTTTGTGAGCATGTGATAGACAAGAATACCTCAAAATCTCAATGTACGATTTTTGGTGAAAATTACAACTATACCCCTACGAAACTTCGAATGGTGATTTGAGGCACTAAACGGTGTCGGAATGCATTGAAACCAAAGCCATAAGCTTTGTGAGCATGTCATAGACAAGAATACCTCAAAATCAAAATGTACGATTTTTGGTGAAAATTACAACTATACCCCTACGAAACTTCGAATGGTGATTTGAGGCACTAAACGGTTTCGGAATGCATTGAAACCAAAGCCATAAGCTTTGTGAGCATGTCATACACAAGAAGAATACCTCAAAATCAAAATGTACGATTTTTGGTGAAAATTACAACTATACCCCTACAAAACTTTGAACGGTGATTTGAGGCACTAAACGATGACGGAATGCATTGAAACCAAAGCGATAAGCTTTGTGAGCATGTGATAGACAAGAATACCTCAAAATTACAACTATACCCCTACAAAACTTTGAACGGTGATTTGAGGCACTAAACGGTGTCGGAATGCATTGAAACCAAAGCGATAAGCTTTGTGAGCATGTGATAAACAAGAATACCTCAAAATCCCAATGTACGATTTTTGGTGAAAATTACAAATATACCCCCTACGAAACTTCGAATGGTGATTTCAGGCACTAAACTATGTCGGAATGCATTGAAACCAAAGCCATAAGCTTTGTGAGCATGTGATAGACAAGAATACCTCAAAATCCCAATGTACGATTTTTGGGTAAAAATTACAACTATACCCCTACGAAACTTCGAATGGTGATTTGAGGCACTAAACGATGTCGGAATGCATTGAAACCAAAGCCATAAGCTTTGTGAGCATGTGATAGACAAGAATACCTCAAAATCTCAATGTACGATTTTTGGTGAAAATTACAACTATACCCCCTGCAAAACTTCGAATGGTGATTTGAGGCACTAAACGATGGCGGAATGCATTGAAATCAAAGCGATAAGCTTTGTGAGCATGTGATAGACAAGAATACCTCAAAATTCCAATGTATGATTTTTGGTGAAAATTACAACTATACCCCTACGAAACTTCGAATGGTGATTGGAGGCACTAAACGGTGTCGGAATGCATTGAATCCAAACCCATAAGCTTTGTGAGCATGTGATAAACAAGAATACCTCAAAATCCCAATGTACGATTTTTGGTGAAAATTACAAATATACCCCCTACGAAACTTCGAATGGTGATTTCAGGCACTAAACTATGTCGGAATGCATTGAAACCAAAGCCATAAGCTTTGTGAGCATGTGATAGACAAGAATACCTCAAAATCCCAATGTACGATTTTTGGTGAAAATTACAAATATACCCCCTACGAAACTTCGAATGGTGATTTCAGGCACTAAACTATGTCGGAATGCATTGAAACCAAAGCCATAAGCTTTGTGAGCATGTGATAGACAAGAATACCTCAAAATCCCAATGTACGATTTTTGGTGAAAATTACAACTATACCCCTACGAAACTTTGAATGGTGATTAGAGTCACTAAAAGATGTCGGAAATCATTGAAACCAAAGCCATAAGCTTTGTGAGCATGTGATAGACAAGAATACAACAAAATCCCAATGTACGATTTTTGGTGAAAATTACAACTATACCCTACGAAACTTCGAATGGTGATTTAGGCACTAAACGATATCGGATTGCATTGAAACCAAAGCTATAAGCTTTGTGAGCATGTGATAGACAAGAATACCTAAAATCCCAATGTACGATTTTTGGGTAAAAATTACAACTATACCCCTACGAAACTTCGAATGGTGATTTGAGGCACTAAACGATGTCGGAATGCATTGAAACCAAAGCCATAAGCTTTGTGAGCATGTGATAAACAAGAATACCTCAGAATCCCAATGTACGATTTTTGGTGAAAATTACAACTATACCCCCAACGAAACTTCGAATGGTGATTTGAGGCACTAAACGATGTCGGAATGCATTGAAACCAAAGTTATAAGCTTTGTGAGCATGTGATAGACAAGAATACCTCAAAATCTCAATGTACGATTTTTGGTGAAAATTACAACTATACCCCTATGAAACTTCGAATGGTGATTTGAGGCACTAAACGGTGTCGGAATGCATTGAAACCAAAGCCATAAGCTTTGTGAGCATGTCATAGACAAGAATACCTCAAAATCAAAATGTACGATTTTTGGTGAAAATTACAACTATACCCCTACGAAACTTCGAATGGTGATTTGAGGCACTAAACGGTTTCGGAATGCATTGAAACCAAAGCCATAAGCTTTGTGAGCATGTCATACACAAGAAGAATACCTCAAAATCAAAATGTACGATTTTTGGTGAAAATTACAACTATACCCCTACAAAACTTTGAACGGTGATTTGAGGCACTAAACGATGACGGAATGCATTGAAACCAAAGCGATAAGCTTTGTGAGCATGTGATAGACAAGAATACCTCAAAATTACAACTATACCCCTACAAAACTTTGAACGGTGATTTGAGGCACTAAACGGTGTCGGAATGCATTGAAACCAAAGCGATAAGCTTTGTGAGCATGTGATAAACAAGAATACCTCAAAATCCCAATGTACGATTTTTGGTGAAAATTACAAATATACCCCCTACGAAACTTCGAATGGTGATTTCAGGCACTAAACTATGTCGAAATGCATTGAAACCAAAGCCATAAGCTTTGTGAGCATGTGATAGACAAGAATACCTCAAAATCCCAATGTACGATTTTTGGTGAAAATTACAACTATACCCCTACGAAACTTCGAATGGTGATTAGAGTCACTAAAAGATGTCGGAAATCATTGAAACCAAAGCCATAAGCTTTGTGAGCATGTGATAGACAAGAATACAACAAAATCCCAATGTACGATTTTTGGTGAAAATTACAACTATACCCTACGAAACTTCGAATGGTGATTTAGGCACTAAACGATATCGGATTGCATTGAAACCAAAGCTATAAGCTTTGTGAGCATGTGATAGACAAGAATACCTAAAATCCCAATGTACGATTTTTGGGTAAAAATTACAACTATACCCCTACGAAACTTCGAATGGTGATTTGAGGCACTAAACGATGTCGGAATGCATTGAAACCAAAGCCATAAGCTTTGTGAGCATGTGATAGACAAGAATACCTCAAAATCTCAATGTACGATTTTTGGTGAAAATTACAACTATACCCCCTGCAAAACTTCGAATGGTGATTTGAGGCACTAAACGATGGCGGAATGCATTGAAATCAAAGCGATAAGCTTTGTGAGCATGTGATAGACAAGAATACCTCAAAATTCCAATGTATGATTTTTGGTGAAAATTACAACTATACCCCTACGAAACTTCGAATGGTGATTGGAGGCACTAAACGGTGTCGGAATGCATTAAATCCAAACCCATAAGCTTTGTGAGCATGTGATAAACAAGAATACCTCAAAATCCCAATGTACGATTTTTGGTGAAAATTACAAATATACCCCCTACGAAACTTCGAATGGTGATTTCAGGCACTAAACTATGTCGGAATGCATTGAAACCAAAGCCATAAGCTTTGTGAGCATGTGATAGACAAGAATACCTCAAAATCCCAATGTACGATTTTTGGTGAAAATTACAACTATACCCCTACGAAACTTCGAATGGTGATTAGAGGCACTAAAAGATGTCGGAAATCATTGAAACCAAAGCCATAAGCTTTGTGAGCATGTGATAGACAAGAATACAACAAAATCCCAATGTACGATTTTTGGTGAAAATTACAACTATACCCTACGAAACTTCGAATGGTGATTTAGGCACTAAACGATATCGGATTGCATTGAAACCAATGCTATAAGCTTTGTGAGCATGTGATAGACAAGAATACCTAAAATCCCAATGTACGATTTTTGGGTAAAAATTACAACTATACCCCTACGAAACTTCGAATGGTGATTTGAGGCACTAAACGGTGTCGGAATGCATTGAAACCAAAGCCATAAGCTTTGTGAGCATGTCATAGACAAGAATACCTCAAAATCAAAATGTACGATTTTTGGTGAAAATTACAACTATACCCCTACGAAACTTCGAATGGTGATTTGAGGCACTAACCGATGGCGGAATGCATTGAAACCAAAGCCATAAGCTTTGTGAGCATGTGATAAACAAGAATACCTCAGAATCCCAATGTACGATTTTTGGTGAAAATTACAACTATACCCCCAACGAAACTTCGAATGGTGATTTGAGGCACTAAACGATGTCGGAATGCATTGAAACCAAAGTTATAAGCTTTGTGAGCATGTGATAGACAAGAATACCTCAAAATCTCAATGTACGATTTTTGGTGAAAATTACAACTATACCCCTACGAAACTTCGAATGGTGATTTGAGGCACTAAACGGTGTCGGAATGCATTGAAACCAAAGCCATAAGCTTTGTGAGCATGTCATAGACAAGAATACCTCAAAATCAAAATGTACGATTTTTGGTGAAAATTACAACTATACCCCTACGAAACTTCGAATGGTGATTTGAGG
Organism: Verbascum thapsus; assembly: GCA_963669365.1. Taxonomy (NCBI): domain Eukaryota; kingdom Viridiplantae; phylum Streptophyta; class Magnoliopsida; order Lamiales; family Scrophulariaceae; genus Verbascum; species Verbascum thapsus. Next base: position 9,750,170 of record OY770115.1, read on the forward strand.
CACTAAACGGTTTCGGAATGCATTGAAACCAAAGCCATAAGCTTTGTGAGCATGTCATACACAAGAAGAATACCTCAAAATCAAAATGTACGATTTTTGGTGAAAATTACAACTATACCCCTACAAAACTTTGAACGGTGATTTGAGGCACTAAACGATGACGGAATGCATTGAAACCAAAGCGATAAGCTTTGTGAGCATGTGATAGACAAGAATACCTCAAAATTACAACTATACCCCTACAAAACTTTGAACGGTGATTTGAGGCACTAAACGGTGTCGGAATGCATTGAAACCAAAGCGATAAGCTTTGTGAGCATGTGATAAACAAGAATACCTCAAAATCCCAATGTACGATTTTTGGTGAAAATTACAAATATACCCCCTACGAAACTTCGAATGGTGATTTCAGGCACTAAACTATGTCGGAATGCATTGAAACCAAAGCCATAAGCTTTGTGAGCATGTGATAGACAAGAATACCTCAAAATCCCAATGTACGATTTTTGGTGAAAATTACAACTATACCCCTACGAAACTTCGAATGGTGATTAGAGTCACTAAAAGATGTCGGAAATCATTGAAACCAAAGCCATAAGCTTTGTGAGCATGTGATAGACAAGAATACAACAAAATCCCAATGTACGATTTTTGGTGAAAATTACAACTATACCCTACGAAACTTCGAATGGTGATTTAGGCACTAAACGATATCGGATTGCATTGAAACCAAAGCTATAAGCTTTGTGAGCATGTGATAGACAAGAATACCTAAAATCCCAATGTACGATTTTTGGGTAAAAATTACAACTATACCCCTACGAAACTTCGAATGGTGATTTGAGGCACTAAACGATGTCGGAATGCATTGAAACCAAAGCCATAAGCTTTGTGAGCATGTGATAGACAAGAATACCTCAAAATCTCAATGTACGATTTTTGGTGAAAATTACAACTATACCCCCTGCGAAACTTCGAATGGTGATTTGAGGCACTAAACGATGGCGGAATGCATTGAAATCAAAGCGATAAGCTTTGTGAGCATGTGATAGACAAGAATACCTCAAAATTCCAATGTATGATTTTTGGTGAAAATTACAACTATACCCCTACGAAACTTCGAATGGTGATTGGAGGAACTAAACGGTGTCGGAATGCATTGAATCCAAACCCATAAGCTTTGTGAGCATGTGATAAACAAGAATACCTCAAAATCCCAATGTACGATTTTTGGTGAAAATTACAAATATACCCCCTACGAAACTTCGAATGGTGATTTCAGGCACTAAACTATGTCGGAATGCATTGAAACCAAAGCCATAAGCTTTGTGAGCATGTGATAGACAAGAATACCTCAAAATCCCAATGTACGATTTTTGGTGAAAATTACAACTATACCCCTACGAAACTTCGAATGGTGATTAGAGGCACTAAAAGATGTCGGAAATCATTGAAACCAAAGCCATAAGCTTTGTGAGCATGTGATAGACAAGAATACCACAAAATCCCAATGTACGATTTTTGGTGAAAATTACAACTATACCCTACGAAACTTCGAATGGTGATTTAGGCACTAAACGATATCGGATTGCATTGAAACCAATGCTATAAGCTTTGTGAGCATGTGATAGACAAGAATACCTAAAATCCCAATGTACGATTTTTGGGTAAAAATTACAACTATACCCCTACGAAACTTCGAATGGTGATTTGAGGCACTAAACGGTGTCGGAATGCATTGAAACCAAAGCCATAAGCTTTGTGAGCATGTCATAGACAAGAATACCTCAAAATCAAAATGTACGATTTTTGGTGAAAATTACAACTATACCCCTACGAAACTTCGAATGGTGATTTGAGGCACTAACCGATGGCGGAATGCATTGAAACCAAAGCCATAAGCTTTGTGAGCATGTGATAAACAAGAATACCTCAGAATCCCAATGTACGATTTTTGGTGAAAATTACAACTATACCCCCAACGAAACTTCGAATGGTGATTTGAGGCACTAAACGATGTCGGAATGCATTGAAACCAAAGTTATAAGCTTTGTGAGCATGTGATAGACAAGAATACCTCAAAATCTCAATGTACGATTTTTGGTGAAAATTACAACTATACCCCTACGAAACTTCGAATGGTGATTTGAGGCACTAAACGGTGTCGGAATGCATTGAAACCAAAGCCATAAGCTTTGTGAGCATGTCATAGACAAGAATACCTCAAAATCAAAATGTACGATTTTTGGTGAAAATTACAACTATACCCCTACGAAACTTCGAATGGTGATTTGAGGCACTAAACGGTTTCGGAATGCATTGAAACCAAAGCCATAAGCTTTGTGAGCATGTCATACACAAGAAGAATACCTCAAAATCAAAATGTACGAGTTTTGGTGAAAATTACAACTATACCCCTACAAAACTTTGAACGGTGATTTGAGGCACTAAACGATGACGGAATGCATTGAAACCAAAGCGATAAGCTTTGTGAGCATGTGATAGACAAGAATACCTCAAAATTACAACTATACCCCTACAAAACTTTGAACGGTGATTTGAGGCACTAAACGGTGTCGGAATGCATTGAAACCAAAGCGATAAGCTTTGTGAGCATGTGATAAACAAGAATACCTCAAAATCCCAATGTACGATTTTTGGTGAAAATTACAAATATACCCCCTACGAAACTTCGAATGGTGATTTCAGGCACTAAACTATGTCGGAATGCATTGAAACCAAAGCCATAAGCTTTGTGAGCATGTGATAGACAAGAATACCTCAAAATCCCAATGTACGATTTTTGGTGAAAATTACAACTATACCCCTAAGAAACTTCGAATGGTGATTAGAGTCACTAAAAGATGTCGGAAATCATTGAAACCAAAGCCATAAGCTTTGTGAGCATGTGATAGACAAGAATACAACAAAATCCCAATGTACGATTTTTGGTGAAAATTACAACTATACCCTACGAAACTTCGAATGGTGATTTAGGCACTAAACGATATCGGATTGCATTGAAACCAAAGCTATAAGCTTTGTGAGCATGTGATAGACAAGAATACCTAAAATCCCAATGTACGATTTTTGGGTAAAAATTACAACTATACCCCTACGAAACTTCGAATGGTGATTTGAGGCACTAAACGATGTCGGAATGCATTGAAACCAAAGCCATAAGCTTTGTGAGCATGTGATAGCCAAGAATACCTCAAAATCTCAATGTACGATTTTTGGTGAAAATTACAACTATACCCCCTGCGAAACTTCGAATGGTGATTTGAGGCACTAAACGATGGCGGAATGCATTGAAATCAAAGCGATAAGCTTTGTGAGCATGTGATAGACAAGAATACCTCAAAATTCCAATGTATGATTTTTGGTGAAAATTACAACTATACCCCTACGAAACTTCGAATGGTGATTGGAGGCACTAAACGGTGTCGGAATGCATTGAATCCAAACCCATAAGCTTTGTGAGCATGTGATAAACAAGAATACCTCAAAATCCCAATGTACGATTTTTGGTGAAAATTACAAATATACCCCCTACGAAACTTCGAATGGTGATTTCAGGCACTAAACTATGTCGGAATGCATTGAAACCAAAGCCATAAGCTTTGTGAGCATGTGATAGACAAGAATACCTCAAAATCCCAATGTACGATTTTTGGTGAAAATTACAACTATACCCCTACGAAACTTCGAATGGTGATTAGAGGCACTAAAAGATGTCGGAAATCATTGAAACCAAAGCCATAAGCTTTGTGAGCATGTGATAGACAAGAATACAACAAAATCCCAATGTACGATTTTTGGTGAAAATTACAACTATACCCTACGAAACTTCGAATGGTGATTTAGGCACTAAACGATATCGGATTGCATTGAAACCAATGCTATAAGCTTTGTGAGCATGTGATAGACAAGAATACCTAAAATCCCAATGTACGATTTTTGGGTAAAAATTACAACTATACCCCTACGAAACTTCGAATGGTGATTTGAGGCACTAAACGATGTCGGAATGCATTGAAACCAAAGCCATAAGCTTTGTGAGCATGTGATAGACAAGAATACCTCAAAATCTCAATGTACGATTTTTGGTGAAAATTACAATTATACCCCCTGCGAAACTTCGAATGGTGATTTGAGGCACTAAACGATAGCGGAATGCATTGAAATCAAAGCGATAAGCTTTGTGAGCATGTTATAAACGAGAATACCTCAAAATCCCAATGTACGATTTTTGGTGAAAATTACAACTATACCCCCTACGAAACTTCGAATGGTGATTTGAGGCACTAAACGATGGCGGAATGCATTAAAACCAAAGCCATAAGCTTTGTGAGAATGTGATAAACAAGAATACCTCAGAATCCCAATGAACGATTTTTGGTGAAAATTACAACTATACCCCCTACGAAACTTCGAATGGTGATTTCAGGCACTAAACGATGTCGGAATGCATTGAAATCAAAGCAATAAGCTTTGTGAGCATGTGATAGACAAGAATACCTCAAAATCCCAATGTACGATTTTTGGTGAAAATTACAACTATACCCCTACGAAACTTAGAATGGTGATTTGAGGCACTAAACGATGGCGGAATGCATTAAAACCAAAGCCATAAGCATTGTAAACATGTGATAGACAAGAATACCTCAAAATCCCAATGTACGATTTTTGGTGAAAATTACAACTATACCCCTACGAAACTTCGAATGGTGATTTGAGACACTAAACGATGTTGGAATGCATTGAAATCAAAGCGATAAGCTTTGTGAGCATGTGATAGACAAGAATACCCCAAAATCCCAATGTACGATTTTTGGTGAAAATTACAACGATACCCCTACGAAACTTCGAATGGTGATTTGAGGCACTAAACGGTGTCGGAATGCATTGAAACCAAAGCCATAAGCTTTGTGAGCATGTGATAAACAAGAATACCTCAGAATCCCAATGTACGATTTTTGGTGAAAATTACAACCATACCCCCAACGAAACTTCGAATGGTGATTTGAGGCACTAAACGATGTCGGAATGCATTGAAACCAAAGCCATAAGCTTTGTGAGCATGTGATAGACAAGATTACCTCAAAATTCCAATGTACGATTTTTGGTGAAAATTACAACTATACCCCTACGGAACTTCGAATGGTGATTTGAGGCACTAAACGATGTCGGAATGCATTGAAACCAAAGCCATAAGCTTTATGAGCATGTGATAGACAAGAATACCTCAAAATCCCAATGTACGATTTTTGGTGAAAATTACAACTATACCCCTACGAAACTTCGAATGGTGATTTGAGGCACTAAACGATGGCGGAATGCATTAAAACCAAAGCCATAAGCTTTGTGAGAATGTGATAAACAAGAATACCTCAGAATCCCAATGAACGATTTTTGGTGAAAATTACAACTATACCCCCTACGAAACTTCGAATGGTGATTTCAGGCACTAAACGATGTCGGAATGCATTGAAATCAAAGCAATAAGCTTTGTGAGCATGTGATAGACAAGAATACCTCAAAATCCCAATGTACGATTTTTGGTGAAAATTACAAATATACCCCCTACGAAACTTCGAATGGTGATTTCAGGCACTAAACTATGTCGGAATGCATTGAAACCAAAGCCATAAGCTTTGTGAGCATGTGATAGACAAGAATACCTCAAAATCCCAATGTACGATTTTTGGTGAAAATTACAACTATACCCCTACGGAACTTCGAATGGTGATTTGAGGCACTAAACGATGTCGGAATGCATTGAAACCAAAGCCATAAGCTTTGTGAGCATGTGATAGACAAGAATACCTCAAAATCCCAATGTACGATTTTTGGTGAAAATTACTACTATACCCCTACGAAACTTCGAATGGTGATTTGAGGCACTAAACGATGGCGGAATGCATTGAAACCAAAGCCATAAGCTTTGTGAGCATGTGATAAACAAGAATACCTCAGAATCCCAATGTACGATTTTTGGTGAAAATTACAACTATACCCCCAACGAAACTTCGAATGGTGATTTGAGGCACTAAACGATGTCGGAATACATTGAAACCAAAGCCATAAGCTTTGTGAGCATGTGATAGACAAGAATACCTCAAAATTCCAATGTACGATTTTTGGTGAAAATTACAACTATACCCCTACGAAACTTCGAATGGTGATTTGAGGCACTAAACGATGGCGGAATGCATTAAAACCAAAGCCATAAGCTTTATGAGCATGTGATAGACAAGAATACCTCAAAATCCCAATGTACGATTTTTGGTGAAAATTACAACTATACCCCTACGAAACTTCGAATGGTGATTTGAGGCACTAAACGGTGTCGGAATGCATTGAAACCAAAGCCATAAGCTTTGTGAGCATGTCATAGACAAGAATACCTCAAAATCAAAATGTACGATTTTTGGTGAAAATTACAACTATACCCCTACGAAACTTCGAATGGTGATTTGAGGCACTAACCGATGGCGGAATGCATTGAAACCAAAGCCATAAGCTTTGTGAGCATGTGATAAACAAGAATACCTCAGAATCCCGATTTTTGGTGAAAATTACAACTATACCCCCAACGAAACTTCGAATGGTGATTTGAGGCACTAACGATGTCGGAATGCATTGAAACCAAAGTTATAAGCTTTGTGAGCATGTGATAGACAAGAATACCTCAAAATCTCAATGTACGATTTTTGGTGAAAATTACAACTATACCCCTACGAAACTTCGAATGGTGATTTGAGGCACTAAACGGTGTCGGAATGCATTGAAACCAAAGCCATAAGCTTTGTGAGCATGTCATAGACAAGAATACCTCAAAATCAAAATGTACGATTTTTGGTGAAAATTACAACTATACCCCTACGAAACTTCGAATGGTGATTTGAGGCACTAAACGGTTTCGGAATGCATTGAAACCAAAGCCATAAGCTTTGTGAGCATGTCATAGACAAGAATACCTCAAAATCAAAATGTACGATTTTTGGTGAAAATTACAACTATACCCCTACAAAACTTTGAACGTTGATTTGAGGCACTAAACGATGACGGAATGCATTGAAACCAAAGCGATAAGCTTTGTGAGCATGTGATAGACAAGAATACCTCAAAATTACAACTATACCCCTACAAAACTTTGAACGGTGATTTGAGGCACTAAACGGTGTCGGAATGCATTGAAACCAAAGCGATAAGCTTTGTGAGCATGTGATAAACAAGAATACCTCAAAATCCCAATGTACGATTTTTGGTGAAAATTACAAATATACCCCCTACGAAACTTCGAATGGTGATTTCAGGCACTAAACTATGTCGGAATGCATTGAAACCAATGCCATAAGCTTTGTGAGCATGTGATAGACAAGAATACCTCAAAATCCCAATGTACGATTTTTGGTGAAAATTACAACTATACCCCTACGAAACTTCGAATGGTGATTAGAGTCACTAAATGATGTCGGAAATCATTGAAACCAAAGCCATAAGCTTTGTGAGCATGTGATAGACAAGAATACAACAAAATCCCAATGTACGATTTTTGGTGAAAATTACAACTATACCCTACGAAACTTCGAATGGTGATTTAGGCACTAAACGATATCGGATTGCATTGAAACCAAAGCTATAAGCTTTGTGAGCATGTGATAGACAAGAATACCTAAAATCCCAATGTACGATTTTTGGGTAAAAATTACAACTATACCCCTACGAAACTTCGAATGGTGATTTGAGGCACTAAACGATGTCGGAATGCATTGAAACCAAAGCCATAAGCTTTGTGAGCATGTGATAGACAAGAATACCTCAAAATCTCAATGTACGATTTTTGGTGAAAATTACAACTATACCCCCTGCGAAACTTCGAATGGTGATTTGAGGCACTAAACGATGGCGGAATGCATTGAAATCAAAGCGATAAGCTTTGTGAGCATGTGATAGACAAGAATACCTCAAAATTCCAATGTATGATTTTTGGTGAAAATTACAACTATACCCCTACGAAACTTCGAATGGTGATTGGAGGCACTAAACGGTGTCGGAATGCATTGAATCCAAACCCATAAGCTTTGTGAGCATGTGATAAACAAGAATACCTCAAAATCCCAATGTACGATTTTTGGTGAAAATTACAAATATACCCCCTACGAAACTTCGAATGGTGATTTCAGGCACTAAACTATGTCGGAATGCATTGAAACCAAAGCCATAAGCTTTGTGAGCATGTGATAGACAAGAATACCTCAAAATCCCAATGTACGATTTTTGGTGAAAATTACAACTATACCCCTACGAAACTTCGAATGGTGATTAGAGGCACTAAAAGATGTCGGAAATCATTGAAACCAAAGCCATAAGCTTTGTGAGCATGTGATAGACAAGAATACAACAAAATCCCAATGTACGATTTTTGGTGAAAATTACAACTATACCCTACGAAACTTCGAATGGTGATTTAGGCACTAAACGATATCGGATTGCATTGAAACCAATACTATAAGCTTTGTGAGCATGTGATAGACAAGAATACCTAAAATCCCAATGTACGATTTTTGGGTAAAAATTACAACTATACCCCTACGAAACTTCGAATGGTGATTTGAGGCACTAAACGATGTCGGAATGCATTGAAACCAAAGCCATAAGCTTTGTGAGCATGTGATAGACAAGAATACCTCAAAATCTCAATGTACGATTTTTGGTGAAAATTACAACTATACCCCCTAAGAAACTTCGAATGGTGATTTGAGGCACTAAACGATGGCGGAATGCATTGAAATCAAAGCGATAAGCTTTGTGAGCATGTTATAAACGAGAATACCTCAAAATCCCAATGTACGATTTTTGGTGAAAATTACAACTATACCCCCTACGAAACTTCGAATGGTGATTTAAGGCACTAAACGATGGCGGAATGCATTAAAACCAAAGCCATAAGCTTTGTGAGAATGTGATAAACAAGAATACCTCAGAATCCCAATGAACGATTTTTGGTGAAAATTACAACTATACCCCCTACGAAACTTCGAATGGTGATTTCAGGCACTAAACGATGTCGGAATGCATTGAAATCAAAGCAATAAGCTTTGTGAGCATGTGATAGACAAGAATACCTCAAAATCTCAATGTACGATTTTTGGTGAAAATTACAACTATACCCCTACGAAACTTAGAATGGTGATTTGAGGCACTAAACGATGGCGGAATGCATTAAAACCAAAGCCATAAGCATTGTAAACATGTGATAGACAAGAATACCTCAAAATCCCAATGTACGATTTTTGGTGAAAATTACAACTATACCCCTACGAAACTTCGAATGGTGATTTGAGACACTAAACGATGTCGGAATGCATTGAAATCAAAGCGATAAGCTTTGTGAGCATGTGATAGACAAGAATACCCCAAAATCCCAATGTACGATTTTTGGTGAAAATTACAACGATACCCCTACGAAACTTCGAATGGTGATTTGAGGCACTAAACGGTGTCGGAATGCATTGAAACCAAAGCCATAAGCTTTGTGAGCATGTGATAAACAAGAATACCTCAGAATCCCAATGTACGAATTTTCGTGAAAATTACAACCATACCCCCAACGAAACTTCGAATGGTGATTTGAGGCACTAAACGATGTCGGAATGCATTGAAACCAAAGCCATAAGCTTTGTGAGCATGTGATAGACAAGAATACCTCAAAATTCCAATGTACGATTTTTGGTGAAAATTACAACTATACCCCTACGGAACTTCGAATGGTGATTTGAGGCACTAAACGATGTCGGAATGCATTGAAACCAAAGCCATAAGCTTTATGAGCATGTGATAGACAAGAATACCTCAAAATCCCAATGTACGATTTTTGGTGAAAATTACAACTATACCCCTACGAAACTTCGAATGGTGATTTGAGGCACTAAACGATGGCGGAATGCATTAAAACCAAAGCCATAAGCTTTGTGAGAATGTGATAAACAAGAATACCTCAGAATCCCAATGAACGATTTTTGGTGAAAATTACAACTATACCCCCTACGAAACTTCGAATGGTGATTTCAGGCACTAAACGATGTCGGAATGCATTGAAATCAAAGCAATAAGCTTTGTGAGCATGTGATAGACAAGAATACCTCAAAATCCCAATGTACGATTTTTGGTGAAAATTACAAATATACCCCCTACGAAACTTCGAATGGTGATTTCAGGCACTAAACTATGTCGGAATGCATTGAAACCAAAGCCATAAGCTTTGTGAGCATGTGATAGACAAGAATACCTCAAAATCCCAATGTACGATTTTTGGTGAAAATTACAACTATACCCCTACGGAACTTCGAATGGTGATTTGAGGCACTAAACGATGTCGGAATGCATTGAAACCAAAGCCATAAGCTTTGTGAGCATGTGATAGACAAGAATACCTCAAAATCCCAATGTACGATTTTTGGTGAAAATTACTACTATACCCCTACGAAACTTCGAATGGTGATTTGAGGCACTAAACGATGGCGGAATGCATTGAAACCAAAGCCATAAGCTTTGTGAGCATGTGATAAACAAGAATACCTCAGAATCCCAATGTACGATTTTTGGTGAAAATTACAACTATACCCCCAACGAAACTTCGAATGGTGATTTGAGGCACTAAACGATGTCGGAATACATTGAAACCAAAGCCATAAGCTTTGTGAGCATGTGATAGACAAGAATACCTCAAAATTCCAATGTACGATTTTTGGTGAAAATTACAACTATACCCCTACGAAACTTCGAATGGTGATTTGAGGCACTAAACGATGGCGGAATGCATTAAAACCAAAGCCATAAGCTTTATGAGCATGTGATAGACAAGAATACCTCAAAATCCCAATGTACGATTTTTGGTGAAAATTACAACTATACCCCTACGAAACTTCGAATGGTGATTTGAGGCACTAAACGGTGTCGGAATGCATTGAAACCAAAGCCATAAGCTTTGTGAGCATGTCATAGACAAGAATACCTCAAAATCAAAATGTACGATTTTTGGTGAAAATTACAACTATACCCCTACGAAACTTCGAATGGTGATTTGAGGCACTAACCGATGGCGGAATGCATTGAAACCAAAGCCATAAGCTTTGTGAGCATGTGATAAACAAGAATACCTCAGAATCCCGATTTTTGGTGAAAATTACAACTATACCCCCAACGAAACTTCGAATGGTGATTTGAGGCACTAACGATGTCGGAATGCATTGAAACCAAAGTTATAAGCTTTGTGAGCATGTGATAGACAAGAATACCTCAAAATCTCAATGTACGATTTTTGGTGAAAATTACAACTATACCCCTACGAAACTTCGAATGGTGATTTGAGGCACTAAACGGTGTCGGAATGCATTGAAACCAAAGCCATAAGCTTTGTGAGCATGTCATAGACAAGAATACCTCAAAATCAAAATGTACGATTTTTGGTGAAAATTACAACTATACCCCTACGAAACTTCGAATGGTGATTTGAGGCACTAAACGGTTTCGGAATGCATTGAAACCAAAGCCATAAGCTTTGTGAGCATGTCATAGACAAGAATACCTCAAAATCAAAATGTACGATTTTTGGTGAAAATTACAACTATACCCCTACAAAACTTTGAACGTTGATTTGAGGCACTAAACGATGACGGAATGCATTGAAACCAAAGCGATAAGCTTTGTGAGCATGTGATAGACAAGAATACCTCAAAATTACAACTATACCCCTACAAAACTTTGAACGGTGATTTGAGGCACTAAACGGTGTCGGAATGCATTGAAACCAAAGCGATAAGCTTTGTGAGCATGTGATAAACAAGAATACCTCAAAATCCCAATGTACGATTTTTGGTGAAAATTACAAATATACCCCCTACGAAACTTCGAATGGTGATTTCAGGCACTAAACTATGTCGGAATGCATTGAAACCAATGCCATAAGCTTTGTGAGCATGTGATAGACAAGAATACCTCAAAATCCCAATGTACGATTTTTGGTGAAAATTACAACTATACCCCTACGAAACTTCGAATGGTGATTAGAGTCACTAAATGATGTCGGAAATCATTGAAACCAAAGCCATAAGCTTTGTGAGCATGTGATAGACAAGAATACAACAAAATCCCAATGTACGATTTTTGGTGAAAATTACAACTATACCCTACGAAACTTCGAATGGTGATTTAGGCACTAAACGATATCGGATTGCATTGAAACCAAAGCTATAAGCTTTGTGAGCATGTGATAGACAAGAATACCTAAAATCCCAATGTACGATTTTTGGGTAAAAATTACAACTATACCCCTACGAAACTTCGAATGGTGATTTGAGGCACTAAACGATGTCGGAATGCATTGAAACCAAAGCCATAAGCTTTGTGAGCATGTGATAGACAAGAATACCTCAAAATCTCAATGTACGATTTTTGGTGAAAATTACAACTATACCCCCTGCGAAACTTCGAATGGTGATTTGAGGCACTAAACGATGGCGGAATGCATTGAAATCAAAGCGATAAGCTTTGTGAGCATGTGATAGACAAGAATACCTCAAAATTCCAATGTATGATTTTTGGTGAAAATTACAACTATACCCCTACGAAACTTCGAATGGTGATTGGAGGCACTAAACGGTGTCGGAATGCATTGAATCCAAACCCATAAGCTTTGTGAGCATGTGATAAACAAGAATACCTCAAAATCCCAATGTACGATTTTTGGTGAAAATTACAAATATACCCCCTACGAAACTTCGAATGGTGATTTCAGGCACTAAACTATGTCGGAATGCATTGAAACCAAAGCCATAAGCTTTGTGAGCATGTGATAGACAAGAATACCTCAAAATCCCAATGTACGATTTTTGGTGAAAATTACAACTATACCCCTACGAAACTTCGAATGGTGATTAGAGGCACTAAAAGATGTCGGAAATCATTGAAACCAATGCCATAAGCTTTGTGAGCATGTGATAGACAAGAATACAACAAAATCCCAATGTACGATTTTTGGTGAAAATTACAACTATACCCTACGAAACTTCGAATGGTGATTTAGGCACTAAACGATATCGGATTGCATTGAAACCAATACTATAAGCTTTGTGAGCATGTGATAGACAAGAATACCTAAAATCCCAATGTACGATTTTTGGGTAAAAATTACAACTATACCCCTACGAAACTTCGAATGGTGATTTGAGGCACTAAACGATGTCGGAATGCATTGAAACCAAAGCCATAAGCTTTGTGAGCATGTGATAGACAAGAATACCTCAAAATCCCAATGTACGATTTTTGGGTAAAAATTACAACTATACCCCTACGAAACTTCGAATGGTGATTTGAGGCACTAAACGATGTCGGAATGCATTGAAACCAAAGCCATAAGCTTTGTGAGCATGTGATAGACAAGAATACCTCAAAATCTCAATGTACGATTTTTGGTGAAAATTACAACTATACCCCCTAAGAAACTTCGAATGGTGATTTGAGGCACTAAACGATGGCGGAATGCATTGAAATCAAAGCGATAAGCTTTGTGAGCATGTTATAAACGAGAATACCTCAAAATCCCAATGTACGATTTTTGGTGAAAATTACAACTATACCCCCTACGAAACTTCGAATGGTGATTTAAGGCACTAAACGATGGCGGAATGCATTAAAACCAAAGCCATAAGCTTTGTGAGAATGTGATAAACAAGAATACCTCAGAATCCCAATGAACGATTTTTGGTGAAAATTACAACTATACCCCCTACGAAACTTCGAATGGTGATTTCAGGCACTAAACGATGTCGGAATGCATTGAAATCAAAGCAATAAGCTTTGTGAGCATGTGATAGACAAGAATACCTCAAAATCTCAATGTACGATTTTTGGTGAAAATTACAACTATACCCCTACGAAACTTAGAATGGTGATTTGAGGCACTAAACGATGGCGGAATGCATTAAAACCAAAGCCATAAGCATTGTAAACATGTGATAGACAAGAATACCTCAAAATCCCAATGTACGATTTTTGGTGAAAATTACAACTATACCCCTACGAAACTTCGAATGGTGATTTGAGACACTAAACGATGTCGGAATGCATTGAAATCAAAGCGATAAGCTTTGTGAGCATGTGATAGACAAGAATACCCCAAAATCCCAATGTACGATTTTTGGTGAAAATTACAACGATACCCCTACGAAACTTCGAATGGTGATTTGAGGCACTAAACGGTTTCGGAATGCATTGAAACCAAAGCCATAAGCTTTGTGAGCATGTGATAAACAAGAATACCTCAGAATCCCAATGTACGATTTTTGGTGAAAATTACAACCATACCCCCAACGAAACTTCGAATGGTGATTTGAGGCACTAAACGATGTCGGAATGCATTGAAACCAAAGCCATAAGCTTTGTGAGCATGTGATAGACAAGAATACCTCAAAATTCCAATGTACGATTTTTGGTGAAAATTACAACTATACCCCTACGGAACTTCGAATGGTGATTTGAGGCACTAAACGATGTCGGAATGCATTGAAACCAAAGCCATAAGCTTTATGAGCATGTGATAGACAAGAATACCTCAAAATCCCAATGTACGATTTTTGGTGAAAATTACAACTATACCCCTACGAAACTTCGAATGGTGATTTGAGGCACTAAACGATGGCGGAATGCATTAAAACCAAAGCCATAAGCTTTGTGAGAATGTGATAAACAAGAATACCTCAGAATCCCAATGAACGATTTTTGGTGAAAATTACAACTATACCCCCTACGAAACTTCGAATGGTGATTTCAGGCACTAAACGATGTCGGAATGCATTGAAATCAAAGCAATAAGCTTTGTGAGCATGTGATAGACAAGAATACCTCAAAATCCCAATGTACGATTTTTGGTGAAAATTACAACTATACCCCTACGAAACTTAGAATGGTGATTTGAGGCACTAAACGATGGCGGAATGCATTAAAACCAAAGCCATAAGCATTGTAAACGTGTGATAGACAAGAATACCTCAAAATCCCAATGTACGATTTTTGGTGAAAATTACAACTATACCCCTACGAAACTTCGAATGGTGATTTGAGACACTAAACGATGTCGGAATGCATTAAAATCAAAGCGATAAGCTTTGTGAGCATGTGATAGACAAGAATACCTCAAAATCCCAATGTACGATTTTTCGTGAAAATTACAACGATACCCCTACGAAACTTCGAATGGTGATTTGAGGCACTAAACGGTGTCGGAATGCATTGAAACCAAAGCCATAAGCTTTGTGAGCATGTGATAGACAAGAATACCTCAAAATTCCAATGTACGATTTTTGGTGAAAATTACAACTATACCCCTACGGAACTTCGAATGGTGATTTGAGGCACTAAACGATGTCGGAATGCATTGAAACCAAAGCCATAAGGTTTGTGAGCATGTGATAGACAAGAATACCTCAAAATCCCAATGTACGATTTTTGGTGAAAATTACAACTATACCCCTACGAAACTTCGAATGGTGATTTGAGGCACTAAACGATGGCGGAATGCATTGAAACCAAAGCCATAAGCTTTGTGAGCATGTGATAAACAAGAATACCTCAGAATCCCAATGTACGATTTTTGGTGAAAATTACAACTATACCCCCAACGAAACTTCGAATGGTGATTTGAGGCACTAAACGATGTCGGAATGCATTGAAACCAAAGCCATAAGCTTTGTGAGCATGTGATAGACAAGAATACCTCAAAATTCCAATGTACGATTTTTGGTGAAAATTACAACTATACCCCTACGAAACTTCGAATGGTGATTGGAGGCACTAAACGGTGTCGGAATGCATTGAATCCAAAGCCATAAGCTTTGTGAGCATGTCATAGACAAGAATATCTCAAAATCTCAATGTACGATTTTTGGTGAAAATTACAACTATACCCCAACGAAACTTCGAATGGTGATTTGAGGCACTAAACTGTGTCAGAATGCATTGAAACCAAAGCCATAAGCTTTGTGAGCATGTGATAGACAAGAATACCTCAAAATCCCAATTTACGTTTTTTGGTGAAAATTACAACTATACCCCTACGAAACTTCGAATGGTGATTTGAGGCACTAAACGATGTCGGAATGCATTGAAACGAAAGCCATAAGATTTGTGAGCATGTGATAGACAAGAATACCTCAAAATCCCAATGTACGATTTTTGGTGAAAATTACAATTATAACCCTACGAAACTTCGAATGGTGATTTGAGGCACTAAACGATGTCGGAATGCATTGAAACCAAAGCCATAAGCTTTGTGAGCATGTGATAGACAAGAATACCTCAAAATCCCAATGTACGATTTTTGGTGAAAATTACAACTATACCCCTACGAAACTTCGAATGGTGATTTGAGGCACTAAACGGTGGCGGAATGCATTAAAACCAAAGCCATAAGCTATGTAAACATGTGATAGATAAGAATACCTCAAAATCCCAATGTACGATTTTAGGTAAAAATTACAACTATACCCCTACGAAACTTCGAATGGTGATTTGAAACCAAAGATATAAGCTTTGTGAGCATGTGATAGACAAGAATACCTCAAAATCCCAATGTACGATTTTTGGTGAAAATTAGAACTATACCCCTACGAAACTTCGAATGGTGATTTGAGGCACTAAACGATGTCGGAATGCATTGAAACGAAAGCCATAAGATTTGTGAGCATGTGATAGACAAGAATACCTCAAAATCCCAATTTACGTTTTTTGGTGAAAATTACAACTATACCCCTACGAAACTTCGAATGGTGATTTGAGGCACTAAACGATGTCGGAATGCATTGAAACGAAAGCCATAAGATTTGTGAGCATGTGATAGACAAGAATACCTCAAAATCCCAATGTACGATTTTTGGTGAAAATTACAATTATACCCCCTACGAAACTTCGAATGGTGATTTGAGGCACTAAACGATGTCGGAATGCATTGAAACCAAAGCCATAAGCTTTGTGAGCATGTGATAGACAAGAATACCTCAAAATCCCAATGTACGATTTTTGGTGAAAATTACAACTATACACCTACGAAACTTCGAATGGTGATTTGAGGCACTAAACAGTGTCGGAATGCATTGAATCTAAAGCCATAAGCTTTGTGAGCATGTGATAAACAAGAATACCTCAAAATCCCAATGTACGATTTTTGGTGAAAATTGCAAATATACCCCCTACGAAACTTCGAATGGTGATTTCAGGCACTAAACTGTGTCGGAATGCATTGAAACCAAAGCCATAAGCTTTGTGAGCATGTGATAGACAAGAATACCTCAAATTCCCAATGTACGATTTTTTGTGAAAATTACAACTATACCCCTACGAAACTTCGAATGGTGATTTGAGGCACTAAACGATGTCGGAATGCATTGAAACCAAAGCCATAAGCTTTGTGAGCATGTGATAGACAAGAATACCTCAAAATCTCAATGTACGATTTTTGGTGAAAATTACAACTATACCCCCTGCGAAACTTCGAATGGTGATTTGAGGCACTAAACGATGGCGGAATGCATTGAAATCAAAGCGATAAGCTTTGTGAGCATGTTATAAACGAGAATACCTCAAAATCCCAATGTACGATTTTTGGTGAAAATTACAACTATACCCCCTACGAAACTTCGAATGGTGATTTAAGGCACTAAACGATGGCGGAATGCATTAAAACCAAAGCCATAAGCTTTGTGAGAATGTGATAAACAAGAATACCTCAGAATCCCAATGAACGATTTTTGGTGAAAATTACAACTATACCCCCTACGAAACTTCGAATGGTGATTTCAGGCACTAAACGATGTCGGAATGCATTGAAATCAAAGCAATAAGCTTTGTGAGCATGTGATAGACAAGAATACCTCAAAATCTCAATGTACGATTTTTGGTGAAAATTACAACTATACCCCTACGAAACTTAGAATGGTGATTTGAGGCACTAAACGATGGCGGAATGCATTAAAACCAAAGCCATAAGCATTGTAAACATGTGATAGACAAGAATACCTCAAAATCCCAATGTACGATTTTTGGTGAAAATTACAACTATACCCCTACGAAACTTCGAATGGTGATTTGAGACACTAAACGATGTCGGAATGCATTGAAATCAAAGCGATAAGCTTTGTGAGCATGTGATAGACAAGAATACCCCAAAATCCCAATGTACGATTTTTGGTGAAAATTACAACGATACCCCTACGAAACTTCGAATGGTGATTTGTGGCACTAAATGATGTCGGAATGCATTGAAACCAAAGCCATAAGCTTTGTGAGCATGTGATAGACAAGAATACCTCAAAATTCCAATGTACGATTTTTGGTGAAAATTACAACTATACCCCCAACGAAACTTCGAATGGTGATTTGAGGCACTAAACGATGTCGGAATGCATTGAAACCAAAGCCATAAGCTTTGTGAGCATGTGATAGACAAGAATACCTCAAAATTCCAATGTACGATTTTTGGTGAAAATTACAACTATACCCCTACGAAACTTCGAATGGTGATTGGAGGCACTAAACGGTGTCGGAATGCATTGAATCCAAAGCCATAAGCTTTGTGAGCATGTCATAGACAAGAATATCTCAAAATCTCAATGTACGATTTTTGGTGAAAATTACAACTATACCCCAACGAAACTTCGAATGGTGATTTGAGGCACTAAACTGTGTCGGAATGCATTGAAACCAAAGCCATAAGCTTTGTGAGCATGTGATAGACAAGAATACCTCAAAATCCCAATTTACGTTTTTTGGTGAAAATTACAACTATACCCCTACGAAACTTCGAATGGTGATTTGAGGCACTAAACGATGTCGGAATGCATTGAAACGAAAGCCATAAGATTTGTGAGCATGTGATAGACAAGAATACCTCAAAATCCCAATGTACGATTTTTGGTGAAAATTACAATTATAACCCTACGAAACTTCGAATGGTGATTTGAGGCACTAAACGATGTCGGAATGCATTGAAACCAAAGCCATAAGCTTTGTGAGCATGTGATAGACAAGAATACCTCAAAATCCCAATGTACGATTTTTGGTGAAAATTACAACTATACCCCTACGAAACTTCGAATGGTGATTTGAGGCACTAAACGGTGGCGGAATGCATTAAAACCAAAGCCATAAGCTATGTAAACATGTGATAGATAAGAATACCTCAAAATCCCAATGTACGATTTTAGGTAAAAATTACAACTATACCCCTACGAAACTTCGAATGGTGATTTGAAACCAAAGATATAAGCTTTGTGAGCATGTGATAGACAAGAATACCTCAAAATCCCAATGTACGATTTTTGGTGAAAATTAGAACTATACCCCTACGAAACTTCGAATGGTGATTTGAGGCACTAAACGATGTCGGAATGCATTGAAACGAAAGCCATAAGATTTGTGAGCATGTGATAGACAAGAATACCTCAAAATCCCAATTTACGTTTTTTGGTGAAAATTACAACTATACCCCTACGAAACTTCGAATGGTGATTTGAGGCACTAAACGATGTCGGAATGCATTGAAACCAAAGCCATAAGCTTTGTGAGCATGTGATAGACAAGAATACCTCAAAATCCCAATGTACGATTTTTGGTGAAAATTACAACTATACACCTACGAAACTTCGAATGGTGATTTGAGGCACTAAACAGTGTCGGAATGCATTGAATCTAAAGCCATAAGCTTTGTGAGCATGTGATAAACAAGAATACCTCAAAATCCCAATGTACGATTTTTGGTGAAAATTGCAAATATACCCCCTACGAAACTTCGAATGGTGATTTCAGGCACTAAACTGTGTCGGAATGCATTGAAACCAAAGCCATAAGCTTTGTGAGCATGTGATAGACAAGAATACCTCAAATTCCCAATGTACGATTTTTTGTGAAAATTACAACTATACCCCTACGAAACTTCGAATGGTGATTTGAGGCACTAAACGATGTCGGAATGCATTGAAACCAAAGCCATAAGCTTTGTGAGCATGTGATAGACAAGAATACCTCAAAATCTCAATGTACGATTTTTGGTGAAAATTACAACTATACCCCCTGCGAAACTTCGAATGGTGATTTGAGGCACTAAACGATGGCGGAATGCATTGAAATCAAAGCGATAAGCTTTGTGAGCATGTTATAAACGAGAATACCTCAAAATCCCAATGTACGATTTTTGGTGAAAATTACAACTATACCCCCTACGAAACTTCGAATGGTGATTTAAGGCACTAAACGATGGCGGAATGCATTAAAACCAAAGCCATAAGCTTTGTGAGAATGTGATAAACAAGAATACCTCAGAATCCCAATGAACGATTTTTGGTGAAAATTACAACTATACCCCCTACGAAACTTCGAATGGTGATTTCAGGCACTAAACGATGTCGGAATGCATTGAAATCAAAGCAATAAGCTTTGTGAGCATGTGATAGACAAGAATACCTCAAAATCTCAATGTACGATTTTTGGTGAAAATTACAACTATACCCCTACGAAACTTAGAATGGTGATTTGAGGCACTAAACGATGGCGGAATGCATTAAAACCAAAGCCATAAGCATTGTAAACATGTGATAGACAAGAATACCTCAAAATCTCAATGTACGATTTTTGGTGAAAATTACAACTATACCCCTACGAAACTTCGAATGGTGATTTGAGACACTAAACGATGTCGGAATGCATTGAAATCAAAGCGATAAGCTTTGTGAGCATGTGATAGACAAGAATACCCCAAAATCCCAATGTACGATTTTTGGTGAAAATTACAACGATACCCCTACGAAACTTCGAATGGTGATTTGTGGCACTAAATGATGTCGGAATGCATTGAAACCAAAGCCATAAGCTTTGTGAGCATGTGATAGACAAGAATACCTCAAAATTCCAATGTACGATTTTTGGTGAAAATTACAACTATACCCCTACGAAACTTCGAATGGTGATTTGAGGCACTAAACGATGGCGGAATGCATTAAAACCAAAGCCATAAGCTTTGTGAGAATGTGATAAACTAGAATACCTCAGAATCCCAATGAACGATTTTTGGTGAAAATTACAACTATACCCCCTACGAAACTTCGAATGGTGATTTCAGGCACTAAACGATGTCGGAATGCATTGAAATCAAAGCAATAAGCTTTGTGAGCATGTGATAGACAAGAATACCTCAAAATCCCAATGTACGATTTTTGGTGAAAATTACAACTATACCCCTACGAAACTTACAATGGTGATTTGAGGCACTAAACGATGGCGGAATGCATTAAAACCAAAGCCATAAGCATTGTAAACGTGTGATAGACAAGAATACCTCAAAATCCCAATGTACGATTTTTGGTGAAAATTACAACTATACCCCTACGAAACTTCGAATGGTGATTTGAGACACTAAACGATGTCGGAATGCATTAAAATCAAAGCGATAAGCTTTGTGAGCATGTGATAGACAAGAATACCTCAAAATCCCAATGTACGATTTTTCGTGAAAATTACAACGATACCCCTACGAAACTTCGAATGGTGATTTGAGGCACTAAACGGTGTCGGAATGCATTGAAACCAAAGCCATAAGCTTTGTGAGCATGTGATAGACAAGAATACCTCAAAATTCCAATGTACGATTTTTGGTGAAAATTACAACTATACCCCTACGGAACTTCGAATGGTGACTTGAGGCACTAAACGATGTCGGAATGCATTGAAACCAAAGCCATAAGGTTTGTGAGCATGTGATAGACAAGAATACCTCAAAATCCCAATGTACGATTTTTGGTGAAAATTACAACTATACCCCTATGAAACTTCGAATGGTGATTTGAGGCACTAAACGATGGCGGAATGCATTGAAACCAAAGCCATAAGCTTTGTGAGCATGTGATAAACAAGAATACCTCAGAATCCCAATGTACGATTTTTGGTGAAAATTACAACTATACCCCCAACGAAACTTCGAATGGTGATTTGAGGCACTAAACGATGTCGGAATGCATTGAAACCAAAGCCATAAGCTTTGTGAGCATGTGATAGACAAGAATACCTCAAAATTCCAATGTACGATTTTTGGTGAAAATTACAACTATACCCCTACGAAACTTCGAATGGTGATTGGAGGCACTAAACGGTGTCGGAATGCATTGAATCCAAAGCCATAAGCTTTGTGAGCATGTCATAGACAAGAATACCTCAAAATCTCAATGTACGATTTTTGGTGAAAATTACAACTATACCCCAACGAAACTTCGAATGGTGATTTGAGGCACTAAACTGTGTCGGAATGCATTGAAACCAAAGCCATAAGCTTTGTGAGCATGTGATAGACAAGAATACCTCAAAATCCCAATTTACGTTTTTTGGTGAAAATTACAACTATACCCCTACGAAACTTCGAATGGTGATTTGAGGCACTAAACGATGTCGGAATGCATTGAAACGAAAGCCATAAGATTTGTGAGCATGTGATAGACAAGAATACCTCAAAATCCCAATGTACGATTTTTGGTGAAAATTACAATTATAACCCTACGAAACTTCGAATGGTGATTTGAGGCACTAAACGATGTCGGAATGCATTGAAACCAAAGCCATAAGCTTTGTGAGCATGTGATAGACAAGAATACCTCAAAATCCCAATGTACGATTTTTGGTGAAAATTACAACTATACCCCTACGAAACTTCGAATGGTGATTTGAGGTACTAAACGATGTCGGAATGCATTGAAATCAAAGCGATAAGCTTTGTGAGCATGTGATAGACAAGAATACCCCAAAATCCCAATGTACGATTTTTGGTGAAAATTACAACGATACCCCTACGAAACTTCGAATGGTGATTTGAAACCAAAGATATAAGCTTTGTGAGCATGTGATAGACAAGAATACCTCAAAATCCCAATGTACGATTTTTGGTGAAAATTAGAACTATACCCCTACGAAACTTCGAATGGTGATTTGAGGCACTAAACGATGTCGGAATGCATTGAAACGAAAGCCATAAGATTTGTGAGCATGTGATAGACAAGAATACCTCAAAATTCCAATTTACGTTTTTTGGTGAAAATTACAACTATACCCCTACGAAACTTCGAATGGTGATTTGAGGCACTAAACGATGTCGGAATGCATTGAAACCAAAGCCATAAGCTTTGTGAGCATGTGATAGACATGAATACCTCAAAATTCCAATGTACGATTTTTGGTGAAAATTACAACTATACCCCTACGAAATTTCGAATGGTGATTGGAGGCACTAAACGGTGTCGGAATGCATTGAATCCAAAGCCATAAGCTTTGTGAGCATGTCATAGACAAGAATACCTCAAAATCTCAATGTACGATTTTTGGTGAAAATTACAACTATACCCCAACGAAACTTCGAATGGTGATTTGAGGCACTAAACTGTGTCGGAATGCATTGAAACCAAAGCCATAAGCTTTGTGAGCATGTGATAGACAAGAATACCTCAAAATCCCAATTTACGTTTTTTGGTGAAAATTACAACTATACCCCTACGAAACTTCGAATGGTGATTTGAGGCACTAAACGATGTCGGAATGCATTGAAACGAAAGCCATAAGATTTGTGAGCATGTGATAGACAAGAATACCTCAAAATCCCAATGTACGATTTTTGGTGAAAATTACAATTATAACCCTACGAAACTTCGAATGGTGATTTCAGGCACTAAACTATGTCGGAATGCATTGAAACCAAAGCCATAAGCTTTGTG
Source organism: Verbascum thapsus (assembly GCA_963669365.1). Lineage (NCBI taxonomy): Eukaryota > Viridiplantae > Streptophyta > Magnoliopsida > Lamiales > Scrophulariaceae > Verbascum > Verbascum thapsus. Next base: position 9,773,977 of record OY770115.1, read on the forward strand.
AGCATGTCATAGACAAGAATACCTCAAAATCAAAATGTACGATTTTTGGTGAAAATTACAACTATACCCCTACGAAACTTCGAATGGTGATTTGAGGCACTAACCGATGGCGGAATGCATTGAAACCAAAGCCATAAGCTTTGTGAGCATGTGATAGACAAGAATACCCCAAAATCCCAATGTACGATTTTTGGTGAAAATTACAACGATACCCCTACGAAACTTCGAATGGTGATTTGAAACCAAAGATATAAGCTTTGTGAGCATGTGATAGACAAGAATACCTCAAAATCCCAATGTACGATTTTTGGTGAAAATTAGAACTATACCCCTACGAAACTTCGAATGGTGATTTGAGGCACTAAACGATGTCGGAATGCATTGAAACGAAAGCCATAAGATTTGTGAGCATGTGATAGACAAGAATACCTCAAAATCCCAATTTACGGTTTTTGGTGAAAATTACAACTATACCCCTACGAAACTTCGAATGGTGATTTGAGGCACTAAACGATGTCGGAATGCATTGAAACCAAAGCCATAAGCTTTGTGAGCATGTGATAGACATGAATACCTCAAAATTCCAATGTACGATTTTTGGTGAAAATTACAACTATACCCCTACGAAACTTCGAATGGTGATTGGAGGCACTAAACGGTGTCGGAATGCATTGAATCCAAAGCCATAAGCTTTGTGAGCATGTCATAGACAAGAATACCTCAAAATCTCAATGTACGATTTTTGGTGAAAATTACAACTATACCCCAACGAAACTTCGAATGGTGATTTGAGGCACTAAACTGTGTCGGAATGCATTGAAACCAAAGCCATAAGCTTTGTGAGCATGTGATAGACAAGAATACCTCAAAATCCCAATTTACGTTTTTTGGTGAAAATTACAACTATACCCCTACGAAACTTCGAATGGTGATTTGAGGCACTAAACGATGTCGGAATGCATTGAAACGAAAGCCATAAGATTTGTGAGCATGTGATAGACAAGAATACCTCAAAATCCCAATGTACGATTTTTGGTGAAAATTACAATTATAACCCTACGAAACTTCGAATGGTGATTTCAGGCACTAAACTATGTCGGAATGCATTGAAACCAAAGCCATAAGCTTTGTGAGCATGTCATAGACAAGAATACCTCAAAATCAAAATGTACGATTTTTGGTGAAAATTACAACTATACCCCTACGAAACTTCGAATGGTGATTTGAGGCACTAAACGATGGCGGAATGCATTGAAACCAAAGCCATAAGCTTTGTGAGCATGTGATAAACAAGAATACCTCAGAATCCCAATGTACGATTTTTGGTGAAAATTACAACTATACCCCCAACGAAACTTCGAATGGTGATTTGAGGCACTAAACGGTGTCGGAATGCATTGAAACCAAAGTTATAAGCTTTGTGAGCATGTGATAGACAAGAATACCTCAAAATCTCAATGTACGATTTTTGGTGAAAATTACAACTATACCCCTACGAAACTTCGAATGGTGATTTGAGGCACTAAACGGTGTCGGAATGCATTGAAACCAAAGCCATAAGCTTTGTGAGCATGTCATAGACAAGAATACCTCAAAATCAAAATGTACGATTTTTGGTGAAAATTACAACTATACCCCTACGAAACTTCGAATGGTGATTTGAGGCACTAAACGGTTTCGGAATGCATTGAAACCAAAGCCATAAGCTTTGTGAGCATGTCATAGACAAGAATACCTCAAAATCAAAATGTACGATTTTTGGTGAAAATTACAACTACACCCCTACAAAACTTTGAACGGTGATTTGAGGCACTAAACGATGACGGAATGCATTGAAACCAAAGCGATAAGCTTTGTGAGCATGTGATAGACAAGAATACCTCAAAATTCCAATGTATGATTTTTGGTGAAAATTACAACTATACCCCTACGAAACTTCGAATGGTGATTGGAGGCACTAAACGGTGTCGGAATGCATTGAATCCAAACCCATAAGCTTTGTGAGCATGTGATAGACAAGAATACCTCAAAATCTCAATGTACGATTTTTGGTGAAAATTACAACTATACCCCAACGAAACTTCGAATGGTGATTTGAGGCACTAAACTGTGTCGGAATGCATTGAAACCAAAGCCATAAGCTTTGTGAGCATGTGATAGACAAGAATACCTCAAAATCCCAATTTACGTTTTTTGGTGAAAATTACAACTATACCCCTACGAAACTTCGAATGGTGATTTGAGGCACTAAACGATGTCGGAATGCATTGAAACGAAAGCCATAAGATTTGTGAGCATGTGATAGACAAGAATACCTCAAAATCCCAATGTACGATTTTTGGTGAAAATTACAATTATACCCCTACGAAACTTCGAATGGTGATTTGAGGCACTAAACGATGTCGGAATGCATTGAAACCAAAGCCATAAGCTTTGTGAGCATGTGATAGACAAGAATACCTCAAAATCCCAATGTACGATTTTTGGTGAAAATTACAACTATACCCCTACGAAACTTCGAATGGTGATTTGAGTCACTAAACGGTGGCGGAATGCATTAAAACCAAAGCCATAAGCTATGTAAACATGTGATAGATAAGAATACCTCAAAATCCCAATGTACGATTTTAGGTAAAAATTACAACTATACCCCTACGAAACTTCGAATGGTGATTTGAAACCAAAGATATAAGCTTTGTGAGCATGTGATAGACAAGAATACCTCAAAATCCCAATGTACGATTTTTGGTGAAAATTAGAACTATACCCCTACGAAACTTCGAATGGTGATTTGAGGTACTAAACGATGTCGGAATGCATTGAAAACAAAGCCATAAGTTTTGTGAGCATGTGATAGACAAGAATACCTCAAAATCCGAATGTACGATTTTTGATGAAAATTACAACTATACCCCTACGAAACTTCGAATGGTGATTTGAGGCACTAAACGATGTCCGAATGCATTGAAACCAAAGCCATAAGCTTTGTGAGCATGTGATAGACAAGAATACCTCAAAATCCCAATTTACGTTTTTTGGTGAAAATTACAACTATACCCCTACGAAACTTCGAATGGTGATTTGAGGCACTAAACGATGTCGGAATGCATTGAAACCAAAGCCATAAGCTTTGTGAGCATGTGATAGACAAGAATACCTCAAAATCCCAATGTACGATTTTTGGTGAAAATTAGAACTATACCCCTACGAAACTTCGAATGGTGATTTGAGGTACTAAACGATGTCGGAATGCATTGAAAACAAAGCCATAAGTTTTGTGAGCATGTGATAGACAAGAATACCTCAAAATCCGAATGTACGATTTTTGATGAAAATTACAACTATACCCCTACGAAACTTCGAATGGTGATTTGAGGCACTAAACGATGTCCGAATGCATTGAAACCAAAGCCATAAGCTTTGTGAGCATGTGATAGACAAGAATACCTCAAAATCCCAATTTACGTTTTTTGGTGAAAATTACAACTATAACCCTACGAAACTTCGAATGGTGATTTGAGGCACTAAACGATGTCGGAATGCATTGAAACGAAAGCCATAAGATTTGTGAGCATGTGATAGACAAGAATACCTCAAAATCCCAATGTACGATTTTTGGTGAAAATTACAATTATACCCCCTACGAAACTACGAATGGTGATTTGAGGCACTAAACGATGTCGGAATGCATTGAAACCAAAGCCATAAGCTTTGTGAGCATGTGATAGACAAGAATACCTCAAAATCCCAATGTACGATTTTTGGTGAAAATTACAACTATACCCCTACGAAACTTCGAATGGTGATTTGAGGCACTAAACAGTGTCGGAATGCATTGAATCTAAAGCCATAAGCTTTGTGAGCATGTGATAAACAAGAATACCTCAAAATCCCAATGTACGATTTTTGGTGAAAATTGCAAATATACCCCCTACGAAACTTCGAATGGTGATTTCAGGCACTAAACTATGTCGGAATGCATTGAAACCAAAGCCATAAGCTTTGTGAGCATGTGATAGACAAGAATACCTCAAATTCCCAATGTACGATTTTTTGTGAAAATTACAACTATACCCCTACGAAATTTCGAATGGTGATTTGAGGCACTAAATGATGTCGGAATGCATTGAAACCAAAGTCATAAGCTTTGTGAGCATGTGACAGACAAGAATACCTCAAAATCCCAATGTACAATTTTTGGTGAAAATTACAACTATACCCTACGAAATTTCGAATGGTGATTTGAGGCACTAAACGATGTCGGAATGCATTGAAACCTAAGCCATAAGCTTTGTGAGCATGTGATAGACAAGAATACCTCAAAATCTAAATGTGCGATTTTTGGTGAAAATTACAACTATACCCCCTACGAAACTTCGAATGGTGATTTGAGGCACTAAACGATGTCGGAATGCACTGAAATCAAAGCCATAAGCTTTGTGAGCATGTGATAGACAAGAATATCTCAAAATCTCAATGTACGATTTTTAGTGAAAATTACAACTATACCCCATGCGAAACTTCGAATGGTGATTTGAGGCACTAAACGATGTCGGAATGCATTGAAACGAAAGCCATAAGATTTGTGAGCATGTGATAGACAAGAATACCTCAAAATCCCAATGTACGATTTTTGGTGAAAATTACAATTATACCCCCTACGAAACTTCGAATGGTGATTTGAGGCACTAAACGATGTCGGAATGCATTGAAACCAAAGCCATAAGCTTTGTGAGCATGTGATAGACAAGAATACCTCAAAATCCAAATGTACGATTTTTGGTGAAAATTACAACTATACCCCCTACGAAACTTCGAATGGTGATTTGAGGCACTAAACGATGTCGAAATGCACTGAAATCAAAGCCATAAGCTTTGTGAGCATGTGATAGACAAGAATATCACAAAATCTCAATGTACGATTTTTAGTGAAAATTACAACTATACCCCATGCGAAACTTCGAATGGTGATTAGAGGCACTAAACGATGTCGGAATGCATTGAAACCAAAGCCATAAGCTTTGTGAGCATGTGATAGACAAGAATACCTAAAAACCCCAATGTACGATTTTTGGTGAAAATTACAACTATACCCCTACGAAACTTTGAATGGTGATTTGTGGCACTAAATGATGTCGGAATGCATTGAAACCAAAGCCATAAGCTTTGTGAGCATGTGATAGTCAAGAATACCTCAAAATCCCAATGTACAATTTTTGTTGAAAATTACAACTATACTCCTACGAAACTTCGAATGGTGATTTGAGGCACTAAACGATGTCGGAATGCATTGAAACCAAAGTTAAAAGCTTTGTGAGCATGTGATAGACAAGAATACCTCAAAATCTCAATGTACGATTTTTGGTGAAAATTACAACTATACCCCTACGAAACTTCGAATGGTGATTTGAGGCACTAAACGGTGTCGGAATGCATTGAAACCAAAGCCATAAGCTTTGTGAGCATGTCATAGACAAGAATACCTCAAAATCAAATTGTACGATTTTTGGTGAAAATTACAACTATACCCCTACGAAACTTCGAATGGTGATTAGAGGCACTAAACGATGTCGGAATGCATTGAAACCAAAGCCATAAGCTTTGTGAGCATGTGATAGACAAGAATACTTCAAAATCCCAATGTACTATTTTTGGTAAAAATTACAACTATACCCCTACAAAACTTTGAACGGTGATTTGAGGCACTAAACGATGACGGAATGCATTGAAACCAAAGCGATAAGCTTTGTGAGCTTGTGATAGACAAGAATACCTCAAAATTCCAATGTATGATTTTTGGTGAAAATTACAACTGTATCCCTACGAAACTTCGAATGGTGATTGGAGGCACTAAACGGTGTCGGAATGCATTGAATCCAAACCCATAAGCTTTGTGAGCATGTGATAAACAAGAATACCTCAAAATCCCAATGTACGATTTTTGGTGAAAATTACAAATATACCCCCTACGAAACTTCGAATGGTGATTTCAGGCACTAAACTATGTCGGAATGCATTGAAACCAAAGCCATAAGCTTTGTGAGCATGTGATAGACAAGAATACCTCAAAATTCCAATGTACGATTTTTGGTGAAAATTACAACTATACCCCTACGAAACTTCGAATGGTGATTAGAGGCACTAAAAGATGTCGGAAATCATTGAAACCAAAGCCATAAGCTTTGTGAGCATGTGATAGACAAGAATACCTCAAAATCTAAATGTGCGATTTTTGGTGAAAATTACAACTATACCCCCTACGAAACTTCGAATGGTGATTTGAGGCACTAAACGATGTCGGAATGCACTGAAATCAAAGCCATAAGCTTTGTGAGCATGTGATAGACAAGAATATCTCAAAATCTCAATGTACGATTTTTAGTGAAAATTACAACTATACCCCATGCGAAACTTCGAATGGTGATTTGAGGCACTAAACGATGTCGGAATGCATTGAAACGAAAGCCATAAGATTTGTGAGCATGTGATAGACAAGAATACCTCAAAATCCCAATGTACGATTTTTGGTGAAAATTACAATTATACCCCCTACGAAACTTCGAATGGTGATTTGAGGCACTAAACGATGTCGGAATGCATTGAAACCAAAGCCATAAGCTTTGTGAGCATGTGATAGACAAGAATACCTCAAAATCCCAATGTACGATTTTTGGTGAAAATTACAACTATACCCCTACGAAACTTCGAATGGTGATTTGAGGCACTAAACAGTGTCGAAATGCATTGAATCTAAAGCCATAAGCTTTGTGAGCATGTGATAAACAAGAATACCTCAAAATCCCAATGTACGATTTTTGGTGAAAATTGCAAATATACCCCCTACGAAACTTCGAATGGTGATTTCAAGCACTAAACTGTGTCGGAATGCATTGAAACCAAAGTCATAAGCTTTGTGAGCATGTGATAGACAAGAATACCTCAAATTCCCAATGTACGATTTTTTGTGAAAATTACAACTATACCCCTACGAAATTTCGAATGGTGATTTGAGGCACTAAATGATGTCGGAATGCATTGAAACCAAAGTCATAAGCTTTGTGAGCATGTGACAGACAAGAATACCTCAAAATCCCAATGTACAATTTTTGGTGAAAATTACAACTATACCCTACGAAATTTCGAATGGTGATTTGAGGCACTAAACGATGTCGGAATGCATTGAAACCAAAGTCATAAGCTTTGTGAGCATGTGATAGACAAGAATACCTCAAAATCTCAATGTACGATTTTTGGTGAAAATTACAATTATACCCCTACGAAACTTCAAATGGTGATTTGAGGCACTAAACGATGTCAGAATGCATTGAAACCAAAGCCATAAGCTTTGTGAGCATGTGATAGACAAGAATACCTCAAAATCCAAATGTACGATTTTTGGTGAAAATTACAACTATACCCCCTACGAAACTTCGAATGGTGATTTGAGGCACTAAACGATGTCGAAATGCACTGAAATCAAAGCCATAAGCTTTGTGAGCATGTGATAGACAAGAATATCACAAAATCTCAATGTACGATTTTTAGTGAAAATTACAACTATACCCCATGCGAAACTTCGAATGGTGATTAGAGGCACTAAACGATGTCGGAATGCATTGAAACCAAAGCCATAAGCTTTGTGAGCATGTGATAGACAAGAATACCTAAAAACCCCAATGTACGATTTTTGGTGAAAATTACAACTATACCCCTACGAAACTTTGAATGGTGATTTGTGGCACTAAATGATGTCGGAATGCATTGAAACCAAAGCCATAAGCTTTGTGAGCATGTGATAGTCAAGAATACCTCAAAATCCCAATGTACAATTTTTGTTGAAAATTACAACTATACTCCTACGAAACTTCGAATGGTGATTTGAGGCACTAAACGATGTCGGAATGCATTGAAACCAAAGTTAAAAGCTTTGTGAGCATGTGATAGACAAGAATACCTCAAAATCTCAATGTACGATTTTTGGTGAAAATTACAACTATACCCCTACGAAACTTCGAATGGTGATTTGAGGCACTAAACGGTGTCGGAATGCATTGAAACCAAAGCCATAAGCTTTGTGAGCATGTCATAGACAAGAATACCTCAAAATCAAATTGTACGATTTTTGGTGAAAATTAAAACTATACCCCTACGAAACTTCGAATGGTGATTAGAGGCACTAAACGATGTCGGAATGCATTGAAACCAAAGCCATAAGCTTTGTGAGCATGTGATAAACAAGAATACTTCAAAATCCCAATGTACTATTTTTGGTGAAAATTACAACTATACCCCTACAAAACTTTGAACGGTGATTTGAGGCACTAAACGATGACGGAATGCATTGAAACCAAAGCGATAAGCTTTGTGAGCTTGTGATAGACAAGAATACCTCAAAATTCCAATGTATGATTTTTGGTGAAAATTACAACTGTATCCCTACGAAACTTCGAATGGTGATTGGAGGCACTAAACGGTGTCGGAATGCATTGAATCCAAACCCATAAGCTTTGTGAGCATGTGATAAACAAGAATACCTCAAAATCCCAATGTACGATTTTTGGTGAAAATTACAAATATACCCCCTACGAAACTTCGAATGGTGATTTCAGGCACTAAACTATGTCGGAATGCATTGAAACCAAAGCCATAAGCTTTGTGAGCATGTGATAGACAAGAATACCTCAAAATTCCAATGTACGATTTTTGGTGAAAATTACAACTATACCCCTACGAAACTTCGAATGGTGATTAGAGGCACTAAAAGATGTCGGAAATCATTGAAACCAAAGCCATAAGCTTTGTGAGCATGTGGTAGACAAGAATACATCAAAATCCCAATGTACGATTTTTGGTGAATTACAACTATACCCTACGAAACTTCGAATGGTGATTTAGGCACTAAACGATATCGGATTGCATTGAAACCAAAGCTATAAGCTTTGTGAGCATGTGATAGACAAGAATACCTAAAATCCCAATGTACGATTTTTGGGTAAAAATTACAACTATACACCCCTACGAAACTTCGAATGGTGATTTGAGGCACTAAACGATATCGGAATGCATTGAAACCAAAGCCATAAGCTTTGTGAGCATGTGATAGACAAGAATACCTCAAAATCCCAATGTACGATTTTTGGTGAAAATTACAACTATACCCCTACGAAACTTCGAATGGTGATTAGAGGCACTAAAAGATGTCGGAAATCATTGAAACCAAAGCCATAAGCTTTGTGAGCATGTGATAGACAAGAATACATCAAAATCCCAATGTACGATTTTTGGTGAAAATTACAACTATACCCTACGAAACTTCGAATGGTGATTTAGGCACTAAACGATATCGGATTGCATTGAAACCAAAGCTATAAGCTTTGTGAGCATGTGATAGACAAGAATACCTAAAATCCCAATGTACGATTTTTGGTGAAAATTACAACTATACCCATACGAAACTTCGAATGGTGATTTGAGGCACTAAACAGTGTCGAAATGCATTGAATCTAAAGCCATAAGCTTTGTGAGCATGTGATAAACAAGAATACCTCAAAATTCCAATGTACGATTTTTGGTGAAAATTGCAAATATACCCCCTACGAAACTTCGAATGGTGATTTCAGGCACTAAACTGTGTCGGAATGCATTGAAACCAAAGCCATAAGCTTTGTGAGCATGTGATAGACAAGAATACCTCAAATTCCCAATGTACGATTTTTTGTGAAAATTACAACTATACCCCTACGAAATTTCGAATGGTGATTTGAGGCACTAAATGATGTCGGAATGCATTGAAACCAAAGTCATAAGCTTTGTGAGCATGTGACAGACAAGAATACCTCAAAATCCCAATGTACAATTTTTGGTGAAAATTACAACTATACCCTACGAAATTTCGAATGGTGATTTGAGGCACTAAACGATGTCGGAATGCATTGAAACCAAAGTCATAAGCTTTGTGAGCATGTGATAGACAAGAATACCTCAAAATCTCAATGTACGATTTTTGGTGAAAATTACAATTATACCCCTACGAAACTTCAAATGGTGATTTGAGGCACTAAACGATGTCAGAATGCATTGAAACCAAAGCCATAAGCTTTGTGAGCATGTGATAGACAAGAATACCTCAAAATCCAAATGTACGATTTTTGGTGAAAATTACAACTATACCCCCTACGAAACTTCGAATGGTGATTTGAGGCACTAAACGATGTCGAAATGCACTGAAATCAAAGCCATAAGCTTTGTGAGCATGTGATAGACAAGAATATCACAAAATCTCAATGTACGATTTTTAGTGAAAATTACAACTATACCCCATGCGAAACTTCGAATGGTGATTAGAGGCACTAAACGATGTCGGAATGCATTGAAACCAAAGCCATAAGCTTTGTGAGCATGTGATAGACAAGAATACCTAAAAACCCCAATGTACGATTTTTGGTGAAAATTACAACTATACCCCTACGAAACTTTGAATGGTGATTTGTGGCACTAAATGATGTCGGAATGCATTGAAACCAAAGCCATAAGCTTTGTGAGCATGTGATAGTCAAGAATACCTCAAAATCCCAATGTACAATTTTTGTTGAAAATTACAACTATACTCCTACGAAACTTCGAATGGTGATTTGAGGCACTAAACGATGTCGGAATGCATTGAAACCAAAGTTAAAAGCTTTGTGAGCATGTGATAGACAAGAATACCTCAAAATCTCAATGTACGATTTTTGGTGAAAATTACAACTATACCCCTACGAAACTTCGAATGGTGATTTGAGGCACTAAACGGTGTCGGAATGCATTGAAACCAAAGCCATAAGCTTTGTGAGCATGTCATAGACAAGAATACCTCAAAATCAAATTGTACGATTTTTGGTGAAAATTAAAACTATACCCCTACGAAACTTCGAATGGTGATTAGAGGCACTAAACGATGTCGGAATGCATTGAAACCAAAGCCATAAGCTTTGTGAGCATGTGATAGACAAGAATACTTCAAAATCCCAATGTACTATTTTTGGTGAAAATTACAACTATACCCCTACAAAACTTTGAACGGTGATTTGAGGCACTAAACGATGACGGAATGCATTGAAACCAAAGCGATAAGCTTTGTGAGCTTGTGATAGACAAGAATACCTCAAAATTCCAATGTATGATTTTTGGTGAAAATTACAACTGTATCCCTACGAAACTTCGAATGGTGATTGGAGGCACTAAACGGTGTCGGAATGCATTGAATCCAAACCCATAAGCTTTGTGAGCATGTGATAAACAAGAATACCTCAAAATCCCAATGTACGATTTTTGGTGAAAATTACAAATATACCCCCTACGAAACTTCGAATGGTGATTTCAGGCACTAAACTATGTCGGAATGCATTGAAACCAAAGCCATAAGCTTTGTGAGCATGTGATAGACAAGAATACCTCAAAATTTCAATGTACGATTTTTGGTGAAAATTACAACTATACCCCTACGAAACTTCGAATGGTGATTAGAGGCACTAAAAGATGTCGGAAATCATTGAAACCAAAGCCATAAGCTTTGTGAGCATGTGGTAGACAAGAATACATCAAAATCCCAATGTACGATTTTTGGTGAATTACAACTATACCCTACGAAACTTCGAATGGTGATTTAGGCACTAAACGATATCGGATTGCATTGAAACCAAAGCTATAAGCTTTGTGAGCATGTGATAGACAAGAATACCTAAAATCCCAATGTACGATTTTTGGGTAAAAATTACAACTATACACCCCTACGAAACTTCGAATGGTGATTTGAGGCACTAAACGATGTCGGAATGCATTGAAACCAAAGCCATAAGCTTTGTGAGCATGTGATAGACAAGAATACCTCAAAATCCCAATGTACGATTTTTGGTGAAAATTACAACTATACCCCTACGAAACTTCGAATGGTGATTAGAGGCACTAAAAGATGTCGGAAATCATTGAAACCAAAGCCATAAGCTTTGTGAGCATGTGATAGACAAGAATACATCAAAATCCCAATGTACGATTTTTGGTGAAAATTACAACTATACCCTACGAAACTTCGAATGGTGATTTAGGCACTAAACGATATCGGATTGCATTGAAACCAAAGCTATAAGCTTTGTGAGCATGTGATAGACAAGAATACCTAAAATCCCAATGTACGATTTTTGGGTAAAAATTACAACTATACCCCTACGAAACTTCGAATGGTGATTTGAGGCACTAAACGATGTCGGAATGCATTGAAACCAAAGCCATAAGCTTTGTGAGCATGTCATAGACAAGAATACCTCAAAATCCCAACGTACGATTTTTGGTGAAAATTACAACTATACCCCTACGAAACTTCGAATGGTGATTAGAGGCACTAAAAGATGTCGGAAATCATTGAAACCAAAGCCATAAGCTTTGTGAGCATGTGATAGACAAGAATACATCAAAATCCCAATGTACGATTTTTGGTGAAAATTACAACTATACCCTACGAAACTTCGAATGGTGATTTAGGCACTAAACGATATCGGATTGCATTGAAACCAAAGCTATAAGCTTTGTGTGCATGTGATAGACAAGAATACCTAAAATCCCAATGTACGATTTTTGGGTAAAAATTACAACTATACACCCCTACGAAACTTCGAATGGTGATTTGAGGCACTAAACGATGTCGGAATGCATTGAAACCAAAGCCATAAGCTTTGTGAGCATGTGATAGACAAGAATACCTCAAAATCCCAATGTACGATTTTTGGTGAAAATTACAACTATACCCCTACGAAACTTCGAATGGTGATTTGAGGCACTAAACGATGTCGGAATGCATTGAAACCAAAGCCATAAGCTTTGTGAGCATGTCATAGACAAGAATACCTCAAAATCCCAACGTACGATTTTTGGTGAAAATTACAACTATACCCCTACGAAACTTCGAATGGTGATTAGAGGCACTAAAAGATGTCGGAAATCATTGAAACCAAAGCCATAAGCTTTGTGAGCATGTGATAGACAAGAATACATCAAAATCCCAATGTACGATTTTTGGTGAAAATTACAAATATACCCCCTACGAAACTTCGAATGGTGATTTCAGGCACTAAACTATGTCGGAATGCATTGAAACCAAAGCCATAAGCTTTGTGAGCATGTGATAGACAAGAATACCTCAAAATTTCAATGTACGATTTTTGGTGAAAATTACAACTATACCCCTACGAAACTTCGAATGGTGATTAGAGGCACTAAAAGATGTCGGAAATCATTGAAACCAAAGCCATAAGCTTTGTGAGCATGTGGTAGACAAGAATACATCAAAATCCCAATGTACGATTTTTGGTGAATTACAACTATACCCTACGAAACTTCGAATGGTGATTTAGGCACTAAACGATATCGGATTGCATTGAAACCAAAGCTATAAGCTTTGTGAGCATGTGATAGACAAGAATACCTAAAATCCCAATGTACGATTTTTGGGTAAAAATTACAACTATACACCCCTACGAAACTTCGAATGGTGATTTGAGGCACTAAACGATGTCGGAATGCATTGAAACCAAAGCCATAAGCTTTGTGAGCATGTGATAGACAAGAATACCTCAAAATCCCAATGTACGATTTTTGGTGAAAATTACAACTATACCCCTACGAAACTTCGAATGGTGATTAGAGGCACTAAAAGATGTCGGAAATCATTGAAACCAAAGCCATAAGCTTTGTGAGCATGTGATAGACAAGAATACATCAAAATCCCAATGTACGATTTTTGGTGAAAATTACAACTATACCCTACGAAACTTCGAATGGTGATTTAGGCACTAAACGATATCGGATTGCATTGAAACCAAAGCTATAAGCTTTGTGAGCATGTGATAGACAAGAATACCTAAAATCCCAATGTACGATTTTTGGGTAAAAATTACAACTATACCCCTACGAAACTTCGAATGGTGATTTGAGGCACTAAACGATGTCGGAATGCATTGAAACCAAAGCCATAAGCTTTGTGAGCATGTCATAGACAAGAATACCTCAAAATCCCAACGTACGATTTTTGGTGAAAATTACAACTATACCCCTACGAAACTTCGAATGGTGATTAGAGGCACTAAAAGATGTCGGAAATCATTGAAACCAAAGCCATAAGCTTTGTGAGCATGTGATAGACAAGAATACATCAAAATCCCAATGTACGATTTTTGGTGAAAATTACAACTATACCCTACGAAACTTCGAATGGTGATTTAGGCACTAAACGATATCGGATTGCATTGAAACCAAAGCTATAAGCTTTGTGTGCATGTGATAGACAAGAATACCTAAAATCCCAATGTACGATTTTTGGGTAAAAATTACAACTATACACCCCTACGAAACTTCGAATGGTGATTTGAGGCACTAAACGATGTCGGAATGCATTGAAACCAAAGCCATAAGCTTTGTGAGCATGTGATAGACAAGAATACCTCAAAATCCCAATGTACGATTTTTGGTAAAAATTACAACTATACCCCTACGAAACTTCGAATGGTGATTTGAGGCACTAAACGATGTCGGAATGCATTGAAACCAAAGCCATAAGCTTTGTGAGCATGTCATAGACAAGAATACCTCAAAATCCCAACGTACGATTTTTGGTGAAAATTACAACTATACCCCTACGAAACTTCGAATGGTGATTAGAGGCACTAAAAGATGTCGGAAATCATTGAAACCAAAGCCATAAGCTTTGTGAGCATGTGATAGACAAGAATACATCAAAATCCCAATGTACGATTTTTGGTGAAAATTACAACTATACCCTACGAAACTTCGAATGGTGATTTAGGCACTAAACGATATCGGATTGCATTGAAACCAAAGCTATAAGCTTTGTGAGCATGTGATAGACAAGAATACCTAAAATCCCAATGTACGATTTTTGGGTAAAAATTACAACTATACCCCTACGAAACTTCGAATGGTGATTTGAGGCACTAAACGATGTCGGAATGCATTGAAACCAAAGCCATAAGCTTTGTGAGCATGTCATAGACAAGAATACCTCAAAATCCCAACGTACGATTTTTGGTGAAAATTACAACTATACCCCTACGAAACTTCGAATGGTGATTAGAGGCACTAAAAGATGTCGGAAATCATTGAAACCAAAGCCATAAGCTTTGTGAGCATGTGATAGACAAGAATACCTAAAATCCCAATGTACGATTTTTGGGTAAAAATTACAACTATACACCCCTACGAAACTTCGAATGGTGATTTGAGGCACTAAACGATGTCGGAATGCATTGAAACCAAAGCCATAAGCTTTGTGAGCATGTGATAGACAAGAATACCTCAAAATCCCAATGTACGATTTTTGGTGAAAATTACAACTATACCCCTACGAAACTTCGAATGGTGATTAGAGGCACTAAAAGATGTCGGAAATCATTGAAACCAAAGCCATAAGCTTTGTGAGCATGTCATAGACAAGAATACCTCAAAATCCCAACGTACGATTTTTGGTGAAAATTACAACTATACCCCTACGAAACTTTGAATGGTGATTTGTGGCACTAAATGATGTCGGAATGCATTGAAACCAAAGCCATAAGCTTTGTGAGCATGTGATAGTCAAGAATACCTCAAAATCCCAATGTACAATTTTTGTTGAAAATTACAACTATACTCCTACGAAACTTCGAATGGTGATTAGAGGCACTAAACGATGTCGGAATGCATTGAAACCAAAGCCATAAGCTTTGTGAGCATGTGATAGACAAGAATACTTCAAAATCCCAATGTACTATTTTTGGTGAAAATTACAACTATACCCCTACAAAACTTTGAACGGTGATTTGAGGCACTAAACGATGACGGAATGCATTGAAACCAAAGCGATAAGCTTTGTGAGCTTGTGATAGACAAGAATACTTCAAAATTCCAATGTATGATTTTTGGTGAAAATTACAACTGTATCCCTACGAAACTTCGAATGGTGATTGGAGGCACTAAACGGTGTCGGAATGCATTGAATCCAAAGCCATAAGCTTTGTGAGCATGTGATAAACAAGAATACCTCAAAATCCCAATGTACGATTTTTGGTGCAAATTACAAATATACCCCCTACGAAACTTCGAATGGTGATTTCAGGCACTAAACTATGTCGGAATGCATTGAAACCAAAGCCATAAGCTTTGTGAGCATGTGATAGACAAGAATACCTCAAAATCCCAATGTACGATTTTTGGTGAAAATTACAACTATACCCCTACGAAACTTCGAATGGTGATTAGAGGCACTAAAAGATGTCGGAAATCATTGAAACCAAAGCCATAAGCTTTGTGAGCATGTGATAGACAAGAATACATCAAAATCCCAATGTACGATTTTTGGTGAATTACTACTATACCCTACGAAACTTCGAATGGTGATTTAGGCACTAAACGATATCGGATTGTATTGAAACCAAAGCTATAAGCTTT
Organism: Verbascum thapsus; assembly: GCA_963669365.1. Taxonomy (NCBI): domain Eukaryota; kingdom Viridiplantae; phylum Streptophyta; class Magnoliopsida; order Lamiales; family Scrophulariaceae; genus Verbascum; species Verbascum thapsus. The sequence continues at coordinate 9,790,450 of OY770115.1, forward strand.
GTGAGCATGTGATAGACAAGAATACCTAAAATCCCAATGTACGATTTTTGGGTAAAAATTACAACTATACCCCTACGAAACTTCGAATGGTGATTTGAGGCACTAAACGATGTCGGAATGCATTGAAACCAAAGCCATAAGCTTTGTGAGCATGTGATAGACAAGAATACCTCAAAATTCCAATGTACGATTTTTGGTGAAAATTACAACTATACCCCTACGAAACTTCGAATGGTGATTTGAGGCACTAAACGATGTCGGAATGCATTGAAACCAAAGCCATAAGCTTTGTGAGCATGTCATAGACAAGAATACCTCAAAATCCCAACGTACGATTTTTGGTGAAAATTACAACTATACCCCTACGAAACTTTGAATGGTGATTTGTGGCACTAAATGATGTCGGAATGCATTGAAACCAAAGCCATAAGCTTTGTGAGCATGTGATAGTCAAGAATACCTCAAAATCCCAATGTACAATTTTTGTTGAAAATTACAACTATACTCCTACGAAACTTCGAATGGTGATTTGAGGCACTAAACGATGTCGGAATGCATTGAAACCAAAGTTATAAGCTTTGTGAGCATGTGATAGACAAGAATACCTCAAAATCTCAATGTACGATTTTTGGTGAAAATTACAACTATACCCCTACGAAACTTCGAATGGTGATTTGAGGCACTAAACGGTGTCGGAATGCATTGAAACCAAAGCCATAAGCTTTGTGAGCATGTCATAGACAAGAATACCTCAAAATCAAAATGTACGATTTTTGGTGAAAATTACAACTATACCCCTACGAAACTTCGAATGGTGATTAGAGGCACTAAACGATGTCGGAATGCATTGAAACCAAAGCCATAAGCTTTGTGAGCATGTGATAGACAAGAATACTTCAAAATCCCAATGTACTATTTTTGGTGAAAATTACAACTATACCCCTACAAAACTTTGAACGGTGATTTGAGGCACTAAACGATGATGGAATGCATTGAAACCAAAGCGATAAGCTTTGTGAGCTTGTGATAGACAAGAATACCTCAAAATTCCAATGTATGATTTTTGGTGAAAATTACAACTGTATCCCTACGAAACTTCGAATGGTGATTGGAGGCACTAAACGGTGTCGGAATGCATTGAATCCAAACCCATAAGCTTTGTGAGCATGTGATAAACAAGAATACCTCAAAATCCCAATGTACGATTTTTGGTGCAAATTACAAATATACCCCTTACGAAACTTCGAATGGTGATTTCAGGCACTAAACTATGTCGGAATGCATTGAAACCAAAGCCATAAGCTTTGTGAGCATGTGATAGACAAGAATACCTCAAAATCCCAATGTACGATTTTTGGTGAAAATTACAACTATACCCCTACGAAACTTCGAATGGTGATTAGAGGCACTAAAAGATGTCGGAAATCATTGAAACCAAAGCCATAAGCTTTGTGAGCATGTGATAGACAAGAATACATCAAAATCCCAATGTACGATTTTTGGTGAAAATTACAACTATACCCTACGAAACTTCGAATGGTGATTGGAGGCACTAAACGATATCGGATTGCATTGAAACCAAAGCTATAAGCTTTGTGAGCATGTGATAGACAAGAATACCTAAAATCCAAATGTACGATTTTTGGGTAAAAATTACAACTATACACCCCTACGAAACTTCGAATGGTGATTTGAGGCACTAAACGATGTCGGAATGCATTGAAACCAAAGCCATAAGCTTTGTGAGCATGTGATAGACAAGAATACATCAAAATCCCAATGTACGATTTTTGGTGAAAATTACAACTATACCCTACGAAACTTCGAATGGTGATTTAGGCACTAAACGATATCGGATTGCATTGAAACCAAAGCTATAAGCTTTGTGAGCATGTGATAGACAAGAATACCTAAAATCCCAATGTACGATTTTTGGGTAAAAATTACAACTATACCCCTACGAAACTTCGAATGGTGATTTGAGGCACTAAACGATGTCGGAATGCATTGAAACCAAAGCCATAAGCTTTGTGAGCATGTCATAGACAAGAATACCTCAAAATCCCAACGTACGATTTTTGGTGAAAATTACAACTATACCCCTACGAAACTTCGAATGGTGATTAGAGGCACTAAAAGATGTCGGAAATCATTGAAACCAAAGCCATAAGCTTTGTGAGCATGTGATAGACAAGAATACCTAAAATCCCAATGTACGATTTTTGGGTAAAAATTACAACTATACACCCCTACGAAACTTCGAATGGTGATTTGAGGCACTAAACGATGTCGGAATGCATTGAAACCAAAGCCATAAGCTTTGTGAGCATGTGATAGACAAGAATACCTCAAAATCCCAATGTACGATTTTTGGTGAAAATTACAACTATACCCCTACGAAACTTCGAATGGTGATTAGAGGCACTAAAAGATGTCGGAAATCATTGAAACCAAAGCCATAAGCTTTGTGAGCATGTCATAGACAAGAATACCTCAAAATCCCAACGTACGATTTTTGGTGAAAATTACAACTATACCCCTACGAAACTTTGAATGGTGATTTGTGGCACTAAATGATGTCGGAATGCATTGAAACCAAAGCCATAAGCTTTGTGAGCATGTGATAGTCAAGAATACCTCAAAATCCCAATGTACAATTTTTGTTGAAAATTACAACTATACTCCTACGAAACTTCGAATGGTGATTAGAGGCACTAAACGATGTCGGAATGCATTGAAACCAAAGCCATAAGCTTTGTGAGCATGTGATAGACAAGAATACTTCAAAATCCCAATGTACTATTTTTGGTGAAAATTACAACTATACCCCTACAAAACTTTGAACGGTGATTTGAGGCACTAAACGATGACGGAATGCATTGAAACCAAAGCGATAAGCTTTGTGAGCTTGTGATAGACAAGAATACTTCAAAATTCCAATGTATGATTTTTGGTGAAAATTACAACTGTATCCCTACGAAACTTCGAATGGTGATTGGAGGCACTAAACGGTGTCGGAATGCATTGAATCCAAAGCCATAAGCTTTGTGAGCATGTGATAAACAAGAATACCTCAAAATCCCAATGTACGATTTTTGGTGCAAATTACAAATATACCCCCTACGAAACTTCGAATGGTGATTTCAGGCACTAAACTATGTCGGAATGCATTGAAACCAAAGCCATAAGCTTTGTGAGCATGTGATAGACAAGAATACCTCAAAATCCCAATGTACGATTTTTGGTGAAAATTACAACTATACCCCTACGAAACTTCGAATGGTGATTAGAGGCACTAAAAGATGTCGGAAATCATTGAAACCAAAGCCATAAGCTTTGTGAGCATGTGATAGACAAGAATACATCAAAATCCCAATGTACGATTTTTGGTGAATTACTACTATACCCTACGAAACTTCGAATGGTGATTTAGGCACTAAACGATATCGGATTGTATTGAAACCAAAGCTATAAGCTTTGTGAGCATGTGATAGACAAGAATACCTAAAATCCCAATGTACGATTTTTGGGTAAAAATTACAACTATACCCCTACGAAACTTCGAATGGTGATTTGAGGCACTAAACGATGTCGGAATGCATTGAAACCAAAGCCATAAGCTTTGTGAGCATGTGATAGACAAGAATACCTCAAAATTCCAATGTACGATTTTTGGTGAAAATTACAACTATACCCCTACGAAACTTCGAATGGTGATTTGAGGCACTAAACGATGTCGGAATGCATTGAAACCAAAGCCATAAGCTTTGTGAGCATGTCATAGACAAGAATACCTCAAAATCCCAACGTACGATTTTTGGTGAAAATTACAACTATACCCCTACGAAACTTTGAATGGTGATTTGTGGCACTAAATGATGTCGGAATGCATTGAAACCAAAGCCATAAGCTTTGTGAGCATGTGATAGTCAAGAATACCTCAAAATCCCAATGTACAATTTTTGTTGAAAATTACAACTATACTCCTACGAAACTTCGAATGGTGATTTGAGGCACTAAACGATGTCGGAATGCATTGAAACCAAAGTTATAAGCTTTGTGAGCATGTGATAGACAAGAATACCTCAAAATCTCAATGTACGATTTTTGGTGAAAATTACAACTATACCCCTACGAAACTTCGAATGGTGATTTGAGGCACTAAACGGTGTCGGAATGCATTGAAACCAAAGCCATAAGCTTTGTGAGCATGTCATAGACAAGAATACCTCAAAATCAAAATGTACGATTTTTGGTGAAAATTACAACTATACCCCTACGAAACTTCGAATGGTGATTAGAGGCACTAAACGATGTCGGAATGCATTGAAACCAAAGCCATAAGCTTTGTGAGCATGTGATAGACAAGAATACTTCAAAATCCCAATGTACTATTTTTGGTGAAAATTACAACTATACCCCTACAAAACTTTGAACGGTGATTTGAGGCACTAAACGATGATGGAATGCATTGAAACCAAAGCGATAAGCTTTGTGAGCTTGTGATAGACAAGAATACCTCAAAATTCCAATGTATGATTTTTGGTGAAAATTACAACTGTATCCCTACGAAACTTCGAATGGTGATTGGAGGCACTAAACGGTGTCGGAATGCATTGAATCCAAACCCATAAGCTTTGTGAGCATGTGATAAACAAGAATACCTCAAAATCCCAATGTACGATTTTTGGTGCAAATTACAAATATACCCCTTACGAAACTTCGAATGGTGATTTCAGGCACTAAACTATGTCGGAATGCATTGAAACCAAAGCCATAAGCTTTGTGAGCATGTGATAGACAAGAATACCTCAAAATCCCAATGTACGATTTTTGGTGAAAATTACAACTATACCCCTACGAAACTTCGAATGGTGATTAGAGGCACTAAAAGATGTCGGAAATCATTGAAACCAAAGCCATAAGCTTTGTGAGCATGTGATAGACAAGAATACATCAAAATCCCAATGTACGATTTTTGGTGAAAATTACAACTATACCCTACGAAACTTCGAATGGTGATTTAGGCACTAAACGATATCGGATTGCATTGAAACCAAAGCTATAAGCTTTGTGAGCATGTGATAGACAAGAATACCTAAAATCCAAATGTACGATTTTTGGGTAAAAATTACAACTATACACCCCTACGAAACTTCGAATGGTGATTTGAGGCACTAAACGATGTCGGAATGCATTGAAACCAAAGCCATAAGCTTTGTGAGCATGTGATAGACAAGAATACCTCAAAATCCCAATGTACGATTTTTGGTGAAAATTACAACTATACCCCTACGAAACTTCGAATGGTGATTAGAGGCACTAAAAGATGTCGGAAATCATTGAAACCAAAGCCATAAGCTTTGTGAGCATGTCATAGACAAGAATACCTCAAAATCCCAACGTACGATTTTTGGTGAAAATTACAACTATACCCCTACGAAACTTTGAATGGTGATTTGTGGCACTAAATGATGTCGGAATGCATTGAAACCAAAGCCATAAGCTTTGTGAGCATGTGATAGTCAAGAATACCTCAAAATCCCAATGTACAATTTTTGTTGAAAATTACAACTATACTCCTACGAAACTTCGAATGGTGATTAGAGGCACTAAACGATGTCGGAATGCATTGAAACCAAAGCCATAAGCTTTGTGAGCATGTGATAGACAAGAATACTTCAAAATCCCAATGTACTATTTTTGGTGAAAATTACAACTATACCCCTACAAAACTTTGAACGGTGATTTGAGGCACTAAACGATGACGGAATGCATTGAAACCAAAGCGATAAGCTTTGTGAGCTTGTGATAGACAAGAATACTTCAAAATTCCAATGTATGATTTTTGGTGAAAATTACAACTGTATCCCTACGAAACTTCGAATGGTGATTGGAGGCATTAAACGGTGTCGGAATGCATTGAATCCAAACCCATAAGCTTTGTGAGCATGTGATAAACAAGAATACCTCAAAATCCCAATGTACGATTTTTGGTGCAAATTACAAATATACCCCCTACGAAACTTCGAATGGTGATTTCAGGCACTAAACTATGTCGGAATGCATTGAAACCAAAGCCATAAGCTTTGTGAGCATGTGATAGACAAGAATACCTCAAAATCCCAATGTACGATTTTTGGTGAAAATTACAACTATACCCCTACGAAACTTCGAATGGTGATTAGAGGCACTAAAAGATGTCGGAAATCATTGAAACCAAAGCCATAAGCTTTGTGAGCATGTGATAGACAAGAATACATCAAAATCCCAATGTACGATTTTTGGTGAATTACTACTATACCCTACGAAACTTCGAATGGTGATTTAGGCACTAAACGATATCGGATTGTATTGAAACCAAAGCTATAAGCTTTGTGAGCATGTGATAGACAAGAATACCTAAAATCTCAATGTACGATTTTTGGGTAAAAATTACAACTATACCCCTACGAAACTTCGAATGGTGATTTGAGGCACTAAACGATGTCGGAATGCATTGAAACCAAAGCCATAAGCTTTGTGAGCATGTGATAGACAAGAATACCTCAAAATTCCAATGTACGATTTTTGGTGAAAATTACAACTATACCCCTACGAAACTTCGAATGGTGATTTGAGGCACTAAACGATGTCGGAATGCATTGAAACCAAAGCCATAAGCTTTGTGAGCATGTCATAGACAAGAATACCTCAAAATCCCAACGTACGATTTTTGGTGAAAATTACAACTATACCCCTACGAAACTTTGAATGGTGATTTGTGGCACTAAATGATGTCGGAATGCATTGAAACCAAAGCCATAAGCTTTGTGAGCATGTGATAGTCAAGAATACCTCAAAATCCCAATGTACAATTTTTGTTGAAAATTACAACTATACTCCTACGAAACTTCGAATGGTGATTTGAGGCACTAAACGATGTCGGAATGCATTGAAACCAAAGTTATAAGCTTTGTGAGCATGTGATAGACAAGAATACCTCAAAATCTCAATGTACGATTTTTGGTGAAAATTACAACTATACCCCTACGAAACTTCGAATGGTGATTTGAGGCACTAAACGGTGTCGGAATGCATTGAAACCAAAGCCATAAGCTTTGTGAGCATGTCATAGACAAGAATACCTCAAAATCAAAATGTACGATTTTTGGTGAAAATTACAACTATACCCCTACGAAACTTCGAATGGTGATTAGAGGCACTAAACGATGTCGGAATGCATTGAAACCAAAGCCATAAGCTTTGTGAGCATGTGATAGACAAGAATACTTCAAAATCCCAATGTACTATTTTTGGTGAAAATTACAACTATACCCCTACAAAACTTTGAACGGTGATTTGAGGCACTAAACGATGATGGAATGCATTGAAACCAAAGCGATAAGCTTTGTGAGCTTGTGATAGACAAGAATACCTCAAAATTCCAATGTATGATTTTTGGTGAAAATTACAACTGTATCCCTACGAAACTTCGAATGGTGATTGGAGGCACTAAACGGTGTCGGAATGCATTGAATCCAAACCCATAAGCTTTGTGAGCATGTGATAAACAAGAATACCTCAAAATCCCAATGTACGATTTTTGGTGCAAATTACAAATATACCCCTTACGAAACTTCGAATGGTGATTTCAGGCACTAAACTATGTCGGAATGCATTGAAACCAAAGCCATAAGCTTTGTGAGCATGTGATAGACAAGAATACCTCAAAATCCCAATGTACGATTTTTGGTGAAAATTACAACTATACCCCTACGAAACTTCGAATGGTGATTAGAGGCACTAAAAGATGTCGGAAATCATTGAAACCAAAGCCATAAGCTTTGTGAGCATGTGATAGACAAGAATACCTCAAAATCCCAATGTACGATTTTTGGTGAAAATTACAACTATACCCTACGAAACTTCGAATGGTGATTTAGGCACTAAACGATATCGGATTGCATTGAAACCAAAGCTATAAGCTTTGTGAGCATGTGATAGACAAGAATACATCAAAATCCCAATGTACGATTTTTGGTGAAAATTACAACTATACCCTACGAAACTTCGAATGGTGATTTAGGCACTAAACGATATCGGATTGCATTGAAACCAAAGCTATAAGCTTTGTGAGCATGTGATAGACAAGAATACCTAAAATCTCAATGTACGATTTTTGGGTAAAAATTACAAATATACCCCTACGAAACTTCGAATGGTGATTTGAGGCACTAAACGATGTCGGAATGCATTGAAACCAAAGCCATAAGCTTTGTGAGCATGTCATAGACAAGAATACCTCAAAATCCCAACGTACGATTTTTGGTGAAAATTACAACTATACCCCTACGAAACTTAGAATGGTGATTTGTGGCACTAAATGATGTCGGAATGCATTGAAACCAAAGCCATAAGCTTTGTGAGCATGTGATAGACAAGAATACCTCAAAATCCCAATGTACGATTTTTGGTGAAAATTACAACTATACCCCTACGAAACTTCGAATGGTGATTAGAGGCACTAAAAGATGTCGGAAATCATTGAAACCAAAGCCATAAGCTTTGTGAGCATGTGATAGACAAGAATACAACAAAATCCCAATGTACGATTTTTGGTGAAAATTACAACTATACCCTACGAAACTTCGAATGGTGATTTAGGCACTAAACGATATCGGATTGCATTGAAACCAATGCTATAAGCTTTGTGAGCATGTGATAGACAAGAATACCTAAATTCCCAATGTACGATTTTTGGGTAAAAATTACAACTATACCCCTACGAAACTTCGAATGGTGATTAGAGGCACTAAAAGATGTCGGAAATCATTGAAACCAAAGCCATAAGCTTTGTGAGCATGTGATAGACAAGAATACATCAAAATCCCAATGTACGATTTTTGGTGAAAATTACAACTATACCCTACGAAACTTCGAATGGTGATTTAGGCACTAAACGATATCGGATTGCATTGAAACCAAAGCTATAAGCTTTGTGAGCATGTGATAGACAAGAATACCTAAAATCCCAATGTACGATTTTTGGGTAAAAATTACAACTATACACCCCTACGAAACTTCGAATGGTGATTTGAGGCACTAAACGATGTCGGAATGCATTGAAACCAAAGCCATAAGCTTTGTGAGCATGTGATAGACAAGAATACCTCAAAATCCCAATGTACGATTTTTGGTGAAAATTACAACTATACCCCTACGAAACTTCGAATGGTGATTAGAGGCACTAAAAGATGTCGGAAATCATTGAAACCAAAGCCATAAGCTTTGTGAGCATGTGATAGACAAGAATACTACAAAATCCCAATGTACGATTTTTGGTGAAAATTACAACTATACCCTACGAAACTTCGAATGGTGATTTAGGCACTAAACGATATCGGATTGCATTGAAACCAATGCTATAAGCTTTGTGAGCATGTGATAGACAAGAATACCTAAATTCCCAATGTACGATTTTTGGGTAAAAATTACAACTATACCCCTACGAAACTTCGAATGGTGATTTGAGGCACTAAACGATGTCGGAATGCATTGAAACCAAAGCCATAAGCTTTGTGAGCATGTGATAGACAAGAATACCTCAAAATCCCAATGTACGATTTTTGGTGAAAATTACAACTATACCCCTACGAAACTTCGAATGGTGATTAGAGGCACTAAAAGATGTCGGAAATCATTGAAACCAAAGCCATAAGCTTTGTGAGCATGTCATAGACAAGAATACCTCAAAATCCCAACGTACGATTTTTGGTGAAAATTACAACTATACCCCTACGAAACTTTGAATGGTGATTTGTGGCACTAAATGATGTCGGAATGCATTGAAACCAAAGCCATAAGCTTTGTGAGCATGTGATAGTCAAGAATACCTCAAAATCCCAATGTACAATTTTTGTTGAAAATTACAACTATACTCCTACGAAACTTCGAATGGTGATTAGAGGCACTAAACGATGTCGGAATGCATTGAAACCAAAGCCATAAGCTTTGTGAGCATGTGATAGACAAGAATACTTCAAAATCCCAATGTACTATTTTTGGTGAAAATTACAACTATACCCCTACAAAACTTTGAACGGTGATTTGAGGCACTAAACGATGACGGAATGCATTGAAACCAAAGCGATAAGCTTTGTGAGCTTGTGATAGACAAGAATACTTCAAAATTCCAATGTATGATTTTTGGTGAAAATTACAACTGTATCCCTACGAAACTTCGAATGGTGATTGGAGGCATTAAACGGTGTCGGAATGCATTGAATCCAAACCCATAAGCTTTGTGAGCATGTGATAAACAAGAATACCTCAAAATCCCAATGTACGATTTTTGGTGCAAATTACAAATATACCCCCTACGAAACTTCGAATGGTGATTTCAGGCACTAAACTATGTCGGAATGCATTGAAACCAAAGCCATAAGCTTTGTGAGCATGTGATAGACAAGAATACCTCAAAATCCCAATGTACGATTTTTGGTGAAAATTACAACTATACCCCTACGAAACTTCGAATGGTGATTAGAGGCACTAAAAGATGTCGGAAATCATTGAAACCAAAGCCATAAGCTTTGTGAGCATGTGATAGACAAGAATACATCAAAATCCCAATGTACGATTTTTGGTGAATTACTACTATACCCTACGAAACTTCGAATGGTGATTTAGGCACTAAACGATATCGGATTGTATTGAAACCAAAGCTATAAGCTTTGTGAGCATGTGATAGACAAGAATACCTAAAATCTCAATGTACGATTTTTGGGTAAAAATTACAACTATACCCCTACGAAACTTCGAATGGTGATTTGAGGCACTAAACGATGTCGGAATGCATTGAAACCAAAGCCATAAGCTTTGTGAGCATGTGATAGACAAGAATACCTCAAAATTCCAATGTACGATTTTTGGTGAAAATTACAACTATACCCCTACGAAACTTCGAATGGTGATTTGAGGCACTAAACGATGTCGGAATGCATTGAAACCAAAGCCATAAGCTTTGTGAGCATGTCATAGACAAGAATACCTCAAAATCCCAACGTACGATTTTTGGTGAAAATTACAACTATACCCCTACGAAACTTTGAATGGTGATTTGTGGCACTAAATGATGTCGGAATGCATTGAAACCAAAGCCATAAGCTTTGTGAGCATGTGATAGTCAAGAATACCTCAAAATCCCAATGTACAATTTTTGTTGAAAATTACAACTATACTCCTACGAAACTTCGAATGGTGATTTGAGGCACTAAACGATGTCGGAATGCATTGAAACCAAAGTTATAAGCTTTGTGAGCATGTGATAGACAAGAATACCTCAAAATCTCAATGTACGATTTTTGGTGAAAATTACAACTATACCCCTACGAAACTTCGAATGGTGATTTGAGGCACTAAACGGTGTCGGAATGCATTGAAACCAAAGCCATAAGCTTTGTGAGCATGTCATAGACAAGAATACCTCAAAATCAAAATGTACGATTTTTGGTGAAAATTACAACTATACCCCTACGAAACTTCGAATGGTGATTAGAGGCACTAAACGATGTCGGAATGCATTGAAACCAAAGCCATAAGCTTTGTGAGCATGTGATAGACAAGAATACTTCAAAATCCCAATGTACTATTTTTGGTGAAAATTACAACTATACCCCTACAAAACTTTGAACGGTGATTTGAGGCACTAAACGATGATGGAATGCATTGAAACCAAAGCGATAAGCTTTGTGAGCTTGTGATAGACAAGAATACCTCAAAATTCCAATGTATGATTTTTGGTGAAAATTACAACTGTATCCCTACGAAACTTCGAATGGTGATTGGAGGCACTAAACGGTGTCGGAATGCATTGAATCCAAACCCATAAGCTTTGTGAGCATGTGATAAACAAGAATACCTCAAAATCCCAATGTACGATTTTTGGTGCAAATTACAAATATACCCCTTACGAAACTTCGAATGGTGATTTCAGGCACTAAACTATGTCGGAATGCATTGAAACCAAAGCCATAAGCTTTGTGAGCATGTGATAGACAAGAATACCTCAAAATCCCAATGTACGATTTTTGGTGAAAATTACAACTATACCCCTACGAAACTTCGAATGGTGATTAGAGGCACTAAAAGATGTCGGAAATCATTGAAACCAAAGCCATAAGCTTTGTGAGCATGTGATAGACAAGAATACCTCAAAATCCCAATGTACGATTTTTGGTGAAAATTACAACTATACCCTACGAAACTTCGAATGGTGATTTAGGCACTAAACGATATCGGATTGCATTGAAACCAAAGCTATAAGCTTTGTGAGCATGTGATAGACAAGAATACATCAAAATCCCAATGTACGATTTTTGGTGAAAATTACAACTATACCCTACGAAACTTCGAATGGTGATTTAGGCACTAAACGATATCGGATTGCATTGAAACCAAAGCTATAAGCTTTGTGAGCATGTGATAGACAAGAATACCTAAAATCTCAATGTACGATTTTTGGGTAAAAATTACAAATATACCCCTACGAAACTTCGAATGGTGATTTGAGGCACTAAACGATGTCGGAATGCATTGAAACCAAAGCCATAAGCTTTGTGAGCATGTCATAGACAAGAATACCTCAAAATCCCAACGTACGATTTTTGGTGAAAATTACAACTATACCCCTACGAAACTTAGAATGGTGATTTGTGGCACTAAATGATGTCGGAATGCATTGAAACCAAAGCCATAAGCTTTGTGAGCATGTGATAGACAAGAATACCTCAAAATCCCAATGTACGATTTTTGGTGAAAATTACAACTATACCCCTACGAAACTTCGAATGGTGATTAGAGGCACTAAAAGATGTCGGAAATCATTGAAACCAAAGCCATAAGCTTTGTGAGCATGTGATAGACAAGAATACAACAAAATCCCAATGTACGATTTTTGGTGAAAATTACAACTATACCCTACGAAACTTCGAATGGTGATTTAGGCACTAAACGATATCGGATTGCATTGAAACCAATGCTATAAGCTTTGTGAGCATGTGATAGACAAGAATACCTAAATTCCCAATGTACGATTTTTGGGTAAAAATTACAACTATACCCCTACGAAACTTCGAATGGTGATTAGAGGCACTAAAAGATGTCGGAAATCATTGAAACCAAAGCCATAAGCTTTGTGAGCATGTGATAGACAAGAATACATCAAAATCCCAATGTACGATTTTTGGTGAAAATTACAACTATACCCTACGAAACTTCGAATGGTGATTTAGGCACTAAACGATATCGGATTGCATTGAAACCAAAGCTATAAGCTTTGTGAGCATGTGATAGACAAGAATACCTAAAATCCCAATGTACGATTTTTGGGTAAAAATTACAACTATACACCCCTACGAAACTTCGAATGGTGATTTGAGGCACTAAACGATGTCGGAATGCATTGAAACCAAAGCCATAAGCTTTGTGAGCATGTGATAGACAAGAATACCTCAAAATCCCAATGTACGATTTTTGGTGAAAATTACAACTATACCCCTACGAAACTTCGAATGGTGATTAGAGGCACTAAAAGATGTCGGAAATCATTGAAACCAAAGCCATAAGCTTTGTGAGCATGTGATAGACAAGAATACTACAAAATCCCAATGTACGATTTTTGGTGAAAATTACAACTATACCCTACGAAACTTCGAATGGTGATTTAGGCACTAAACGATATCGGATTGCATTGAAACCAATGCTATAAGCTTTGTGAGCATGTGATAGACAAGAATACCTAAATTCCCAATGTACGATTTTTGGGTAAAAATTACAACTATACCCCTACGAAACTTCGAATGGTGATTTGAGGCACTAAACGATGTCGGAATGCATTGAAACCAAAGCCATAAGCTTTGTGAGCATGTGATAGACAAGAATACCTCAAAATCTCAATGTACGATTTTTTGTGAAAATTACAACTATACCCCCTGCGAAACTTCGAATGGTGATTTGAGGCACTAAACGATGGCGGAATGCATTGAAATCAAAGCGATAAGCTTTGTGAGCATGTTATAAACGAGAATACCTCAAAATCCCAATGTACGATTTTTGGTGAAAATTACAACTATACCCCCTACGAAACTTCGAATGGTGATTTGAGGCACTAAACGATGGCGGAATGCATTAAAACCAAAGCCATAATCTTTGTGAGAATGTGATAAACAAGAATACCTCAGAATCCCAATGAACGATTTTTGGTGAAAATTACAACTATACCCCCTACGAAACTTCGAATGGTGATTTCAGGCACTAAACGATGTCGGAATGCATTGAAATCAAAGCAATAAGCTTTGTGAGCATGTGATAGACAAGAATACCTCAAAATCCCAATGTACGATTTTTGGTGTAAATTACAACTATACCCCTACGAAACTTAGAATGGTGATTTGAGGCACTAAACGATGTCGGAATGCATTGAAACCAAAGCCATAAGCTTTGTGAGCATGTGATAGACAAGAATACCTCAAAATTCCAATGTACGATTTTTGGTGCAAATTACAAATATACCCCTACGGAACTTCGAATGGTGATTTGAGGCACTAAAAGATGTCGGAATGCATTGAAACCAAAGCCATAAGCTTTATGAGCATGTGATAGACAAGAATACCTCAAAATCCCAATGTACGATTTTTGGTGAAAATTACAACTATACCCCTACGAAACTTCGAATGGTGATTTGAGGCACTAAACGATGGCGGAATGCATTAAAACCAAAGCCATAAGCTTTATGAGAATGTGATAAACAAGAATACCTCAGAATCCCAATGAACGGTTTTTGGTGAAAATTACAACTATACCCCCTACGAAACTTCGAATGGTGATTTCAGGCACTAAACGATGTCGGAATGCATTGAAATCAAAGCAATAAGCTTTGTGAGCATGTGATAGACAAGAATACCTCAAAATCCCAATGTACGATTTTTGGTGAAAGTTACAACTATACCCCTACGAAACTTAGAATGGTGATTTGAGGCACTAAACGATGGCGGAATGCATTAAAACCAAAGCCATAAGCATTGTAAACATGTGATAGACAAGAATACCTCAAAATCCCAATGTACGATTTTTGGTGAAAATTACAACTATACCCCTACGAAACTTCGAATGGTGATTTGAGACACTAAACGATGTCGGAATGCATTGAAATCAAAGCGATAAGCTTGGTGAGCATGTGATAAACAAGAATACCTCAGAATCCCAATGTACGATTTTTGGTGAAAATAACAACTATACCCCCAACGAAACTTCGAATGGTGATTTGAGGCACTAAACGATGTCGGAATGCATTGAAACCAAAGCCATAAGCTTTGTGAGCATGTGATAGACAAGAATACCTCAAAATTTCAATGTACGATTTTTTGTGAAAATTACAACTATACCCCTACGAAACTTCGAATGGTGATTTGAGGCACTAAACGATGGCGGAATGCATTAAAACCAAAGCCATAAGCTTTATGAGCATGTGATAGACAAGAATACCTCAAAATCCCAATGTACGATTTTTGGTGAAAATTACAACTATACCCCTACGAAACTTCGAATAGTGATTTGAGGCACTAAACGGTGTCGGAATGCATTGAAACCAAAGCCATAAGCTTTGTGAGCATGTCATAGACAAGAATACCTCAAAATCAAAATGTACGATTTTTGGTGAAAATTACAACTATACCCCTACGAAACTTCGAATGGTGATTGGAGGCACTAAACGGTGTCGGAATGCATTGAATCCAAACCCATAAGCTTTGTGAGCATGTGATAAACAAGAATACCTCAAAATCTCAATGTACGATTTTTGGTGAAAATTACAACTATACCCCTACGAAATTTCGAATGGTGATTTGAGGCACTAAACGGTGTCGGAATGCATTGAAACCAAAGCCATAAGCTTTGTGAGCATGTCATAGACAAGAATACCTCAAAATCAAAATGTACGATTTTTGGTGAAAATTACAACTATACCCCTACGAAACTTCGAATGGTGATTTGAGGCACTAAACGGTTTCGGAATGCATTGAAACCAAAGCCATAAGCTTTGTGAGCATGTCATAGACAAGAATACCTCAAAATCAAAATGTACGATTTTTGGTGAAAATTACAACTACACCCCTACAAAACTTTGAACGGTGATTTGAGGCACTAAACGATGACGGAATGCATTGAAACCAAAGCGATAAGCTTTGTGAGCATGTGATAGACAAGAATACCTCAAAATTCCAATGTATGATTTTTGGTGAAAATTACAACTATACCCCTACGAAACTTCAAATGGTGATTGGAGGCACTAAACGGTGTCGGAATGCATTGAATCCAAACCCATAAGCTTTGTGAGCATGTGATAGACAAGAATACCTCAAAATCCCAATGTACGATTTTTGGTGAAAATTACAACTATACCCCTACGAAACTTCGAATGGTGATTTGAGGCACTGAACGGTGTCGGAATGCATTGAAACCAAAGCCATAAGCTTTGTGAGCATGTGATAAACAAGAATACCTCAGAATCCCAATGTACGATTTTTGGTGAAAATAACAACTATACCCCCAACGAAACTTCGAATGGTGATTTGAGGCACTAAACGATGTCGGAATGCATTGAAACCAAAGCCATAAGCTTTGTGAGCATGTGATAGACAAGAATACCTCAAAATTCCAATGTACGATTTTTGGTGAAAATTACAACTATACCCCTACGGAACTTCGAATGGTGATTTGAGGCACTAAACGATGTCGGAATGCATTGAAACCAAAGCCATAAGCTTTGTGAGCATGTGATAGACAAGAATACCTCAAAATCCCAATGTACGATTTTTGGTGAAAATTACAACTATACCCCTACGAAACTTCGAATGGTGATTTGAGGCACTAAACGATGGCGGAATGCATTGAGACCAAAGCCATAAGCTTTGTGATAGACAAGAATACCTCAAAATCCCAATGTACGATTTTTGGTGAAAATTACAACTATACCCCTACGAAACTTCGAATGGTGATTTGAGGCACTGAACGGTGTCGGAATGCATTGAAACCAAAGCCATAAGCTTTGTGAGCATGTGATAAACAAGAATACCTCAGAATCCCAATGTACGATTTTTGGTGAAAATAACAACTATACCCCCAACGAAACTTCGAATGGTGATTTGAGGCACTAAACGATGTCGGAATGCATTGAAACCAAAGCCATAAGCTTTGTGAGCATGTGATAGACAAGAATACCTCAAAATCTCAATGTACGATTTTTGGTGAAAATTACAACTATACCCCTACGAAACTTCGAATGGTGATTTGAGGCACTAAACGATGTCGGAATGCATTGAAACCAAAGCCATAAGCTTTGTGAGCATGTGATAGACAAGAATACCTCAAAATCCCAATGTACGATTTTTGGTGAAAATTACAACTATACCCCTACGAAACTTCGAATTGTGATTTGAGGCACTAAACGATGGCGGAATGCATTGAAACCAAAGCCATAAGCTTTGTGAGCATGTGATAAACAAGAATACCTCAGAATCCCAATGTACGATTTTTGGTGAAAATTACAACTATACCCCCAACGAAACTTCGAATGGTGATTTGAGGCACTAAACGATGTCGGAATGCATTGAAACCAAAGCCATAAGCTTTGTGAGCATGTGATAGACAAGAATACCTCAAAATTCCAATGTACGATTTTTGGTGAAAATTACAACTATACACCTACGAAACTTCGAATGGTGATTTGAGGCACTAAACGATGGCGGAATGCATTAAAACCAAAGCCATAAGCTTTATGAGCATGTGATAGACAAGAATACCTCAAAATCCCAATGTACGATTTTAGGTGAAAATTACAACTATACCCCTACGAAACTTCGAATGGTGATTTGAGGCACTAAACGGTGTCGGAATGCATTGAAACCAAAGCCATAAGCTTTGTGAGCATGTCATAGACAAGAATACCTCAAAATCAAAATGTACGATTTTTGGTGAAAATTACAACTATACCCCTACGAAACTTCGAATGGTGATTTGAGGCACTAAACGATGGCGGAATGCATTGAAACCAAAGCCATAAGCTTTGTGAGCATGTGATAAACAAGAATACCTCAGAATCCCAATGTACGATTTTTGGTGAAAATTACAACTATACCCCCAACGAAACTTCGAATGGGGATTTGAGGCACTAAACGATGTCGGAATGCATTGAAACCAAAGTTATAAGCTTTGTGAGCATGTGATAGATAAGAATACCTCAAAATCTCAATGTACGATTTTTGGTGAAAATTACAACTATACCCCTACGAAACTTCGAATGGTGATTTGAGGCACTAAACGGTGTCGGAATGCGTTGAAACTAAAGCCATAAGCTTTGTGAGCATGTCATAGACAAGAATACCTCAAAATCAAAATGTACGATTTTTGGTGAAAATTACAACTATACCCCTACGAAACTTCGAATGGTGATTTGAGGCACTAAACGGTTTCGGAATGCATTGAAACCAAAGCCATAAGCTTTGTGAGCATGTCATATACAAGAATACCTCAAAATCAAAATGTACGATTTTTGGTGAAAATTACAACTACACCCCTACAAAACTTTGAACGGTGATTTGAGGCACTAAACGATGACGGAATGCATTGAAACCAAAGCGATAAGCTTTGTGAGCATGTGATAGACAAAAATACCTTAAAATTCCAATGTATGATTTTTGGTGAAAATTACAACTATACCCCTACGAAACTTCGAATGGTGATTGGAGGCACTAAACGGTGTCGGAATGCATTGAATCCAAACCCATAAGCTTTGTGAGCATGTGATAAACAAGAATACCTCAAAATCCCAATGTATGATTTTTGGTGAAAATTACAAATATACCCCCTACGAAACTTCGAATGGTGATTTCAGGCACTAAACTATGTCGGAATGCATTGAAACCAAAGCCATAAGCTTTGTGAGCATGTGATAGACAAGAATACCTCAAAATCCCAATGTACGATTTTTGGTGAAAATTACAACTATACCCCTACGAAACTTCGAATGGTGATTAGAGGCACTAAAAGATGTCGGAAATCATTGAAACCAAAGCCATAAGCTTTGTGAGCATGTGATAGACAAGAATACAACAAAATCCCAATGTACGATTTTTGGTGAAAATTACAACTATACCCTACGAAACTTCGAATGGTGATTTAGGCACTAAACGATATCGGATTGCATTGAAACCAAAGCTATAAGCTTTGTGAGCATGTGATAGACAAGAATACCTCAAAATCTCAATGTACGATTTTTGGTGAAAATTACAACTATACCCCTACGAAACTTCGAATGGTGATTTGAGGCACTAAACGATGGCGGAATGCATTGAAACCAAAGCCATAAGCTTTGTGAGCATGTGATAAACAAGAATACCTCAGAATCCCAATGTACGATTTTTGGTGAAAATTACAACTATACCCCCAACGAAACTTCGAATGGTGATTTGAGGCACTAAACGATGTCGGAATGCATTGAAACCAAAGCCATAAGCTTTGTGAGCATGTGATAGACAAGAATACCTCAAAATTCCAATGTACGATTTTTGGTGAAAATTACAACTATACCCCTACGAAACTTCGAATGGTGATTTGAGGCACTAAACGATGGCGGAATGCATTAAAACCAAAGCCATAAGCTTTATGAGCATGTGATAGACAAGAATACCTCAAAATCCCAATGTACGATTTTTGGTGAAAATTACAACTATACCCCTACGAAACTTCGAATGGTGATTTGAGGCACTAAACGGTGTCGGAATGCATTGAAACCAAAGCCATAAGCTTTGTGAGCATGTCATAGACAAGAATACCTCAAAATCAAAATGTACGATTTTTGGTGAAAATTACAACTATACCCCTACGAAACTTCGAATGGTGATTGGAGGCACTAAACGGTGTCGGAATGCATTGAATCCAAACCCATAAGCTTTGTGAGCATGTGATAAACAAGAATACCTCAAAATCTCAATGTACGATTTTTGGTGAAAATTACAACTATACCCCCTACGAAACTTCGAATGGTGATTTCAGGCACTAAACTATGTCGGAATGCATTGAAACCAAAGCCATAAGCTTTGTGAGCATGTGATAGACAAGAATACCTCAAAATCCCAATGTACGATTTTTGGTGAAAATTACAACTATACCCCTACGAAACTTCGAATGGTGATTAGAGGCACTAAAAGATGTCGGAAATCATTGAAACCAAAGCCATAAGCTTTGTGAGCATGTGATAGACAAGAATACATCAAAATCCCAATGTACGATTTTTGGTGAATTACTACTATACCCTACGAAACTTCGAATGGTGATTTAGGCACTAAACGATATCGGATTGTATTGAAACCAAAGCTATAAGCTTTGTGAGCATGTGATAGACAAGAATACCTAAAATCCCAATGTACGATTTTTGGGTAAAAATTACAACTATACCCCTACGAAACTTCGAATGGTGATTTGAGGCACTAAACGATGTCGGAATGCATTGAAACCAAAGCCATAAGCTTTGTGAGCATGTGATAGACAAGAATACCTCAAAATTCCAATGTACGATTTTTGGTGAAAATTACAACTATACCCCTACGAAACTTCGATTGGTGATTTGAGGCACTAAACGATGTCGGAATGCATTGAAACCAAAGCCATAAGCTTTGTGAGCATGTCATAGACAAGAATACCTCAAAATCCCAACGTACGATTTTTGGTGAAAATTACAACTATACCCCTACGAAACTTTGAATGGTGATTTGTGGCACTAAATGATGTCGGAATGCATTGAAACCAAAGCCATAAGCTTTGTGAGCATGTGATAGTCAAGAATACCTCAAAATCCCAATGTACAATTTTTGTTGAAAATTACAACTATACTCCTACGAAACTTCGAATGGTGATTTGAGGCACTAAACGATGTCGGAATGCATTGAAACCAAAGCCATAAGCTTTGTGAGCATGTCATAGACAAGAATACCTCAAAATCAAAATGTACGATTTTTGGTGAAAATTACAACTATACCCCTACGAAACTTCGAATGGTGATTAGAGGCACTAAACGATGTCGGAATGCATTGAAACCAAAGCCATAAGCTTTGTGAGCATGTGATAGACAAGAATACTTCAAAATCCCAATGTACTATTTTTGGTGAAAATTACAACTATACCCCTACAAAACTTTGAACGGTGATTTGAGGCACTAAACGATGACGGAATGCATTGAAACCAAAGCGATAAGCTTTGTGAGCTTGTGATAGACAAGAATACCTCTAAATTCCAATGTATGATTTTTGGTGAAAATTACAACTGTATCCCTACGAAACTTCGAATGGTGATTGGAGGCACTAAACGGTGTCGGAATGCATTGAATCCAAACCCATAAGCTTTGTGAGCATGTGATAAACAAGAATACCTCAAAATCCCAATGTACGATTTTTGGTGCAAATTACAAATATACCCCCTACGAAACTTCGAATGGTGATTTCAGGCACTAAACTATGTCGGAATGCATTGAAACCAAAGCCATAAGCTTTGTGAGCATGTGATAGACAAGAATACCTCAAAATCCCAATGTACGATTTTTGGTGAAAATTACAACTATACCCCTACGAAACTTCGAATGGTGATTAGAGGCACTAAAAGATGTCGGAAATCATTGAAACCAAAGCCATAAGCTTTGTGAGCATGTGATAGACAAGAATACATCAAAATCCCAATGTACGATTTTTGGTGAAAATTACAACTATACCCTACGAAACTTCGAATGGTGATTTAGGCACTAAACGATATCGGATTGCATTGAAACCAAAGCTATAAGCTTTGTGAGCATGTGATAGACAAGAATACCTAAAATCTCAATGTACGATTTTTGGGTAAAAATTACAAATATACCCCTACGAAACTTCGAATGGTGATTTGAGGCACTAAACGATGTCGGAATGCATTGAAACCAAAGCCATAAGCTTTGTGAGCATGTCATAGACAAGAATACCTCAAAATCCCAACGTACGATTTTTGGTGAAAATTACAACTATACCCCTACGAAACTTAGAATGGTGATTTGTGGCACTAAATGATGTCGGAATGCATTGAAACCAAAGCCATAAGCTTTGTGAGCATGTGATAGACAAGAATACCTCAAAATCCCAATGTACGATTTTTGGTGAAAATTACAACTATACCCCTACGAAACTTCGAATGGTGATTAGAGGCACTAAAAGATGTCGGAAATCATTGAAACCAAAGCCATAAGCTTTGTGAGCATGTGATAGACAAGAATACAACAAAATCCCAATGTACGATTTTTGGTGAAAATTACAACTATACCCTACGAAACTTCGAATGGTGATTTAGGCACTAAACGATATCGGATTGCATTGAAACCAATGCTATAAGCTTTGTGAGCATGTGATAGACAAGAATACCTAAATTCCCAATGTACGATTTTTGGGTAAAAATTACAACTATACCCCTACGAAACTTCGAATGGTGATTAGAGGCACTAAAAGATGTCGGAAATCATTGAAACCAAAGCCATAAGCTTTGTGAGCATGTGATAGACAAGAATACATCAAAATCCCAATGTACGATTTTTGGTGAAAATTACAACTATACCCTACGAAACTTCGAATGGTGATTTAGGCACTAAACGATATCGGATTGCATTGAAACCAAAGCTATAAGCTTTGTGAGCATGTGATAGACAAGAATACCTAAAATCCCAATGTACGATTTTTGGGTAAAAATTACAACTATACACCCCTACGAAACTTCGAATGGTGATTTGAGGCACTAAACGATGTCGGAATGCATTGAAACCAAAGCCATAAGCTTTGTGAGCATGTGATAGACAAGAATACCTCAAAATCCCAATGTACGATTTTTGGTGAAAATTACAACTATACCCCTACGAAACTTCGAATGGTGATTAGAGGCACTAAAAGATGTCGGAAATCATTGAAACCAAAGCCATAAGCTTTGTGAGCATGTGATAGACAAGAATACTACAAAATCCCAATGTACGATTTTTGGTGAAAATTACAACTATACCCTACGAAACTTCGAATGGTGATTTAGGCACTAAACGATATCGGATTGCATTGAAACCAAAGCTATAAGCTTTGTGAGCATGTGATAGACAAGAATACCTCAAAATCTCAATGTACGATTTTTGGTGAAAATTACAACTATACCCCTACGAAACTTCGAATGGTGATTTGAGGCACTAAACGATGGCGGAATGCATTGAAACCAAAGCCATAAGCTTTGTGAGCATGTGATAAACAAGAATACCTCAGAATCCCAATGTACGATTTTTGGTGAAAATTACAACTATACCTCCAACGAAACTTCGAATGGTGATTTGAGGCACTAAACGATGTCGGAATGCATTGAAACCAAAGCCATAAGCTTTGTGAGCATGTGATAGACAAGAATACCTCAAAATTCCAATGTACGATTTTTGGTGAAAATTACAACTATACCCCTACGAAACTTCGAATGGTGATTTGAGGCACTAAACGATGGCGGAATGCATTAAAACCAAAGCCATAAGCTTTATGAGCATGTGATAGACAAGAATACCTCAAAATCCCAATGTACGATTTTTGGTGAAAATTACAACTATACCCCTACGAAACTTCGAATGGTGATTTGAGGCACTAAACGGTGTCGGAATGCATTGAAACCAAAGCCATAAGCTTTGTGAGCATGTCATAGACAAGAATACCTCAAAATCAAAATGTACGATTTTTGGTGAAAATTACAACTATACCCCTACGAAACTTCGAATGGTGATTGGAGGCACTAAACGGTGTCGGAATGCATTGAATCCAAACCCATAAGCTTTGTGAGCATGTGATAAACAAGAATACCTCAAAATCTCAATGTACGATTTTTGGTGAAAATTACAACTATACCCCCTACGAAACTTCGAATGGTGATTTCAGGCACTAAACTATGTCGGAATGCATTGAAACCAAAGCCATAAGCTTTGTGAGCATGTGATAGACAAGAATACCTCAAAATCCCAATGTACGATTTTTGGTGAAAATTACAACTATACCCCTACGAAACTTCGAATGGTGATTAGAGGCACTAAAAGATGTCGGAAATCATTGAAACCAAAGCCATAAGCTTTGTGAGCATGTGATAGACAAGAATACATCAAAATCCCAATGTACGATTTTTGGTGAATTACTACTATACCCTACGAAACTTCGAATGGTGATTTAGGCACTAAACGATATCGGATTGTATTGAAACCAAAGCTATAAGCTTTGTGAGCATGTGATAGACAAGAATACCTAAAATCCCAATGTACGATTTTTGGGTAAAAATTACAACTATACCCCTACGAAACTTCGAATGGTGATTTGAGGCACTAAACGATGTCGGAATGCATTGAAACCAAAGCCATAAGCTTTGTGAGCATGTGATAGACAAGAATACCTCAAAATTCCAATGTACGATTTTTGGTGAAAATTACAACTATACCCCTACGAAACTTCGAATGGTGATTTGAGGCACTAAACGATGTCGGAATGCATTGAAACCAAAGCCATAAGCTTTGTGAGCATGTCATAGACAAGAATACCTCAAAATCCCAACGTACGATTTTTGGTGAAAATTACAACTATACCCCTACGAAACTTTGAATGGTGATTTGTGGCACTAAATGATGTCGGAATGCATTGAAACCAAAGCCATAAGCTTTGTGAGCATGTGATAGTCAAGAATACCTCAAAATCCCAATGTACAATTTTTGTTGAAAATTACAACTATACTCCTACGAAACTTCGAATGGTGATTTGAGGCACTAAACGATGTCGGAATGCATTGAAACCAAAGCCATAAGCTTTGTGAGCATGTCATAGACAAGAATACCTCAAAATCAAAATGTACGATTTTTGGTGAAAATTACAACTATACCCCTACGAAACTTCGAATGGTGATTAGAGGCACTAAACGATGTCGGAATGCATTGAAATCAAAGCCATAAGCTTTGTGAGCATGTGATAGACAAGAATACTTCAAAATCCCAATGTACTATTTTTGGTGAAAATTACAACTATACCCCTACAAAACTTTGAACGGTGATTTGAGGCACTAAACGATGACGGAATGCATTGAAACCAAACCCATAAGCTTTGTGAGCATGTGATAAACAAGAATACCTCAAAATCCCAATGTACGATTTTTGGTGCAAATTACAAATATACCCCCTACGAAACTTCGAATGGTGATTTCAGGCACTAAACTATGTCGGAATGCATTGAAACCAAAGCCATAAGCTTTGTGAGCATGTGATAGACAAGAATACCTCAAAATCCCAATGTACGATTTTTGGTGAAAATTACAACTATACCCCTACGAAACTTCGAATGGTGATTAGAGGCACTAAAAGATGTCGGAAATCATTGAAACCAAAGCCATAAGCTTTGTGAGCATGTGATAGACAAGAATACATCAAAATCCCAATGTACGATTTTTGGTGAAAATTACAACTATACCCTACGAAACTTCGAATGGTGATTTAGGCACTAAACGATATCGGATTGCATTGAAACCAAAGCTATAAGCTTTGTGAGCATGTGATAGACAAGAATACCTAAAATCTCAATGTACGATTTTTGGGTAAAAATTACAAATATACCCCTACGAAACTTCGAATGGTGATTTGAGGCACTAAACGATGTCGGAATGCATTGAAACCAAAGCCATAAGCTTTGTGAGCATGTCATAGACAAGAATACCTCAAAATCCCAACGTACGATTTTTGGTGAAAATTACAACTATACCCCTACGAAACTTAGAATGGTGATTTGTGGCACTAAATGATGTCGGAATGCATTGAAACCAAAGCCATAAGCTTTGTGAGCATGTGATAGACAAGAATACCTCAAAATCCCAATGTACGATTTTTGGTGAAAATTACAACTATACCCCTACGAAACTTCGAATGGTGATTAGAGGCACTAAAAGATGTCGGAAATCATTGAAACCAAAGCCATAAGCTTTGTGAGCATGTGATAGACAAGAATACAACAAAATCCCAATGTACGATTTTTGGTGAAAATTACAACTATACCCTACGAAACTTCGAATGGTGATTTAGGCACTAAACGATATCGGATTGCATTGAAACCAATGCTATAAGCTTTGTGAGCATGTGATAGACAAGAATACCTAAATTCCCAATGTACGATTTTTGGGTAAAAATTACAACTATACCCCTACGAAACTTCGAATGGTGATTAGAGGCACTAAAAGATGTCGGAAATCATTGAAACCAAAGCCATAAGCTTTGTGAGCATGTGATAGACAAGAATACATCAAAATCCCAATGTACGATTTTTGGTGAAAATTACAACTATACCCTACGAAACTTCGAATGGTGATTTAGGCACTAAACGATATCGGATTGCATTGAAACCAAAGCTATAAGCTTTGTGAGCATGTGATAGACAAGAATACCTAAAATCCCAATGTACGATTTTTGGGTAAAAATTACAACTATACACCCCTACGAAACTTCGAATGGTGATTTGAGGCACTAAACGATGTCGGAATGCATTGAAACCAAAGCCATAAGCTTTGTGAGCATGTGATAGACAAGAATACCTCAAAATCCCAATGTACGATTTTTGGTGAAAATTACAACTATACCCCTACGAAACTTCGAATGGTGATTAGAGGCACTAAAAGATGTCGGAAATCATTGAAACCAAAGCCATAAGCTTTGTGAGCATGTGATAGACAAGAATACTACAAAATCCCAATGTACGATTTTTGGTGAAAATTACAACTATACCCTACGAAACTTCGAATGGTGATTTAGGCACTAAACGATATCGGATTGCATTGAAACCAATGCTATAAGCTTTGTGAGCATGTGATAGACAAGAATACCTAAATTCCCAATGTACGATTTTTGGGTAAAAATTACAACTATACCCCTACGAAACTTCGAATGGTGATTTGAGGCACTAAACGATGTCGGAATGCATTGAAACCAAAGCCATAAGCTTTGTGAGCATGTGATAGACAAGAATACCTCAAAATCTCAATGTACGATTTTTTGTGAAAATTACAACTATACCCCCTACGAAACTTCGAATGGTGATTTGAGGCACTAAACGATGGCGGAATGCATTGAAATCAAAGCGATAAGCTTTGTGAGCATGTTATAAACGAGAATACCTCAAAATCCCAATGTACGATTTTTGGTGAAAATTACAACTATACCCCCTACGAAACTTCGAATGGTGATTTGAGGCACTAAACGATGGCGGAATGCATTAAAACCAAAGCCATAAGCTTTGTGAGAATGTGATAAACAAGAATACCTCAGAATCCCAATGAACGATTTTTGGTGAAAATAACAACTATACCCCCAACGAAACTTCGAATGGTGATTTGAGGCACTAAACGATGTCGGAATGCATTGAAACCAAAGCCATAAGCTTTGTGAGCATGTGATAGACAAGAATACCTCAAAATCCCAATGTACGATTTTTGGTGAAAATTACAACTATACCCCTACGGAACTTCGAATGGTGATTTGAGGCACTAAACGATGTCGGAATGCATTGAAACCAAAGCCATAAGCTTTGTGAGCATGTGATAGACAAGAATACCTCAAAATCCCAATGTACGATTTTTGGTGAAAATTACAACTATACCCCTACGAAACTTCGAATGGTGATTAGAGGCACTAAAAGATGTCGGAAATCATTGAAACCAAAGCCATAAGCTTTGTGAGCATGTGATAGACAAGAATACATCAAAATCCCAATGTACGATTTTTGGTGAAAATTACAACTATACCCTACGAAACTTCGAATGGTGATTTAGGCACTAAACGATATCGGATTGCATTGAAACCAAAGCTATAAGCTTTGTGAGCATGTGATAGACAAGAATACCTAAAATCTCAATGTACGATTTTTGGGTAAAAATTACAAATATACCCCTACGAAACTTCGAATGGTGATTTGAGGCACTAAACGATGTCGGAATGCATTGAAACCAAAGCCATAAGCTTTGTGAGCATGTCATAGACAAGAATACCTCAAAATCCCAACGTACGATTTTTGGTGAAAATTACAACTATACCCCTACGAAACTTAGAATGGTGATTTGTGGCACTAAATGATGTCGGAATGCATTGAAACCAAAGCCATAAGCTTTGTGAGCATGTGATAGACAAGAATACCTCAAAATCCCAATGTACGATTTTTGGTGAAAATTACAACTATACCCCTACGAAACTTCGAATGGTGATTAGAGGCACTAAAAGATGTCGGAAATCATTGAAACCAAAGCCATAAGCTTTGTGAGCATGTGATAGACAAGAATACAACAAAATCCCAATGTACGATTTTTGGTGAAAATTACAACTATACCCTACGAAACTTCGAATGGTGATTTAGGCACTAAACGATATCGGATTGCATTGAAACCAATGCTATAAGCTTTGTGAGCATGTGATAGACAAGAATACCTAAATTCCCAATGTACGATTTTTGGGTAAAAATTACAACTATACCCCTACGAAACTTCGAATGGTGATTAGAGGCACTAAAAGATGTCGGAAATCATTGAAACCAAAGCCATAAGCTTTGTGAGCATGTGATAGACAAGAATACATCAAAATCCCAATGTACGATTTTTGGTGAAAATTACAACTATACCCTACGAAACTTCGAATGGTGATTTAGGCACTAAACGATATCGGATTGCATTGAAACCAAAGCTATAAGCTTTGTGAGCATGTGATAGACAAGAATACCTAAAATCCCAATGTACGATTTTTGGGTAAAAATTACAACTATACACCCCTACGAAACTTCGAATGGTGATTTGAGGCACTAAACGATGTCGGAATGCATTGAAACCAAAGCCATAAGCTTTGTGAGCATGTGATAGACAAGAATACCTCAAAATCCCAATGTACGATTTTTGGTGAAAATTACAACTATACCCCTACGAAACTTCGAATGGTGATTAGAGGCACTAAAAGATGTCGGAAATCATTGAAACCAAAGCCATAAGCTTTGTGAGCATGTGATAGACAAGAATACTACAAAATCCCAATGTACGATTTTTGGTGAAAATTACAACTATACCCTACGAAACTTCGAATGGTGATTTAGGCACTAAACGATATCGGATTGCATTGAAACCAATGCTATAAGCTTTGTGAGCATGTGATAGACAAGAATACCTAAATTCCCAATGTACGATTTTTGGGTAAAAATTACAAATATACCCCTACGAAACTTCGAATGGTGATTTGAGGCACTAAACGATGTCGGAATGCATTGAAACCAAAGCCATAAGCTTTGTGAGCATGTCATAGACAAGAATACCTCAAAATCTCAATGTACGATTTTTGGTGAAAATTACAACTATACCCCCTACGAAACTTCGAATGGTGATTTGAGGCACTAAACGATGGCGGAATGCATTAAAACCAAAGCCATAAGCTTTGTGAGAATGTGATAAACAAGAATACCTCAGAATCCCAATGAACGATTTTTGGTGAAAATAACAACTATACCCCCAACGAAACTTCGAATGGTGATTTGAGGCACTAAACGATGTCGGAATGCATTGAAACCAAAGCCATAAGCTTTGTGAGCATGTGATAGACAAGAATACCTCAAAATCCCAATGTACGATTTTTGGTGAAAATTACAACTATACCCCTACGGAACTTCGAATGGTGATTTGAGGCACTAAACGATGTCGGAATGCATTGAAACCAAAGCCATAAGCTTTGTGAGCATGTGATAGACAAGAATACCTCAAAATCCCAATGTACGATTTTTGGTGAAAATTACAACTATACCCCTACGAAACTTCGAATGGTGATTAGAGGCACTAAAAGATGTCGGAAATCATTGAAACCAAAGCCATAAGCTTTGTGAGCATGTGATAGACAAGAATACATCAAAATCCCAATGTACGATTTTTGGTGAAAATTACAACTATACCCTACGAAACTTCGAATGGTGATTTAGGCACTAAACGATATCGGATTGCATTGAAACCAAAGCTATAAGCTTTGTGAGCATGTGATAGACAAGAATACCTAAAATCTCAATGTACGATTTTTGGGTAAAAATTACAAATATACCCCTACGAAACTTCGAATGGTGATTTGAGGCACTAAACGATGTCGGAATGCATTGAAACCAAAGCCATAAGCTTTGTGAGCATGTCATAGACAAGAATACCTCAAAATCCCAACGTACGATTTTTGGTGAAAATTACAACTATACCCCTACGAAACTTAGAATGGTGATTTGTGGCACTAAATGATGTCGGAATGCATTGAAACCAAAGCCATAAGCTTTGTGAGCATGTGATAGACAAGAATACCTCAAAATCCCAATGTACGATTTTTGGTGAAAATTACAACTATACCCCTACGAAACTTCGAATGGTGATTAGAGGCACTAAAAGATGTCGGAAATCATTGAAACCAAAGCCATAAGCTTTGTGAGCATGTGATAGACAAGAATACAACAAAATCCCAATGTACGATTTTTGGTGAAAATTACAACTATACCCTACGAAACTTCGAATGGTGATTTAGGCACTAAACGATATCGGATTGCATTGAAACCAATGCTATAAGCTTTGTGAGCATGTGATAGACAAGAATACCTAAATTCCCAATGTACGATTTTTGGGTAAAAATTACAACTATACCCCTACGAAACTTCGAATGGTGATTAGAGGCACTAAAAGATGTCGGAAATCATTGAAACCAAAGCCATAAGCTTTGTGAGCATGTGATAGACAAGAATACATCAAAATCCCAATGTACGATTTTTGGTGAAAATTACAACTATACCCTACGAAACTTCGAATGGTGATTTAGGCACTAAACGATATCGGATTGCATTGAAACCAAAGCTATAAGCTTTGTGAGCATGTGATAGACAAGAATACCTAAAATCCCAATGTACGATTTTTGGGTAAAAATTACAACTATACACCCCTACGAAACTTCGAATGGTGATTTGAGGCACTAAACGATGTCGGAATGCATTGAAACCAAAGCCATAAGCTTTGTGAGCATGTGATAGACAAGAATACCTCAAAATCCCAATGTACGATTTTTGGTGAAAATTACAACTATACCCCTACGAAACTTCGAATGGTGATTAGAGGCACTAAAAGATGTCGGAAATCATTGAAACCAAAGCCATAAGCTTTGTGAGCATGTGATAGACAAGAATACTACAAAATCCCAATGTACGATTTTTGGTGAAAATTACAACTATACCCTACGAAACTTCGAATGGTGATTTAGGCACTAAACGATATCGGATTGCATTGAAACCAATGCTATAAGCTTTGTGAGCATGTGATAGACAAGAATACCTAAATTCCCAATGTACGATTTTTGGGTAAAAATTACAACTATACCCCTACGAAACTTCGAATGGTGATTTGGGGCACTAAACGATGTCGGAATGCATTGAAACCAAAGCCATAAGCTTTGTGAGCATGTGATAGACAAGAATACCTCAAAATCTCAATGTACGATTTTTTGTGAAAATTACAACTATACCCCCTGCGAAACTTCGAATGGTGATTTGAGGCACTAAACGATGGCGGAATGCATTGAAATCAAAGCGATAAGCTTTGTGAGCATGTTATAAACGAGAATACCTCAAAATCCCAATGTACGATTTTTGGTGAAAATTACAACTATACCCCCTACGAAACTTCGAATGGTGATTTGAGGCACTAAACGATGGCGGAATGCATTAAAACCAAAGCCATAAGCTTTGTGAGAATGTGATAAACAAGAATACCTCAGAATCCCAATGAACGATTTTTGGTGAAAATAACAACTATACCCCCAACGAAACTTCGAATGGTGATTTGAGGCACTAAACGATGTCGGAATGCATTGAAACCAAAGCCATAAGCTTTGTGAGCATGTGATAGACAAGAATACCTCAAAATCCCAATGTACGATTTTTGGTGAAAATTACAACTATACCCCTACGGAACTTCGAATGGTGATTTGAGGCACTAAACGATGTCGGAATGCATTGAAACCAAAGCCATAAGCTTTGTGAGCATGTGATAGACAAGAATACCTCAAAATCCCAATGTACGATTTTTGGTGAAAATTACAACTATACCCCTACGAAACTTCGAATTGTGATTTGAGGCACTAAACGATGGCGGAATGCATTGAAACCAAAGCCATAAGCTTTGTGAGCATGTGATAAACAAGAATACCTCAGATCCCAATGTACGATTTTTGGTGAAAATTACAACTATACCCCCAACGAAACTTCGAATGGTGATTTGAGGCACTAAACGATGTCGGAATGCATTGAAACCAAAGCCATAAGCTTTGTGAGCATGTGATAGACAAGAATACCTCAAAATTCCAATGTACGATTTTTGGTGAAAATTACAACTATACCCCTACGAAACTTCGAATGGTGATTTGAGGCACTAAACGATGGCGGAATGCATTAAAACCAAAGCCATAAGCTTTATGAGCATGTGATAGACAAGAATACCTCAAAATCCCAATGTACGATTTTTGGTGAAAATTACAACTATACCCCCAACGAAACTTCGAATGGTGATTTGAGGCACTAAACGATGTCGGAATGCATTGAAACCAAAGTTATAAGCTTTGTGAGCATGTGATAGACAAGAATACCTCAAAATCTCAATGTACGATTTTTGGTGAAAATTACAACTATACCCCTACGAAACTTCGAATGGTGATTTGAGGCACTAAACGATGTCGGAATGCATTGAAACCAAAGCCATAAGCTTTGTGAGCATGTGATAGACAAGAATACCTCAAAATTCCAATGTACGATTTTTGGTGCAAATTACAAATATACCCCTACGGAACTTCGAATGGTGATTTGAGGCACTAAACGATGTCGGAATGCATTGAAACCAAAGCCATAAGCTTTATGAGCATGTCATAGACAAGAATACCTCAAAATCCCAATGTACGATTTTTGGTGAAAATTACAACTATACCCCTACGAAACTTCGAATGGTGATTTGAGGCACTAAACGATGGCGGAATGCATTAAAACCAAAGCCATAAGCTTTGTGAGAATGTGATAAACAAGAATACCTCAAAATCCCAATGAACGATTTTTGTTGAAAATTACAACTATACCCCCTACGAAACTTCGAATGGTGATTTCAGGCACTAAACGATGTCGGAATGCATTGAAATCAAAGCAATAAGCTTTGTGAGCATGTGATAGACAAGAATACCTCAAAATCCCAATGTACGATTTTTGGTGAAAGTTACAACTATACCCCTACGAAACTTAGAATGGTGATTTGAGGCACTAAACGATGGCGGAATGCATTAAAACCAAAGCCATAAGCATTGTAAACATGTGATAGACAAGAATACCTCAAAATCCCAATGTACGATTTTTGGTGAAAATTACAACTATACCCCTACGAAACTTCGAATGGTGATTTGAGACACTAAACGATGTCGGAATGCATTGAAATCAAAGCGATAAGCTTTGTGAGCATGTGATAAACAAGAATACCTCAGAATCCCAATGTACGATTTTTGGTGAAAATAACAACTATACCCCCAACGAAACTTCGAATGGTGATTTGAGGCACTAAACGATGTCGGAATGCATTGAAACCAAAGCCATAAGCTTTGTGAGCATGTGATAGACAAGAATACCTCAAAATTCCAATGTACGATTTTTTGTGAAAATTACAACTATACCCCTACGAAACTTCGAATGGTGATTTGAGGCACTAAACGATGGCGGAATGCATTAAAACCAAAGCCATAAGCTTTATGAGCATGTGATAGACAAGAATACCTCAAAATCCCAATGTACGATTTTTGGTGAAAATTACAACTATACCCCTACGAAACTTCGAATGGTGATTTGAGGCACTAAACGGTGTCGGAATGCATTGAAACCAAAGCCATAAGCTTTGTGAGCATGTCATAGACAAGAATACCTCAAAATCAAAATGTACGATTTTTGGTGAAAATTACAACTATACCCCTACGAAACTTCGAATGGTGATTGGAGGCACTAAACGGTGTCGGAATGCATTGAATCCAAACCCATAAGCTTTGTGAGCATGTGATAAACAAGAATACCTCAAAATCTCAATGTACGATTTTTGGTGAAAATTACAACTATACCCCTACGAAACTTCGAATGGTGATTTGAGGCACTAAACGGTGTCGGAATGCATTGAAACCAAAGCCATAAGCTTTGTGAGCATGTCATAGACAAGAATACCTCAAAATCAAAATGTACGATTTTTGGTGAAAATTACAACTATACCCCTACGAAACTTCGAATGGTGATTTGAGGCACTAAACGGTTTCGGAATGCATTGAAACCAAAGCCATAAGCTTTGTGAGCATGTCATAGACAAGAATACCTCAAAATCAAAATGTACGATTTTTGGTGAAAATTACAACTACACCCCTACAAAACTTTGAACGGTGATTTGAGGCACTAAACGATGACGGAATGCTTTGAAACCAAAGCGATAAGCTTTGTGAGCATGTGATAGACAAGAATACCTCAAAATTCCAATGTATGATTTTTGGTGAAAATTACAACTATACCCCTACGAAACTTCAAATGGTGATTGGAGGCACTAAACGGTGTCGGAATGCATTGAATCCAAACCCATAAGCTTTGTGAGCATGTGATAGACAAGAATACCTCAAAATCCCAATGTACGATTTTTGGTGAAAATTACAACTATACCCCTACGAAACTTCGAATGGTGATTTGAGGCACTGAACGGTGTCGGAATGCATTGAAACCAAAGCCATAAGCTTTGTGAGCATGTGATAAACAAGAATACCTCAGAATCCCAATGTACGATTTTTGGTGAAAATAACAACTATACCCCCAACGAAACTTCGAATGGTGATTTGAGGCACTAAACGATGTCGGAATGCATTGAAACCAAAGCCATAAGCTTTGTGAGCATGTGATAGACAAGAATACCTCAAAATTCCAATGTACGATTTTTGGTGAAAATTACAACTATACCCCTACGGAACTTCGAATGGTGATTTGAGGCACTAAACGATGTCGGAATGCATTGAAACCAAAGCCATAAGCTTTGTGAGCATGTGATAGACAAGAATACCTCAAAATCCCAATGTACGATTTTTGGTGAAAATTACAACTATACCCCTACGAAACTTCGAATGGTGATTTGAGGCACTAAACGATGGCGGAATGCATTGAGACCAAAGCCATAAGCTTTGTGATAGACAAGAATACCTCAAAATCCCAATGTACGATTTTTGGTGAAAATTACAACTATACCCCTACGAAACTTCGAATGGTGATTTGAGGCACTGAACGGTGTCGGAATGCATTGAAACCAAAGCCATAAGCTTTGTGAGCATGTGATAAACAATAATACCTCAGAATCCCAATGTACGATTTTTGGTGAAAATAACAACTATACCCCCAACGAAACTTCGAATGGTGATTTGAGGCACTAAACGATGTCGGAATGCATTGAAACCAAAGCCATAAGCTTTGTGAGCATGTGATAGACAAGAATACCTCAAAATCCCAATGTACGATTTTTGGTGAAAATTACAACTATACCCCTACGGAACTTCGAATGGTGATTTGAGGCACTAAACGATGTCGGAATGCATTGAAACCAAAGCCATAAGCTTTGTGAGCATGTGATAGACAAGAATACCTCAAAATCCCAATGTACGATTTTTGGTGAAAATTACAACTATACCCCTACGAAACTTCGAATTGTTATTTGAGGCACTAAACGATGGCGGAATGCATTGAAACCAAAGCCATAAGCTTTGTGAGCATGTGATAAACAAGAATACCTCAGAATCCCAATGTACGATTTTTGGTGAAAATTACAACTATACCCCCAACGAAACTTCGAATGGTGATTTGAGGCACTAAACGATGTCGGAATGCATTGAAACCAAAGCCATAAGCTTTGTGAGCATGTGATAGACAAGAATACCTCAAAATTCCAATGTACGATTTTTGGTGAAAATTACAACTATACCCCTACGAAACTTCGAATGGTGATTTGAGGCACTAAACGATGGCGGAATGCATTAAAACCAAAGCCATAAGCTTTATGAGCATGTGATAGACAAGAATACCTCAAAATCCCAATGTACGATTTTTGGTGAAAATTACAACTATACCCCCAACGAAACTTCGAATGGTGATTTGAGGCACTAAACGATGTCGGAATGCATTGAAACCAAAGTTATAAGCTTTGTGAGCATGTGATAGATAAGAATACCTCAAAATCTCAATGTACGATTTTTGGTGAAAATTACAACTATACCCCTACGAAACTTCGAATGGTGATTTGAGGCACTAAACGGTGTCGGAATGCGTTGAAACCAAAGCCATAAGCTTTGTGAGCATGTCATAGACAAGAATACCTCAAAATCAAAATGTACGATTTTTGGTGAAAATTACAACTATACCCCTACGAAACTTCGAATGGTGATTTGAGGCACTAAACGGTTTCGGAATGCATTGAAACCAAAGCCATAAGCTTTGTGAGCATGTCATAGACAAGAATACCTCAAAATCAAAATGTACGATTTTTGGTGAAAATTACAACTACACCCCTACAAAACTTTGAACGGTGATTTGAGGCACTAAACGATGACGGAATGCATTGAAACCAAAGCGATAAGCTTTGTGAGCATGTGATAGACAAGAATACCTCAAAATTCCAATGTATGATTTTTGGTGAAAATTACAACTATACCCCTACGAAACTTCGAATGGTGATTGGAGGCACTAAACGGTGTCGGAATGCATTGAATCCAAACCCATAAGCTTTGTGAGCATGTGATAAACAAGAATACCTCAAAATCCCAATGTATGATTTTTGGTGAAAATTACAAATATACCCCTACGAAACTTCGAATGGTGATTTCAGGCACTAAACTATGTCGGAATGCATTGAAACCAAAGCCATAAGCTTTGTGAGCATGTGATAGACAAGAATACCTCAAAATCCCAATGTACGATTTTTGGTGAAAATTACAACTATACCCCTACGAAACTTCGAATGGTGATTAGAGGCACTAAAAGATGTCGGAAATCATTGAAACCAAAGCCATAAGCTTTGTGAGCATGTGATAGACAAGAATACAACAAAATCCCAATGTACGATTTTTGGTGAAAATTACAACTATACCCTACGAAACTTCGAATGGTGATTTAGGCACTAAACGATATCGGATTGCATTGAAACCAAAGCTATAAGCTTTGTGAGCATGTGATAGACAAGAATACCTCAAAATCTCAATGTACGATTTTTGGTGAAAATTACAACTATACCCCTACGAAACTTCGAATGGTGATTTGAGGCACTAAACGATGGCGGAATGCATTGAAACCAAAGCCATAAGCTTTGTGAGCATGTGATAAACAAGAATACCTCAGAATCCCAATGTACGATTTTTGGTGAAAATTACAACTATACCCCCAACGAAACTTCGAATGGTGATTTGAGGCACTAAACGATGTCGGAATGCATTGAAACCAAAGCCATAAGCTTTGTGAGCATGTGATAGACAAGAATACCTCAAAATTCCAATGTACGATTTTTGGTGAAAATTACAACTATACCCCTACGAAACTTCGAATGGTGATTTGAGGCACTAAACGATGGCGGAATGCATTAAAACCAAAGCCATAAGCTTTATGAGCATGTGATAGACAAGAATACCTCAAAATCCCAATGTACGATTTTTGGTGAAAATTACAACTATACCCCTACGAAACTTCGAATGGTGATTTGAGGCACTAAACGGTGTCGGAATGCATTGAAACCAAAGCCATAAGCTTTGTGAGCATGTCATAGACAAGAATACCTCAAAATCAAAATGTACGATTTTTGGTGAAAATTACAACTATACCCCTACGAAACTTCGAATGGTGATTGGAGGCACTAAACGGTGTCGGAATGCATTGAATCCAAACCCATAAGCTTTGTGAGCATGTGATAAACAAGAATACCTCAAAATCTCAATGTACGATTTTTGGTGAAAATTACAACTATACCCCTACGAAACTTCGAATGGTGATTTGAGGCACTAAACGGTGTCGGAATGCATTGAAACCAAAGCCATAAGCTTTGTGAGCATGTCATAGACAAGAATACCTCAAAATCAAAATGTACGATTTTTGGTGAAAATTACAACTATACCCCTACGAAACTTCGAATGGTGATTTGAGGCACTAAACGGTTTTGGAATGCATTGAAACCAAAGCCATAAGCTTTGTGAGCATGTCATAGACAAGAATACCTCAAAATCAAAATGTACGATTTTTGGTGAAAATTACAACTACACCCGTACAAAACTTTGAACGGTGATTTGAGGCACTAAACGATGACGGAATGCATTGAAACCAAAGCGATAAGCTTTGTGAGCATGTGATAGACAAGAATACCTCAAAATTCCAATGTATGATTTTTGGTGAAAATTACAACTATACCCCTACGAAACATCGAATGGTGATTGGAGGCACTAAACGGTGTCGGAATGCATTGAATCCAAACCCATAAGCTTTGTGAGCATGTGATAGACAAGAATACCTCAAAATCCCAATGTACGATTTTTGGTGAAAATTACAACTATACCCCTACGAAACTTCGAATGGTGATTTGAGGCACTGAACGGTGTCGGAATGCATTGAAACCAAAGCCATAAGCTTTGTGAGCATGTGATAAACAAGAATACCTCAGAATCCCAATGTACGATTTTTGGTGAAAATAACAACTATACCCCCAACGAAACTTCGAATGGTGATTAGAGGCACTAAAAGATGTCGGAAATCATTGAAACCAAAGCCATAAGCTTTGTGAGCATGTCATAGACAAGAATACCTCAAAATCCCAACGTACGATTTTTGGTGAAAATTACAACTATACCCCTACGAAACTTTGAATGGTGATTTGTGGCACTAAATGATGTCGGAATGCATTGAAACCAAAGCCATAAGCTTTGTGAGCATGTGATAGTCAAGAATACCTCAAAATCCCAATGTACAATTTTTGTTGAAAATTACAACTATACTCCTACGAAACTTCGAATGGTGATTAGAGGCACTAAACGATGTCGGAATGCATTGAAACCAAAGCCATAAGCTTTGTGAGCATGTGATAGACAAGAATACTTCAAAATCCCAATGTACTATTTTTGGTGAAAATTACAACTATACCCCTACAAAACTTTGAACGGTGATTTGAGGCACTAAACGATGACGGAATGCATTGAAACCAAAGCGATAAGCTTTGTGAGCTTGTGATAGACAAGAATACTTCAAAATTCCAATGTATGATTTTTGGTGAAAATTACAACTGTATCCCTACGAAACTTCGAATGGTGATTGGAGGCATTAAACGGTGTCGGAATGCATTGAATCCAAACCCATAAGCTTTGTGAGCATGTGATAAACAAGAATACCTCAAAATCCCAATGTACGATTTTTGGTGCAAATTACAAATATACCCCCTACGAAACTTCGAATGGTGATTTCAGGCACTAAACTATGTCGGAATGCATTGAAACCAAAGCCATAAGCTTTGTGAGCATGTGATAGACAAGAATACCTCAAAATCCCAATGTACGATTTTTGGTGAAAATTACAACTATACCCCTACGAAACTTCGAATGGTGATTAGAGGCACTAAAAGATGTCGGAAATCATTGAAACCAAAGCCATAAGCTTTGTGAGCATGTGATAGACAAGAATACATCAAAATCCCAATGTACGATTTTTGGTGAATTACTACTATACCCTACGAAACTTCGAATGGTGATTTAGGCACTAAACGATATCGGATTGTATTGAAACCAAAGCTATAAGCTTTGTGAGCATGTGATAGACAAGAATACCTAAAATCCCAATGTACGATTTTTGGGTAAAAATTACAACTATACCCCTACGAAACTTCGAATGGTGATTTGAGGCACTAAACGATGTCGGAATGCATTGAAACCAAAGCCATAAGCTTTGTGAGCATGTGATAGACAAGAATACCTCAAAATTCCAATGTACGATTTTTGGTGAAAATTACAACTATACCCCTACGAAACTTCGAATGGTGATTTGAGGCACTAAACGATGTCGGAATGCATTGAAACCAAAGCCATAAGCTTTGTGAGCATGTCATAGACAAGAATACCTCAAAATCCCAACGTACGATTTTTGGTGAAAATTACAACTATACCCCTACGAAACTTTGAATGGTGATTTGTGGCACTAAATGATGTCGGAATGCATTGAAACCAAAGCCATAAGCTTTGTGAGCATGTGATAGTCAAGAATACCTCAAAATCCCAATGTACAATTTTTGTTGAAAATTACAACTATACTCCTACGAAACTTCGAATGGTGATTTGAGGCACTAAACGATGTCGGAATGCATTGAAACCAAAGCCATAAGCTTTGTGAGCATGTCATAGACAAGAATACCTCAAAATCAAAATGTACGATTTTTGGTGAAAATTACAACTATACCCCTACGAAACTTCGAATGGTGATTAGAGGCACTAAACGATGTCGGAATGCATTGAAACCAAAGCCATAAGCTTTGTGAGCATGTGATAGACAAGAATACTTCA
Organism: Verbascum thapsus; assembly: GCA_963669365.1. Classification (NCBI taxonomy): domain Eukaryota; kingdom Viridiplantae; phylum Streptophyta; class Magnoliopsida; order Lamiales; family Scrophulariaceae; genus Verbascum; species Verbascum thapsus. The sequence goes on from OY770115.1 coordinate 9,831,182, forward strand.
AAATCCCAATGTACTATTTTTGGTGAAAATTACAACTATACCCCTACAAAACTTTGAACGGTGATTTGAGGCACTAAACGATGACGGAATGCATTGAAACCAAAGCGATAAGCCTTGTGAGCTTGTGATAGACAAGAATACCTCTAAATTCCAATGTATGATTTTTGGTGAAAATTACAACTGTATCCCTACGAAACTTCGAATGGTGATTGGAGGCACTAAACGGTGTCGGAATGCATTGAATCCAAACCCATAAGCTTTGTGAGCATGTGATAAACAAGAATACCTCAAAATCCCAATGTACGATTTTTGGTGCAAATTACAAATATACCCCCTACGAAACTTCGAATGGTGATTTCAGGCACTAAACTATGTCGGAATGCATTGAAACCAAAGCCATAAGCTTTGTGAGCATGTGATAGACAAGAATACCTCAAAATCCCAATGTACGATTTTTGGTGAAAATTACAACTATACCCCTACGAAACTTCGAATGGTGATTAGAGGCACTAAAAGATGTCGGAAATCATTGAAACCAAAGCCATAAGCTTTGTGAGCATGTGATAGACAAGAATACATCAAAATCCCAATGTACGATTTTTGGTGAAAATTACAACTATACCCTACGAAACTTCGAATGGTGATTTAGGCACTAAACGATATCGGATTGCATTGAAACCAAAGCTATAAGCTTTGTGAGCATGTGATAGACAAGAATACCTAAAATCTAAATGTACGATTTTTGGGTAAAAATTACAAATATACCCCTACGAAACTTCGAATGGTGATTTGAGGCACTAAACGATGTCGGAATGCATTGAAACCAAAGCCATAAGCTTTGTGAGCATGTCATAGACAAGAATACCTCAAAATCCCAACGTACGATTTTGGGTGAAAATTACAACTATACCCCTACGAAACTTAGAATGGTGATTTGTGGCACTAAATGATGTCAGAATGCATTGAAACCAAAGCCATAAGCTTTGTGAGCATGTGATAGACAAGAATACCTCAAAATCCCAATGTACGATTTTTGGTGAAAATTACAACTATACCCCTACGAAACTTCGAATGGTGATTAGAGGCACTAAAAGATGTCGGAAATCATTGAAACCAAAGCCATAAGCTTTGTGAGCATGTGATAGACAAGAATACAACAAAATCCCAATGTACGATTTTTGGTGAAAATTACAACTATACCCTACGAAACTTCGAATGGTGATTTAGGCACTAAACGATATCGGATTGCATTGAAACCAATGCTATAAGCTTTGTGAGCATGTGATAGACAAGAATACCTAAATTCCCAATGTACGATTTTTGGGTAAAAATTACAACTATACCCCTACGAAACTTCGAATGGTGATTTGAGGCACTAAAAGATGTCGGAAATCATTGAAACCAAAGCCATAAGCTTTGTGAGCATGTGATAGACAAGAATACATCAAAATCCCAATGTACGATTTTTGGTGAAAATTACAACTATACCCTACGAAACTTCGAATGGTGATTTAGGCACTAAACGATATCGGATTGCATTGAAACCAAAGCTATAAGCTTTGTGAGCATGTGATAGACAAGAATACCTAAAATCCCAATGTACGATTTTTGGGTAAAAATTACAACTATACACCCCTACGAAACTTCGAATGGTGATTTGAGGCACTAAACGATGTCGGAATGCATTGAAACCAAAGCCATAAGCTTTGTGAGCATGTGATAGACAAGAATACCTCAAAATCCCAATGTACGATTTTTGGTGAAAATTACAACTATACCCCTACGAAACTTCGAATGGTGATTAGAGGCACTAAAAGATGTCGGAAATCATTGAAACCAAAGCCATAAGCTTTGTGAGCATGTGATAGACAAGAATACTACAAAATCCCAATGTACGATTTTTGGTGAAAATTACAACTATACCCTACGAAACTTCGAATGGTGATTTAGGCACTAAACGATATCGGATTGCATTGAAACCAATGCTATAAGCTTTGTGAGCATGTGATAGACAAGAATACCTAAATTCCCAATGTACGATTTTTGGGTAAAAATTACAACTATACCCCTACGAAACTTCGAATGGTGATTTGAGGCACTAAACGATGTCGGAATGCATTGAAACCAAAGCCATAAGCTTTGTGAGCATGTGATAGACAAGAATACCTCAAAATCTCAATGTACGATTTTTGGTGAAAATTACAACTATACCCCCTGCGAAACTTCGAATGGTGATTTGAGGCACTAAACGATGGCGGAATGCATTGAAATCAAAGCGATAAGCTTTGTGAGCATGTTATAAACGAGAATACCTCAAAATCCCAATGTACGATTTTTGGTGAAAATTACAACTATACCCCCTACGAAACTTCGAATGGTGATTTGAGGCACTAAACGATGGCGGAATGCATTAAAACCAAAGCCATAAGCTTTGTGAGAATGTGATAAACAAGAATACCTCAGAATCCCAATGAACGATTTTTGGTGAAAATTACAACTATACCCCCTACGAAACTTCGAATGGTGATTTCAGGCACTAAACGATGTCGGAATGCATTGAAATCAAAGCAATAAGCTTTGTGAGCATGTGATAGACAAGAATACCTCAAAATCCCAATGTACGATTTTTGGTGTAAATTACAACTATACCCCTACGAAACTTAGAATGGTGATTTGAGGCACTAAACGATGTCGGAATGCATTGAAACCAAAGCCATAAGCTTTGTGAGCATGTGATAGACAAGAATACCTCAAAATTCCAATGTACGATTTTTGGTGCAAATTACAAATATACCCCTACGGAACTTCGAATGGTGATTTGAGGCACTAAACGATGTCGGAATGCATTGAAACCAAAGCCATAAGCTTTATGAGCATGTGATAGACAAGAATACCTCAAAATCCCAATGTACGATTTTTGGTGAAAATTACAACTATACCCCTACGAAACTTCGAATGGTGATTTGAGGCACTAAACGATGGCGGAATGCATTAAAACCAAAGCCATAAGCTTTGTGAGAATGTGATAAACAAGAATACCTCAGAATCCCAATGAACGATTTTTGGTGAAAATTACAACTATACCCCCTACGAAACTTCGAATGGTGATTTCAGGCACTAAACGATGTCGGAATGCATTGAAATCAAAGCAATAAGCTTTGTGAGCATGTGATAGACAAGAATACCTCAAAATCCCAATGTACGATTTTTGGTGAAAGTTACAACTATACCCCTACGAAACTTAGAATGGTGATTTGAGGCACTAAACGATGGCGGAATGCATTAAAACCAAAGCCATAAGCATTGTAAACATGTGATAGACAAGAATACCTCAAAATCCCAATGTACGATTTTTGGTGAAAATTACAACTATACCCCTACGAAACTTCGAATGGTGATTTGAGACACTAAACGATGTCGGAATGCATTGAAATCAAAGCGATAAGCTTTGTGAGCATGTGATAAACAAGAATACCTCAGAATCCCAATGTACGATTTTTGGTGAAAATAACAACTATACCCCCAACGAAACTTCGAATGGTGATTTGAGGCACTAAACGATGTCGGAATGCATTGAAACCAAAGCCATAAGCTTTGTGAGCATGTGATAGACAAGAATACCTCAAAATTCCAATGTACGATTTTTTGTGAAAATTACAACTATACCCCTACGAAACTTCGAATGGTGATTTGAGGCACTAAACGATGGCGGAATGCATTAAAACCAAAGCCATAAGCTTTATGAGCATGTGATAGACAAGAATACCTCAAAATCCCAATGTACGATTTTTGGTGAAAATTACAACTATACCCCTACGAAACTTCGAATGGTGATTTGAGGCACTAAACGGTGTCGGAATGCATTGAAACCAAAGCCATAAGCTTTGTGAGCATGTCATAGACAAGAATACCTCAAAATCAAAATGTACGATTTTTGGTGAAAATTACAACTATACCCCTACGAAACTTCGAATGGTGATTGGAGGCACTAAACGGTGTCGGAATGCATTGAATCCAAACCCATAAGCTTTGTGAGCATGTGATAAACAAGAATACCTCAAAATCTCAATGTACGATTTTTGGTGAAAATTACAACTATACCCCTACGAAACTTCGAATGGTGATTTGAGGCACTAAACGGTGTCGGAATGCATTGAAACCAAAGCCATAAGTTTTGTGAGCATGTCATAGACAAGAATACCTCAAAATCAAAATGTACGATTTTTGGTGAAAATTACAACTATACCCCTACGAAACTTCGAATGGTGATTTGAGGCACTAAACGGTTTCGGAATGCATTGAAACCAAAGCCATAAGCTTTGTGAGCATGTGATAGACAAGAATACCTCAAAATTCCAATGTACGATTTTTGGTGAAAATTACAACTATACCCCTACGGAACTTCGAATGGTGATTTGAGGCACTAAACGATGTCGGAATGCATTGAAACCAAAGCCATAAGCTTTGTGAGCATGTGATAGACAAGAATACCTCAAAATCCCAATGTACGATTTTTGGTGAAAATTACAACTATACCCCTACGAAACTTCGAATGGTGATTTGAGGCACTAAACGATGGCGGAATGCATTGAGACCAAAGCCATAAGCTTTGTGATAGACAAGAATACCTCAAAATCCCAATGTACGATTTTTGGTGAAAATTACAACTATACCCCTACGAAACTTCGAATGGTGATTTGAGGCACTGAACGGTGTCGGAATGCATTGAAACCAAAGCCATAAGCTTTGTGAGCATGTGATAAACAAGAATACCTCAAAATCCCAATGTACGATTTTTGGTGAAAATTACAACTATACCCCTACGAAACTTCGAATTGTGATTTGAGGCACTAAACGATGGCGGAATGCATTGAAACCAAAGCCATAAGCTTTGTGAGCATGTGATAAACAAGAATACCTCAGAATCCCAATGTACGATTTTTGGTGAAAATTACAACTATACCCCCAACGAAACTTCGAATGGTGATTTGAGGCACTAAACGATGTCGGAATGCATTGAAACCAAAGCCATAAGCTTTGTGAGCATGTGATAGACAAGAATACCTCAAAATTCCAATGTACGATTTTTGGTGAAAATTACAACTATACCCCTACGAAACTTCGAATGGTGATTTGAGGCACTAAACGATGGCGGAATGCATTAAAACCAAAGCCATAAGCTTTATGAGCATGTGATAGACAAGAATACCTCAAAATCCCAATGTACGATTTTAGGTGAAAATTACAACTATACCCCTACGAAACTTCGAATGGTGATTTGAGGCACTAAACGGTGTCGGAATGCATTGAAACCAAAGCCATAAGCTTTGTGAGCATGTCATAGACAAGAATACCTCAAAATCAAAATGTACGATTTTTGGTGAAAATTACAACTATACCCCTACGAAACTTCGAATGGTGATTTGAGGCACTAAACGATGGCGGAATGCATTGAAACCAAAGCCATAAGCTTTGTGAGCATGTGATAAACAAGAATACCTCAGAATCCCAATGTACGATTTTTGGTGAAAATTACAACTATACCCCCAACGAAACTTCGAATGGTGATTTGAGGCACTAAACGATGTCGGAATGCATTGAAACCAAAGTTATAAGCTTTGTGAGCATGTGATAGATAAGAATACCTCAAAATCTCAATGTACGATTTTTGGTGAAAATTACAACTATACCCCTACGAAACTTCGAATGGTGATTTGAGGCACTAAACGGTGTCGGAATGCGTTGAAACCAAAGCCATAAGCTTTGTGAGCATGTCATAGACAAGAATACCTCAAAATCAAAATGTACGATTTTTGGTAAAAATTACAACTATACCCCTACGAAACTTCGAATGGTGATTTGAGGCACTAAACGGTTTCGGAATGCATTGAAACCAAAGCCATAAGCTTTGTGAGCATGTCATAGACAAGAATACCTCAAAATCAAAATGTACGATTTTTGGTGAAAATTACAACTACACCCCTACAAAACTTTGAACGGTGATTTGAGGCACTAAACGATGACGGAATGCATTGAAACCAAAGCGATAAGCTTTGTGAGCATGTGATAGACAAGAATACCTCAAAATTCCAATGTATGATTTTTGGTGAAAATTACAACTATACCCCTACGAAACTTCGAATGGTGATTGGAGGCACTAAACGGTGTCGGAATGCATTGAATCCAAACCCATAAGCTTTGTGAGCATGTGATAAACAAGAATACCTCAAAATCCCAATGTATGATTTTTGGTGAAAATTACAAATATACCCCCTACGAAATTTCGAATGGTGATTTCAGGCACTAAACTATGTCGGAATGCATTGAAACCAAAGCCATAAGCTTTGTGAGCATGTGATAGACAAGAATACCTCAAAATCCCAATGTACGATTTTTGGTGAAAATTACAACTATACCCCTACGAAACTTCGAATGGTGATTAGAGGCACTAAAAGATGTCGGAAATCATTGAAACCAAAGCCATAAGCTTTGTGAGCATGTGATAGACAAGAATACAACAAAATCCCAATGTACGATTTTTGGTGAAAATTACAACTATACCCTACGAAACTTCGAATGGTGATTTAGGCACTAAACGATATCGGATTGCATTGAAACCAAAGCTATAAGCTTTGTGAGCATGTGATAGACAAGAATACCTCAAAATCTCAATGTACGATTTTTGGTGAAAATTACAACTATACCCCTACGAAACTTCGAATGGTGATTTGAGGCACTAAACGATGGCGGAATGCATTGAAACCAAAGCCATAAGCTTTGTGAGCATGTGATAAACAAGAATACCTCAGAATCCCAATGTACGATTTTTGGTGAAAATTACAACTATACCCCCAACGAAACTTCGAATGGTGATTTAAGGCACTAAACGATGTCGGAATGCATTGAAACCAAAGCCATAAGCTTTGTGAGCATGTGATAGACAAGAATACCTCAAAATTCCAATGTACGATTTTTGGTGAAAATTACAACTATACCCCTACGAAACTTCGAATGGTGATTTGAGGCACTAAACGATGGCGGAATGCATTAAAACCAAAGCCATAAGCTTTATGAGCATGTGATAGACAAGAATACCTCAAAATCCCAATGTACGATTTTTGGTGAAAATTACAACTATACCCCTACGAAACTTCGAATGGTGATTTGAGGCACTAAACGGTGTCGGAATGCATTGAAACCAAAGCCATAAGCTTTGTGAGCATGTCATAGACAAGAATACCTCAAAATCAAAATGTACGATTTTTGGTGAAAATTACAACTATACCCCTACGAAACTTCGAATGGTGATTGGAGGCACTAAACGGTGTCGGAATGCATTGAATCCAAACCCATAAGCTTTGTGAGCATGTGATAAACAAGAATACCTCAAAATCTCAATGTACGATTTTTGGTGAAAATTACAACTATACCCCTACGAAACTTCGAATGGTGATTTGAGGCACTAAACGGTGTCGGAATGCATTGAAACCAAAGCCATAAGCTTTGTGAGCATGTCATAGACAAGAATACCTCAAAATCAAAATGTACGATTTTTGGTGAAAATTACAACTATACCCCTACGAAACTTCGAATGGTGATTTGAGGCACTAAACGGTTTTGGAATGCATTGAAACCAAAGCCATAAGCTTTGTGAGCATGTCATAGACAAGAATACCTCAAAATCAAAATGTACGATTTTTGGTGAAAATTACAACTACACCCGTACAAAACTTTGAACGGTGATTTGAGGCACTAAACGATGACGGAATGCATTGAAACCAAAGCCATAAGCTTTGTGAGCATGTGATAGACAAGAATACCTCAAAATCCCAATGTACGATTTTAGGTGAAAATTACAACTATACCCCCAACGAAACTTCGAATGGTGATTTGAGGCACTAAACGATGTCGGAATGCATTGAAACCAAAGCCATAAGCTTTGTGAGCATGTGATAGACAAGAATACCTCAGAATCCCAATGTACGATTTTTGGTGAAAATTACAACTATACCCCTACGAAACTTCGAATGGTGATTTGAGGCACTAAACGGTTTTGGAATGCATTGAAACCAAAGCCATAAGCTTTGTGAGCATGTCATAGACAAGAATACCTCAAAATCAAAATGTACGATTTTTGGTGAAAATTACAACTACACCCGTACAAAACTTTGAACGGTGATTTGAGGCACTAAACGATGACGGAATGCATTGAAACCAAAGCGATAAGCTTTGTGAGCATGTGATAGACAAGAATACCTCAAAATCCCAATGTACGATTTTTGGTGAAAATTACAACTATACCCCTACGAAACTTCGAATGGTGATTTGAGGCACTGAACGGTGTCGGAATGCATTGAAACCAAAGCCATAAGCTTTGTGAGCATGTGATAAACAAGAATACCTCAGAATCCCAATGTACGATTTTTGGTGAAAATAACAACTATACCCCCAACGAAACTTCGAATGGTGATTTGAGGCACTAAACGATGTCGGAATGCATTGAAACCAAAGCCATAAGCTTTGTGAGCATGTGATAGACAAGAATACCTCAAAATCCCAATGTACGATTTTTGGTGAAAATTACAACTATACCCCTACGAAACTTCGAATGGTGATTTGAGGCACTAAACGATGGCGGAATGCATTGAAACCAAAGCCATAAGCTTTGTGAGCATGTGATAGACAAGAATACCTCAAAATCCCAATGTACTATTTTTGGTGAAAATTACAACTATACCCCTACGAAACTTCGAATGGTGATTTGAGGCACTGAACGGTGTCGGAATGCATTGAAACCAAAGCCATAAGCTTTGTGAGCATGTGATAAACAAGAATACCTCAGAATCCCAATGTACGATTTTTGGTGAAAATAACAACTATACCCCCAACGAAACTTCGAATGGTGATTTGAGGCACTAAACGATGTCGGAATGCATTGAAACCAAAGCCATAAGCTTTGTGAGCATGTGATAGACAAGAATACCTCAAAATTCCAATGTACGATTTTTGGTGAAAATTACAACTATACCCCTACGGAACTTCGAATGGTGATTTGAGGCACTAAACGATGTCGGAATGCATTGAAACCAAAGCCATAAGCTTTGTGAGCATGTGATAGACAAGAATACCTCAAAATCCCAATGTACGATTTTTGGTGAAAATTACAACTATACCCCTACGAAACTTCGAATGGTGATTTGAGGCACTAAACGATGGCGGAATGCATTGAAACCAAAGCCATAAGCTTTGTGAGCATGTGATAAACAAGAATACCTCAGAATCCCAATGTACGATTTTTGGTGAAAATTACAACTATACCCCCAACGAAACTTCGAATGGTGATTTGAGGCACTAAACGATGTCGGAATGCATTGAAACCAAAGCCATAAGCTTTTTGAGCATGTGATAGACAAGAATACCTCAAAATTCCAATGTACGATTTTTGGTGAAAATTACAACTATACCCCTACGAAACTTCGAATGGTGATTTGAGGCACTAAACGATGGCGGAATGCATTAAAACCAAAGCCATAAGCTTTATGAGCATGTGATAGACAAGAATACCTCAAAATCCCAATGTACGATTTTAGGTGAAAATTACAACTATACCCCTACGAAACTTTGAACGGTGATTTGAGGCACTAAACGATGACGGAATGCATTGAAACCAAAGCCATAAGCTTTGTGAGCATGTCATAGACAAGAATACCTCAAAATCCCAACGTACGATTTTTGGTGAAAATTACAACTATACCCCTACGAAACTTTGAATGGTGATTTGTGGCACTAAATGATGTCGGAATGCATTGAAACCAATGCCATAAGCTTTGTGAGCATGTGATAGTCAAGAATACCTCAAAATCCCAATGTACAATTTTTGTTGAAAATTACAACTATACTCCTACGAAACTTCGAATGGTGATTTGAGGCACTAAACGATGTCGGAATGCATTGAAACCAAAGCCATAAGCTTTGTGAGCATGTCATAGACAAGAATACCTCAAAATCAAAATGTACGATTTTTGGTGAAAATTACAACTATACCCCTACGAAACTTCGAATGGTGATTAGAGGCACTAAACGATGTCGGAATGCATTGAAACCAAAGCCATAAGCTTTGTGAGCATGTGATAGACAAGAATACTTCAAAATCCCAATGTACTATTTTTGGTGAAAATTACAACTATACCCCTACAAAACTTTGAACGGTGATTTGAGGCACTAAACGATGACGGAATGCATTGAAACCAAAGCGATAAGCTTTGTGAGCTTGTGATAGACAAGAATACCTCTAAATTCCAATGTATGATTTTTGGTGAAAATTACAACTGTATCCCTACGAAACTTCGAATGGTGATTGGAGGAACTAAACGGTGTCGGAATGCATTGAATCCAAACCCATAAGCTTTGTGAGCATGTGATAAACAAGAATACCTCAAAATCCCAATGTACGATTTTTGGTGCAAATTACAAATATACCCCCTACGAAACTTCGAATGGTGATTTCAGGCACTAAACTATGTCGGAATGCATTGAAACCAAAGCCATAAGCTTTGTGAGCATGTGATAGACAAGAATACCTCAAAATCCCAATGTACGATTTTTGGTGAAAATTACAACTATACCCCTACGAAACTTCGAATGGTGATTAGAGGCACTAAAAGATGTCGGAAATCATTGAAACCAAAGCCATAAGCTTTGTGAGCATGTGATAGACAAGAATACATCAAAATCCCAATGTACGATTTTTGGTGAAAATTACAACTATACCCTACGAAACTTCGAATGGTGATTTAGGCACTAAACGATATCGGATTGCATTGAAACCAAAGCTATAAGCTTTGTGAGCATGTGATAGACAAGAATACCTAAAATCTCAATGTACGATTTTTGGGTAAAAATTACAAATATACCCCTACGAAACTTCGAATGGTGATTTGAGGCACTAAACGATGTCGGAATGCATTGAAACCAAAGCCATAAGCTTTGTGAGCATGTCATAGACAAGAATACCTCAAAATCCCAACGTACGATTTTTGGTGAAAATTACAACTATACCCCTACGAAACTTTGAATGGTGATTTGTGGCACTAAATGATGTCGGAATGCATTGAAACCAAAGCCATAAGCTTTGTGAGCATGTGATAGTCAAGAATACCTCAAAATCCCAATGTACAATTTTTGTTGAAAATTACAACTATACTCCTACGAAACTTCGAATGGTGATTTGAGGCACTAAACGATGTCGGAATGCATTGAAACCAAAGCCATAAGCTTTGTGAGCATGTCATAGACAAGAATACCTCAAAATCAAAATGTACGATTTTTGGTGAAAATTACAACTATACCCCTACGAAACTTCGAATGGTGATTAGAGGCACTAAACGATGTCGGAATGCATTGAAACCAAAGCCATAAGCTTTGTGAGCATGTGATAGACAAGAATACTTCAAAATCCCAATGTACTATTTTTGGTGAAAATTACAACTATACCCCTACAAAACTTTGAACGGTGATTTGAGGCACTAAACGATGACGGAATGCATTGAAACCAAAGCGATAAGCTTTGTGAGCTTGTGATAGACAAGAATACCTCTAAATTCCAATGTATGATTTTTGGTGAAAATTACAACTGTATCCCTACGAAACTTCGAATGGTGATTGGAGGCACTAAACGGTGTCGGAATGCATTGAATCCAAACCCATAAGCTTTGTGAGCATGTGATAAACAAGAATACCTCAAAATCCCAATGTACGATTTTTGGTGCAAATTACAAATATACCTCCTACGAAACTTCGAATGGTGATTTCAGGCACTAAACTATGTCGGAATGCATTGAAACCAAAGCCATAAGCTTTGTGAGCATGTGATAGACAAGAATACCTCAAAATCCCAATGTACGATTTTTGGTGAAAATTACAACTATACCCCTACGAAACTTCGAATGGTGATTAGAGGCACTAAAAGATGTCGGAAATCATTGAAACCAAAGCCATAAGCTTTGTGAGCATGTGATAGACAAGAATACATCAAAATCCCAATGTACGATTTTTGGTGAAAATTACAACTATACCCTACGAAACTTCGAATGGTGATTTAGGCACTAAACGATATCGGATTGCATTGAAACCAAAGCTATAAGCTTTGTGAGCATGTGATAGACAAGAATACCTAAAATCTCAATGTACGATTTTTGGGTAAAAATTACAAATATACCCCTACGAAACTTCGAATGGTGATTTGAGGCACTAAACGATGTCGGAATGCATTGAAACCAAAGCCATAAGCTTTGTGAGCATGTCATAGACAAGAATACCTCAAAATCCCAACGTACGATTTTTGGTGAAAATTACAACTATACCCCTACGAAACTTCGAATGGTGATTTGAGGCACTAAACGGTTTTGGAATGCATTGAAACCAAAGCCATAAGCTTTGTGAGCATGTCATAGACAAGAATACCTCAAAATCAAAATGTACGATTTTTGGTGAAAATTACAACTACACCCGTACAAAACTTTGAACGGTGATTTGAGGCACTAAACGATGACGGAATGCATTGAAACCAAAGCGATAAGCTTTGTGAGCATGTGATAGACAAGAATACCTCAAAATTCCAATGTATGATTTTTGGTGAAAATTACAACTATACCCCTACGAAACTTCGAATGGTGATTGGAGGCACTAAACGGTGTCGGAATGCATTGAATCCAAACCCATAAGCTTTGTGAGCATGTGATAGACAAGAATACCTCAAAATCCCAATGTACGATTTTTGGTGAAAATTACAACTATACCCCTACGAAACTTCGAATGGTGATTTGAGGCACTGAACGGTGTCGGAATGCATTGAAACCAAAGCCATAAGCTTTGTGAGCATGTGATAAACAAGAATACCTCAGAATCCCAATGTACGATTTTTGGTGAAAATAACAACTATACCCCCAACGAAACTTCGAATGGTGATTTGAGGCACTAAACGATGTCGGAATGCATTGAAACCAAAGCCATAAGCTTTGTGAGCATGTGATAGACAAGAATACCTCAAAATCCCAATGTACGATTTTTGGTGAAAATTACAACTATACCCCTACGAAACTTCGAATGGTGATTTGAGGCACTAAACGATGGCGGAATGCATTGAAACCAAAGCCATAAGCTTTGTGAGCATGTGATAGACAAGAATACCTCAAAATCCCAATGTACGATTTTTGGTGAAAATTACAACTATACCCCTACGAAACTTCGAATGGTGATTTGAGGCACTGAACGGTGTCGGAATGCATTGAAACCAAAGCCATAAGCTTTGTGAGCATGTGATAAACAAGAATACCTCAGAATCCCAATGTACGATTTTTGGTGAAAATAACAACTATACCCCCAACGAAACTTCGAATGGTGATTTGAGGCACTAAACGATGTCGGAATGCATTGAAACCAAAGCCATAAGCTTTGTGAGCATGTGATAGACAAGAATACCTCAAAATTCCAATGTACGATTTTTGGTGAAAATTACAACTATACCCCTACGGAACTTCGAATGGTGATTTGAGGCACTAAACGATGTCGGAATGCATTGAAACCAAAGCCATAAGCTTTGTGAGCATGTGATAGACAAGAATACCTCAAAATCCCAATGTACGATTTTTGGTGAAAATTACAACTATACCCCTACGAAACTTCGAATGGTGATTTGAGGCACTAAACGATGGCGGAATGCATTGAAACCAAAGCCATAAGCTTTGTGAGCATGTGATAAACAAGAATACCTCAGAATCCCAATGTACGATTTTTGGTGAAAATTACAACTATACCCCCAACGAAACTTCGAATGGTGATTTGAGGCACTAAACGATGTCGGAATGCATTGAAACCAAAGCCATAAGCTTTGTGAGCATGTGATAGACAAGAATACCTCAAAATTCCAATGTACGATTTTTGGTGAAAATTACAACTATACCCCTACGAAACTTCGAAAGGTGATTTGAGGCACTAAACGATGGCGGAATGCATTAAAACCAAAGCCATAAGCTTTATGAGCATGTGATAGACAAGAATACCTCAAAATCCCAATGTACGATTTTAGGTGAAAATTACAACTATACCCCTACGAAACTTTGAACGGTGATTTGAGGCACTAAACGATGACGGAATGCATTGAAACCAAAGCCATAAGCTTTGTGAGCATGTCATAGACAAGAATACCTCAAAATCCCAACGTACGATTTTTGGTGAAAATTACAACTATACCCCTACGAAACTTTGAATGGTGATTTGTGGCACTAAATGATGTCGGAATGCATTGAAACCAAAGCCATAAGCTTTGTGAGCATGTGATAGTCAAGAATACCTCAAAATCCCAATGTACAATTTTTGTTGAAAATTACAACTATACTCCTACGAAACTTCGAATGGTGATTTGAGGCACTAAACGATGTCGGAATGCATTGAAACCAAAGCCATAAGCTTTGTGAGCATGTCATAGACAAGAATACCTCAAAATCAAAATGTACGATTTTTGGTGAAAATTACAACTATACCCCTACGAAACTTCGAATGGTGATTAGAGGCACTAAACGATGTCGGAATGCATTGAAACCAAAGCCATAAGCTTTGTGAGCATGTGATAGACAAGAATACTTCAAAATCCCAATGTACTATTTTTGGTGAAAATTACAACTATACCCCTACAAAACTTTGAACGGTGATTTGAGGCACTAAACGATGACGGAATGCATTGAAACCAAAGCGATAAGCTTTGTGAGCTTGTGATAGACAAGAATACCTCTAAATTCCAATGTATGATTTTTGGTGAAAATTACAACTGTATCCCTACGAAACTTCGAATGGTGATTGGAGGCACTAAACGGTGTCGGAATGCATTGAATCCAAACCCATAAGCTTTGTGAGCATGTGATAAACAAGAATACCTCAAAATCCCAATGTACGATTTTTGGTGCAAATTACAAATATACCCCCTACGAAACTTCGAATGGTGATTTCAGGCACTAAACTATGTCGGAATGCATTGAAACCAAAGCCATAAGCTTTGTGAGCATGTGATAGACAAGAATACCTCAAAATCCCAATGTACGATTTTTGGTGAAAATTACAACTATACCCCTACGAAACTTCGAATGGTGATTAGAGGCACTAAAAGATGTCGGAAATCATTGAAACCAAAGCCATAAGCTTTGTGAGCATGTGATAGACAAGAATACATCAAAATCCCAATGTACGATTTTTGGTGAAAATTACAACTATACCCTACGAAACTTCGAATGGTGATTTAGGCACTAAACGATATCGGATTGCATTGAAACCAAAGCTATAAGCTTTGTGAGCATGTGATAGACAAGAATACCTAAAATCTCAATGTACGATTTTTGGGTAAAAATTACAAATATACCCCTACGAAACTTCGAATGGTGATTTGAGGCACTAAACGATGTCGGAATGCATTGAAACCAAAGCCATAAGCTTTGTGAGCATGTCATAGACAAGAATACCTCAAAATCCCAACGTACGATTTTTGGTGAAAATTACAACTATACCCCTACGAAACTTTGAATGGTGATTTGTGGCACTAAATGATGTCGGAATGCATTGAAACCAAAGCCATAAGCTTTGTGAGCATGTGATAGACAAGAATACCTCAAAATCCCAATGTACGATTTTTGGTGAAAATTACAACTATACCCCTACGAAACTTCGAATGGTGATTAGAGGCACTAAAAGATGTCGGAAATCATTGAAACCAAAGCCATAAGCTTTGTGAGCATGTGATAGACAAGAATACAACAAAATCCCAATGTACGATTTTTGGTGAAAATTACAACTATACCCTACGAAACTTCGAATGGTGATTTAGGCACTAAACGATATCGGATTGCATTGAAACCAATGCTATAAGCTTTGTGAGCATGTGATAGACAAGAATACTTCAAAATCCCAATGTACTATTTTTGGTGAAAATTACAACTATACCCCTACAAAACTTTGAACGGTGATTTGAGGCACTAAACGATGACGGAATGCATTGAAACCAAAGCGATAAGCTTTGTGAGCTTGTGATAGACAAGAATACCTCTAAATTCCAATGTATGATTTTTGGTGAAAATTACAACTGTATCCCTACGAAACTTCGAATGGTGATTGGAGGCACTAAACGGTGTCGGAATGCATTGAATCCAAACCCATAAGCTTTGTGAGCATGTGATAAACAAGAATACCTCAAAATCCCAATGTACGATTTTTGGTGCAAATTACAAATATACCCCCTACGAAACTTCGAATGGTGATTTCAGGCACTAAACTATGTCGGAATGCATTGAAACCAAAGCCATAAGCTTTGTGAGCATGTGATAGACAAGAATACCTCAAAATCCCAATGTACGATTTTTGGTGAAAATTACAACTATACCCCTACGAAACTTCGAATGGTGATTAGAGGCACTAAAAGATGTCGGAAATCATTGAAACCAAAGCCATAAGCTTTGTGAGCATGTGATAGACAAGAATACAACAAAATCCCAATGTACGATTTTTGGTGAAAATTACAACTATACCCTACGAAACTTCGAATGGTGATTTAGGCACTAAACGATATCGGATTGCATTGAAACCAAAGCTATAAGCTTTGTGAGCATGTGATAGACAAGAATACCTAAAATCTCAATGTACGATTTTTGGGTAAAAATTACAAATATACCCCTACGAAACTTCGAATGGTGATTTGAGGCACTAAACGATGTCGGAATGCATTGAAACCAAAGCCATAAGCTTTGTGAGCATGTCATAGACAAGAATACCTCAAAATCCCAACGTACGATTTTTGGTGAAAATTACAACTATACCCCTACGAAACTTAGAATGGTGATTTGTGGCACTAAATGATGTCGGAATGCATTGAAACCAAAGCCATAAGCTTTGTGAGCATGTGATAGACAAGAATACCTCAAAATCCCAATGTACGATTTTTGGTGAAAATTACAACTATACCCCTACGAAACTTCGAATGGTGATTAGAGGCACTAAAAGATGTCGGAAATCATTGAAACCAAAGCCATAAGCTTTGTGAGCATGTGATAGACAAGAATACAACAAAATCCCAATGTACGATTTTTGGTGAAAATTACAACTATACCCTACGAAACTTCGAATGGTGATTTAGGCACTAAACGATATCGGATTGCATTGAAACCAATGCTATAAGCTTTGTGAGCATGTGATAGACAAGAATACCTAAATTCCCAATGTACGATTTTTGGGTAAAAATTACAACTATACCCCTACGAAACTTCGAATGGTGATTAGAGGCACTAAAAGATGTCGGAAATCATTGAAACCAAAGCCATAAGCTTTGTGAGCATGTGATAGACAAGAATACATCAAAATCCCAATGTACGATTTTTGGTGAAAATTACAACTATACCCTACGAAACTTCGAATGGTGATTTAGGCACTAAACGATATCGGATTGCATTGAAACCAAAGCTATAAGCTTTGTGAGCATGTGATAGACAAGAATACCTAAAATCCCAATGTACGATTTTTGGGTAAAAATTACAACTATACACCCCTACGAAACTTCGAATGGTGATTTGAGGCACTAAACGATGTCGGAATGCATTGAAACCAAAGCCATAAGCTTTGTGAGCATGTGATAGACAAGAATACCTCAAAATCCCAATGTACGATTTTTGGTGAAAATTACAACTATACCCCTACGAAACTTCGAATGGTGATTAGAGGCACTAAAAGATGTCGGAAATCATTGAAACCAAAGCCATAAGCTTTGTGAGCATGTGATAGACAAGAATACTACAAAATCCCAATGTACGATTTTTGGTGAAAATTACAACTATACCCTACGAAACTTCGAATGGTGATTTAGGCACTAAACGATATCGGATTGCATTGAAACCAATGCTATAAGCTTTGTGAGCATGTGATAGACAAGAATACCTAAATTCCCAATGTACGATTTTTGGGTAAAAATTACAACTATACCCCTACGAAACTTCGAATGGTGATTTGAGGCACTAAACGATGTCGGAATGCATTGAAACCAAAGCCATAAGCTTTGTGAGCATGTGATAGACAAGAATACCTCAAAATCTCAATGTACGATTTTTGGTGAAAATTACAACTATACCCCCTGCGAAACTTCGAATGGTGATTTGAGGCACTAAACGATGGCGGAATGCATTGAAATCAAAGCGATAAGCTTTGTGAGCATGTTATAAACGAGAATACCTCAAAATCCCAATGTACGATTTTTGGTGAAAATTACAACTATACCCCCTACGAAACTTCGAATGGTGATTTGAGGCACTAAACGATGGCGGAATGCATTAAAACCAAAGCCATAAGCTTTGTGAGAATGTGATAAACAAGAATACCTCAGAATCCCAATGAACGATTTTTGGTGAAAATTACAACTATACCCCCTACGAAACTTCGAATGGTGATTTCAGGCACTAAACGATGTCGGAATGCATTGAAATCAAAGCAATAAGCTTTGTGAGCATGTGATAGACAAGAATACCTCAAAATCCCAATGTACGATTTTTGGTGTAAATTACAACTATACCCCTACGAAACTTAGAATGGTGATTTGAGGCACTAAACGATGTCGGAATGCATTGAAACCAAAGCCATAAGCTTTGTGAGCATGTGATAGACAAGAATACCTCAAAATTCCAATGTACGATTTTTGGTGCAAATTACAAATATACCCCTACGGAACTTCGAATGGTGATTTGAGGCACTAAACGATGTCGGAATGCATTGAAACCAAAGCCATAAGCTTTATGAGCATGTGATAGACAAGAATACCTCAAAATCCCAATGTACGATTTTTGGTGAAAATTACAACTATACCCCTACGAAACTTCGAATGGTGATTTGAGGCATTAAACGATGGCGGAATGCATTAAAACCAAAGCCATAAGCTTTGTGAGAATGTGATAAACAAGAATACCTCAGAATCCCAATGAACGATTTTTGGTGAAAATTACAACTATACCCCCTACGAAACTTCGAATGGTGATTTCAGGCACTAAACGATGTCGGAATGCATTGAAATCAAAGCAATAAGCTTTGTGAGCATGTGATAGACAAGAATACCTCAAAATCCCAATGTACGATTTTTGGTGAAAGTTACAACTATACCCCTACGAAACTTAGAATGGTGATTTGAGGCACTAAACGATGGCGGAATGCATTAAAACCAAAGCCATAAGCATTGTAAACATGTGATAGACAAGAATACCTCAAAATCCCAATGTACGATTTTTGGTGAAAATTACAACTATACCCCTACGAAACTTCGAATGGTGATTTGAGACACTAAACGATGTCGGAATGCATTGAAATCAAAGCGATAAGCTTTGTGAGCATGTGATAAACAAGAATACCTCAGAATCCCAATGTACGATTTTTGGTGAAAATAACAACTATACCCCCAACGAAACTTCGAATGGTGATTTGAGGCACTAAACGATGTCGGAATGCATTGAAACCAAAGCCATAAGCTTTGTGAGCATGTGATAGACAAGAATACCTCAAAATTCCAATGTACGATTTTTTGTGAAAATTACAACTATACCCCTACGAAACTTCGAATGGTGATTTGAGGCACTAAACGATGGCGGAATGCATTAAAACCAAAGCCATAAGCTTTATGAGCATGTGATAGACAAGAATACCTCAAAATCCCAATGTACGATTTTTGGTGAAAATTACAACTATACCCCTACGAAACTTCGAATGGTGATTTGAGGCACTAAACGGTGTCGGAATGCATTGAAACCAAAGCCATAAGCTTTGTGAGCATGTCATAGACAAGAATACCTCAAAATCAAAATGTACGATTTTTGGTGAAAATTACAACTATACCCCTACGAAACTTCGAATGGTGATTGGAGGCACTAAACGGTGTCGGAATGCATTGAATCCAAACCCATAAGCTTTGTGAGCATGTGATAAACAAGAATACCTCAAAATCTCAATGTACGATTTTTGGTGAAAATTACAACTATACCCCTACGAAA
Source organism: Verbascum thapsus (assembly GCA_963669365.1). Taxonomy (NCBI): domain Eukaryota; kingdom Viridiplantae; phylum Streptophyta; class Magnoliopsida; order Lamiales; family Scrophulariaceae; genus Verbascum; species Verbascum thapsus. Next base: position 9,851,239 of record OY770115.1, read on the forward strand.
CTTCGAATGGTGATTTGAGGCACTAAACGGTGTCGGAATGCATTGAAACCAAAGCCATAAGTTTTGTGAGCATGTCATAGACAAGAATACCTCAAAATCAAAATGTACGATTTTTGGTGAAAATTACAACTATACCCCTACGAAATTTCGAATGGTGATTTGAGGCACTAAACGGTTTCGGAATGCATTGAAACCAAAGCCATAAGCTTTGTGAGCATGTGATAGACAAGAATACCTCAAAATTCCAATGTACGATTTTTGGTGAAAATTACAACTATACCCCTACGGAACTTCGAATGGTGATTTGAGGCACTAAACGATGTCGGAATGCATTGGAACCAAAGCCATAAGCTTTGTGAGCATGTGATAGACAAGAATACCTCAAAATCCCAATGTACGATTTTTGGTGAAAATTACAACTATACCCCTACGAAACTTCGAATGGTGATTTGAGGCACTAAACGATGGCGGAATGCATTGAGACCAAAGCCATAATCTTTGTGATAGACAAGAATACCTCAAAATCCCAATGTACGATTTTTGGTGAAAATTACAACTATACCCCTACGAAACTTCGAATGGTGATTTGAGGCACTGAACGGTGTCGGAATGCATTGAAACCAAAGCCATAAGCTTTGTGAGCATGTGATAAACAAGAATACCTCAAAATCCCAATGTACGATTTTTGGTGAAAATTACAACTATACCCCTACGAAACTTCGAATTGTGATTTGAGGCACTAAACGATGGCGGAATGCATTGAAACCAAAGCCATAAGCTTTGTGAGCATGTGATAAACAAGAATACCTCAGAATCCCAATGTACGATTTTTGGTGAAAATTACAACTATACCCCCAACGAAACTTCGAATGGTGATTTGAGGCACTAAACGATGTCGGAATGCATTGAAACCAAAGCCATAAGCTTTGTGAGCATGTGATAGACAAGAATACCTCAAAATTCCAATGTACGATTTTTGGTGAAAATTACAACTATACCCCTACGAAACTTCGAATGGTGATTTGAGGCACTAAACGATGGCGGAATGCATTAAAACCAAAGCCATAAGCTTTATGAGCATGTGATAGACAAGAATACCTCAAAATCCCAATGTACGATTTTAGGTGAAAATTACAACTATACCCCTACGAAACTTCGAATGGTGATTTGAGGCACTAAACGGTGTCGGAATGCATTGAAACCAAAGCCATAAGCTTTGTGAGCATGTCATAGACAAGAATACCTCAAAATCAAAATGTACGATTTTTGGTGAAAATTACAACTATACCCCTACGAAACTTCGAATGGTGATTTGAGGCACTAAACGATGGCGGAATGCATTGAAACCAAAGCCATAAGCTTTGTGAGCATGTGATAAACAAGAATACCTCAGAATCCCAATGTACGATTTTTGGTGAAAATTACAACTATACCCCCAACGAAACTTCGAATGGTGATTTGAGGCACTAAACGATGTCGGAATGCATTGAAACCAAAGTTATAAGCTTTGTGAGCATGTGATAGATAAGAATACCTCAAAATCTCAATGTACGATTTTTGGTGAAAATTACAACTATACCCCTACGAAACTTCGAATGGTGATTTGAGGCACTAAACGGTGTCGGAATGCGTTGAAACCAAAGCCATAAGCTTTGTGAGCATGTCATAGACAAGAATACCTCAAAATCAAAATGTACGATTTTTGGTAAAAATTACAACTATACCCCTACGAAACTTCGAATGGTGATTTGAGGCACTAAACGGTTTCGGAATGCATTGAAACCAAAGCCATAAGCTTTGTGAGCATGTCATAGACAAGAATACCTCAAAATCAAAATGTACGATTTTTGGTGAAAATTACAACTACACCCCTACAAAACTTTGAACGGTGATTTGAGGCACTAAACGATGACGGAATGCATTGAAACCAAAGCGATAAGCTTTGTGAGCATGTGATAGACAAGAATACCTCAAAATTCCAATGTATGATTTTTGGTGAAAATTACAACTATACCCCTACGAAACTTCGAATGGTGATTGGAGGCACTAAACGGTGTCGGAATGCATTGAATCCAAACCCATAAGCTTTGTGAGCATGTGATAAACAAGAATACCTCAAAATCCCAATGTATGATTTTTGGTGAAAATTACAAATATACCCCCTACGAAACTTCGAATGGTGATTTCAGGCACTAAACTATGTCGGAATGCATTGAAACCAAAGCCATAAGCTTTGTGAGCATGTGATAGACAAGAATACCTCAAAATCCCAATGTACGATTTTTGGTGAAAATTACAACTATACCCCTACGAAACTTCGAATGGTGATTAGAGGCACTAAAAGATGTCGGAAACCATTGAAACCAAAGCCATAAGCTTTGTGAGCATGTGATAGACAAGAATACAACAAAATCCCAATGTACGATTTTTGGTGAAAATTACAACTATACCCTACGAAACTTCGAATGGTGATTTAGGCACTAAACGATATCGGATTGCATTGAAACCAAAGCTATAAGCTTTGTGAGCATGTGATAGACAAGAATACCTCAAAATCTCAATGTACGATTTTTGGTGAAAATTACAACTATACCCCTACGAAACTTCGAATGGTGATTTGAGGCACTAAACGATGGCGGAATGCATTGAAACCAAAGCCATAAGCTTTGTGAGCATGTGATAAACAAGAATACCTCAAAATCCCAATGTACGATTTTTGGTGAAAATTACAACTATACCCCCAACGAAACTTCGAATGGTGATTTGAGGCACTAAACGATGTCGGAATGCATTGAAACCAAAGCCATAAGCTTTGTGAGCATGTGATAGACAAGAATACCTCAAAATTCCAATGTACGATTTTTGGTGAAAATTACAACTATACCCCTACGAAACTTCGAATGGTGATTTGTGGCACTAAACGATGGCGGAATGCATTAAAACCAAAGCCATAAGCTTTATGAGCATGTGATAGACAAGAATACCTCAAAATCCCAATGTACGATTTTTGGTGAAAATTACAACTATACCCCTACGAAACTTCGAATGGTGATTTGAGGCACTAAACGGTGTCGGAATGCATTGAAACCAAAGCCATAAGCTTTGTGAGCATGTCATAGACAAGAATACCTCAAAATCAAAATGTACGATTTTTGGTGAAAATTACAACTATACCCCTACGAAACTTCGAATGGTGATTGGAGGCACTAAACGGTGTCGGAATGCATTGAATCCAAACCCATAAGCTTTGTGAGCATGTGATAAACAAGAATACCTCAAAATCTCAATGTACGATTTTTGGTGAAAATTACAACTATACCCCTACGAAACTTCGAATGGTGATTTGAGGCACTAAACGGTGTCGGAATGCATTGAAACCAAAGCCATAAGCTTTGTGAGCATGTCATAGACAAGAATACCTCAAAATCAAAATGTACGATTTTTGGTGAAAATTACAACTATACCCCTACGAAACTTCGAATGGTGATTTGAGGCACTAAACGGTTTTGGAATGCATTGAAACCAAAGCCATAAGCTTTGTGAGCATGTCATAGACAAGAATACCTCAAAATCAAAATGTACGATTTTTGGTGAAAATTACAACTACACCCGTACAAAACTTTGAACGGTGATTTGAGGCACTAAACGATGACGGAATGCATTGAAACCAAAGCGATAAGCTTTGTGAGCATGTGATAGACAAGAATACCTCAAAATTCCAATGTATGATTTTTGGTGAAAATTACAACTATACCCCTACGAAACTTCGAATGGTGATTGGAGGCACTAAACGGTGTCGGAATGCATTGAATCCAAACCCATAAGCTTTGTGAGCATGTGATAGACAAGAATACCTCAAAATCCCAATGTACGATTTTTGGTGAAAATTACAACTATACCCCTACGAAACTTCGAATGGTGATTTGAGGCACTGAACGGTGTCGGAATGCATTGAAACCAAAGCCATAAGCTTTGTGAGCATGTGATAAACAAGAATACCTCAGAATCCCAATGTACGATTTTTGGTGAAAATAACAACTATACCCCCAACGAAACTTCGAATGGTGATTTGAGGCACTAAACGATGTCGGAATGCATTGAAACCAAAGCCATAAGCTTTGTGAGCATGTGATAGACAAGAATACCTCAAAATCCCAATGTACGATTTTTGGTGAAAATTACAACTATACCCCTACGAAACTTCGAATGGTGATTTGAGGCACTAAACGATGGCGGAATGCATTGAAACCAAAGCCATAAGCTTTGTGAGCATGTGATAGACAAGAATACCTCAAAATCCCAATGTACGATTTTTGGTGAAAATTACAACTATACCCCTACGGAACTTCGAATGGTGATTTGAGGCACTAAACGATGTCGGAATGCATTGAAACCAAAGCCATAAGCTTTGTGAGCATGTGATAGACAAGAATACCTCAAAATCCCAATGTACGATTTTTGGTGAAAATTACAACTATACCCCTACGAAACTTCGAATGGTGATTTGAGGCACTAAACGATGGCGGAATGCATTGAAACCAAAGCCATAAGCTTTGTGAGCATGTGATAAACAAGAATACCTCAGAATCCCAATGTACGATTTTTGGTGAAAATTACAACTATACCCCCAACGAAACTTCGAATGGTGATTTGAGGCACTAAACGATGTCGGAATGCATTGAAACCAAAGCCATAAGCTTTGTGAGCATGTGATAGACAAGAATACCTCAAAATTCCAATGTACGATTTTTGGTGAAAATTACAACTATACCCCTACGAAACTTCGAATGGTGATTTGAGGCACTAAACGATGGCGGAATGCATTAAAACCAAAGCCATAAGCTTTATGAGCATGTGATAGACAAGAATACCTCAAAATCCCAATGTACGATTTTAGGTGAAAATTACAACTATACCCCTACGAAACTTCGAATGGTGATTTGAGGCACTAAACGGTGTCGGAATGCATTGAAACCAAAGCCATAAGCTTTTTGAGCATGTCATAGACAAGAATACCTCAAAATCAAAATGTACGATTTTTGGTGAAAATTACAACTATACCCCTACGGAACTTCGAATGGTTATTTGAGGCACTAAACGATGTCGGAATGCATTGAAACCAAAGCCATAAGCTTTGTGAGCATGTGATAGACAAGAATACCTCAAAATCCCAATGTACGATTTTTGGTGAAAATTACAACTATACCCCTACGAAACTTCGAATGGTGATTTGAGGCACTAAACGATGGCGGAATGCATTGAGACCAAAGCCATAAGCTTTGTGATAGACAAGAATACCTCAAAATCCCAATGTACGATTTTTGGTGAAAATTACAACTATACCCCTACGAAACTTCGAATGGTGATTTGAGGCACTGAACGGTGTCGGAATGCATTGAAACCAAAGCCATAAGCTTTGTGAGCATGTGATAAACAAGAATACCTCAGAATCCCAATGTACGATTTTTGGTGAAAATAACAACTATACCCCCAACGAAACTTCGAATGGTGATTTGAGGCACTAAACGATGTCGGAATGCATTGAAACCAAAGCCATAAGCTTTGTGAGCATGTGATAGACAAGAATACCTCAAAATCCCAATGTACGATTTTTGGTGAAAATTACAACTATACCCCTACGGAACTTCGAATGGTGATTTGAGGCACTAAACGATGTCGGAATGCATTGAAACCAAAGCCATAAGCTTTGTGAGCATGTGATAGACAAGAATACCTCAAAATCTCAATGTACGATTTTTGGTGAAAATTACAACTATACCCCTACGAAACTTCGAATGGTGATTTGAGGCACTAAACGATGGCGGAATGCATTGAAACCAAAGCCATAAGCTTTGTGAGCATGTGATAAACAAGAATACCTCAGAATCCCAATGTACGATTTTTGGTGAAAATTACAACTATACCCCCAACGAAACTTCGAATGGTGATTTGAGGCACTAAACGATGTCGGAATGCATTGAAACCAAAGCCATAAGCTTTGTGAGCATGTGATAGACAAGAATACCTCAAAATTCCAATGTACGATTTTTGGTGAAAATTACAACTATACCCCTACGAAACTTCGAATGGTGATTTGAGGCACTAAACGATGGCGGAATGCATTAAAACCAAAGCCATAAGCTTTATGAGCATGTGATAGACAAGAATACCTCAAAATCCCAATGTACGATTTTAGGTGAAAATTACAACTATACCCCTACGAAACTTCGAATGGTGATTTGAGGCACTAAACGGTGTCGGAATGCATTGAAACCAAAGCCATAAGCTTTGTGAGCATGTCATAGACAAGAATACCTCAAAATCAAAATGTACGATTTTTGGTGAAAATTACAACTATACCCCTACGAAACTTCGAATGGTGATTTGAGGCACTAAACGATGGCGGAATGCATTGAAACCAAAGCCATAAGCTTTGTGAGCATGTGATAAACAAGAATACCTCAGAATCCCAATGTATGATTTTTGGTGAAAATTACAACTATACCCCCAACGAAACTTCGAATGGTGATTTGAGGCACTAAACGATGTCGGAATGCATTGAAACCAAAGTTATAAGCTTTGTGAGCATGTGATAGATAAGAATACCTCAAAATCTCAATGTACGATTTTTGGTGAAAATTACAACTATAACCCCTACGAAACTTCGAATGGTGATTTGAGGCACTAAACGGTGTCGGAATGCATTGAAACCAAAGCCATAAGCTTTGTGAGCATGTCATAGACAAGAATACCTCAAAATCAAAATGTACGATTTTTGGTGAAAATTACAACTACACCCCTACAAAACTTTGAACGGTGATTTGAGGCACTAAACGATGACGGAATGCATTGAAACCAAAGCGATAAGCTTTGTGAGCATGTGATAGACAAGAATACCTCAAAATTCCAATGTATGATTTTTGGTGAAAATTACAACTATACCCCTACGAAACTTCGAATGGTGATTGGAGGCACTAAACGGTGTCGGAATGCATTGAATCCAAACCCATAAGCTTTGTGAGCATGTGATAAACAAGAATACCTCAAAATCCCAATGTATGATTTTTGGTGAAAATTACAAATATACCCCCTACGAAACTTCGAATGGTGATTTCAGGCACTAAACTATGTCGGAATGCATTGAAACCAAAGCCATAAGCTTTGTGAGCATGTGATAGACAAGAATACCTCAAAATCCCAATGTACGATTTTTGGTGAAAATTACAACTATACCCCTACGAAACTTCGAATGGTGATTAGAGGCACTAAAAGATGTCGGAAATCATTGAAACCAAAGCCATAAGCTTTGTGAGCATGTGATAGACAAGAATACAACAAAATCCCAATGTACGATTTTTGGTGAAAATTACAACTATACCCTACGAAACTTCGAATGGTGATTTAGGCACTAAACGATATCGGATTGCATTGAAACCAAAGCTATAAGCTTTGTGAGCATGTGATAGACAAGAATACCTCAAAATCTCAATGTACGATTTTTGGTGAAAATTACAACTATACCCCTACGAAACTTCGAATGGTGATTTGAGGCACTAAACGATGGCGGAATGCATTGAAACCAAAGCCATAAGCTTTGTGAGCATGTGATAAACAAGAATACCTCAGAATCCCAATGTACGATTTTTGGTGAAAATTACAACTATACCCCCAACGAAACTTCGAATGGTGATTTGAGGCACTAAACGATGTCGGAATGCATTGAAACCAAAGCCATAAGCTTTGTGAGCATGTGATAGACAAGAATACCTCAAAATTCCAATGTACGATTTTTGGTGAAAATTACAACTATACCCCTACGAAACTTCGAATGGTGATTTGAGGCACTAAACGCGGAATGCATTAAAACCAAAGCCATAAGCTTTATGAGCATGTGATAGACAAGAATACCTCAAAATCCCAATGTACGATTTTTGGTGAAAATTACAACTATACCCCTACGAAACTTCGAATGGTGATTTGAGGCACTAAACGGTGTCGGAATGCATTGAAACCAAAGCCATAAGCTTTGTGAGCATGTCATAGACAAGAATACCTCAAAATCAAAATGTACGATTTTTGGTGAAAATTACAACTATACCCCTACGAAACTTCGAATGGTGATTGGAGGCACTAAACGGTGTCGGAATGCATTGAATCCAAACCCATAAGCTTTGTGAGCATGTGATAAACAAGAATACCTCAAAATCTCAATGTACGATTTTTGGTGAAAATTACAACTATACCCCTACGAAACTTCGAATGGTGATTTGAGGCACTAAACGGTGTCGGAATGCATTGAAACCAAAGCCATAAGCTTTGTGAGCATGTCATAGACAAGAATACCTCAAAATCAAAATGTACGATTTTTGGTGAAAATTACAACTATACCCCTACGAAACTTCGAATGGTGATTTGAGGCACTAAACGGTTTTGGAATGCATTGAAACCAAAGCCATAAGCTTTGTGAGCATGTCATAGACAAGAATACCTCAAAATCAAAATGTACGATTTTTGGTGAAAATTACAACTACACCCGTACAAAACTTTGAACGGTGATTTGAGGCACTAAACGATGACGGAATGCATTGAAACCAAAGCGATAAGCTTTGTGAGCATGTGATAGACAAGAATACCTCAAAATTCCAATGTATGATTTTTGGTGAAAATTACAACTATACCCCTACGAAACTTCGAATGGTGATTGGAGGCACTAAACGGTGTCGGAATGCATTGAATCCAAACCCATAAGCTTTGTGAGCATGTGATAGACAAGAATACCTCAAAATCCCAATGTACGATTTTTGGTGAAAATTACAACTATACCCCTACGAAACTTCGAATGGTGATTTGAGGCACTGAACGGTGTCGGAATGCATTGAAACCAAAGCCATAAGCTTTGTGAGCATGTGATAAACAAGAATACCTCAGAATCCCAATGTACGATTTTTGGTGAAAATAACAACTATACCCCCAACGAAACTTCGAATGGTGATTTGAGGCACTAAACGATGTCGGAATGCATTGAAACCAAAGCCATAAGCTTTGTGAGCATGTGATAGACAAGAATACCTCAAAATTCCAATGTACGATTTTTGGTGAAAATTACAACTATACCCCTACGGAACTTCGAATGGTGATTTGAGGCACTAAACGATGTCGGAATGCATTGAAACCAAAGCCATAAGCTTTGTGAGCATGTGATAGACAAGAATACCTCAAAATCCCAATGTACGATTTTTGGTGAAAATTACAACTATACCCCTACGAAACTTCGAATGGTGATTTGAGGCACTGAACGGTGTCGGAATGCATTGAAACCAAAGCCATAAGCTTTGTGAGCATGTGATAAACAAGAATACCTCAGAATCGCAATGTACGATTTTTGGTGAAAATAACAACTATACCCCCAACGAAACTTCGAATGGTGATTTGAGGCACTAAACGATGTCGGAATGCATTGAAACCAAAGCCATAAGCTTTGTGAGCATGTGATAGACAAGAATACCTCAAAATTCCAATGTACGATTTTTGGTGAAAATTACAACTATACCCCTACGGAACTTCGAATGGTGATTTGAGGCACTAAACGATGTCGGAATGCATTGAAACCAAAGCCATAAGCTTTGTGAGCATGTGATAGACAAGAATACCTCAAAATCCCAATGTACGATTTTTGGTGAAAATTACAACTATACCCCTACGAAACTTCGAATGGTGATTTGAGGCACTAAACGATGGCGGAATGCATTGAAACCAAAGCCATAAGCTTTGTGAGCATGTGATAAACAAGAATACCTCAGAATCCCAATGTACGATTTTTGGTGAAAATTACAACTATACCCCCAACGAAACTTCGAATGGTGATTTGAGGCACTAAACGATGTCGGAATGCATTGAAACCAAAGCCATAAGCTTTGTGAGCATGTGATAGACAAGAATACCTCAAAATTCCAATGTACGATTTTTGGTGAAAATTACAACTATACCCCTACGAAACTTCGAATGGTGATTTGAGGCACTAAACGATGGCGGAATGCATTAAAACCAAAGCCATAAGCTTTATGAGCATGTGATAGACAAGAATACCTCAAAATCCCAATGTACGATTTTAGGTGAAAATTACAACTATACCCCTACGAAACTTCGAATGGTGATTTGAGGCACTAAACGGTGTCGGAATGCATTGAAACCAAAGCCATAAGCTTTGTGAGCATGTCATAGACAAGAATACCTCAAAATCAAAATGTACGATTTTTGGTGAAAATTACAACTATACCCCTACGAAACTTCGAATGGTGATTTGAGGCACTAAACGATGGCGGAATGCATTGAAACCAAAGCCATAAGCTTTGTGAGCATGTGATAAACAAGAATACCTCAGAATCCCAATGTACGATTTTTGGTGAAAATTACAACTATACCCCCAACGAAACTTCGAATGGTGATTTGAGGCACTAAACGATGTCGGAATGCATTGAAACCAAAGTTATAAGCTTTGTGAGCATGTGATAGATAAGAATACCTCAAAATCTCAATGTACGATTTTTGGTGAAAATTACAACTATACCCCTACGAAACTTCGAATGGTGATTTGAGGCACTAAACGGTGTCGGAATGCATTGAAACCAAAGCCATAAGCTTTGTGAGCATGTCATAGACAAGAATACCTCAAAATCAAAATGTACGATTTTTGGTGAAAATTACAACTATACCCCTACGAAACTTCGAATGGTGATTTGAGGCACTAAACGGTTTCGGAATGCATTGAAACCAAAGCCATAAGCTTTGTGAGCATGTCATAGACAAGAATACCTCAAAATCAAAATGTACGATTTTTGGTGAAAATTACAACTACACCCCTACAAAACTTTGAACGGTGATTTGAGGCACTAAACGATGACGGAATGCATTGAAACCAAAGCGATAAGCTTTGTGAGCATGTGATAGACAAGAATACCTCAAAATTCCAATGTATGATTTTTGGTGAAAATTACAACTATACCCCTACGAAACTTCGAATGGTGATTGGAGGCACTAAACGGTGTCGGAATGCATTGAATCCAAACCCATAAGCTTTGTGAGCATGTGATAAACAAGAATACCTCAAAATCCCAATGTATGATTTTTGGTGAAAATTACAAATATACCCCCTACGAAACTTCGAATGGTGATTTCAGGCACTAAACTATGTCGGAATGCATTGAAACCAAAGCCATAAGTTTTGTGAGCATGTGATAGACAAGAATACCTCAAAATCCCAATGTACGATTTTTGGTGAAAACTACAACTATACCCCTACGAAACTTCGAATGGTGATTAGAGGCACTAAAAGATGTCGGAAATCATTGAAACCAAAGCCATAAGCTTTGTGAGCATGTGATAGACAAGAATACAACAAAATCCCAATGTACGATTTTTGGTGAAAATTACAACTATACCCTACGAAACTTCGAATGGTGATTTAGGCACTAAACGATATCGGATTGCATTGAAACCAAAGCTATAAGCTTTGTGAGCATGTGATAGACAAGAATACCTCAAAATCTCAATGTACGATTTTTGGTGAAAATTACAACTATACCCCTACGAAACTTCGAATGGTGATTTGAGGCACTAAACGGTGTCGGAATGCATTGAAACCAAAGCCATAAGCTTTGAGAGCATGTCATAGACAAGAATACCTCAAAATCAAAATGTACGATTTTTGGTGAAAATTACAACTATACCCCTACGAAACTTCGAATGGTGATTTGAGGCACTAAACGATGGCGGAATGCATTGAAACCAAAGCCATAAGCTTTGTGAGCATGTGATAAACAAGAATACCTCAGAATCCCAATGTACGATTTTTGGTGAAAATTACAACTATACCCCCAACGAAACTTCGAATGGTGATTTGAGGCACTAAACGGTGTCGGAATGCATTGAAACCAAAGCCATAAGCTTTGTGAGCATGTCATAGACAAGAATACCTCAAAATCAAAATGTACGATTTTTGGTGAAAATTACAACTATACCTCTACGAAACTTCGAATGGTGATTGGAGGCACTAAACGGTGTCGGAATGCATTGAATCCAAACCCATAAGCTTTGTGAGCATGTGATAGACAAGAATACCTCAGAATCCCAATGTACGATTTTTGGTGAAAATTACAACTATACCCCCAACGAAACTTCGAATGGTGATTTGAGACACTAAACGATGTCGGAATGCATTGAAATCAAAGCGATAAGCTTTGTGAGCATGTGATAGACAAGAATACCTCAAAATCCCAATGTACGATTTTTGGTGAAAATTACAACTATACCCCTACGGAACTTCGAATGGTGATTTGAGGCACTAAACGATGTCGGAATGCATTGAAACCAAAGTCATAAGCTTTGTGAGCATGTGATAGACAAGAATACCTCAGAATCCCAATGTACGATTTTTGGTGAAAATTACAACTATACCCCTACGAAACTTCGAATGGTGATTTGAGGCACTAAACGATGGCGGAATGCATTGAAACCAAAGCCATAAGCTTTGTGAGCATGTGATAAACAAGAATACCTCAGAATCCCAATG